>NW_004624769.1:12828634-13001026 GCF_000247695.1 Heterocephalus glaber
AGTTAATATTTTAAATATTTAAATATAAATCATAATTCTAATTTCAATTTTAAATTACCTAGCCCTCTTCTAAGAACTTGAGAAATACTAACTCATTTTATCCTCATGACAAATCTATGGGAAGGTATCGTTTTATCCCATTTTAAAGAGGAAGCAATTAAGGCACACACAGTTTAAGTTCTTCAAGGTTCTATGGACACAGTTGTTACGTGGTGGAGCTACGTAGCATTCACTGGCATTTTGGTTTCAGAGCCTGTCTTTTAATCATCTGATACACATGAGTCAAGTAGGGCAAGCAGCAGCAGCAGCAGTCACTGAAAACTTGGGAGGTGTGAGAGCATCGTGTGTTAGTGTCAGAGTCGAGCCCAGCACATCCTTTGGCCCATCACCTCCGGCTAGAGCAGGGCTGATGCTTCAACAATTACAGGTGAACCAGTGCTGAGATATGAGCTTCCAACTGTCTCCCTACACTAGACATTTTAAGAGGTGAAAATCAACTCCAGCTTTCCAGAAACCTTGGAACACCTCCTCCAAGCCAGGGGTTTCCAGGCCCACATGAAATCCTGTACCACAGAGCACTGAAGTGTTTTCTCTACCTCTCACTTGCTTTCCGACCCACAGTGGTTGGAGCACAAATGCATTTGAATCCTGTTTTCCTGGTTAAAAGATGGTTTTACTTTTTGCCTTTAATAAAGAAGTACTAATCTGTGGCTTAGATTGCCACATATCAGAGTTGAATTACTTATCCCCGGCTCAAGAAACCATTTCCAATTTCAGAATCCTATTTTCCTACCCACTGTGTGAGAAAAGAAATCAGATGAATTAATGTGAGAGACAAGGCAAACAGGAATGATCTACACACCCACATACAGGTATGATACATATACAGGGAGAGAGTCTGGGCGAGACCAGTGTCAATATGATTGTAAAATATCAGGATGTGACTTCATCCCCTCTTCAAATTCTTGATCTTCGAGCCACTTTCCCTTCTTTATCTGGCATAGTCCCTAAAAGGAAAAAAAAACACTCAGTAAATATCTGTTGAATAAATCAATAAATTAAAAAAATGGAAGGGAGTGAGAGGAGAAAAAGAAGGGGATGATGAAAAGAGCATGGAAGAGAAAAAGAGGGGAGGGAAAGGCAGATCTAATCAGTCAACTGAACTACCTGGGCCCATCTCCAAAGCCATCTATTTCTTTACTCTTTTCTATGTCTTATTTACATTTCCAGTTTTGGGGGATTTTTTTTCAAAGTAAATCCCACCTTGGGTTGGCCTAATCTTTTACTTTCTCAGTGAGTGGCTAAGAGTTGCTGAGAAAAATTATGAGAAACCTCCCAACTACATCCAGGATAAGCCTATTTTATCCACTCTCCCTGAATTCCTACTTGGTCTCCACTCTCCCTGGATTCCTACTAGATCTTCTATACTCCTTTATTTTTAGCACCTCAGCACATTACCCAATCATACTCTTCATCCTTTTCCACACTTTCCCATTTCTCAACTTACCAGGTCCATCCATGCCCATCTGAAAAAAATGATGATCTCCCTGTCACCTCAAAGAAAATGCCATGCCCCCTTCTTTACTGGCCAGAATCCCACCTACCTTTGATTTTAGTTGTCTCTCTGCACTCCCTTTTCTCTGATACTTGCAAGTTTTCTCTTATCATACTCTCTGTGTGTGTGTGTGTGTGTGTGTGTGTGTGTGTGTGTGTGTTTTCCTGGGGATGAATGAACCCAAGGTCTTCAAACTGAGCTACATCCTCAGTCCTTTTTTACTTTTTATTTTGCAACAGGGTCTCACTATGTCGCCAAGTTACCAGGGCTTGGCTTAACTTGTGACCCTCCTGTCACAGCCTCCCAGTTCTGGAATTAGTACACTGAGCATGATTCATCCTTAACTCAAAATAAAATCACCACTAGAAAAATTTCCTCATATTTCAATACCTTTTCTATTTTCTGGTTATGATCTAACAACATTCCTCCATCTATCTGGCTTTTTTTTATTCTGTATTTGACCAAAATAGCTGTTTCAGAAGTCATAGGTGATTTTCAAAAGTCAAATTCTGTGACCTTTCCATAGTACTCTGTCTCTCAGACCCACCTAATGCACCAACACTGATAACCAATTTCTTCTTCTCAAAAGCTATCCCCAGCCCCTCCACGTAACTCCTTTAATTCCAATTCCTTCCCTCCTATCACTCTGTACCTTTCACCTTTATTACCTCCTTTCACACCCTACTACCTTGCATGCAGTAATTTCCTCTGGTGTAGACCAGATTCTCTGCTTCTCATGGCCAGTTACATCCATTTAATAACTCTCAACCTTGTAATTTAACATTTTCACCAAATACATTAACCAGACATTTATCAGACCTCTCAGTATGAGTTGGAGAAAAAAGCCAAATGCAGCCACATTCTGAAAAGGAAAAAAAAAAAACAACCTAGTTTTCTCCTAATTTTTCTTCTTCTGATAACCGTATCAATTACCTCTTAGTCAAGGTTCAAACATAAAAATAATTGACTTCTTGTCTTTAAATCTTCTGAATCATCATGGGTTATTTTTTCTACTTGAATTCATATTTTGTTTCTTAAGTAAGGCAAGAAAGAGGAAAAGAATAGGAAAAAAGTGAGAACTGGCTTCACTGTTTGACATGTGGAAACCATGCCAGAGGACAGAGATTTCAGGGAGAAAGTCAAGTGATTGGTTTCTTTTAGCTGTGATTGGGGTTTAAAATGACTAAATGGCTGCCAAAATAGGGAGCCTGGATATTTTTTTTCCAACACTACCAGAAACAGATATTTTGTAAGTTTACGCTGCAGTGAATGTATCTTTGGGCTCTAAAACACAAAGTACATAAGGTGTGCCCTACTCCTGATCTGATTCACATTGTGTGTGATTAGGATTAGCTCCAAGGAAAGGGATAAGAAGGCTTTAAATGAGATGGAAAGGTGGCAGGTCTAAGAAAAACACTTCACTTTTTGTAAAGATAGATAAACCATATAAGTTTCATTCTCCTAAATTAATTGGAAAAAGATTACAAGGACATATGAACTAAACTTTCACTTAATACACTGCTCAGGTAGCTACACTCTGTAATTATTAATATTTTTTTTCAGTTAGGTTGTTTCACATTAGCAGTAAAACCTTGTCATAATGACGTTTTGGAATTTCAGAATCAAAGTCATTCATATAAAACATCTGACAAAATATTCTTCCAGTTATATATTTTGTTTATTTTATTCTAGGCCTCCTGTTCCTTTAAGACAAAGTGATTTAGAATTTCTGTGCAAGAAGGAAACTGAATACCTCTGTAAAGAAGAAAAGGTAAGTACTGGGGACATAAAAGTCTCCAGGCATGAAGGCTTCTTAAAATACATAACTTTCTTGTGTTGACAAAATAAGTCACTTTGGCTAAGCTGCAGTTAACTTCACAGACCATTATTTGGATATTAACCACCATTAATTGGCTATAGGTAAAAGAAATCCAAAACAGTATACTTGGTCTGATTTTTATACTCTTTGATCATATGAAAGCAATATAATTTTATAAGTTTTTATTTTTCTGGAAAAGTGGAGAGATGAAGGATTCTAAAATACAGAGTCTCTGCTCTTTAAACGGGGAGAATTTGCTACCAGGATAAAGCAGGTGTGTGTGTGTTTCTCTGTCTTTGGAAGTGATTGGTTTGGGAGCTCTCTTGTTCTCAGAAGTCTTAATCCTCTGTGAGCAGCACTTACATGGCAACCCTAGAGAATTAAACTTGTACCTGGGTATTTTTTCCTAGCCTTGATATAGCTCAGTGAGTTTTCTCAATGGTAACCATGGTCTAGTAATTTAAAGCTTTTGAACCTTGTGCACAGATTTCATTTAAAACCGTATTCTGAAGGGTTTCCACAAAACAGAAAGTGTCTTCTACCAGAAAGCTACAAAAAAACTTACAACAGGAAATCTGATAAGTGTCGTGCTCAGGATGGGTGTACAGTAGTTTTTCTAGATGATTCAGTTTCCTAGAGCAAATCACTGGGCTATAATGAGTTGAGATCTGAGTCTCTTGTCTTCTTCTGACAGGTAGTTTGTTTCTTCTTTTAATACAAACTTTGGTTTTAGTTAAACTTTATATTTAGTTTCCATCAAGTAAAGGGGTATCTAAATTTTGAAAACATCATAAAATGCCAATATGTAGATGTTTTTACATCAATTTTTACATCAGAAAATTGTGTTACTTGAGTAGATTTCTTTTTGATGCCATCCATTTAGAAACAACATATTGTTTGGCACAAGAAATCATAGCAGAAGTTTAGGGGTCTTGACTACATCTTAGGGGCCTATAGCAATCACTGTGGTTTTGTCTCTGATATAATTTTATATTAAGGATACTAGATTTGAATTTGTCTGGTACTCACAACAAGTAATCATTTTTTTTATATATGTGTTGTAGACATAAATTCAGCACTTGCAGAAAGATTTTATTTTGTTTGTTTAGATTAAAGGGACTGTTTATTTGTTTGTTTGGTTTTTGGTACCGGCAATGGAACTCAGGACCTTGCACTTGCAAGGCAGGCGGTGGCACCACTGAGCTAAATCCCCAGCCTGGGATTGTTTGTTAATTGTGTTTATACAAAGAATTTTTAGAATAAATATGTGATTTTGTTATGTAAAATAGCAGCAACTACCGTTGTTTCATTTTAATATCTCTCTTAGGTACTGATTTTCAGTTTTTCTCTAAGGGCATCTCAGAAAAAAAGTGGAGTCCTTTAATAAGCACTCTTAGTACACACACAGGTTCTCATATGCTCAGTGAGTAATTAATCAAAACTAAAGTAAAGCTCTGTAATGAGTGACCCTGTGAAGTGCTATCTCCTGCATGCAGGGTATCTCTCTTCCCTTGATCTCAATTTAGGTAATAGAGAGATTTTTCCCATTAAGATAAAACAGTTAATAAAAAGTAGATTTTAATAATTTACCATCGTACATTTCCTGAGTAACTGTTCTCTTAAGATCCTAAGAATAGTAGCATTATATTTTATGCACTGTATATGAAATAAAGACCCGAGAAATATATGTATAATATATCCAGTTTTTATACTCTAAGTATGTCATAACTTATCTAGGTTGTTTTGCTGATATTTTCCTTAATTGGCTTTTCTTTTCATTCAAATGTGAATTATGACAAATCACACACTGTGAGAAACCAACTTGTATAGTTTTATAATAGACTTCAAATAAATTAAATTTTTAGGATATATTATCAATGAGGTATTCCAGGAATTAGATGCACAGATCTTTGTATTACTAATGGAAACCAGACACCTCAACTGAAATATGATTACCTGTGTATTTTCTGCCATAAACATATAACTCAATATTCAATGCAAAAGCAATACTTGGTTCTCTGAACCCCATTGTTTTGGTGAAATTCCTTCAGGTCTCTGGCATTTCACTTTAGAAAGAGCACTTTCCATGAATGCCACTGTAATAAAATATGTCAACCTCTCCTCGTCTTTTAAATACCCTCTCTTCAAACCTTTCTCTTGTCAATTCATGAAAACCACTCTTCCCAAACTAGGAGGGTCTCTGGGACAAGCATTTAGTCTTTAATAGCTACCATATAAATTTGAATGTTTTACTGCTCCTCTGAGATATGCATTGAAGGATAACTTTCCATATCCTGCAATGTAGGGTGGCTGCTGCCCATAAAGCATATATAGAAGCATATATACTGATGAGGAAACAAAAGGTATTATCCACACGACTCCAAATTCTGCCTAAATCAGAAAGGACAATGATATACTTTCCAACCCAAGTAAAACACAAATAGAAAAAGAAAAAATCCACAAACAAAAACCAAAAGAAAAAAATGCACTTTAAAAGTCTTGCCAAGCTACATCGTTAAGGAAAATTTCTGAAGTTTCCCTGTTCTGATTTGGACAAGCTACAGTATGTTTTTAGTATTTATGCTTTAGCTAAAACTTTTCAATTTGATGATAAATTCACTTTATATTTCCTAACATTACTCATTTTTTTTTTTGGTTTTTTGTTTGTTTGTTTGTTTTTTTGGTACTGGGGATCGAACTCAGAACCTTGTGCTTGCGAAGCAGGTGCCAGAACCACTGAGCTAAATCCCCAGCCCCATTACTCAGGTATTTTAGATAAACCTATCAAATTCTCAGAAACATTTTCTAAATTTAAAAAAATTGCAAAATGATGTTTTGCAAAAATAGCCTTGAGAACTAAATATCATACACTTTCAATTGCATGGAATTCTGCTATTGTTTAAAAGACTCAATGGAAAGAATAGAAAATTTATAAAATATTATATAATCTCTTTCAGAAGTGGAGAAAAGAAATATCAAAATAATTGAAATTCATAGATAAACATGGCTGTCATTTTTAGTCAGTAAGCTCCACCCACTCACAAACCTTTGTAAAATTGAACACACAATTCCAAAGACTAAGGCTGAACACAATTTTTGTTATTTTTCCTACTGCTGCACTGACCAAAAGGAAAAGGCAATGCAAAGTACCCACACTGTACACAAACTGAATAGTCCCTCCTTCCTTCAACTGAGATTGGCAGCTGACTATATCAATATCTGGTGGATAATCAAAGTGTTTGATAAGATGAAAGAAACAGCAAAAATTAACAATGTCAGAAAACATCGTGAGCCACTTTGATGATTGTAAGTAGCTCTGTTTTTTGTCTTGGAGAACAAAAATCAGAATGGCTGACTACAGATTTTACTTTTCATCTGGATGCCTTGGTATTTTGCAGATACAGCACTTGGCACAAAAGTTTTAAATTTCTGAGATGCCATGGTGATTTTTCACTGTGTTTATTAGTTCATTCCTCCTGAATGGGCAGAGTTATGCCTGAGCCCAGGCATGAGCAGTATGGCCCAGTGCCATTTTGTTGGGCCTGAGACAAGAGGAGAAAGACTATAGATTTCAGAAACTTCCAGTTCAATGTCAGAGAGTCTTGAGGAGTCTGTACCCAAGGTCTTACTGATTGGCTGCTATTATTGGTACTATTTACCTCTGACTTTGTGGAAATATTTCTCGGTATGATGACCATGTCTGTCTTCTGTCTATTCAAGGTGGCACTTGGCCTCAATTAAAAAAGAAAAAAATTCAAGGGTCCGAATACATATTCTTGCTGAAATATTAGACCTATAAGAGAATGGGAACAAAGAACAGAAATTAAAAGAAAAAATTCTCCTTTTTTAGGTCACTGGAGTTTTTTTTTTTCATGGTGAATTAAAGTGAAATAGCAATTTACTCTATAGAATGAGCAAAACAGATTTATCTGGGCTGTCCGCAAAATAGTTAAGAATAGCTATTTAATGCAGAAGAGTCATGGGCAAACTCACTTTGAAAAATATTATAAAGTACTGTTCTGAAGTTCATTATTTTGGCTTAGTCTTCAATCAGATATAAAGCATTGCTCTCACAGTCTGTAGATATTTCAAGTCCCTTGAAAATCACAGTGTAATTATTCCTGGACCTAGTTAGCAACCATACTGTAAAATGATATGACAGCTTTTTACACAAGTTTATACATGGCTCAGCCCTTGGTCATGAGTCCCCACAGAGGAAAAGTTGCACAGATGGGGAAGAAGATCCTTGTAGAACACCATGGAGCGGCTGTAACTATGATGAGACATGACCTGCATCCCAAGCCTTATATTCTTGTCCCAATATCCTCTGCCTGCAGAATCTTGGCTCCATGGGCTTCTGAATGTCTGCTGTTCTGGGGCAAGAGCCAAAGACACTGTGGAAATGCACTACCTGGGGTAAAGTGTTGACTATCTCTCCTTTGCACTTGCTGTCTGAGATTGAACCACTCACTACACAGCAAGCAGTCCAACTCACTGATAACTGCCTAAGAAGTCAGCCCTTACAATGCCATCATTAGAGAACAGAACAGGACATTGCTAGAGACTCAAAACGGGAATCAGAGAAAATACTGCTTCAGAAATTAAATGAACAGTTTCTTTTTTAAAAAATATGTTTCTTTTTTTCTTCAGTTTTTCAATCTATAAAAAGTAAGTAAATACACTGCTATATTGTATAAAAATTGAAGTACTGAAGATATCATAGGCTTTGGAACTGACTAGCAGAGGTTCTCCTTCTTAATTCATTACTTTATAATTCAGAAAATTTGGAAATATTAATTAATTTCTCTACATCTCAATTTCTTAATCTGTAAAATGGAACAATATAATCCCTAGAATGATTTTATCGATATAAAATTTAACTAATATGCTAATGTGAGTTGTGAATTTTAAAGGTACCTGAATATATACTGCAAAGTAAACTGTATGTACTATTTTATTTGGGATTATTTCAAAGAGTATCATGTCCTCTACACGTAACTATTTTAAATTTCCATCCCTAAGACTATTTGATAGGATGCATATATTGTGAGTATTCTTATATCCTATCATATTTTGTTGACTGAGAAAGGATGAAATTCTAACTTGGTGAATGAAAGAAAGAACAGAAACAGGCAATACAAAGGGGGGAAATGCTTTATATTGAGCAGCCACAATGCAAGCCAGCCCTATTCTACCTCTCTAATCCCACTGCAATGAGAAGATTTAGGGAGGTGCAATAAATGTTGAAAGTTTTACCTTCAGGAAAGGTAGCCAATTGCCAGTTTCCTCTCAAAGTCATCTTTCTTGTTAGCTTCTGAACAGAAAGTTCTGCTTTAGGGAAGATTACCAGAGGTAAATAAGCCTGATAAATAGGCAGGAGAAAATGAATAGCAGAAAAGCTAAGCTTCCATGTCCATGTCTAGTGTCAGAGAACTCCACTACTAAAGACTGTGATAATTCTGTGTGCTGCTTCCTCCCTGGCACTGACAGGATGCTACGTGTCACGTACATAGCAAGAGCTCCATAAGCATTTGTTGAATGCACAAACAAATACACCATTTTCCTAGGAAATAACATGGTAGATGGTATAGCTCCGAGATGTCTTCCTATAACCAAGACTGATATTCTCAATCTTGTGTGGAGGCAGCAACTCACAATTTTTTGACCTTGACTATTTTAGATTTCAACATAGTATTAGTGTAACCCCCTTCAATTCATCTGCTGTGTGTATCTCTAGACTAATTAGAAAAAAAAGTGCTTTGAGTTTTATGATTGAATCCTCTGCAACTATGAAGTTAGCCATAAAATACAGTTTTCCATACATGATTTATTTCTTGCTTTGTGAACCTGATCTTATAAGAAATGCCATACAAACAAGCTTAGAGATCCATGCAGCACAAGCTGTTCCCAGCAGTGACCCCCCCCCTTCAACTTTTTGGCAAAGTTCTTTATTGTATAAATTTAGATATTCCAGAGTCCAAAAAATGATGAACACTAAAATCTAATGAAATTTGGTTAGCCAGAAAGGGATTGCTACCTAATAACAAGGTATTTTTAATTACCATTGCAAGTATAGATAAATGTCAAAGTGAAACTTTGATCTCATAGGTTTCTATCTGCTTCCACTTCTTTTTTCCTCTTTTCTCATTCTCCTGAGAATACTATTTCCTGAGTTCTCAGATTTTGTGATGTTTGCTTTATCCAAACACAGAGATATCACCAGAGAATCACCCTCCTTTTTGATTTGTGACATCTAGATGGGGCTAATAATGATAAATTGTTTCGCTGTAGCAAGATTTTAGGAAAGTCAGGTGTCAAAAAAATCCAATTTGTGAACATAACAAAGCTCCGTTGAATTAACAAAGGCGACTTCAATTGAATAGCATGTGCAGTGTAAAAGATATCTTTTGTACCTCTACAAAGGAAACTTTTTTCTTTTTGCACATATATCATTCAAGTGCAAAAAAAAATTTCCTCTCAGACACTGTTTATTGAAAAACTTTATGAGAGCCAATCTCCCTTTTCCAGCAGAGCAGCAACCTACCTTTCTAAAAGGGGAGCAGACGATGCTTTTGAAAACACTATCTGCGTGTTGCAACACATTTATTTAAAAATGCTTTTTCTATTATTCTTGAACACTCAGAGTAAAACCTTGTTGTAAATGGTGTTATCACCAGGAATGGTAAGTTGTTTTCATGCAAGAAGTTCAAAATCTCCTCTGATGTGGTCAATTAGGGAGCTTTATATAACTCCTTAGGACCAACTAAGGGTACATTTTGTTGGGATTTTTTTATAGTTGGGCTCTCATATCCTTCTGACCTACATAGCATGGGGGAGTCAGCCAACAGCTGGCACTTCTCAGAGTTGCTCAAGGAGAGAATGGCAATTCATGTGCTGGCTTCTGTGTGCGTCTATTTATATGTCCAGCTATAGATCTACCTACTATCTTTCTTTCTGTTCAATTACTTATCATTGACACACTTCAGGAGCAAAAGTTCTTTGGTGTGAGAATGATCTTAGAGTAGATTTATACAAAGTGAAATAGGCCTTTATCTGAAGAATGAGGTGTGCAAAGAAAACCCTGTATCAGTACTCCCTCCTCTGTGTCAGACTTTGACCTCAAGACCTATCTTAGTGTAGTTGGTAGCCAGTTTGAAGAGTTCCTTTCCTCTATCCTGGAAAGGGACAGTGGGAGGTGGGTGGAGAAAGCACTTGGGCTATTCTTCTCTTTAGAGTGGCCAGCAACATAGTGTCACCTCCTGGGCCCTCTGCTCCCATTCAAACACCACCCATTAGATTCAGCTGGGAAGTTCAGCATGCCAAGCACTAACATATAATGTCTGACACATGCACTGTCACTCATTATAGATTTTTAAGACCATAATCGTATTAAATGCTAAACTTGAAAATCAAGGTAAAGTGGCACTCAAAGGGAGATCTGATTACTGTTTAAAAGGAAAAGGAAAAATCTAAGAAGGATGTGAGTGCCGGTAATAGATCATTGCATTGCAGAGAGATAAAATGATGTTTATTTATCTTTAGTATCATGAGATCTGTGGTTATACAATAACATATATTGGAGAGCATCATGTACTGACCAGGGAACAATGAAGAACTTGATGTTGGCCCTTTAAGACTGAAAATATTCAAACTCAGAAAGTGAGGGCTTTGTATGGCTAGTATTTTAGGGGAAAAAAAATTTTAGAGGAGGAATTGAGTCCTTAAAGGCAAGGTCACTTCCTTAACTGTATATGTATTTAATTTGTGTAGCACTGTGGTAGGCCATTAGAGGAGTCAAACATGTATTTGACTCAAGAAAAGAGTTCTTACTTTGCTAGGAGAAAAAAGTCATAAACAAAACATACCATATAAGGTGATTCATGATACCTCAGAAGTCCACATAAATTAAGAAGAAGAAGGAGGGTAGTAGAGAATTTCAGAAAGAAAGCTCTGTTGTTTAAGTCATTGTCAAGGAACATTCAAATGTTTTCCAGAGATGCCCTTCACCCACTGGAGACTACAGTAGTTGACAGAGGCTTCTATTGAGTCCTCAAAGTGTTCATGTCTACTCTTGGTATGGTAATTAATGTAGTACAGAGAGGTATTAATAGTGTTGAGAAAAAGGGCTCACTGGCCCAGAGTCAAAAACAAATAAAATATTCTCCCCTTTTTGGAAAGAGGGAAGGAATGCTAGGCACTGAACCCCAGCCCTTCACAATGAGCTACATCCCCAATCCCTTTATATTTTTTGAGATAGAGTCTCACTAACTTTCCCAGGCTGGGGTTGAACTTGCCTCAGGCTCCCAATGTGCTGGAATTACAGGCACAATCAGGATCTTATTTTGCTTGTCATAACTTAGGGAGAGGTGATATTGGCACCCAGGGAGTGGAGGCCAAGGGTGCTCCCAAACATATTACAATGCACAGGACAACCCAGTATAACAAAGACTTAGCCACTAAAAATACCCCTAATGCTAAGGTTGAGAGTTTGAGAGATTGAGAGATGCTAAGGTTGACTTAGATTTATATTCTTCCTTAAGTCACTAATAGCAAGCCCTAGAAATAATGAAGATTCTGCATAGAGGGCTGATATTCATACACTCTATGTGAAAGAACAGAAATCTCAGCTATAAAATCAAAGATCTCAGCTAGTTTGGGGTTATATCATCAGAGGCAAGTGCGTAGGATTAAGTTGATGGGAGAAATAAGGAGGAAATAAGGAGGAAACAAGGAGGAATGCAGACTCTGCTGGGCTACAGAGGCGAGCTAGCAGAGAAACCAGTCAACAGGTTGAAAATGGGGTTCCAGACAACAGAGGCCAGCAAGAAAGCCACATTCAGAGGCATCAGCTCTGAGGGGCCACCTGTGCTATTGACACTGGCCACCAATTGTCACCTGCTTATTGGCAGCAAGGTATCAGCTGTTGCTCCTCATTTCCATAGTCACCAACTTTGCTTCCTCAGCCTCTGTGCTTTTATTCAGATGTCACCTCAGGAATCTCATTCACCTGGACTCCAGGCTCCATGGTATTGTCCTTCCCGAGCCTTCCACCAGCTGGGTGCTCTTCTGGCCCATTGAGTCACCACATAGATGTAGCAAGAAGAGCAAGCAGCAAAGGGAGACTGAAGCATGCCTCTTACAGCCAAGTGGGATTGGGAACGATGTTTTTCTATAAACTGAGGATGGGAACTCACTTCCTCAAGTAAATATTTTGATATACAGTGATTATTAAACTTGGATTTTCCAGTTTTATAAAGCATCCGAAAACTCTGTTGAACTTTCATGTTTATATATTTCCTTCCATTTTACATTGCAAAACCTTCCATTTTACATTGCAAAAACCAGATTTTAAAATGGTGTTTCAGCAGGAGTTTTGTGACTAAATAATATGGAACACTTCCCAGCTATGTGAGGCAGCATTAGGGTTTTTAGGTTCTTCTACAAACCTAAAATAATCTATACTGAGCAGGAGTTTGCAGTTGGGAAGCATATTTCCCATCCATTATGTCATTTGTTTCTCACATAAACCCAGAAAGTGTGGAGCTTTTCTAACACAGTGCTTACCATTTAGTGGATGCACAGAATAAATAGTTGATAAATTAACAAAGGCACCCTTTCAAAATGATAAACCACATCCTGATTGTTACAATGGCTTGCCCAATAAAACATGGCTTCTTAGTGACAGATCTAGAGCCCTGGGCAGCTGATTGCTCATTCAGGCTCTTTCATAACACCTTTCTGGGTTTCCTGGACCACCATAGACCACAGGGATCTATGGTGGCACTAAACTGTTCCCTGGATCCCAGAGTGACAGCTCAGTTCATAGAGTGAGCTCTTTAGGAGCTGAGCGTTGCTTGGTTCCCTTGTACACCTTCAAGTAAGGAGGTCACTTGGAGCAATTCCATCAGAGAGAGCTCTCTCCTGCTCTTTAAGGCAAGGGAACCCTGCTTTTGATTTATTTTGTGTTTCACCACAGGGCTGAGCACACCCAAGAGGCATTTAATCTGTTGACTTGAATTGATCTCCGATGCTGGGCTTCGCCTGATGTGAACCTTCACACTGGAGGACTCAGCAGGTCACTGGAACTGATTTCACTTTAAATCCAAGGCCCATGACATTTCCAACCAACTCTCTCTGAGGTTCATGGACCTGGTCAAAAGAGCATGTCTTTGACACTAGTTGCAGTTAAAGCAAAGACATGTTCTTCCTTCTAAGTCTATAGGTTGAAGATAATGTATAAAATGATGTATGGCCAGGAATATCAGTCTCTTGCTCAAAACACTGTAAAGTCCTAGCATTCTGGTCCTAATTTGCCTTTTCAACTTATTCCTCATTATTTAGTCTTCTATGTGCTCCAGCCAAGCTGAACCATGTTGGTGTCTCCACACAGGAGATTCAATCCATTTATTTCTTCTATCAAGAATAGCTTCTCCCTTCTTTCCTCCTGCTCCCTGCCCATCTCTGTACAACTCAAGCCATCTGATTCTTTCACTTTCTTGTTCGATAAATATTTATCATTTCTACTAAGCACCAGGCAGTGTACTCACTACTTGGAATACAGAGGTGAAACAGTCTCAAGGTCATCTGTGCAACAGTTACTTGCAAAATAACTTGATTAAATAGTTACAAAATGTGATGTACTGTTAATAGAGAAAATAATAGGATCTTATGACTCAGAGTAACAGGGGAATCTTGCTTAAGGAAGGGTCATGGGAGACTCCTTGGACAGATGCCACCCACACTGAGAATGAAAGTCATGTGATGGTTGGAGAAAGAACATTCCAGGACAAGGAGCAGCCAACACTGAGGCAGGAAACCCCACCTGCAAGCCTGTTTCCAAGAGGCTTTTTCTCATCACTCATCTACCCATGCTGATCCCAGTCAGAAATAATCTTTTCTTCCTTCCACTCCCACGTGCCGTATCTATCCCTCTTTTTTGATGTATCTCACTCTCTGCCTCACAATAAGACCATTTATCTCTTTTATGTGAGGGTAGTGTGCATGGGGAAGTCACACTTGAAGTCGTCCAGTGTGAGGTAGTAATGAACCTTCCCTCTTTCTCTTGACATTTTCAAACCATCAACATGTGAAAGGTGGATCAGTAGGATGGACCCTCTCCACTCAAGAGAGATAGGGCATTTTTCCTTATGGGGATAGCAAGAGCTCCTTCCTCCACTCCTTCCACCAGCAGTGGCATGAACTTTGCTAATTGTCTAATCGTTTTTTCAGATGTCTTTGCTGATTGGAAAAATGGCACAAAACTAGGACATTTGGTTGGATTAAAAAATAACACGTGCTTGTCAATATGTTGATCATACGGACATAGTTCTAGGAGTGGACAGGCAGGAGCTATAAAATCCTGACGAGCTGGAATGCTGAATTGGGGCAAGTGTTCGTCTTAAAATTAAATGTGTATGTATATATAATCTATATGATTACTGATAGCAGAAGGGAAATAGAATAATTGTATAAGACAATTCATGCAGGATAAGAATACAGGCTTTGGGAAGCAATTTAAAGTCATTGGTGAACAAAAGAGTTAAAATCATAGCACAAAATTGGTTTTGTAAAAGAACAGTGTTCAGCAATTGCCTTGTTATGATATTGAATTCTGCTTGAGTAAATTAGGAGTGGTGTTCTGTTGTTTAGCTGTCATTAAAGAACTCAGTGGAAATGTCAGTATTCCCACTAAGACCCCACTGAGTTTTGTGAAATTCTCCAAAAACCTCTCCAACAGGAGAGTTTATAAGCTCTGCATGTTCTACCGTCTTAATGTGTGAAACTGACTGAGAGATCTAAGACTAACTGTATGCAGCTCAATTCCAATTTGTTTGTTTTTTAACAATGTCGTTGACACATTATACATTATGTCATGTTGCAATTTAATGGGAAATAACTTCCTGTGTCCAACAAGAAATACATTCTAAGAAGCATGCCAACTACACTGTTATTTTCCTTGCTGTTTTCAATGGCAGGCATTTTGCCACATCTTCTTTCTTCAGAATTTCATTTATCAGCAGCAGAACTCCCCCCTGCTAAAAGCAGTCTAACTTAGACTTGTGCCCTTCTTATCTGTCCACCTCCACAAGCAAACTGAGATGTTTTGCATTTTACATTGGATAAGTCACCTTGAAAAGACTCCAGCAACATGAGTTCCGTGAATGACATTGGAAAATGTGTGAGCATTTTTTTAAGAAGAAATTATCCTGTTTAGAGGTAAACACAGCTACATGCTTCATTCTCTAAAACAGCAAATGTACCTTAGTTCAGTTATCTGTGATCAGCCATGGTGTTATTCACAGTTGATGCTTACTAGCACAAAACAATTGTTAGAGGAGCAAAGAAGCATTTATTCAACAGTGAACTGGGAGTATAGGGAGGGGGCAGTGTGAAGGGGGTAAAGGAACTAGGGAGGAAGAATCAGAATTCTTACAAAAATTTGGTAATATCTAAAACAGGAGTTAGGGGTCCTACTGGGATTCCTCTCCCTTTTAACAACAAAGTGCAGAGTAAAAAAATATGTATGCCCAGCTTACTTTGTCTTCCTACTTCATTGGATCTGAAAGAACTATCAGATAGAGCTAATTTCTGAAGACTTCAGAATAGAGAGCTCTTTCGGATGCCCCCAGTGGTGGCCATCACCATCAACAGGAGGCGTCCCAGGTACTGACACCAGCACCTGAAAACGCTCAGACGCTCAACACTTTATTTTTCATTTCAAAATCTACTGCTGGGAATTCCCTTTATAAAATACACTGGATGATAAGTGTTTAGAAAAAGAATGGGCACTGAAAGGAGAAAAAAGCACGGTTCTCAGATGCTGAGAATGAACATTAGAAGACTCAGATATTTTAAGGTTAAAGGGGAAAACCTGATGAGAGAGACAGAGAGACACAGACAAAGATGAACAGAGACAGAAACACAGAGATAAATTGAGATTGAGAGGAGATGAAGAAAGAAAGGAAATAAGAGAAGTTATGCTTACTTAGACCCAAACTTCTCATTTGACCTCTGGTGATCATTTGGTTCTCTCCCTAGGTGCACACTGACTAGCCTCATTAAGTAATCAGACAGTTTGGCATAAAGTTCAACGTAATGAGAACTCTTTGCCGCAAAGGAGTCTAAGACAAGCTGGAAATCCCTTTGGAGGATTTCTGCCAAGAAATTTAGCACCTTTATATCCTAGATAAAGCCTTCAAGTTTTAAGGGATAGAGCAAGTTAATCGGTTTTTTTTATATCAGTTTTTAAAGATATGAATATTACTGACTACATTAAATATCTAAAAGAGCCATCTTACTTGAAGTGCAGGATTGGACTGCAGGCATACCAAAGTTAGAGAATCATGTGAGGACTTCAGGTTTTACTAATCCTTAAAGTCTCAAAATTATTTCTATATGATTTTCTTTTGGTACCAGGGATCGAACTCAGGACCTTGCGCTTGTGAGGCAGGTGGCAGAACCACTTAATCCCCAGCACTCTATATGATTTTTTAAGCATACAGAAGGGTAGATATTTCAGGGTGTTTAAAGCAAAAACATAATTTGACCGGAATATGTTTGATTTTATCTCCACTGGAATGAGTTCTAGGGTTATAGATAGTTGTAAGGCTACCATTTATTGGCACATGAAAATCAAGAAATGGTTGATTTATACTCTTAAGCTATCCACTGTCTTTGGTGGCATGCTAATTATATTTTTTGAAAGGTAAAAATTAGAAAAGGGTGAGAAAACTAGTAAATGTTGGGGAACACTATACTTATCCTACTTTATTTTACCCAGTTTAGCAACTTGTTAAATATAATTAAATTCAAGTTTAATTTTTAGATTTTAGATTTAGTTTTTAGTGTCATACCAGCAATACAGTAAAACTGGTCCCAGAGATAGAAAGAAATTCTTTTACTTCTAACATCAAGTTCACTAGTAAAGATATTTTTGTAACTTTTTATTTAAAAAAAGAAAACATAATAAAAATGATAACTATATCCTACTTCTAATACCTTTACACATCTATGACTGAACACTTTAATTCTATATCAACCTCTAAGAAATAAGTCAATCTTTATATCAAACTGATTTTTAGTGTTATCATTCTCTAAGAAATTATTTAAAGTTACTAATTGGATTACTAAATTTTTCCCTTCTACTTACAAAGGAAAGCATTTTAATCTTTAAAGAAGTAAAATAACTGTAAGGTGCTCTTGAGTATAATAAAAGCAAATGAAAGAAATTTTAAATAGGATTTGCTATTTTTTAAAAAGATAAAAATTTTAAGGAACAAATCATAGCTCTTCCATCCTTTTTCCTGGGTGTCTAAAGGTGGCTGAGTGGAATAAGATCAGAAATAGCACTCAGGGGCAGCCCTAGGTATCTGGGGCAGAAGTAAGAAGAGGACATAATGACCTGTGCATGTTGGGATATGTACGAGGTGTGGTCAAAACTGATAGTGAATGCTAATTTTTTAAAAATTCATTATGGTAGAAGTCACATTGTCATTAATCCCCCTCAAAATCCTTTCCTTCGTGTGGAACACATTTATCTCACAGTTCTTGCCACTTTCTGAAGCAGTTCTACTTCTGGAAGTTCTCTTTTGTTAGTTTCTTTATTTGTGCTATCATATTTGCCTCAGTGTCCTGATTTGATTCAAAATGTTTACATTCCATTGTCATTTTTACTTTGAGGAAGAGCCCAAAGTTTCATGATGCCAACTCCAGTAAATAAGGTGGGTCAGGACACATCATAATGTTTTTAACCATCCTGCCTTTCCATTGGATGGCACTTGGCAGCAGCCTTCACTGTATTTTTTGACCAGAGCTCATAAAGACATCCATGAGAAGGGGACTTGCAGAACTGCCTCAGAAAGTGGCAGGAATTAAAGGATAAGGGTATTCAAAACAAGGAGGAAGTATTTTGAGGGGAATTAATGGTAATATGTCTTTTATTGCAAAAAATTTAAACACTTACCATATAATTTGATCAAACTTTGTAGGTACCATCAGCAAAAGAGGCAAAAATGAAAACTGAAACTCTTGTTTTTTATAAGCAATAAAAAGCAACCTTAATGCAATAGATATAGTTTTGTAACCTGTATGCCTCTAATTTATGGTCCTTTTGATTTTTATGAATGATAAACATTAGTATACTTATTACTATATTCATTTCTTTAAACTTTGTCTTGTCTTTATAAAAATATTTGAACTGTTACAAGATTTAAAAGGGACACTATTACCTAAAGAAAATCAGTATTAAAATTTCTAAACAGGGGCCGGGCATAAAAATTTCTAAGCAATTTTATCAAAATACACATTCAAAATGGCTCATAAATTCTTTTTTGCTGATGAGACTTTCAGATTTCAGTAACATTTCTAAAATAAATCTTAAGGCAATTTTACACAAAATACAGACAAATATTTTAGTGGCCTGTAGGGAGCAGGGAAAGGGGACATTACTAGAACCTCTACAGTAAATCCTAGTCTCCTGTGAGTGACAACAGAACAAGGCGAATTAACTTATTATACAGGAAAGGTAGAAAAAAATGAGACTTTGAGAAGAAGCTGAGCTCTGGGCCTGATCAGTGCTGCTCTGGGCAGCAAAAACAAAAGCCGTGGAGCTTGTCGCACCTTTATTCAGTACACCAGGAGAAACAAATGTAACAGATGACTGGGGACAGAGAGTTCAGTACATCAGGAGAAATAAATGTAACAGTTGGGGCGTGGGGGATCCTAGAACAATAAGGAACTATGCAGATGAAGATTTTGTTCCTTCCAGGATGTCTTCAGCTGGTGTAATATTGTCCTGGAGCATCACAGCATCACCATCTCAGGTCTCAGTTGTGACCGGAGGCCAAATGGAGTTATGTCTCAAAATGACATAGCTGGCCTGCAGGCGAGAGACTAGGCCTAATCAAATGACTTTTCCCCAAAAGTATGTAGAATTGCTCCTGACAGTGGCCTATTAGAAGAGAAGCTCCATTAAAATTATAAGACACTGTGTACAAATATATATATATATTTTTTACTAATGTAAATATACTTATTCTTTTTGAGGAAAATATCCCCAATGCAATACTGTGGTATTTTCTTAAGAATAGTCTGTGGAGGGCTGGGGATTTAGCTTAGTAGCACCGCACCTGTCTTGTAAGCGCAAGGTCCTGAGTTTGATCCCCAGTACTACAACAAAAAGAATAGTCTGTGGATCTGAGCATGGTGGATCATACATTCCCAGCCCACTGGAAGGCTGAAGCAGGAGGGATCACAAGTTGAAGTCAAGCTTGGACAACTTCGCAAGACTTTGTCTCACAATAAAAATAAAAAAGGGCTGGGTATGTATCCCAGTGTGATGACCCTGGATTGAACCACCAGTGCCATTGAAAAAAAAAAAGAATAATCTGTGGGTTATCTAGAAGCATCACCTAAACACATTCTATTTTAAATACCAAATTTTAAAAGTTCAACTTGCGATATACAAACAGATACACACAGATAGATATATACATTGCCTGATGATATATTTTAAAGCATCATAAAGTGGTAAGAATAGAGTTGCTGATGTAAACCAAATGAATATTTCTGATGCTCACTTGCTACAGAATTAATATCTCCAATGACCTGAAATGTTACAGGCCGAATATAATAAATTAGGAATCCTTCACTGCCTAGACAGTCATACGCATTTCTTAAGATGTGTGGTTCCTGCAATCATATATGATATTATATTGGAATTCATCCATGTTAGCTCTCTGTTTGGGGATCAAGTAAATTTCCTACATATTCTAATATGTCACCTGTCTGAAATTTCAGGGTTTACTTCAAATATGGTCTATAAGGTGAAACTCATCAGATGAAGTTGCACAGGTAGTTTCGTTACAATTGTCATTTTCTATGAAATGCCTACATTTAGGTGATTCTGAGTTGTGTCCAGGATCCTTTCAAGGAAGGAGGAAGGGGGTCTGAGATGGTGTTGGAGCTCATTTTTAGCCTTTGACTTACTTCAGCCACCTTTAGTTCCTTATACAGATTTTGATCTGCATCTAGTGGGGAAGTTGGTTTCCAGTGAAAAATAATCATCTATCAGTGAAGAGTCATTTCAGTGGCAAATACAAAACTAGTGGGTCTGCACATATGCTGTACCAGGTCAGGTGGTATCCACACTATCTAGCTGCTCATTTTTCTATCTTGTTGTGCTTCAACCTATAATCATGAGAAAAAGAAAGCAAAAAAACCCTGACAGTTATTTTAAAAGACTCCTATGTTGTATAGGTGTGTTTTCTGGCGTATACCTTCTTTCAAACACTTTATAAAATGCTCCACAAAGTATCTACTTTTGTATTTACTTAATTATCCACATTGGCAAAAGTCAGTGGCAAGTGTCTTACCTCTTACCAAAATCCCTGTGTGATGTTTAAAGTAAAAATCTAAAATTAAATATTTTCATTGTTGGGACTTCTACTTTTTGAAAATTTCAAATCTATACATATTGCTCCATAAACATTTCATGATTATCTTGTCAATCCACTTTGATATTATTAGCATTTGTTTGATTGCATCTCTTAATGTAGGCCAGACTTTCAGGCTAACTTGTCTATATGTAGTTTGTATTTTGTGAAACACATATAATGTAATCAGACACCTAAACTCAATCTGATATAAGGATATTTCAGCATCTACAAGGAGAACAAGCCCCACATTTGTAAATGAGACTCCTTTACAATTTGGTATTTATTTAAACAGAGTAAAGATATAGCTAATAGCATCCTTGTCAAAATAGAATAAATGTATATATATTGTCTACTTGAGCTATAAAAATCAGTCAAAACATCTGTATGCTGATTCTTTGGAAATTATATTGATTTAAAGTCTATCTTGTTCATTTTTAATATGATGGCCAAAATATCTATGCATAGTATTATTTTTATATGTAAAGTCATACTATGATGACTGATTTTGCAGTCTTTTTTTGACAAAGAAGTATTTAAAAAAACTCTTTCCACCACTACCAAAGAAAGTATTGAGGTTAAATGACAGAAATTCCCAGCTATTTGTCTGTCACAGAGAACAGTAAATTGCAGCCTGTCTCAAGGTTGGTGTTTAGAAACATTCTGAGATTAATGGTTTTGCATAGACACTTTGGACTCCAAGTGATTTTGAGATGAGCTCCATCGAGAATATCCTCTAACCTAAACTAAGTAGAAGGGCTTTGTGAAGTATAGCTTCATGAACTCTACTTAAATGAATTTTTTTAGTAGACATACTCTACTAATTTTGAAAATTTGATAGCTTTATGTCTTCAAAAATGAAGAAATGACTTTAAATCCAGTGACTGGATGCAGAATTGTCTTGCATTGTAACTGCAGATGAGAGTATTAGTTTGTTTCCAAATGATCTTTTTCAACCAAACTGTGCCGCCTTTGTACTTAAAGATGCAGATGTCCAAAGAAACTTGATATGATAAATGAACAATCACAAAGAAAAAGTTAGTTAAGTAGTATGAGTCACATGAGAAAACAATTCAGCAAGAATGTGCTGATTCATTTATTTTCAATAACATCAGTTTTAGTGCTGCGCTAGAATCTGATAGGTATTCTTACAGCTGGTGAATCTGAAAACTTTAAAGTTGATGAACTGGATATTGAAATATGCAGAAGTCACACAAAGGAAAAAGTGCATAGTAGTTTATGCTTGCATTTTTTAGCAGTTATGCTGACTACTTCTGTAAATTAATTTCTCTATATGGACCTATCATGAAACTCCTGAGAATAAGAGGTTTCAAGTAACAGATTTACATACAGTAATTTCCTTTGCCTTTAGTTTTAATGTTGGTTCAAGTAAGCACTTGGGTAAAAAGAAGTTTTAGCACTTAAGATTTTAAGCACTTTAGTTATATGTTAAATAGGATATTTTCCTAATATTCACCTTATTTAAATATTCCCAAGATGTCAAAAATTACATTTAGTAAAAGATTAAAGCAATAAAATTCATTCTTATAAACAACTTTAACAAACACATCCATATAACAATTTTATTTCCCTGGCAGGTAATCTATAAGAATCATTGAACAGGGCCAGGGATTTAGCTCAGTGGCACTGTGCCTGCCTCGCAAGCGCAAGGTCTGGACTTTGATCCCTGGTACCAAAAAAACCAAAAAAAATCATTGAACAAATAATTATTGAACACCTATAGTGAGCCAGTGCTAGACAAGGTCAGAGATACAACAAGTATTAGATATTGTAGTAGAGATGCTTAGAAAACATCACTAGTACCGTCACTGAATCAGCAGTGTGGTGATTAGAAGTATACAAAGATAAAAGCCACCAATA
This sequence comes from Heterocephalus glaber, assembly GCF_000247695.1. Next base: position 12,851,322 of record NW_004624769.1, read on the forward strand.
GGTAAGAAACATTTGTTCTTTTATGTGAATTTGATTGAAGAGAAGAAGACCCTTCCAGCCCAGAGCTCAGGAATAACAGAGAAAAACAGAAGAGAGCAAAAGAAACTATACTTGGAGTTGGCATTAAATATAGCAGGCAGGAGCCAACAACATAAAGGTAAGAAAGTCAAGAGCAAGAGCCAGATCGAGGCAAATACTGATAACATGAGTTTGAACACCACAGAAACCTGAGTTCAAATCCTGCCCCTGATCTTCACAGTTACATATTTTTATTTATCTTCCCTAACCTTAGTCTTATTTCTATAATACTTTCCTTGCTCAACTGTAAAATTTATATAAAATAATACATGTAAAGTAGTTAGAATTACCTTATATTATTTGTTGAAAAAGGGAAAAAAATCCAATTTTCCTTTGCATAGGACAGTCATGGAAAATGAATTTAGAAAGTTGTGGATGACCTTGAAAGCTAGACAGAGACATTTACCTTCATTGACCTCACTGAGTAACCACTGGGAACCCATTCCAAAATTTTGTATATAGAGAAAACTTAGTACTTGTGACTGGAACAGGGAGATTATTGTGGTCATGGACAACTGAATGTGAGGTGAAATGGCTCTGACATAGGGCATAGAAGTGGGGAGAGAACAGAAGTGTTTGGAAAAGAAAATGGTGCTTTGTTGATCTGGTCATATAGCTAACTCGCACAAAAACTCTACTCACTGAGGGCTTTCTCTACATAGTTAACATAGCAGTCACTGCAGAAAGAAACAAAAACAGAACTCTTGATGGTATATTTTTTGAGGTACATAGTTGCAAATCAGGGAAGGCGAAGAAAGCTAAGCTATTGTTCAGCTCCTCACACCTGTTTGTTCAGGAATTTCCCTCCTGTTTCTTTCCCTGGGTTTCTTTACACACGACCCATGTCACACAGAAACAAAACACAACAGGAAGAATCTATGGCTGAGAAGGGGATGAAGCAGGGTGCCTCTTACCTTTTTTCTGACTGTTAGAAAGCCATTTTTCTTCCTGGGTAGTTCAGCACCAACTAAGAGGGAGAGTGGACATCAGCTTTATTAGGCAGACTAGGTTCCAACATGTGGCTTGGGCTACTGTTAATAGTGCTGCTATCAACATTTGCATGCAAGTATTTGTTTGAGTACCTGTTTTCAATTTTGAGATTATATACCTAGAAGCTGAATTGTTGGGTCATATGATAGGCTTATGTTTAACTTTTTGAGGAAGAGCTAAAATTTTCACAACAGCTTGCAGCATTTTACAGTCCCACCAGCAATGCACAAGGTTCCAATTTCTCCATATCTATGCCAACACTTTTCCCCATGTTTTATATTACAACTGTGCTAGTGATTTTTCTCACTGAGATTTTCATTTGCGATTCCCTAACTGATAAGGCTAAACATCTTTTCATGCACTTGTTGACCATTTGTAGATCTTCTTTGGAGAAATGTTTAAGACAACTCTAATGTTTTTATCCACACCGTGTATTTAACATACTGCAAAGAAAACAAAAAGCAAACTATAAGTAGTAACTCATAATAATAATAATAACAATAAAAATCATTTAAAACTTGAGATTCTGGTCTAGGTTCCCCCTCAACCTAGAATTGTGATTTAAATTGAGTCCATTCAGAAATGAATTTAAGAATGGAAATTAAGAATCCTGATTACCTGTCTAGGACTCTTTCAAACTTACTTATTTACTTACTTACTTTTGTGTTTGGTGAAATTAAGATTCTAATAAAAATGTAAATTTGAATATAGGGGATCCATTTATCTTGAGTGACATCTCCTCTCACAGATCAAGGCTCTGCTGGGAACTACAGTGGGTATCTGAGCTCTGCTGCCTTCTTATCTCTACTCAGTCTGAGTATTCTTTCTGTTTGTCTTCCTCTGTGCCTCATCCTCCCTTTAAATGTACAGCTCTTGGGACCTGAAGAGATGAGAGTAAGGCTGCAATCATCAGCACTTGGCAACAATCCTTTCAAGAACTTTTAGAGATATTTCCTTATCTGTTCACCGAGTGATGCTAAAATACAACTGGAGAAGCCAGATATGATATCAGTGGACAGGCGACATCTTAGATGAGTGAAATGTTCATTAAAGAGCTAATAGTGCTGGGTAGCATGAAACAATAGCTTACTCATGCCATAAATTAGTTCTCCAAACCCTGAACTCAGAGTGAAGGCTGCAAGGACATTGTTGCATATGTTTGGTGTGAGTTGGAGCTCAAGTAAAAATCCAGTGGCATTATCAACTCATAATGTGCCCAACCAAGGTCTCAAGAGATACAAACCAAAGCAATAATTAAGAACTAGTCTTCTTGACTACATCAAATCCCACAAGTTGCAAAAGATAAAGGAAACCGCAAATGGGCTTTTAAGAGCTCTAAGTTACCTACAGAAGTCTAGTTCTGCCTCTTGAGATGGAGTTGACTCTGGTTGGAGAAGTGGTGATTTCTCCAAGCCCTGTCAGCTGTGGTAAGACTCCTTGCTCTGCTTAAGAACTAACCATTCCTGGTCTCTGAAGATTTGAATCTACTCACTTTAAAACGTTTTAAAAGTTTAGGTTAACACTTACTGGCAGTCTGAATTCTCTATCTAAGCTTTTTTTATGGTCATTTTTTTTCTAAGCAACCACATTATCATGATTTTAGGGGCCATTATTTACATTGTATTAGTGGTGCTATCTGCCATGAAAGGGAACTGGCAAATTCTGGATTCTTCTAAATCAACCACCATGCTGAGTATAGTATTCCTGAGATAATTCCTTGAGACAATGATGTTATCCCTGACTTACACAGAAGTTGAGGCTCAGAGTATTTCAGTAGTACTGTAATTGATGGTTACCGGAGTGATGTCAAAGTTTGAATATACTTCACTCTAACCCCTAAGCCTAGGTTCATTCCTCCAAACTCTCTGACTGTGGAAAAAAATGATCTTTTTGATGAACTTTGAGCTGAGAGTAAACTGGACAAAGAAATGCATATTTATGCTCACTCATTTGCACAATAGCTATAAAATTACAGAAGTGAGGATGGCAGTGAGGACTTTGTCAGAAGCTTGGTATTGTGACTAATGAGGAGAGAGAGTATTTTTAAAGTTAAAAATATGCTACTTCTATGTGGAATTTCATTATGAATCAAATTTTCTTTTAAAACCTAGATTGCTTCTACTGAGCAATAAATGGCTTTTGGTCCCTAGGATGAGAATTAAGGAAAAGTTTTCATTATAGCAATTAAATTGTCTTAATGAAGCTGAAATATGAAAAAAATCAAGAAACTTAATATTTTCCCTACTTGATGGAAACAGCTTCCAGTGCTATGTTCTCAAAAGAATATTTAATTAACTTTTAAATAAGAATATGAACCTTCCTTTTCCTTTTATTGTACGTTTCCTAAAATATTTTCCTAATAGGCCTTACTCACATATATGCACAAAGATGTTATAAATAAAAACACATTGCTGGTGATGCATTTTAATGAATTCCACAAAATACTTGAGAAATACTCTATAAATATGAAGGATTTGGGGAGTAAAAGATGAATAAATATATTAATGATTTAGATTAAAACTTGATGTGCAGGGCCAGGGATTTAGCTCAGTGGTTCCACCACCTGTCTCGCAAGCACAAGGACCCGAGTTCGATCCTCAGTACAAAAAAACCCCAACAACTTGCTATGCATTATCTATGAGTCTGAGGACTAACATTAAAAATAAACCTCTCATAGTATACTGAAATAAATGTTATAAATTGATACACATTAGTAGGTGTTAGGCTTTATACAGGCCTCTGTATGGAAGTTGGATTCAAAAATTTAGGAAAATATGATATAGGAAAAAGTCATCTGAAATGAAATAATATCAGCATGTAGTAGAAAATTACATCAACTTGAAATTCAGTGCAAGAAAAAAAAAGCTTCATTGGTGAGGTTAAAGTTGATGAAAACTAACCAGTTCCATGTCAGTAATTTGCAGAAGTAACTGAGAAAAGTAAATGATAAATGAAGTAGTAAAAGTATCAATTTCTTCCTAGGGAGCTGAATAGTCCTATCTGATGACATTAAAATATCAGCATTTTATTGTATAGTATTTTGATGTTCTATCACACTGTTTTGAATCATAACATAATAAAATAAATTCAACATTTTCAATGTCTTCCTCAGGCCTTGTCTTGCTCACTGAAATTACAAGAGACTATCAGGATGTCCCTAATTAGAAACAAATTTCTAGTAATTTCTCCCGGCTCCCTCTGCCATACATCACTAATGCATCCTTTCAGGCTCCTCAAGTTAAATATACACTCCGTATTTATTTTTCCTTTCACCAAACTTATATAGTAGGGAAATTCTTTAAATTCATAGTTTTCTGGTAGTGTTATACACCTGGACAATGTTAGTTGTTTCTTCTTATTACCAAAACCTAGGACACCCCTCAAAAAAGTACACAGATAAGTAAACACCCAAACACACTCATGCACACATAAATGATCAGAGAATCAGTTTCTCTAAACAGAGAAGTTTCTATTCCATCTTCTATAAGGTAAAGACAACCAATTTAACAGACCTTTGTAATGCAAGGTATTATAACAATACAGCATGATATTTAGGACCATTGATTTCAAACTGGGATGTCAGAGAAGGCTTTCCAGAGGTCATACTTGAGGTGCTTGTTAAATATGAGTGTTTGAAGCAAAAACAAAGCTAAGGGTATTTCTGGACAGGGCTGCAAGCTGAGTGGAGATACCAGACATATCATTATGGTCCAATATATTATGAGGCTACAAGGAATTCTACAGACTGAGTTTCAGAATGGAGGCAGAGTGAGAGGCAGGCTACAGCTGTGGACAGGGACAATATTCCATTAGCTACATTCATGTCTATTTTCCCCTTGATTATAAGTGCCTTATGGATAGACAAACCATTTATTTATTGGAGCATAGTTCCACAGTCTCAGATAATAACTTACAAATAGAAGGTTTTGAGTTGAAGATTAATGTCTATGTACACAGAATGAAAATACAGAATGTGAAATGTAAAGCAGTGAAAGAAATTGTACAAAAAGCAAAGATCCAAAGATGGAGAAGCAGCCAGGTTAATAAAAGGTACTTGATTTTCAATTACCTTCTGAGAGATGGTGCTTGTTTCTCTTAATTCTTAATAATGGAGAAATGTACTATCTGAAAGATGATCTCTGACCATTGACAAAGGTATCAATATTGCTCAGCATACTTCCTTTCTATGATTGGAGCATACCTTCCCACTGTGTCTGTTCACCTCCTACTAGACTCGCTTCTAGAAAACCTGCCCTGGGAATTGCTTCTGTGGTGTGCATTTCTATCTGCCTCTCCTGAGGGCTTGAACCTCAGAATCCCTTTCACTTCTCTTTGGCTAGTCCACTAGCTTCCATCTTGGTGGTGAGCCCAGAAACTTCAAGACCCATTTCCAAACCCAGCTCTAACTTCTGAAGCTTCGATAGCAAAATCACTGGTCCCATTTTCCCAGGAGAAAAAAAAAAAAAAAAAACCTGTGCAAAAAATAAATTCAGGAACATCATACTAGTAAGAGAATATTTATATTTTAATGGAGGTGGTTATTTTATTTTCAAAATATGCCCTCATTTTACTCAGTGCCCCCCATATTGCTTGGTACAAATAAACGCACTCTGAAGGTTGGAATTTCTGGGTTCTCACAGGAGCAGCATCGCCACATGTGAATAGTTGTAATTATTCTAACACCTGCTCAGTTACCTCCAGGATCTTGCCTAATCATGCAATTTTCTTGCAGAGTCAAATTGTGCCTAGATCTCTTTATCCACCCCCATTATTGTAGATGTATATAATATTTTTTCTTAATCATTAATATTGACACCCTTGATATTTTTTCTTCATCATTTCTCCTTTTGGACCAGTTATTATACTTCAGAGGTTTTTTAATGTGCCTTTATGGCCTCAGAAACCTAAAATCATATTCAAAAGATTTCCAAGACTTATTTAGAAGCAAAGAAAAAAATCACTAATGTTAGAGCCGGTGTCAATACATTGCAGAGAAATTTTCTTATTCATTAGGGGCTCATTTCAGTAAAAATAATAGAACATTCTGGCAATGTCTGGCTATCTTTACATAGCTTGAAGCCATTGCTGGCAATCTAGTAGTCTTCTCTCTCTTTATGCCCTTCTTTACATGAGTATACTCTTACTGTTCAACTGCCTTTGGGGTACTTTTCAGCTATTACCCATTTATATAATGGCTCTCCATTATTTCTCCGGAGGCATAATAACATAGATATTGTCTATAAATTGAGTAGTAAGCCCCAGATGAGCTGATGATCTAACTACACTTTCTGGAGGTGTGGACAAGTGTCCATCAGGGGCACTCATAAAGCTCTACCTCTAGAAATAAGTGATGCCTACTGCAAAGGGATAGGCATGCACAATCAATTTTACTTGACAAGAAAAGTCCACTAAATCTAAAATCCAAATAAATCTCTACTTGTTACTAATGAAAAAAAATGAAATAGTAGTTAGGCATAATCAGATACCTTGAATAGGGAACTTCAAAGTTATCAATTGCTGCTTTACCTTTTTCTTGTCTTACATGTATCATGGAGCTTGAACTCTTTCTTAAAGCAATGCATCCTTTGAACTGTATGTATTTTGGATAAGGCTCCACACTGGGTCAGGAACATTGTGTCATTTCATTTTACTGTCTCATTTTGTATCAGCCCTCTAATATAGGTGTTGTGAACTAAACTGAGCCTTGTCAGAATTCATATATTGAAGTCCTATCCCCCAATATGACTAGATTTATAAATAGGGCCTTTAGCAGTATAATTATGATTAAATGACATCATCAGAGTGTGGCTGTAATCCATAGAGACTGGTGATTTTACAGGAAGAAGAAGCAAGATCAAGTGTGGTGGTACATGCCTATAATCCCAGGACATTTTTTAAATTCTTTTATTGGTACATTTTAGGTATACAATACGTTTACATTTATCATTGGGTGCTTGTACCTGTACATGATGTATCTTAGTTCTTATTTTTTTCCCCATTACCTGTGCACCCTTCACCCCCTCCACCCTTCCCTATTTACATAGACATTGTTTCCATTTTTTTCTTTTCTCATAATTTTTCCTTTCAGTTCTTTCCTTTCCCCTTCTCCTCCCCGTCCCACTTCCCCTACCCCTTTGGACCTTTTCTTCCTATTTCAAATTATCAATTATTTCTTTTAATTGTTTTAATCCTTTCAGTTTCTCACACTTGAGAAACTCTTCGGTATTTACATATGTGTCCTATTTATTTTACTTAAGAGTATGGCCTCAATATGCATCCATTTAGCTATAAATGTCTCTAGTTTCTCATTCTTTATGGCTGAGTAGTACTCCATTTTATAAAAAACCCACATCTTCTTTAACCAGTTTCCAGTTGATGGGCACTTGGGCTGTTTCCAAGCTTTAGCTATTACAAACTGTGCCGCTATACACATAGGAGCACATATATCGCTGTGGTATGATACTTTTAATTCTTTGGGGAAGATACCCAGCAGGGAAATAGCGGGGTCAAATGGGACCTCTAGCCCTAGTTCTTTGAGGTATCTCCATACTGATTTCCACAGAGGTCGCACCAGTCTGCACTCCCACCAACAATGGAGAAGGGTTTCCTTCTCTCCACATCCCCGCCAGCATTTGTTATTTGTTGATTTCTTGATAGCAGTCATTCTTTCTGGGGTGAGGTGGAATCTCAGTGTTGTTTTCATCTGCATCTCTTGAATGACCAGTGATGTTGAACATTTTTTCATATATTTGTTTGCTGCTTTTACTTCTTTGTCTGAGAAATGTCTGTTCATTTCAGATGCCCATTTTTGAATTGGGTCTTGAATTTGGGGGTTCTGATTTTTTTCAATTCTTTATATATTCTAGATAGTAGATCTTTGTCTGAGGGACAGCTCCTAAAATTTTTTTCCCACATTGTAGGTTGTCTCTTAGCTCTGTTGGTGGTTTCTCTTGCAGTGCAGAAGCTTTTTAATAAGATGAGATCCCAGTTGTTGATTCTTTGTGCTAGTTCCTGTGCTACTGAGGCTTTGTTCACAAAGACTTTTCCTATGCTAAAGTCTTCAAGAGTTCTACCTAACTTATCTTCCAGCAAGTTTAGTGTTTCTGTCTTAATATTTAGATCTTTAATCCACTTCGATTTTAGTTTAGTGCATGGTGATAGGTATGGGTCTAGTTTTAATTTTTGGCAGGTTGAAATCCAGTTTTTCTAACACCATTTATTAAATAGGCTATCTTTCCTCCAGTGAGGATGTTTGGCTCCTTTGTCAAAGATGAGGTGGCTGAGTATGTCTGGAGTTGTTTCTGCATCTTCTAATCTATTCCACTGATCTTCGGGTCTGTTTCTTTGCCAGTACCATGCTGATTTTATCACAGTAGCTTTATAGTATAGTTTCAAGTTGGGGATTGTAATACCCGCAGCCATGACTCTGTTGCCTAGAATTGCTTTTGCTATTCTTGGTCTCTTAATCCCAGAACTTTGGGATGTTAAGGCAGGAGGATTGTGATTTTGAACCCAGTCTGGGCAACTTAGTAGCAGGACCTTATCTCAAAATGCAAAATAAAAATATAGAATTGGGATGTAACTCAGTATAATAGCCTTAGGTTCGATCCCCAGTACCCTCTCAAATGAAATCAAGAGGAAGATTAAGAAAAGGAGGAGGCACCAGAGACATCTCTATGCACACATAGAGGACAGGCCCTGTGAAGACACAGAGAAGGCAGCCATGTGCCAAATGAGGAAAGAGACCTTACTAGAAACAGTCTTGATCTTGGATTTCCAGCCACTGGAACTGTGAGAAAATAACTTTCTGTTATGTGAGTCACCCAATCTGGGGTATTTGGTAGGGCAGCCCAAGCTGACTAATACAATAGCTGTCAGCCTTTGGTAGCAGGAGAGAAAACCCAAAGGCAGAAAGGCTGAATAAATAATTACAAATTTGAAGAACTAAAAAGGGACCTTGGTCTGTCCAAAGCATTGTATTTTTTTCCCTCACTTTTTCATACAGACTCTTGTATACTACTCAGTTTTGCCCTATCTCAACCCTTACCCCAGGGAGAAATTGGGACTTTCAGCAGCTTCTTGGTCCAGGCAATCTTGGCTCAGGCCAAACCTAGATGAAAACCTGGATTCTCTATGGACAAGTGCAGCTCCCCCATCCATCTCTGCATTCACACACTGGGACAAGCCCTTCTTAGCATCATCTATTTTAGCTTCTTCATTTTGCAGATGAGGCAGGAAGAAATTAAGGTCATGGAACTGGGTTTGTGGTTGGCCTCTTCCAATTAAAATAAAACTTTCCCCTCAATTTTTGGCACTCCCTAGCTCAGAAATTCTATAATATGTATTTTTAAGAAAATACTAAAAAAGTAGTTATTCGGTCTTCTGGCAGAGTCCCAGGTCTGTTCATACCTGCTTTTGACACATGATTCTGGTCTAATTGTTCTTCAAAGGCCATATCATTTATCTTGAAACATAAAACACAAGTAACCTGATCACAACCACACTTTGTACATCAATATGTGTCTGTAACGCTTGCTCAGCAGGGGCCATTGTGTGGTCACTGTAAACCCAGTGTCTCAGGCAGGGCTGGTGGGGAAGCTCCCCAGCTCCTCAGGAGTGGTAACAAATTAACTGCCCTCTTATAACATTCACGTCCTCCCTGAATCACATATCATCAAGACTTATGCAGAAATTTGTGGTAGCCTATTTTTAACAGCCAGGCAAAGGGAGAAAACATTGTATGAAGGAATTTTAAGAATCCTCTCGGGAATATAACTCAAGCTACCCTGTAAAAAAAAATTTCTTGGAAGAAACAGTTTTTATTTGAGGTGAAATTAAAAATAAAACTACTGAAAAGCACAAACAAAAGCTGTTGTGGTTATATAAGCAAGAAATATGGATGAAAACTGCAATATTAGGAAACAGGGTGGAGTGGGATCAGAATGTTTGGTTTGCAGGTAAGATGTGATCTGTGAGGAATTAATGAGGGATAAAAGAGAAAGATATACCACAATGAATTAAATTGGAGATCATGACCTCAAGGCAGATGTTCACCTACAAGATCTATCACACTCCAATTAAGAGTGTATGACAGACACATACACACATACACACACACACACACACACACACACACACACACACACACACAATTCCCCAGCATTTCAAATTAAAGGAGATGAATCTTCAGAAAGCTTCACAAAGAACTCAGTAGATTAAAAAAAAGTTCAGGGCCGGAAAAGAAAGGTGAATGTGTTGGCTCCATTCCAATTAAAGACTGTTTCAAACTTATGTCCAGGTGATGGCATAATAGGCTACAAAGTCCAATAGCAACGGGTTATGTTACAGGATTAAAGACGGCCAGAGTAGGGCTTGCTCTGCCAACTCCACGCAGTGTGACTCAGCTCTGAAGCATAGTTGCCACACAAAAATGCAGGCATGTGTTGCCAGAATAACCTGATTTTTAAGAAGCAGCAAAAACCCAGATTGTATGCAAAAATATCATTTTCCTATCTGTGAACAGATATTTTTAAAATATTCAAATACCTTATGGGTGAAGCAAGCCCTGTCTGTGGGCTAAATTTTCTCTCAGATCTCCAATTCTTTTATCCTCTTCAGTGGACTGTCTCCAGGGTCCCTCAACCCCTCCCCACCCCAGGTCATCAGACCCAGACTCTAACCATCTATTCCTTTTTTTCATATCATTGACCTGGACAAGAGCCTCTAAAGTGTCCCTAGTGCCTACTTGGTGAATTTCAAATGTTTCATCCCTACACTCAGGCTGTCTGTACAGTCTCCCTAGCTTCACTTGATAAAGTTTTCACCTTGAACTCCCAATGGGAACCTGTGGTTCAGACTAGAAGTTCTTTGTACTTCCTTCAAATAAGATGTGTTCACTCCTGCATTCTCACCTTAATTCATAGTGTATTATCTTTTTTCTTCTTCACAATCAAATTTCTACTGAACACCAGGATTTAAAGATACCAGTCAAAATCCTTTCTGGGTTCTCTTTCTTGCATAATTAAGTATACTCATCCCTTGGTGACCACTGGGAATTGGCTCCAAGACTCCTTACAGACCCAGAAACCTGCACGTTTAATTCCTTTATATAAAATGCTGTAGTATTTGTGTACAACCTACCCACATCTTCCCATGTACTTTAAATGATCTCTAGATTATTTTTAATTCCTAATATAATTGAATGCTGTGTAAATAGTTGTTCTGTACTATTGAAGGAATAATGAAAAAGAAAAAAACTTTGTACATGTTCAATACAGATGCAATATTTTCTCAAATATTTTCCATAACAGTTGATGGAATCCACAGACATGGAACCCACAGCCATGGAGGGCTGACTATACTTCATCTTTTCCTCCTCCATGAATCTTCTGGTATGTCTCCTCTAAACTCATGTCTCACAGCATTTTTGGAGTTTTATAGCTATCTTCCCTACTCAACCCTGAGAGTTTAACTTTTGGGCTAACAAATCCTTTATAAAAGGCCAAGTAGTAAATATTTTTGACTTTATGGGCCGTATGATCACCATTGAAACCACTCAGCTCTGCTCTTGTATTATAAAAGCAGCCAGCCATAGACAAGATGTAAGCAAATGGGTATGGCCATGTTGCCATAAAGCTGTTTACAAGACCAAGAGTCAGGTTAGGTTCAAGGGTATTGTTTGCCAACCCCTAGGATTAGGCAAGGACAGTGGTCTTAGTCTTGCTATTATATAATAGATATTTAATGGTTGTTAGAAAATAAATCCTTTAAAACTTAATTCAAATTCACTACGTCCATGATCCCTCCATGATATTCAAGATACAGCAGTATTTTTCAACCTCTGAAGGTCTACATGTACTTGTTATCCAGATGCCTCATGACTGTCACTGCCATTACATGACAGTCATTTAATGTTGCTATGATAAGTTAGGGTTTATTTATAACATTTCTTTTTTAGTTTTTTTGTTTTTGTTTTTGTTTTTTGGTACCAAGGATCGAACTCAGGACCTTGTGCTTGTGAGGCTGGCACAGGGCCACTGAGCTAAATCCCTAGACCTTATCTATAACATTTTTAAGGCCCTTTGTTCTAAAATTCTGTGTCAAGTCTATCATTTTTGTACTGCTACCTACTTTCATATTTTTGTTTCCCCCTTCAGACATATTATAAGCTTCTAGAGAATAAGAGCAAATCTAATATCTCTTAAGACTGCTAAAATGTCTCATATAGTGTTATTGTTAAGGTGTTTGTTCATTTATTTAATGCATTTTTAGATAAATACAGCATGTGACATAGACACAGAAATCAGCAAAATGGGATGATCCTTGCTCTCCTCAAAATAACTCTAGTGAATAAATGGTTATATGATGATAAACTGAAATAAGTGCTCTGCAAGAAAGTAAATGGGTTTCTAACATTTCAATAAGAAAGCAAACAAATGTTGAGGTAAGGACAGGAGAGAAAGGCTTCACTAAGAAAGTAATGCTTGAGTCAACATGCATTACCAGGGACTATTTTAAGCATGTGAGTATAGTAGTTATCTAAGCAAACACAAGTTCTTGCCCTCATAAAGTTTGCTTTCTTTTTTTTTTTTGGTACCAGGGATTGAACACAGGACCTTGCACTTGCAAGGCAGGTGTGGTGCCACTGAGCTAAATCCCTGGCAAGTTTGCTTTCTAATGGGAGCTGAAGAATGAATTAAGTTTAGATAGAAGGGAAGAAAGATTTAAAGAACATCCCTGGCCTTGGACTACAGGTCAGAGGTAAACTGCTTGTCCAGGATGGGCAAGGACCTGGGTTCAATCAACAGTGCCACAAAAAAGATGATAGATAGATAGATAGATAGATAGATAGATAGATAGATAGAAAATCCAGAAAAGGGAACAGCTTGAACAAAAATCCCAAGTGAGAGGGAACATGTTACCTTCAGAAGCTATAAGGGTTGGGAGGGACAAGTTGGCTGTAACAAAATGATCAGGCTACTAAAGTAGATATGGGCTACTTGAGGTATGGCCTCAGACATGATATGACCATATTATTTATTCTTTAAACCACAATAGTCTTGGAAGTTATAGAGTCATTATTAATTATTACAACAAACAGAAGTTGATGGATTTCCAGCAAACTGGGATGTATCCATGTATTAGTCAGCTTTCTCATCACTGACATAAAATACTGAACATGACAATTTAAAATTTGAAGTCATTTAATTTTGGCTTACAGTTTCAGAGATTTCAGTCCATGGTAAACTGGCTCTAAGACAGGAACACCAAGGTGAAAGGGTGAGGTAAAGAAAAGTTGCTTCCTTCATGGTGACCAGAAACAGAACACAGAAGAAGGCTACCAAAAGATATATCCTCCAAAGGCACACCTCCAGTGACCCAACTCCAACAGCGCCCCCCCTCCTAACAGCACATTCAGGGGTTAATCCACTGATGAATAACACTCCCATGATCCAATCCTCTCAACAGGAGTCTTTTGATCTAGTTGGGTTGACAGTTAAGATTAACTGGCACAATTAGTATCCTATTCCTAGACCACATAAAAATTTTAATATGACCACATTGATATATTTTTTAAATGATCCCTCTGGTAACTATGGAAAACTGACTCGAGGAGATGTTATGTCAATGTGAGATCAGTTGCTAGCCTACTCTGTATTAATTATTTGTTGATACTAACTATATTTTATATTAATTATTTGTTGGAGAAATGAGTGGAAGAAAGGATGGGGATGGAGAAGAATGAAAAGGTTTTGCTGAAAAGAAAATAAAGTTTATGAAATGATTCAGGCGCCAAGACCTTTTTTTAGCACCAGCAGCTAAGTCTCCAGGGAGTCTTCTGAGTGCTGGTCTTGATGAATCTGAAGATTGCAGTGAGTACCACCACTTCCATTAGTGATTATTATGAGAGTCTAACAGAAGCTTTGGTACTGGAGAAAGGTTGATAGAGCTAAGTGTTCCCCACTGGACAATGAGTAACAATTTGTGCTCTCGTCAAAATTGCAGAGTTCGTGTACTTTGAGGAAAATTGGAGATCTTTGTGATTTTCATGGCTCAAGACAAAGAATGAAGAGCAAGGAGGTGGAAGGTGGTTTAATATTGAAAGTTCGATATTGGGTGCTGGAATGCCAGCATCAAGAGTAAAGAGTTATAGGAAGTGACAACCAGACCAACAAATAAGAGAGCAACAGCTGTGATTTGTGGACATTGATGTTTCTGAGACATTTAGCTAAAATACTCAACTATAGTTATATTTAGTTGACTTTAATACATAACTCAAAAACTTCCTTAACTCATTGCAGTGTTAAATGAGATGTTGAAATTGCTGTCCAGAAATAGTGTAGAACGGCTCTTCATCCAGTTTCTCTGGCCAGTGCATGTTGTCTAACGGGAGGATTTTGTTTAGTCCTCTAAACAAAATCAGAGCTTTCAGTCAATCTGATTCCATTTGACCAGGGAGGCCTCACTAAAGATGTCACTTCTTCCCTTTACCCTCAGGCACAGTCAGCCAGCAAAGTAAAAGAAACTTGACTGACCAAGGCTCTCCACTAAAGGTCAAGAATCCTTCATCCCTTCCTCCCAGGGCCTCACTCTACTTCATTGTTAGATGATTACAAAACTGTTATACGTAAAATATTCACTTGTCTTAATCATGCAGATACTGAAGAAGAAATAGCTTGAATAATTTGTGTGCATCCCCAGCATTTGTTCTGACAATACACTTATCACCTCTCACTTCTGAATAACCCACATTTCTAAAACTCTCTAGAAATGAGGATGGGATGCGTAATAGTTCACTTGAGATCAGATGTGAAATTTAGACATGATGATATAAAATGACTTCTTTCAAAATCAAAATATTCAATTACATAGCTATTAAAAATGTTCTATAGAAATACATTATCAAGACATCAACAGATGTTCACATTAAATTATTAAGTCAAATTCTGAATTTTAAAGAACATGCCCTATATAAATCTTTATTTTTAAAACAAAGAATTTAACTATAAAATGAAATCCTAAGAGTAGGAAATCTCTAGGAAGTGAAAAATCAGTTTTATTTTCTTCTTTTGGATTATCTATATTATTCAAACTTACAACCATATGCTACTTGCATTACAATAAAGCATATAAAGAGGATGGACATATAGCTCAGTGATAGAGCACTTGCATAGCATGTGCAAGGCCTTGAGTTCACACCCCAGAATGATATAGATATGGATTTCAATATTTATAAATAGACATGGAAGCCTTACTGTAATACAACTATAATACAATCCAGTAAATAAAACAAGGCTATCACCAAACCAACCTAGCGTAATGGTTAAGAATATTGAGTCCAAAGTTGAGCTGCTTTGGTTGCCACTTTTGGTAATCTAATTGATTTCACAGTGCCTTACCTATTCCATTTGTAAACTGGAGAGATCATGATGGTTGCTAAATTTTAAAGTTGTGTGACTAGGTAAAAATGTTTATAAATTGCTTAGCCTATCACAGACTCACATAAATATTAATCTTACTATTGCTTAAAGTAATACTCATTTTGAATAGGTGCTAAGAAATTTCTAGAGTGGAGTCTTACATCTTGTGGACAAACAGGAGTTCAAAGAAGGCTGAATCTACCAAAGGCCAATGCCAAACACATTGTAAATGCAATGGTTTTATGGGAAAACTCTCAGCCAGATGGAATGACATTTCCTTTCCCTTGCATTCCATCATCTCACAGCCTTTCTGATACTTATAAGTAGCTCTGGTTGTCCTCAGAAATTTCTTGATTCACCCAATGCAGAAATTCCAGCATTGAACCTGGAAAAATATCTGTTATTATTCCTAAATTTTTAGGTCTCTCTGGGCATTGAACTGAGGCCTCCGCTTTTGGACTGTCTAGATAACTTCAATGAGGGTAACTGACAATAATGAAACTTTATTGGCTGACTTATTTTATTGAAACTAAAGAAAGTTGGTGTTAAATATATATAATGGAAACATAATTTCACTTTTTCTGGGCTTAGTTCAAAACTAAATATATTCTTTGATAAATTTTGAGGCACAGCTGTATAATTTGCCACTTTATCTGAGTTGAGAAAGTGGTGTATTTGAGTTTAGCTCATTTGACTAATACTTTTTGTTTATCTCAACCACAGTATAAGAGCTGCTGCCATCCTACCTTAATTCAGAGGGTACCTGAATGCTGACCAACCAGACAAGTAGACATTGGTAGCCTTTGAATACACAATTACATAGGAAGATGGTAGCATATGTGTTTTCAGTACTGAGACACATAGAAGGCTATTTTTTTTGAAGGAGTATTGAAATGTAGACAAGTCTATGAATATGTAGTATTCAACCCACTTCACTTTTACTGTTCTTTTTTTTTTTTTCCAGTGCCAGGAATTGAACTCAGGACCTGGCACTTTCAAGGCAGGCTCGGCACCACTGAGCTAAATCCCTGGCCCACTTTGACTATTCTTAATGACCTTTATTAAGGGGTAATTGGTGTGCATTTTATGCAATAAGAGGGAAAAGTTCTATTCCTTGATAACATAATATCCTAGACCAGTTCTCTTTTTTGAGATGTCAAATATCTACTTTATTATAGTAAGAAAGTGACAGTCAATTTAAATCAAAATTTATGGAGAACATTAGGAGCTGGAAGGACTTTGGCTAATCACTGTAATGTCCCCAACAAATGGTAAATGAAAGCATAAGGAAATTGAGTTAACACAAGTTAAAAGTTCACATACTTATGGAATTATATTAGAAGACCTACAACTTAATTAAATTATTTGAAACTGCTCATTTAGCTTCTGTTGTACTAGTGAACACTTATGCAATTTTACTGTTAGATATATATTAAGTAATAGGTTTGCATTGGGTCAAATTAGGAGAACCCTAATGAGGCAGAACAGGGGAAAGTTTAATCCATCATGAAGCATCATTCTGAATCTTTATATTGAATATTATTAGGCAGAGATTTCCCTGGTTAGTTGGTTACTCTCTTATATCTATCATTCTGACATTCTGAATAATTGAAAAATCAAATGGGAATTTTGTACATGGAAAAAATAATTTGACAGAGAAGAAATATGTTATTGATCACCTGATCTTTAATTTTTCTCTTTTCAGTCTTGTATTTGCTTTATCAACTGTAGAAGCTCAAAAAATGGTAAATGTGCAGCATTTTAAAAAAATAAAGGCATATTAACAGCTTTTATGCAAAGGATAATTTCATGAGATGCAAAAGACAGAAATTTACATATAAAATCAGTTAATATTTTCTCTACTTTGAATTCATTTAAGGTCAGTAAGTTCTTGCGTTCAAGGCACTAAACTATAGAACATTTATTTTCAAAAATGTTTTTCAGTGCACACTACAAGGTGTTTAGCAATTATATTCAATTATGTTTATTCTCTTCAGTGTGTGGCATTTTATTTTTTATGGTATTCACTTAACTGCATTGGGAAGAGACCGTCTACATAACTGAAGTTTGCCACGGAGTATTCGTGTTTGAGCTCTTCCTAGGGAGCCCCGATGAAGCCCAGGACGGAATGGTACTTTCTGATGAAAAAATCCAATCCACCTAGAAAGTTCTCACTGCAATTGGAAAAATATGACCTTTAAATCAATCCTTACATAATAATTTAGATGTAAAAGTATACATTTTTAAGCCATAAATCTTTTGGAAAAATTCTGCCATTATTTTCCTTGTCCACTAGGACCAAATTGAAAGAAAAGATTATTTTCCATGACACTTGGTAACATATACATATACACACTAAGAAATGAGGAAGAAAAAGAAGTAGAGCCGCCTGCCAACTTGTTTCTATCTGCTTGCTGGGGGGAAAGAAATAAGCTGCCTCTCCTCCTGCATTTAGAGAATTAATTCTCACGTGAAATGAAAGGTCCCGTCCAATCCTATTTCACGGCAGCTTTGAGTGCTGGACTGTATCAAACCAAAGGGCATTACTTGATTGTTCAGCGTTGACATCACTTTACACCAGAAGGTGGCAATTGTTTTAATAATCACACTAACAAATCTGTTGTGCCTTCAGATTCGATTTTTAGAGATAGTGTTCTTGCCAAGAAGATGACTTTCAAAATCAGTAGCATTTGCTCAAACTTATTTGTCAAAATGGATTTTCCACTCCCATCAACTTGGTAAAAAATTATACCTCTTTCAGGATAAAATAAGCTGCAAATTTTCTTTATTTTTCCCCCGTGAAGCCCTATTCTTCACCTGAAATCATCAAAAGGATGTCATTCAAGGTGAGAACCCTAATGAAGTGATATCACGATAAAGTATAAGGATATGTCTCAAATCATGAACATCATTAAAAACACCCTTAATTCTCATTTACAAGGAAAACTCATGAAGAATTTGTTCTGTTGACCATGATATCTAGAAGTGTAAGTGTACTAATTTATGTCAATATACAATGAAAAATCTTTCACATATAAATCACAAGACATTTATGTCTAACTTACCTCACAAGATGGCAAATTCCCATAAATTCCTCAGTTAAAACTAAGTAGAAGCCTTTTGGAAGCTCAGCAGTTAAAACAAACAACCAAACAAACAAAAACAAAACCACAACCTAGAAACTTTCTTAACTGTATGATAAAATGCACAGAAAAGTCCAATTTACCAATACATGGTCACTGCGTGAGAATTTATCTCCTAAGACAAACTTTCCAAAATCTATCATCTGAATACTGTTCACCATCCATAAAGAAAGAGGAAGAGGAAGAGGAGATAGAGAATAATGTTGGCTCTGTGAAACCGCAGCATTCTTTCCAGATGGTCTCTTTTTCCACAGCTTAGGTTACCTACATGACAAAGGGATAAGAGGCCAGGGGTGAGCACTCCTTTTTTTAAAACTGAGAACTCCAGACATTTGTCATCCAGAAAAAATGCCTGCCTCTCAGCAGGACAGATTTTTAAAAAATTTTTCTCAGTGCCTTTCTCTAATTGGGCTTCCTTAACTTTTCACACATCCTTTCCCTACACAAGTCCACAAAGCCAAAGTTCTCCCACACCTAGTCACCAATGGCAGGCCCATAAATCACAAGAAATTGCAAAGAATTTTTTTAACATTATGCAATTAACACCCACGTATACCAAAACATCTTATAACATATTAAAGCAATAGGAAATAACATGTCAGATTTCTCATTAGTAAATTCTAATAATGGCTAACATAAAAATGTAGCTATCTATTAATATTTTTCTTCACATTTAAAAGAAAAATATTACAATGTCTTTTAGTATCTGTACAATACTCATATAGGAATTTATTACACCAAAGTGATTTGGCATGCCTAAAGTAGCGTGAGCAATATGAAAATTTAAAGATAGCTGAATGCCCATTCTTTAATTTTACTAAAATAATGAAAAACATATATTATTTGAGCTTACAAAACCTGTAAATACTAATTCAAATGAAACCTCTATTTTGTACATATATATTGCATTTTCTACTCAGTATTAAAAACCATTTCTCTTTTTGTGCTTTGCTTTCTTTTGGGCTGTACAAGTAAAGAGAAATATGAATCTTGAAAATCATCTACCAACCCTCTCTAAGCTCTCATATTTAGCAAACTTTCTTCATCATTGAAGAATTACTGCAACTGTATAATCTAAGAAATGTTTTAGAAATTTTGACATCATAAATAGAAGAGAAATAGTTGCATATTATGAATTGAATTGGCACTGAAAGTTAAGGTGTTTGGAGGCTTGATTTGTTTTTTGGAAAATATCTATATTAAATGGTAGACTATTAAAGTAGGATGTAAGTAAGAATTGATAACTGAATATCATGTCTTTTGCATCACCACAACTAGTTTGACTCTAATGCAAGCTTCCTGGAGAAGTCCAGCCTGAAGTTACAGTCTGCCACACATCCAGACACTCAGCTTACACACCGCACAGATTAACATTCCACCTTCAAAACCACTACCCAGCACAGGAGTGGAATAAAGACAGCATTACTGGTGGAGTAACATTTGCAAATACTAAAACTCTCTTCGGGATAAGAAAAAAAAAAGAAGAGAAAAGAAAATCCACTACCTTCCATGTCTTTTCTTGACACATCTGCATATTTGCCATCACGATCCCTTAATGTTGCATGAGAAAATAAGAACGCAAGCTATGCCTGAGGAAGAGAAATGAAGAGAAACTGAAAGTATATTCATTTGTTTTCTTTCAAATTTATTTTACAGGTTTCATAGAAAGGTGTTTTCTTGTAGTTTCTTGCTTTATTTCCGGCATCAACTATGTTTCAGTTTGCTTTAGAGTAAAGAAGATTGAAGGATAAATTAAAGGGAAGATGTGGTGGAAAGCTGCAATAGAATTGGGTTAGGCTTGTGAAAACCTGCTTAATCTTTTGTTTTGTTTTTTGTTCTAGCACTCTAGGAGATAAAATGGGTCTCTAAATCATACATTATGGCTCAGGGGAATATAAAAGACAGCTTTTGAATATAAAGAATACTACACAGAGAGATCGAGGCTTTGAAAGCACCAACTTTGTCAATTACACACTGAGTACTTTTGAGCAAGTCATATAACCTCTCTGGGCTTTCATTCTTGATCTTAAAGATTATTCTAACATTATAAGAGAATATTTTGAGTTCTAATTAAGATTTTTTGGTTCAAGGAAAAACTATTACACATTTTATATTTAACTGGTGTTTCACAAAGAAATTCTGAACAGAATTGCTAGCCAGACACAGGTATGACCACAAACCCTTTGACCTGATCAGATGTACAAAGGCTGATTGGTGATTGTGTATACATGAATGTGATGCCCATGACTGAATTTAAAGAATACAACTGAGATTTTTCTAATTAAAAAATTGTACTTTTTTTCTTATGCTGATTTACAAAATAAATTACTTCCTACAAGCTAAGTCTGTTTTCATTCAGGGTTCATGTAAGTCAATCAACAGAAAAATTATTTAAAACTTAAAGGCATATAAATTTTGGGAACACACAAAATCACAGCTCTGGCCAACTCATGCTGAAGGGAGATTCTTCTTCATTGGGTTAAAACTGAAGGTATATGATGTAATATGAGACCGTTTGGTGCCTCATGTCAATGAATATATACCAAGGAGGGATCATAACTATTTTTCTTGTATTAAGCTTTTAGACCCTATTGTGCCAACTTGCACCGGTTGAAGACAGCATTAATATTAATTAAAGATGGAAATCTGAGATTTAGTGACTCTCACTTCCTGACCCCCACCTTACTTCCTTTCATGCTAAATCCATTAGTATAGATGGATAGACATTAATAAACAAGAAGGACCAAATAGCTCTCCGTGCAAGGACAGTTTTGTTTGACCCTTGGTCCACATTGCCCATACACAGCCTCAAGACACTTGACCTACTCAATGACATTTATTTATTGATGGATTTACTCTATGTACTTCAAACTAACTTTTCCCTAGGTGTCTTACACTTAAAATGTATGGAAAATTTTAAATCTTTGACATGGAGTGCTTCAAAAATGAATCGAGGACAAAGTCTATCATTCGTCTCTATCACCCTCGGAAGCCTGATATTGGAAGGCAGTTTTGCACAGTGCCTTCTGCACAGCAGGCACTCTATACCTGCCTGTTGGACAGAGCTGGATGGAATTTCTTCATTAGATTCTGAATGGTTTCGTGTGATCTTATCACCTTTCTCTTACTCTGCAGTTTCAGACACACACCTGAAGATATGTGTGTATAGGTATTTCATTACAATAAATCCAAACAAAACATATACAGTAGTAAATTTCTCCATTGCATGGTGATACTGAATATTTTCAATTTTATATTTATAAATTACTTTTGTTATGAGAATAACCAGAGGCCTTTTTAGATCATATAACATTCTAGGTTAAAACTATATCTAATAGTTGGAAGTGAGCACACAGGTCATCTGATTTTGTGGGAGTCCCTTGTCACCTAAGTATGTCTTCAATAACCCAAAGTGTACCAAGAGGCAGGAAGGCAGTGCAAGGGCCCAGGCAAATTTCAGGGCACTCAGGACTTCTTTCTACCCTTTAACTGAGAAAGTCTACTTCTATTTATTTGATATGGTGGTATATTTGTGCTCTCTGCAATGAATTTGAACAACAGTGTCCACTGATTTAAAAGTAATTAAAACTATCCATCTCTTTTTTTTCAGTCTTGTGAATCAAACCAAGGGTTGTGCACATGCTAGGCAAGCACTCTACTGGTGAGTTATAACTCTAGTTCTTCAGGTTTTAGATAAGACAGCGACTCTCCAAAATCTGTATGTTGAAATCCTAATTCCAAGTTTGTATTAAAAAGTAGGGCCTTTGGGAAATGATTAGGCTATGAAAGTAGAATCTACATGAATAGGATTAGTGCCCTTATATAAGAGACTCCTGTCCCCTAAAACTCTCTCAGCCCTTTCACTGTGTGAGGCACAGTAAGAGACAGACCTCTAGGAACCAGAGTATAAGCCCTTGCCCAGCAGTGAGTCAGCCAGTGCCTTCATCTTGAACTTCTTAGCCCCTAGAACTGTAAGAAGTAAATTTAGATTATGTAAGCACCTTATCTATGGTATTTTGCTATATTAGCCCCAGTGGACCAATATAACCATTTACCAACAGGCAAACAGGCACAAAGCCTTTAAAAAGCTTTGTCAAGATCGTATCACATAGCTATGGAGATCTGAGTCAGACCAAATATAGGTCTCCCAATTCCCAGTTCACTCACAGCTTACCTAGGTAGCAGAGAAAAGGGAAGACAGAGTTCATAGATTAGTCCGGATATACCCCAACTTAAATCTCTACAGTTACAGCCACAAGATCTCAAATGAAACAAAAAATCAACTATAAATCAGTTAAGACACTGACATTGACTTTCACTCCCTGCTAGCCACAGTAATTTATAAGAACCATGCCTAGTGAAGATTTTCTGATTTTTAAAAAACTATTAGACTCTTTCTGGCTGGCTCATATAGCAAAAGGTAATATTTTTATGTTTCTTACCTCTATAGCACATATATATGTCCAAAATAGACATAACATTTGCTTAATTTATAAGTATATACTTCAATTTGATGGTACTTATTATACATGAGGTTTTATTTTCATAGATCACTATTGTTTTTAATTTATTAGCATCACACTAATTAAAAGATTTTAGCCAATGCTGCCAAATGTAAATTAGTATTGTATAGGATATATATATATATATATATATATGAGGAAAATACATAAATTATTACTTTGTAGTAAAAATTTTACTTCTAATATGCTGTCATACTTGTAAAGATATCATTGACTCCAGTCTATCTTATTCCTAAGCTACAACAAAAATAATTATTTTCATTATTAACCAAATTGAAATCTCATTACACTTTAGAATTTTCAGTATCTGCAGAATTATTTATTTGACAACCAGGAGGCTCCTGCTTTTGAATTCTTGAGACTGTTCAATGATAACAAACCTTAAATTCTTTATATAATTTGCTAAGGTTAATTCATCTTTAGCTAATGATTGCTTAGAGTGACATTATTTGAAAAACAGTGAACAAGTACTTTTAAATAAAACACAACCCCAATCTTGGGAATGTGTAAGGGTGTACTTTTATCAATTGATAAGCAAAAGCAATCATGTTTGGCCACAGACCACCCCATGGTGGAAACTGTTTTTTGTCAGACCAGCAGCTGTTTCATCAGTCAATTAATGACCAGGGACAAAATGCATTTTTGAAAATCAATTACCAGCCCCTCCAACTAAATAAAAATCCCTGAGTATGCTTTTCACCAATGAAACAAGAGCTAAGAGTGAATAAAGCTAAGGAGATCATAATTCCTTGGAAGTACAACCCTAAAACCTGTGAAAGGCCTATAAAGGTTAGCAGGTCATACCATGCCATCAGGACTCCAATAACTCACCTCAGGGGGACCAGAACCATACTTTTTTTCAGTGCAGACACACTTACATAATATATACTTTGTATGTATGTATATATACATATATATGTGTGTATATATATATATAAAATTATATTCCCCATTCCCCATTATTTCTCAGTAGCTCATTTTACAAACAAATGTTCATTATAAGGAATTCATTGTTACCCAGTCTCTGTTCCACATTTAGCACCAGAAATTCAGTTCTGTGCCATCTCAAGATCAATATGTAAAATAGCTACTTATTAATTTCCATAAAATGATCCTAGCTCTAGTATTCACATTCTTTCTATCTTCTTTGCATAAATAATAACAAATTATTTGATCTTTCCTTTTAGGTTTTATCTTCTAATCCTTTTGCCTACTTCTAAAATAGTATTGCTATCCTAAATCTAATTTCCCTGACATAAGCAGGATTAGGAAAGTTCTGGGATATATTGATACTTTAACAATGTTGAGTTGTAAAATTATTATTTCCCTCTGTGATAGCAAACTGAGTATTTGGATACAGTATATGGATGCAAAAGCTCTCCTTAAACAGTATCACTTGACCAAGTTTTACAATAACAAAAGGTGAAAAACAAAATAGTCAATAAAAAGTAAGGTGTGGCAGATAAAGAAGAGTAACTTAAAGAGTAACTGAAGAGTAACTGAAAAACAAATTGAATTTGCAAAACAAGTTCAAATAACCACTCAGAAAAAAAAAACTATATTCAGTATTTTAAACTGAAAAATTTCACTACCAGAAATTAGTTGGATGGTCCAAAGAGCAAAGTGGATGCTGTGATATCCTGAACATCAGGTATACAGGAAACAAACACAACCCCTCGGGCTGAGGTGGCCCAGGTAGTAATAACTGCAAAAAGTACCTACCATTCTTAGACCAAGAATGGAACGAGGCTAAGATGTCCAAGAGGTCAGAGGAGAAGCCCAGTACACCCAAAGCCTAGACCTCTGAGGAAAGCAAGTATAGTGTTGGTTTGATCAGCAAAGAATAGGATGGCCAGTTATGATGCCTTAGAGAAGCATAGCATTCTGGTTCTGGGAGTATCAAGAATTCTGGAGGCTGGAGTCTTGGCTCTTTTCTAACGAGGTGTGCTGCTAACAAGATCTGGAAAGAGAAAGTCTCTGTATGCTTATTCTGGCTGCCATGGTCCACCATTTGCAGAACCTTATAGGAAGTCAACTGCATAGAAGTGTGGGAAATGTAGTTCACAGACTCACAGCCCTAGCCTGAAGCAAAATATAGAAAGGTGAGCTTAAAGCATAGCTGTAACAGGTAAATAGCCAGGGCACATTTGTGCCTGAAATATCTTCCCAGGACTCTATTTTGTTTCTTAAAAGACAGGTCATAGAATGTTTACAGCTGTGCGTCAATCATTTAGCCTAGCAGTTGGTAGAGTTAAATAGATTATTGCATTTTTGAGGGGGCACAAAAATATCAAGAAGAAACAGACAACTATATATTGTGAGGTTTTTTTCTGCCTGCTTGGTGTTTAAGGCAACACCACCCCAACTCCCAGGGGTAGAAACTCAATCTTCAGTCAGTACAAAATGTCTGTTAGTATAATTCACTTCAACTCAAGGTTAAAGTGGAAATCTCTCATCCACCTAAAGACTTTTCAAGTATGTAGGACATTGATGTTTGGCTGATGATAGGCAAAATTCCAAGTATAAAAAGTGTGTCTTATTCTTGTATGTCTTACCTAAAAAGTCCCACTTATTATTCACTGTGTGTCCAGAAACTGGAATTCTGCCACTGTCCCAATTCCAAAACACCCTCATCTCTACTTCACCCACATCTTTCAGTGCCACTTGTTTATAGATTAGGAACTAAGCTCTCTGAAAAGAATTAATTCTAATGTATGAATAATTGATTACTCCCCATTAGCTATTCCAAAGATACTTGTATTTTAAAGCATCCTATTTTCCTCAAAATCAATCCTTTATCATTAGAATTTAAGAAAGCAGAGCATATTTGGGAGCAATTTGGATTTATGAGATAAATGAGAGGGTTCCCCTGAATTACTAAGTTTAAAAGTTTATTAAAAGCCCTTAGGCAGCAGCAGAACAGTTTTTCAGTCCATATGTATCCATGAAGAAAAGTAACAGAACAAGTACATAGCAAAATTAGAAATTCCCAGAAAACATTTACAACAAAGCTAGTTGAGAACGTTTGCCTATGTCCCCATGTAGACTGTTATGACTTATTTTCAAATGTCCCCTCAAAACCTCCTGCATTCATAAGTGGGGCTTTTCAGAGCTGGCTGGATCTATAGTGTGTGATACTAGGATTAAGCATGTGTGGTACTAAATTAGTCCACTGATTGTTTTAGCATAGTTCTGGTTGTTGATCATGGGTGGGTGGCACCAATCAATAGATTTATATCCTGGATGGAATATAAAGTAAAAAGAAGGAAAGAAGGCTTGCTGCTTGCTACCTGCTGCTGCTGCTAATTGTTGTTTGCCATGCCATGGACTGTTTCTCCTCTGTGATCCTCCTCTTCATGCTGCCCTGCTTTGGAATCAGCCAGCTATGGACTGAAACCTCTACAAACTATGACCTGAAATAAACCTTTTCTCCTTTACCTTTGGGTGTCAGGAATTTGTCTCAGCAATGAGACAGTAACTAAGACGTACACCAAAATACAAGCAGATGGGTACAAACTACCAGTAATCAAAGGAGCTACACGGTAGTATTATCAGGGAGCCTGCTTCTAAAAGTGGCTTGCCATTTAAACATTACCAGGCTCTGGGTTGCTTGCTTCTCCTTCTGGAGTCAGATTCCAAGTTCCTCTCATCTCAAACAAAGTAATGGAAGAGACAAGCCAAAAATGGTGCCAAAAAATGTATTTGCAAAGTAAGGGGAGAAAGTATGACAAAAGTCAGCTCTGCAGAGTGAACTTAAGCAGAACAAGAGTCAAAGAAGATAAAAGCAAAACTAAAAGTACATGCTGCATCTGGAAAATGCAGAGTAGGCTACCATGAGATATCACAGTAGCAAGCTCTTCTTGGCATCTGTGTCTTTTATGCTGTCCAAATCGCGAGAAAACTCACAAGAACTTTCACATATGGGTCCTGAGAGGCAGTGCTAGGATCCCATGCCTCAGGCTCATATCAGGTCCAGGCCATCCTATTGAAAACTTGCTCAAGTTGTTGAGAAAAGTCCAGGTGCAGGGCTTTGGGAACTTTTCTGCACATGTGTTCTGGGATCCTATAATTAACAGATCATATCTACTTCCTAAGCCAGCTTTGCCACACCCTCATCTCCTATCTCAATAGAGACACCTGTGTAGAAAGATAGAGTGCAATGACAGAACAGCCTCCAAGGAACAGGAGAACATAAGCACCCCATATACCCAACATGCCAACTTCTAGTCACTGGAAAGCATGGTAGGCCAGCTTGAAAAAAAGAGCTAAAACTAGGAATGTTGCACAAAGAGTGCAAAGGGTCTCACAAAGGCTGAGAAGGGCCTGGAATCATCTGGCCACAATCCTGTAGGACCCTCTTCCAGGCATGGGTATCGACATGGGCATACCCATCCCTGCATGGGTAAGTCCTCATTAAGCACAGTAGACACCATGGCTGGGCCACAGTACTTTTTTTTAATATTAAATCTTTTATTGAAAAAAGTACACAAAACCACCTGTGTACATAGTCCCAGGTGACATTAAAAGCAAGCCTTCTCATGCTTTCTTTTTCTCTTATAAAATCTTGCCTTCATTCCAGCAATAGTGCCTCAGTTAATTTGGTTCCTTTTCTTCCAGGCTCAAAATAAAATCAAACTCTTCTTGGGTAAGGGACTGAACTGAGAGTCTCTGGCGAGTTAAGAGAGCCATGTTTTTTAAGAGACCCCCAGTAGCTTTGTGAGCTTGGTGATAGGTTTTAAGCTCAGCTAGGGAGATGAAATGCTTCATTATCCGAACAAATTCTACATCCACCATAAACCATTTGGGGCTGTCCTCTTTGCTGGAAAGGTCATAATGGGGATTATTTTCCTCAAACTGTGTGTGGTCTGGGTAAGCCTCCTTTACGATCTTAATAAGTCCCATGATGCCTAGCTCTTTGCAGTTGTTATGGTAGAAGAAGGCTTCATCCTCCAGCTTCATGGCTCTAAGAAAGTTCCAAGCCTGGTAGTTTCGAACACCATCCCAGGATGCTGTCTGCTTGGGCTGTGCTTTGAGATCCTCAGTGCTGAACTTCACATCTACACCTTTCTCTAATCAGCTCTCTGGTTCTGACTTCATCAACCAGTAGCTGCTTAAATTCTTCCCATGATTTTTTGAGTCTGACGTCGTCTGTGGACTGAAGTTCTCCACTTGAGCGGATGTTTCATCTGAGTTCTCAGTTTTGGTGCGTTTTCCTGATAGCCCTTTCTTGTCTAGGCCAGCAACCCCAGCCAGCCTCTTCCAGGGTCTTGACATGGTCTGTCTGCAGCGTGTGAGGTGAGGAGGATTCTGGAATCGATGAGGAGATGCAAGAAGCATCTCTACCACCCTCCAAAACCTGAGCCGAGTAAGCTGGAGGACAGCGAGGAAGGCCAGAGGGGTTCAGCCACTCGCCATGCTCTGGGCCGCAGTACTTTTGAGGACCCATAGAATGCTTCAATTTCTTTTAAAATCAGAAGAAAAAAATCTATTTTTAGTTTGAAGATTTTTAATATATAATATATTTATTTGTCCATCAATGTACCTATAAAGTGTAAATTTTTACCTTTTTTTAATGGAGGGAGGGACAAACAGACCTAACATCCATAGAAGTCACAAAGCAGCTTTGGGACCCACATAGAGCAGAAACAGCTGGAAGTGGCATTAACACTGAACAGGACAGGGACAATAGAGATGAAGTCAAGGGGAAATTCCGATCAATGATGAGAGGGAAAGATGGCCAGGAAATCTCAGAAGCCAACTACCATACTTTCCAACACTACAGAAAAGCAACAGAAGAGGGAGCTCTGGGAAACTGGACAAGTTACCCTGGACCAAGTCTCATTCTTAAAGTCCAAGAAAACTAATTTCACATAGAAATGAACAACATAGAAGTATTGAGGTCAAATCTCATACAATGTTGTGATAAGAAAAGAAGAGAACAAGTAATAGAATAATACCCCAACAGACAATGAAAACACACTAGAAAGAGGTGTCCTCAAAAAAAGATCAAAACACTAACCTATTATTTCAAAACAAGCTAAGACACTAAGAAACTGACACAATACATGAAAGAACAACATGAATCAGAATTAGAAAAGCTCAGAAATGAGGTGACAGTATTGAGGAAAGAATTAGAAATTAAAGTGAAAAAATCACTTTAGAAATAAAGTTAAAACCAGAAAGAACACCAGGGCTTACAAACATAAGAGCTAATATCTTAAAAGAAATAGAAAGCTTAAAAGAGAGTGAAATTTTTAATATCAAAAAGAAAGAAATAAAATTCAACAGAAAATGATCAACATTGCAGGAAAGAAAATAAATTTTAAAATATGGTAAATAGGAGTTTTGGAAGAAGAAAATCAAAACAAGAAAATAATAAATACTAAAACAGTAATTTTTTTTCTTTTTTTTGTTAAATTCTTTTATTGGTACATTGTAGGTATACAACACAATTACATTTCTCATTGGGAATTGTACCTTTACATAATGCATCTTGGTTCTTATTTTTTCCCCATTCCTAGCCCTCCCTTCACCCCTTCCACCCTTCCCTATTTACAAAGACTTTATTTCCATTTTTTCCATGATTAGAATGAATAATCGATAATGCAAAATAGCAAGAAAAGGTCCAAAGGGGTAGGGGTAGTGGGAGGGGCAGGGGAAAGGAAAGAAGAGAAAGGAAAAATGCTGAGAAATGGAAAAAATGAAAAAAAAAAAAAAAAACTAAAACAGTAATTTAAGAAAATCTCCCCCACTAAATTATTTGAAAGTACACATGGTGTTTCTAAAATCCAAAACGACCAACTCCAAAACAGAGTCTAGTAAGATTATGGGAGTCTACATTTTTAAAAAAGTCTTTGGGGAAAAAAAAAGCCTTTGGGCATTTGAGGAGACAAACACCTCATTATTTAAAAGGAAAAGAAAATCAGATGATCATCAGTCTTTGCAAGAGCAATGTTTTATGCAAGAAGAAAATAGAGTAATATATTTTAAATACTCAAGGAAAAACTGTGCACCATGGATTTGATATCTAGCAAAACTGACTTTCAAGTATAATGAGTACAGTTACACTGTTGCCAGCATGCAAGAATTCAGGGAATATTGTTCCCATGAACCCTGTCTAAAGAATCTACAGACCAAATGAGCTCCAAACTGCGAAATCCCTAGGGAGACATTAACTTAAGGGCTGATAGTAAGCATTAAATATATATTTACCCTTGAAAGTGAAGCTAAATCAGTGCTAAAAGGCAGAGAAGATGTATAGTACATAATGGTTATATGGTCTTACAATGCAAATATAACACAACTATTAAAAATGGAAGGAATATATATGCGAAAATACCTTGGGTATTCAGTAATGATATTGTTGGTGATATTTGCATTGTTATTTCGAGACCATTGTGTGGTATGACATAAAACAAATGAGTAACTTGTGGGTTTGTCTAATTCTATCATTTCCTATATCCTTAAGAGTCAGAATTCTAGGTAAGAAAAGGATATAGTTTAATAGTGAGGCAATTATGAAAGAAAAAAGTAGATACTGGTTTAATAAAGAAGTAGAAGCTCTGTAAGCTCAAGTATAAATAAAAATAAAGACTTAAATGCTAAGTATTTAATCATTAAATGTATTTAGCTCAATCCACTAAAAAAGACTAAAATCCATGATCAGCCTAGTAGCAATGAACATTTCTTTGTACATAGCTTGTAGGTTTGAATATCTTTCCTCAATGAAAGAAGTGAGGACTTCCTAGAGAAATGGCTGATTCTGGTGTTTGTCTTATAATTTTTTTGTCATGTATTTGTTTTTGTGTTTTATGTGTCTCTGTTTTACTTTTTAC
The DNA here is from genome assembly GCF_000247695.1 of Heterocephalus glaber. The sequence continues at coordinate 12,882,311 of NW_004624769.1, forward strand.
TTTACACTGAAATGCTTATAAAGCTGAAATGCCTAAGAACACCTTCTTCTTCTTTTTTATTAGTATGTATTTCTGATATAAAATAGTGATGTTCTTTTGGGGGAATTGGTATATGCATGTAATATATGAGTGTATTAATTATGTTTGATCCCTTACCCGCCCCCCTTACATCTTCCTTCCCCCAGTCCCTTTTCTATCTCCAAAAGTCTGACTTCTTGTTTCCTAAAACCTTTTCTTTATTTTATTTATTTACATATTTATATTTTAGGTTTAAGAAAAAACATCTAATATTTAACTCTCTGTGTATTTTATTTCACTTAGCATTGTGATCTCAAGTTTCATCCATTTTCCTGCAAATGACATGATTTCATTCTTCTTTATGGCTGAATAATAGTCCCTTGTGCATATATACCACATTTTTTTATCCACCCATCTGTTGACAGCCATCCAGGCTGTTTCCAGAGCTCAGCTATTATGATTTGTGGTGCTGCAAGCATGGGTATGAATTTATCACTAGAGTGTGATATTTTATTCTTTCAAGAATATATCCAGAAGAGCTATAGCTGGATCAAGTGAAATATCTAATTTGAGTTTTTTGAGAAATCACCTACTGATTTTCATAGGGTTTGTCCTAGTTTACATACCCACCAACAATGTAGAAGGGGTTATTCCCCCACCCTCATTCTTGCCAGTATCTGTTGCTTTTTGTGTTCTTGATGATAGCCATTGGTCTAGGATAAGATAGAATCTCAGTCGTGATTTGCATTTCCACAATAGCTAAAGATATTGAACAGTTTTTCAGGCACTTATTGGCCATTTAGCTAGAACAATTAGGCAGGAGAAAGAAATAAAAGGGATATCAATTATTTATATTATTTATATTATTTATATAAATTATTTATATTTGTAGATGATATGATTCCTTACATGGAAGACCCAAAAATTCTATCAGAAAACTTCTAGATCTGGTAAAGAAATTCAGCAAAGTAGCAGGACACAAAATTAACACACAAAAATCAATAACATTCCTGTAAACCAATAATGAACCCACCCTGAAAGAAATCAGGAAAACAATTCCATTCAGGATAGCCTCAAAAAAATTAAATAACTAAGAATCAAGCTAAACAAGGAGGTGAAATACCTCCATAATGAAAATTACAGAACACTGAATAAAGAAACTGAAGAGGCTATTAGAAAATGGAAAGACATCCCTTATTCATGTATTGGCAGAATTAATATTCTTACAATGGCCATACTATCAAAAGCAATCTACAGGGGCTGGGGATTTAGCTCAGTGGTTCTGCTACCTGCCTCACAAGGTCCCCAGTTCAATCCCCAGTACAAAAAAAGAAAAAGGAAAAAGGAAAAGCAATCTACAGATTCAGTGCAATCCCTATTAAAATAGTGAAAATTATTCACAGAACTAGAAAAAACCCAAAACTTCATATGAAATCTGAAAACAACCAGAATAGCCAAGGCAATCCTCAGAGGTGGGGAGACTAAAGCAACTCCTTTGCCTCAGTGTCAACAAGTCTTGTCCTTATATATCTTCCTAGGCTCCAACCTCTGTGTTTCTTCCTTATTCTTTGTTTCATTAGGTAATTAATGAATATTAATCATGATTACAGCCCAGAGCATGATACCTTGAGTGTTTGCCCTGCTCACAGACCCTTTCAAATGAACAATAACCTGAAATTATATATGTCACTATGCTTTGTTGTATGACTTTCTGCTACCTAATCCATAGTTGATAACCAAGGATATGTAAATTTATTCAACATGCATGTATTAAGTAGCTAATATTATGTATTATAGAAATGAACAAAATACACCGAGGGCCTTTTCTCCTGGGTCTCCATTGCAAAGGCTGGTCCTCTGCAGGCCATGAAACCTCTGAAGAATATCAACAGTAGCAGCAGCAGCAATAGCAGCATCATAGCCAATCTTCACTGAGTGTTACAATGTGCTAAGTACTGAACCAGGCAAATTAACTCCCTGTCTCTCGTTTGCTTCTGGTACATACTTATAGAATTAAGATATTAAGTTTATCTTTATTTTATAGAAGAAATAGAGCTCAGAAAATATAAATAATTTGCTTTAGTTAATGAAGCTAATAAGTATTAGATCCAGAATTCAAACTCAAGCCATCAAAATTAAGAGCCCAAAACTTTAAACTGTTGTTTTAGTTACTTTTCTCATTGCTGAGACAAAATACCCAAAATTAAAGGAGGAAAGTTTTATTTGGCTCACAGTTTGTAGACGTTTCAATCCATAGTTGGCTGCCTCCAAGGCAGGGTGGCATCACAGAGAAGAAACAATTCATGGCAGGCAGAAGGCAGCAAACAGTGAAATGATAAAGAAGCAGCAGCAGCAAGTGACCACAGTAGCCCTCTTTCTGTCCCTTTTATTCTATCTAAACTACATGCCCTCACATGCAAGGTGGGCCTTCCCATTATCAATGCCTAGAACTATGCCAAATGAATCATTGGAGTAATTTTGTAATCACACACCCTTGATCCCAGCATCACACACTTAATTCCAGCATCACACAACCCTAGATTCAGCCACCTCTGAAAAGCCCCACCTGTGACCACATGAGACTTTAGTGAGATTTCTAGGCATAAGCCCTAATAACTTGATTGCTGGTTAAACCAATAAATATCCTCTTAGTTAGAAAATATGAATGTAAATCAGAGAATTCTCTAGACCAAGGATAAACAAACTAACAGCCTGCCAGTTATATTTAGCCACACTATCTTTCTATCAAAGCCAAGCTAAGAAGAGTATCATAGAATGCCTTGTGCTGCTATAACAAAATACCTGAAACTTTGTGATTTATAAAGAATCAAAATATATTGGCTTACAGTTCTGGAAAGTCCAAGATCAAGGGACTGCTTCTGGTGAGGTCCTTCTTGATATATCACATCACATAGAAAGCATCACATGGTAAGAGATGTTGAGGGAGTAGTCTCATTTTTAAAATCAGGAAGCCATTCTGCAATAACAGCATTAATCCAATCACAAAGATGGATCCTTCATGATATAATTACTTCTTAAAGACCCCAACCTCACAACATTTTTGCATCGGGATTAAGTTTCTAACATATGAATTTGGGGGGAACACATTAAAACACAGCATTGTGCTCCTGATTCCAAAATTCGTGTCTTTCTCATATGCAAAATACATTCATTTCACTCCAAAAGCTCCCCCACATAGCCCAAATTTTAATTCCTTCTAACATCAGTTCAGAAGTTTGAAGTCTACAATCTCAATCTAAATCAGATATGTTTGATACCCACGGTATGACTCACTCTGAGACTAATTCCCTTCCAGCTCTGAGCCTATGAAACCAAAAATAGTTATATGCCTCCAAAGTATAGTGTGAAACAAGTATTGTATAGAGATTCCTCTTCTAAATTGGAGAAATGGGCAAGAAAGGAGGGGTAACAGTTCTCAAGGAAGTCCAAAACCCAATAAGAAAGCAACATTAAATTTTAAAGCTCCAGAATAACCTTCATGATCCCATGTCCAACCTTCATGATTCTATGTCCCACCTTCTGGGCATACTGGTATACAGGTTGGGTTTTCAAGGCCTTTGATAGCCTCTATGGCTTTGTTTGATGTTAGCTGCCCCAAAACTCTACTCCCTTAGAGTCAGGTGCCTGTACCTCTCCCACACTGGAGTCACATGCTGTTAGCACTTCAGTTCTGAGATCTCTCCACCAGCCCTGACACTACAGTTCCCCTGGACATTGCCTTAGGAAGGACTCTCTGTGGTGACTCCACTTTCTTCCAGCTGTCCAATATATCCTTGGAATCTACATGGAGGCCACCGTGGTTCAATAGCTGGCATATTCTGCATATCTCAGTCAGCTGAGGCTCACTGCTTGCAGCCTCCAGAGCAGCGGCCCAAGTCACACCTGAGGCCACTTGAACCACAACTGGGGTGACTCAGAAGCACTGTTCCAGAATGCAGGAAACTGACACTTAAAGTAGTACAGAGAAGTGAATGCTGAGTTCCTTCAAGGTCCTCTCCGGAAACTTTGCCCTCAGTCTTGCTCTGAACCTGTGATGTGAGGAAAAGCCTTCAATATGTCTGAAGTACCTTCTAAGGTCTTTCCTTCATTGTCTTGGTGAATAGCACAGAGCTCTTTTCTATCTAAGGTAATGTCTTTGTCAAACAGTGGCTTGGCCCAACCCCCCCAGCCCCCTTCTCTCTCCTTCGCTCCCCCTTTCCCTCCCTCTCTCCTCCCTTTTTCTTCTTGGGACTAAGAATTGAGACAAGTGGGACCAGGGCCGTCACACTGAACTGTAACTCCACTCCTTTTTTATTTTTTATTTTGAGACAGGATCTTGCTAAGTCACTAAGTGCCAGTCTGGACTCAAATTTGTTATCCTCCCCTGTCTCAGCCTCCCAGGGTGCAGAGATTCCAAGTGTGTGCCTGTTCTCTTGATTATAAATTGTCTTTAAATTACTCCTCTCCTCTTGCATCTTACTGCATGTGATTAAAAGTAGCCATGTGGCAGCATGAACACTTTGCTGCTTAGATATCTTCCACCCACTATCCTAGTTCAACATTGTTAAGTTCTGCCTTCCAAAAAAGCCCCCAAGGATGGACACAATTCAGCCAAGTCCTTTGCTACTTTATGACAAGGATGATCTTAACTCCAATTGCCAATTCCTTGTTTTTCATTATCATCTGAGATCTGATCAGAATTGCCTTTACCATCCATATTAACATTCTGATCATAATTTAAGTAATCCCTAAGATTACAGCTTGTCCTATACTGCCTGTCTTCTTATGAGGCCTCACCAAAATAGTCTTTAATACTCCATGCACAAGCTTTTTCTAACCTATTCTTTCAAATTCTTCTAGTCTCTATTAACCAGGTCCAAAGGCACTTCCATGTCTTTTAGGTATCTGTTATAGCAACACCCCACTTTTAGCACCAGTTCTCTGTTTTACTCCATTGCATGCTGCTATAACAGAAAATCACAGGCTGGGTAATTTATAAAGAACACAGATTTATTTCTGACAGTTCTAGAAGCTAAGAAGTACAAGATCAGTGGGCCCATATCTGACAGGGCCTTCTTGCTGCATGATAACATGGCAGAAGTAGAAGGGGAAAGGAGTATGCATGTATGAAAAAGAAGGAAGCTGGATTTATCTTCTTATCAGAAACCCACCCAAAATAATTACACTCTCGCTATAATGCCATCATTCCATTCATGAGAGCAGAGTACTCATGACCTAATCACTTCCTAAAAGTCCTCCCCTTTCAGCATGTTTACATTGGAGATTAAGTTCCCAACACATGTACTTTGAGGGACACATTCCAACCATAGCAAATGGTTTGTATATCATTTATTGTTTGGAAAATATAAAACAAGTTTATGATATATTTAACTTACATGAAATTCAAATTTAAATACAAATAAAGTTTTATTGGAACATAGTCATGACCATCTACTTACATGTTGTCTATAGCAGCATTGAATATTTACAACAGAGAGCATATGGCCAGAAAACTAAAATATTTACTATCTGGACTTTAAGAGAAAAGGCAAGACTCCTGATCTAGAGAACAGACAAGAGAACTTAGAGAGAAGAGGAAAAGGCAATAATCGGAAGCCATAAGGCAATGAATTCAAAAGCAAATATAAGTCATGAGTTGAAGAAAACAGAGCCCAGGTTGCCTGGGAGTGGGAACAACAGAATCCAATACTTTAAACAGTATTCTCCCATGATATTTGCTCTATAATGGCTGAGACTATGTTTTGCCTTATCTCTTTACATATCCATTTAATAAACTTCAAATCAACTGAGTTAAGCAAATGTCAGCAAAGAAAAATCTTTATAAGTTTAGCTAATCTTTGTTTTTGTGAGGGTGATTTGATTGATTTATCAAAACTGTTCAATCCATCAATCGATCAGTTACTACCAATGATTAAAAGATAAAACTTACTATTTAAGTATTTGAGATCTCCTGTCTAATATCACGGCCAATAATAAAAATGTTCTTCTTAGAAATTTAATCTCATTTTAGTAAATGATACAGAAAAGTCCTTTGCTTGGAACTCCTCAACTTGGCTTTAAATTGTTTCAGGATCGGATGTAAATGGTGAATTAATTCTGGGATTTTTCTGGCTCTGTAGTATCCTGAATATGAGACCAAATGCGGGGAGTGGGGGGTGGGGGTGGGGGGGATTGAAAGTATAGCCTCGGGTATCAGACCATCTGGTTTGGGTCTGCCTTTGCTTCTCAGAATCTGTTTGACCTAGGCCAGTTTCTTAGCCTCTTTAAACTTTAGTCTCCTTATCTATAAACTAGGATCAGGATTATGCTTATCTCCCAGAGTTAGTGGGAGGATTGAATGAAATATGGCACTTGGAGTACTTAGATGCACTCAGTAAGTGCTCAATAAATGTTCCCAGTCCTCTCAACTGTGTTATCTTTTATACTAGAAAACTATAATAAGAGTGGTGATATGAGGAAATAGTGTTAAAGGAAATTAGCTTTTTGAACAAAGGACTATTTTAGTTTTAGTTTACAGATTTTCCAAAATAAATCTTTTTTATAAGTCTGAAAGTTGATCCACTTCAAAAAAAAGGTTCATAAGAAACAAGACAAACAGAATTATAATCAAGGTATTTACAAAATTTCTATTAATACATATATTTATGGGTACACTTTTAAGAAGTAGGCTCACCATCTAAAAATTCCCTGGACATATAAATATGCCTAATGAGTTCATTCTAGAGAATTAAAATGTAAACTCAACTAAGACAAACTTTTCGTACTGTCCAAGGCATTATATAAATGTTTCATATACTAAAATCTGGTAAAAGTAAAGGCTGAAATCAATTGTTCTTTTATTTCACCTCTAAGATGTTAATAAAGTTTAGAGAAAAGAACTTTGTATTCATCTGACAACACTTAGCTTTGAGTCCAGTCAACTGCCATTCATAACGAAATTTCTTAGCTGGGAAAAGAATACAGTGAACCTGGAATTCATTGTTTACCTACATCTTCACTACTAGGAAAGCCCACTAGGCAAAGAGAGCAGTCCAGAGTTCCCCATCACTCCTCACATGGCTGATAACAATCCTTTTCTCTGTTGACATCAAAACCAAAAGAAAGGAACCACATTTATTCAATTTTTTAAAACCTCCCTTTTTTACATCAAAGCTTGACCAGTAAGGTTCTTTTTAAACTATTGTGGTTATACCATTATAATAATGATTATATGAAAACTGAGTGATAAGTAATTCTTGATATTAAAATGCCCCTTTAAAACTTTCCCTGATGTCACCTATGAAATTAAGATATCCTATCTTTCACAGGTTGACACAGAGAGACAACTGCCTTTTATTGCACCAAATACTCTTTTTTGTTTTGGCAGCAATTACACTCTTGATTCTTCTGAGTCCAAGTGTGTTAATGTAAATCACAGCTTTCTTATCCAATCCAAGTCAAAGGGTGAGAGAATGTTAATGCCTCCTTTAGGAACTAATCTAGGTTTGCACCTCAGCCCCCTTTTACCAGTGACATGCTGGTAAATATTTAATAACCAGTGGAGTGAGGGCTGTCACTGGCCAGTTTCTCTGGTATACACTGTGTCCATTACCAAGTTTGACCTACCAATGTGATATCATTGAACATGAAATTGAGAAGAGATACACACAATCAGCTCTCAAGCATATAAATCAGCAGCGCACTCTCTTGAACCTAAATTTTCCAAAGCAGTATGTTACAGTGGAAGGTAGGACTTCAGACTGGACACCAGAAATCCAAGTGAGACCATATGTCATTGATCTAAATCATTCCCTTAAGCAAGGTCCAGCCACTTCTAGTCTTCTTTAGTGTATTCTACCATGGCATCTTGTAGGCCCCCACTTCCCTGGGACCTGAAAAGTGACTATCATCTCTTTTTTAAAATATTAAGTTTATTACTACATTATAGGTATACATAATGATCACATTCATAGGGAATTAATACCTGTACATGATATATCTTGGTTCTAATTTTTTCCCATTCCCCTTCCCTCCCTTCAAACCCTCCACCCCTCCTTATTTACAAAAGTTTTGTTTTCATTTTTTCCTTATTTTTTCTTTCCCTTCCTTCCTCTCCCCTAATCTCCCTTCCCATTTGAACATTTTCTTCCTTTCTTCCTCTTATATGAAAAGCCAGAGAATTGAGAAATGAATGACTCTCCTAGATCCTTTCCACCAGGTCATCCATAGTCATCTCTTTTGGCTCTTCTTTAACACACTGGGTTATTTTCCAGTCCCAACATGACCTGGAAAATCTAAGACATAAAAATGGTGAGATCTTCTTTCTTTTTTTTTTTTTTCGTCCCCAAGACAGAATCTCACGATGTACCTCAGGCTGGCCTTAAATTCATGATGCAGCCCAGGCTGGCCTTGAGCTTGCAGTGACTTCCTGCCTCAGCTTCCCAAGTGCTGAAATTACATGCATGTGCCACCATTGACATATTGGCATATTTTTGGTAGTGGATGAGGTTAATTTCTTCTGAGACTAGGTTTTTATTCTGCAGTACAGTAGTATTCACTTTCAGAGTGCAGACAGATCAATTGGGAAACCTACTAATGCAGCTCCCCAACCTTCCCCTACCTCTGATTCGGCAGGTTTGAGTGGCAGTGCAAACAATCACCCTGGGGAGCTCTGTTGCTAGAGGTTCAATCTAGGCCCACTGCAAAGAGTTTGGGCAACTGCAAAGTTTAAAGTGAACAATCTACCCTCACTTCTGCCACCAACTTAAAGTTTGGGGGTTTCCAAAGCCACCATCAGTTTTAAAATGTTTTTATTTTGAGACAGGGTCTTACCAAGTCACTAAGTTGCCCAAATTAGACTTGAATTTGGGATTGTCCATGCTTTAGCCTCCCAGAGTTCTGGGATGACAAGCATGGGCCACTATGCCTAGTCTATGCTGAATTCTTTATTACATACCCACCTTGATATGCCTTCTGTCTTGATGTTCCCCCAAAGCCACATGCAGTCGTAGATGGGACCCTTTCTGAGGTGGGTGATTCTAGTGTGTGATGATAAGATTAAGGGCGTGTGATTACTAAACCACCACAAGTGAGAGATTGGTTTGGCACCACCCTAATCCCTGTAGTCTGAATAAGATAAAAGGTGCAGAAAGACACTGTTAAATTCCCTTTTTACCTTTGCTACCTTGTACATGCCATGTTGTTTCTCCTCTGTGATGCCTGTTTGCCATCCCTGCCTTGGGGCCAGCTGATTATGGACTGAAATCTCTACAAATTGTGAACTAAATAAAACCTTCCCCTTTAACTTTTGGCACCAGGTATTTTGTCTCAGCAAGGAGAGAAAAGTAACTAACACACACCTTTTAAGGAACTGTCCCAAAAGATAACCACTAGTCAGACTTCTGCATTTGGAAAAGCCAACTTGACCATCAAAATCAAATTTTCTATTTCACATTATCTATTATACATTTTAATCCTCATTTACACTTTCAGTTTCTCACACCAGAGAAACTATTCAGTATTTACACGTGTGTCCTATTTATTTTACTTAAGAGAATGAACTCAATGTGCATCCATTTAGCTATAAATGTCTCTAGTTTCTCAATTTTTATGGCTAAGTAGTACTCCATTTTATTAAAAACACACATGCATTTTCTTTATCCAGTCACCAGTTGATGGGCATTTGGGTTGTTTTCAAGTTTTAGCTATTACAAACTGTGCCGCTATAAACATGGGTGCACATATATAGCTGTGGTATGGTCTTTTAATTCTTTTAGGAAGATGTCCAGCAGGGGGATAGCTGGGTCGAATGGGACCTCTAATCCTAGTTTTTTGAGGTATCTCCATTCTGATTTCCACGGTGGTTACACCAGTCTGCACTCCCGCCAACAGTGGAGAAGGGTCCTTTTCCCCCAAAATCCTGCCAGCATTTTGGGAGGGGTTGAGGAAAGGAAAGAAGGGAAAGGAATAAATATGAGAAAAGGAAAAAATGGAAACCAAGTCTCTGTAAATGGGGAGGAGGATAGGGGTTGAAGGGAGGGCAGGGAATAGGGAAAAAAATAAGAATCGAAATGTATCATGTAAAGGTACAAATTCCCAATGATGAATGTCATATTGTATACCTAAAATGTACCAATGACCTTAATTAATAAAAAAAATCAAATTTTCTATAACTGGGCCTTTTGTTTAGGGACAGTGGGAGGTTTCCTCAGACACTGTCTAGTCAATAGGAGGACAATCGAAGAGCAAAAGCTTAAATAGGTCTTTTATAATCTTTAGGATTTAATGGAAATATCAAACAACAGATCTAATCTGAGCAACTTTGAAGCTTGCTGCATAAGAAATGCTATCTGAGAGCTTGTTAGTATTAATATTAACATTAGTATTAGCATTAGTATAAGCTACATAAACTGCCAGATAGCTTACTACATGCAGCAATAAAGCCAGAAACATACTCTAGCTCATCTAACACTGAAGCTGAGATAATATCTCAAGATAAAAACTGGAAGCAGGAAGAAGAGCAACTAAAATGGACCATGTTAGAATATATCCTCAAGGTTTTAACTGAAATGTGCTATGGAGCCACACCTTTTAGCTCACCTTAAACTCTTGGCGCACTTCATCTAGTTTGTAATTATATAGAATATATGGTATCATATGGATCTTTTTTATCTAAAGAGAGTGGTGTGGAAAAGGTTCACTGTGCACTCAACTGGTTGCTACTTGCCTGAGTCTGGTGAGACAGAACATTCACCCACGCAATTTACATAAAGCAGATTTATTCCTTACATATAGGCATCAAGGGACAAACAGAAGCTAAGATTCACCATGAGCTGGTCCCAAAGGCTAGGCAAAGTTGCTTAGATTGGGTGAAGTTTCATCCAGAGTGCCCCAATTGTACTTCAGATGAAGGACTCCAGAAAACCAGCCCCCCGCCCCACCCGCCAGCTTACATAGCTCAGGGTCACAGTACTCACTGGGCTACTGTGCTGAAAGGCATCTTCTTTCTCAAGGGGGCTGGAACAGAGCCCAACTCTTCCTGCAAGTTTCTGCTTATCTCAAGATGCTATATTTCCAGCACATTCTACAGCTGTTCCTGAAAATTGCAGTAGTTCCTTCCTGTGACTGCAAAACATTCTATAGCTTTAGTTACCCAGGATTGACCATGTCTGAAAATATCCACTAACCAGAAAATTCCAGAATTAAACTATGCATGAGTTTTTAATCTCTTTTTATGTATATTGTTATAATTGTTTTATTTTGTTAATTATTGTTTATCTCTTACTGTCCCTAATTTATAAATTAAAATTTATCATAGTTATACATATACAGAAAAACAATAGAGTATATATAATGTTTGGTACTCTCTCTGGCTTCAGGCCTCCAGTGGAGGTCTTATGACATATTTCCTGTGGGTAATCATGGGATCCCTACACAAGAGAGGAAAGAGGAAGAATGAGGTTGGCCCAAGGCCACCTGGAAAACTGCCCTGTAAGTGGCATTGGGCCTTCAGAGTAACAGAACTTGTTATTCAAGTGAAGGATAAGTGTGTCTGTGAAGCTCTCAAATTCACAGCCTTTTAAAAAGAATGGCAGGCACTTAATAAGAGTTTCTTTTTTTTCTGTTAATCACATTTCTGAGTGAGTTGAAGAAAATCTGATAGGAAGTTTCTTGATTTACTGAGTAGGCTCTGATTTTTTCCTTATGATGCTTAACTTCAAGAAAGAGGTTCAGTCAGAGCTATTGCATAACTAGAGGGCTTATTTCCAAATAGTTTCACAGCCCTTAGGATATTTAAATTGTTACTTTACCCATTTTTTAGATAGGTAAGTGCAATACAATAAAATGCTTAGCATTTTCAAGGATCATAAATCAAGCTCCTTAAAATCACTTTAAATTTGTTTTGACATTTTCTGTACTTTATCACAATCAGAGAAGTATCTCATATACAGTACCAGTGAAACAAATGATACAACATTTCATGCCCTCTGCTAACCTCCACAACAGCTTGGATTTCCATTTAGATCTGTGTGTTAGTTACTTTTCTCTTGTTCCTGAGACAAAATACCCAATACCCAAAGTTAGAGGGGAGAAGGTTTATTTGATTTACAGTTCATAGAGGTTTCAGTCCATAATCAGCTGGCTCCAAGGCAGGGATGGCAAACAGGCATAGCGAAGGAGAAACAACATGGTGCGCACAAGATAGCAAAGGCAACAAGAGAGTTTCACTGCATCTTTCTGCCTCTTTTATTCCATCCAGACTACTGGGATTAGCGTGGTGCTAAACCATTAGTAATCACACACGCTTAATCCCAGCATCACACATTCTGGATTCAGCTACCTGTGACTGCATGAGACTTTGGGGTACATCCAGTCCCAAACCATGACAATCTGCCTATTTAGAACTGTTTGTATCATCAACAAAGGTCTAACCTCCAATGGGGACCCTACTACCATCACAAACTCTCAGCAAACCACATCGTGTTTCTATCCACTGGCTCATAGCTATCTCAATTTTTGCTGGAAATTATAGAAAGTGATTACTGTTGCTAAAATACCTACAGTTGTAGATGATAAAGCTGCACTAAGAAGACTTCAGATATATGGATTTTTCCTTTGCTTCATGGAAGCTCTTAGGCCAAGACAACTGAATCACGAATGCTGTTTCCTCTATAAAAAGGTAGAATAGGGAAATGTAAAATCATCTTCTTGTAATGAATCCCACAAACTGATTTGCTCTATAACTCAATTTGGTCATCTATAAAATGTATTAAGCATCTATACTAACCTAAGCATTTTGGTCAGTCCTGTGATTAGAAAATGAGTAAGACATATTCTCTTCCCTCTAACACTTGTAGACTAATATCAGAAGAGATTTGTGAAACCATGGAAGGAAATAATTCCAGAGATTATAATTGCAAATACATTTGCTATACAAAAAGGCTAAAAGAGAAAATAAAGCAGGTATACAGAGAAATTATAACCACTTACAAAACTTTATTAAACAACCTCAAGACTTCCATTTTTGTTTTGTTAACAGCAGCATAGCCCAGAGCAGGCATCCCAGAGTCGGTATCTCATGGCTGCCTTGGTTGTTTGACTGAAGTTGGAACATCATATTGAGGTCTGATTTTTCAGTTTCTTTCCTTGTCTTCCAGACCTCATTACAGAAAGGGCTCTGTGAAAGGTGTTGATGATTTGCAAAAGAAAGGGAATTACAATTAATGACCCCCTTCCCTAAAATAACTTGAGTGGATGACACTGAGAAGCCATGAGATTGCATGTTCAGGAAGAGAAATAGGCAAACTATGACCCATGTGGCAAATCCAGCCTAGCACTTGATTTTGTACAGCCTGTTCTATAAGAATAGATTTTACATCTATAAGTGGTTGGGGTGGGGGAAGTAGAATATTTCAAGACATAAAAATTATATGACATTCAATTTCACTATCCATGAATAAAATTTTATTGGACCACAGCCATATTCACTCATCAATATCTTGTCTATTACTGCTTTCATCTACTACAGAGTTGAAGAGTTGCAACAGAAACCTATGGCCTGCAAAGCCAAAAAATATTTACCATCTGACTCCTTATAGGAAAAGTGTGCAGAACTTCGCTCAAGAAAACAGATACTTAAGCAGCTGTTGTAGGATCTGGAAAGTGTAATCCAGAATTAAGGAATGGGGTTTTCAGTTTTGACAAGAGGACTGATGGTAATCATTAGAAAAATCTTCCCATATGTGATGTTAGTATGATCCCTGATGTGTTTTCAAATTTAAATAGTGGAATTTTCTAAAGATGTGGAAAGACTGAATAGACAACTAGCAATTTGGTATAATTTAGACTTAGGCTTGCCTGAAGAGATGAGGCTGAATCCAGGGAACAAATAGATGATCCAAACTATAGCAGCTCTAAAAACATTGTAATTTATTTAGAGTAGGTAACTTTTAGAATATGATTTTGTTAAAATCTATAATTTCAAGGCTACTTAACTAACAAGTGAAACTGATATTGTTAGCATATTGAATGCTTCCATGTAATTTTTGTAGGCATTCCCAATTTTTCTCAATCTAAAGTAAAGCATGTCAACTGATACTGGAATATAAATAATCGTATACAATTTTCTCATGGTTTCCTCTCAAGATTATGTGGATTTCTATTAAAGCTTCTGAATAAAATGATTCTCAATCTATCTTTACAAGTTTTCTTTCTTTATTTTTGTTAATTAGAATTTTTTTTCAGAGCAAATTTAGTCTGACAGGTAAATCAGCATTTAGGGACTTTTATTGTTCAAGCACTAATGCCAGATTCTCTTCACACACACTCTGTAGTACTCAGCTCCTAGAAGCAATAAACCATAATGGTCTCACTTACTGAGGCCTTTTAATTCATGGATCATAGATGTGATAAATCATAAAAACTCCTCTGGTGCCTTTTTGTCTAGAATGGCCAGATTCTTGAAAGCCAAACACAGAACACCTTTTTAAAGACCATCTATTCAATTAAATAAAGATGTTCACATTCAAGAATGAAAGTGTTTACAGAGGATGCATATGCAATGGGAAGATAATACACTTTGAGACAAATGTTGGCCCCTAATAAGTATTACTTCTATCTATGGGAGCTGAGGAGCTTTCTTCTTGTGTGCTTTATTGTCTGGCCTTCCTTTGGGATTGTGCTATAATCCCCTGAAGCCATTTCCCCCATTTCAAGGAAGGCATTTACAGGAGATGTCTTGGCATAACTCACCACAGGCCAGAGGATCTCCACTGAAACATACAGACTCAGGAAAGTAGAGGAATAGAGGAAGAATCAGTAAACAATCTGTTGTAAAAAGAGCTAACATTTAATTCACCTTATTTCCCAGGGTGTAAAAACCCCCACCAGGCCAATAGCACATTTTCTCAGTTCTTAATGTTCTGACTATAAAGCTAGAAAAACTCCATCTACGATATACAATACCATACCTATTTTCTTTCATTTTTACATTCTTAAAAATTACATTGTTCTCCTTTCTTCTGAATATTTGAATTCAACATGAGCACAGGTAAAGTTTAACTTCCCCATCCCATGAGCTACCTTGTCTTCCCTTAGTCTCTGCTTTTCAGTGCCATGTTCACTGCCTCTGCCCCACCCCCCTTATGGGAACACAGGTTATTGTACACAATACTCCTCCACCTAGGCTCTTCAGAGGAGCAAAAACAAAAGAAAGCACCAACAGTGTTTTAAAATATTCTGACCCTTTGTATCATCAAAGTTAATGCTAGTTTATAGAATTCATTGGGTCTTCACAGAGAAACTAATCAATGACTATTGACATCCTTCAGCACAATAGGTGTTAAAGTGTGGTGTACTTTTTCATGTGTCTAAGAGGATTTTATTTTAGCCTTTATTTAAAGCAGCTCTAGGGAAAATGCAAAGCAATCTGCAAGTTCTGTTTCCCACTTTTATTAGTTCAATAAATGCCAAATATTAAAATTCTACAAAAATTTGAGCCAATTTGTTCACATGATTGTCTCATTTATGCTAACTGCTGTTCCAGAATCGCCAGTGAGTGATGTTCTTCAGGATTAGCTGCTAAAACCTTGAAGTTTCAGCTCCATATTGATTCCTCCTTAAATAAATGCTGTTCACACTTTGTAAAAAGGTCAATATTATTGCTAGTTAAAGAACAGTGAGGAACCCTGTTCTATGCTAACAGTCTAGATAACATACTTGTAAGACTTTGTTAACTCTATATTTAATAATGTTATTAAAGACTTATTTGTCCTCTCCTTCTTCAGATTATAAAATGTATAAAGATATTCACCCTTAAAAATCTAACTGAAACCTATTCTGAAGGTTAAGACATATTTATTCTTATACGAGACTGGCTTTTTAAGTGATTAAACAGTTTGCAAAATAGTTGGCACAGTTTAATAAAGGGCAATCAACTCTTTTATATGGAAGTGACTCACACTTCCAGAGACAATATTTGAAAAATCATCCTAGTTTGTTTTCTTTTATTACAGTTAAAGATTTTATTTGCTATCTTAATTTTGGAAGAGGATTTGAGATCATCCGCATGCTTTACTTCTTTTTCTCTCTTGGGTTGTTTTTCTTAAGGTCATTCCACAATTGAAATGAGCCTACAAAGGAGGGGAAAAGAGGTATTGCATCGTGTAAAGAATTTATGGAGAGGAGATTGAAAATTGTGTTTGGGGACTAGAAATAGATTTCACCTGTTCATTCTATCCTTACTCTCTACTACCAGAGATAATTGAGAGTTGACTGGACTTAAAGGAATAATGAACATAGACCAATGCATTTTTAAATATATGAAATGAAAATGTTAGATTATTTTCAAGTACTAAAATATTATTTTCAGGTACTAAAAACTTATCTATATTTTCTGAAAAAATGAGTCCAACATGCTAGCAAAGTTAGTCTGAAAAAAGTCAGATACCAAGTAAGTATTATAAATGAATCAAATATGTGTGTAATAGGGGAAGGGGTGGAAGAAAGGAAAGGATAGAATGAGGATGCGAGTGAGAAGAGGAGAAAGGAAGAGGGAAAGAAAATGAAGTAAAATGTTTGATGTCTGGAAACATCAAGAAGTAACTCACTCTTGCTACTTTTAATCATTTTTATGAAATTCTATCTACATTAACTGTTTAGAAATTTCCTACCTAGAATATAGAAAAATATACACATAATTTAACTATTCTCCCATCATTATAAATATTACACAATAAAATTCTTTAAATTATACTATAAGATTTCCAGATACTTGCCTACTATATTAACCAAAGTCCAATCATTCAGCTTTTTAAAGTAATTTTAATTTTAATATATATTCAGCCAGCCTTTCTCTTTCCAATGCCTCTTTTTAATAGATAAACTCTGATTTTCTATACCTAAAACACTACACATTTTGTAGCCATATAAAGAGTTTGTAAGAATTACAAACAAAATAAAAACAATTGCTGAGAAAGAGCTTTAAAGTTCTTGAGTGAAATACATATAATGAGAATTTTTTGGACATCTACTTAAACCACTCAAAATAATAATCCTTCTCCTCCTCCTTCTTACTTTCTTTTTTCTTGACCACATTCCAGATTATCATACCATTAAACTTCAGAAATTAAACTGTAAACTATAACGAATTGACATAAAAAATGCTTATATAATATATGCACATATAAAATGAATTTCCCATGGAAAGAAATATATACTTATATATGTATATATGTGTGTATAGTACATAATAGGTGTATAAACTAAGTATTTTCTGTTTAGGAAAATATATATGCATGTGTGCTATCTTTAGAGTATTTAGAGCTAAAGGGTATTTATTTCCCTTTAGCTAAATTTCCATTTTTACAGACAATAGTAGGTTTGTGAAAAATCAGTTATGCACAATAGTCCCTCCTTATATATGGGAGATATGTCCTAAGACCCCCAATGGGTGCCAGAAACCACAGATAATACCAAATCCTATATATTATATTTTTCATATACATACCTATAATAACATTTAATTTATAAATTAGGAACAGTAAGAGATTAACAATTTATCACAGATCTTAGCAACCTTAGAACTTTTCCCTTTTCCCTTCAAGGGAACACTTTAAACTTCATATATGAGTTGCCAGCATCACTGACTCTTGCTCTTTGGCCCATTGTTAATGTTAAGTAAACTAAGGGTTATTTGAGCACAGTCTCTGCAGTGCGGTAGCAGTGGGTGTGACAGATAGCCCAGGGGCCTTCTCAGTCATTCCCAGCCAGATATCATATACAGAGTGGATGTCCTAAACAAAGGGATGGTTCATACCCTGAGCACAACAGCATGAGATTTCATCATGCAGTCCAGAATGGCCTATTATTTCAAACTTACAGATTATTTATTTCTGGAGTTTTTCATTAATATTTTCAGACTATTATGAATCATGGATAAATGAAACTACAAAAAGTGAAACTGTGGATATGGTGGAACTATTGTATAATTGATATACATGCAACATATACAAATGAAAATTCTGTTTGTATACAGTATATATTTTATTTTAAAGGTAATATGTGAACAAAATCTACAAACCCAATTTTTCCCTCAAAAACAATCATTTTTACCAATTTCCTTTATAGGTATATGCTGATCATTCAAGAAATAATTGTTGGGTGCTTTTATTTCAAATATTGTCCTGGGAATAGACAAATTATAAGGCTTCAGGTCCCTACTCTTCAAAAACTCACAAACTAGTAGTAGAAAGGTAAATACATAAAAGAATTTCAGTCCAGTCATTTATTTAATACATTTGGGGGTATCTGTCATGTACAGTGGGATTGCCTCTGATCTTAACACTCACTGAGAAACAGGTGAGTCATAGGGTTTACCAAGCAGGGGAATGAGGCAAAATAGGCTAAGAACATATTTACTAAACTTTGGTAACAGAATTTCAGAAGATGCCTACTTCAATATTTTTCACATAAAATTTCTCAGGCTAGTTAGGCAACTTTCTATTTTCTTTCAGTAATGCCATCTCCAACACTCTACGTGGTAGCAATGGTTTTAGCTTGATTCCTTTTTCTTTCTATTACTTCTCTGGTCCATGCTATCATTTAGATTCAAACACAATGATCTAGTCCAACATTTTATTTTTCAGTATTGACTTTGAATCCAAGACCTTTATTATCTGAGCTACATTCCCAGCTCCTTTTTATTTATTTATTTATTTACTTTTGTTTTCGGTACTGGGGATTGAACTCAGGACCTTGTGCTTGCAAGGCAGACGTGGCACCACTGAGCTAAATCCCCAGCCCAAATTTTTAAAATTTTTGAGACAAGGTCTTGCTAAGTTGCAAATTGCACAGGCTGGGCTCTAACTTGAGATCCTCCTGCCTCCTGGCTTCCAGGGCACTGAGATTATAGGTATATACCACCATTCCTATCCCATAACTTATTTTATCAGTGAGATGACTGAAGTCCAGAAAAGTAATGTAATTGTCCAAAGTCACCATTTCATCTTAAAATTATTATTACTCATTAATTTCATTTCTTAGAGAAGTTTAAGTTCATAAGAAAACTAAGCAGAAAGTATGGAGACTTTCCATGTATCCTTCATCCCCCTTACCCCCCACCCCACATATACACAATCAACATCCTGCAACAGAGCAATGTGTTTGGTGCCATTTACAAATCTACACTGACACCTGAAATCCATAGTGTACATTAGGACTCAATCTTGATGTTTTGTATCTGATGAGTCTGGACAAATATAGAACCACATATATCTGCTCTTCTAGTATCATACAGAATAATTTCACTGACTATTCACTCCTCCCTTCCCTAAACCTATACCAATCTTTATCTTTTCACTATAATTTTGTCCTTTCCAGATAGTCATATAACTGGAACCATATAGAATGAGGTCTGTTCAGATTGGCTTCTTTCACTGAGTAGCATACATTTAAGATTTTTCCATGTCTTTTTTTTAAATTTTATTTTATTGGTACATTTTAGGTATACAATATAATGACATTCATCATTGAAATTTGCACCTTTACATAATCTCTCTTAGTTCTTATTTTTCACCCTTCCCCTGCCCTCCCTTCAACCCCTCCATTCCTCCCTATGTCTTTTTATGGCTCGGTAGTGCATACTGCAGTTCTTTTTTTTTAAGAATGAGTAATATTCCATTGTCTGCACATGCCACACTTAATTATGCATTTACCTGCTAAACAGCACGTCTTGATTGTTCTCAAATTTTGGCAATCATGAATAAAACTGCTATAAATACGTCTGTGCAGGTTGCTGGGTGGACATGATTTTTTAAATTCTTTTGGATAAATATCAAAGACTGTGATTGCATATGGTAACAGTGTATTTTGGTTTGTAAGAAAATAACAAATAGTTTTCCAAAGTGCTTTGCTATTTTGCATTGCCACCTAAAATAAATGAGAGTTTGTATTGTTCCATATCATCACCAGCATTTGGTACTATTAGAGTTTAGGATTTTGGTTATTCTCACAGGTTTGTAGTAGTATTTAATTGTTGTTTTAATTTGCAATTCCTTAATGGTATATGCTGTTTGACATTTTTCATGTACTTATTTATCATCTGTAAATCTTCCTTTGTGAGCTATATTTTAAGGTCTTTGGCTATCTTTTAAGATTTTAATTGGGTTGTTTGTTTCCCTATTTTTAAGTTTTAAGTGTTCTTTGTATATTTTGGATAACAGTTCTTTATGAGAGGTGTATTTTGCAAATATCTCCTCCCAGTTTGTGGCACGTATTCTCAGTCTTTGACATTCTATTTTTCAGAGAAGTCTTTAAATTTTGTGAATTCCAGCTTGTTAATTAATTCTCGATAATAGTTTTTGATAAAGGCATGGATGATGGTATTGTATATGCAGTCATTGGCAGACCCAACAACATCTAGGTTTTCTTGCATGTTATCTTCTAGAAGGGTTTATGGTTTCTTTGTTTTTAGTTTTTTGTTTTTTGTGCCAGGGATCGGACTCAGGACCTTGTGCTTGCAAGACAGGCTCGGTGGCACTGAGCTAAATCTCTGGCCCTTCTATGAGTTTTATAGTTTTGTATTCTACACATAGGTCTCAAATCCATTTTAAGTTAATTTTTGGGAAGAATGTATCTAGGTCCACTTTAAAAAGCATACAGGGATGTTCACATATTCAAAACACTATTGATCTTACTCCATTGTAGTGTCTTTGCTCCTTTGCTATCTATAGCTATAGAGTCTAATTCTGGGGTCTCTTTTCTGTTCCACTGATGCATTCGTCTATTCTTTCACCAGTGCCACAGTGTATTCATTACCGGAGCTTTATAGTAAGACTTGAAGATGGGTAGTGCCAGTCCTCTGATTTTGTTCTTTAATATTGAGGTCACTGTTCTTTTTTAAATTATTATTAATTTTATTGGTACATTTTAAGTATACAATATAATGACATTCCTCATTGGAAATTTGTACCTTTACATAATCTATCTTGGTTCTTATTTTTTTCCCTATTCCGCTGCCTTCCCTTCAACCCCTCCACCCTTCCTTATTTATAAAGACTTTGTTTAGGGGCCGGGGATTTAGCTCAGTGGTTTCACTACCTGCTGCGCAAGTGCAAGGACCAGAGGACCCGAGTTCAATCCCTGGTACCAAAAAAACAAAAACAAAACAAAACAAAGATTGTTTACATTTTTTCATCTTCTCATATTAATTCCATTCCCTTCTTTCCTTCCCCTACTCCTCCCACTTCCCATTCTCCTTTACCCCTTTTCTTCCTATTTCACCAATTCTACTATACCTTTTAGCCCTTATTTACACTTTCAGTTTCTCACACCAGAGAAACCATTCGATATTTACATATGTGTGTCTTATTTATTCCACTTAAGAGTATTGCCTCAATGTGCATCCCTTTAACTATAAATGTGTCTAATTTCTCACTCTTTCTGGCTGAGTAGTGCTCTATTTATTTTTTTAGAAAAAACATTTTCTTTATCCAATCACCAATTGATGGGCAATTGGGCTGCTTCCAAGTTTTAGCTATTACAAATTGTGATGCTATGAACATGGGTGTGCATATATCACTCACATGCACTAAACTAAAATCAAAATGGATTAAAGATCTAAATATTAAATCAGAAACACTAAACCAGCTGGAAGAGAGGTTAGGTAGAACTCTTGAAGACACTAGCATAGGAAAAAATTTTATGAACAAAACCTCAGCTGCCCATGAACTAGCACAAACAATCAACAAGTGGGATCTCTTCTTATTACAAAGCTCTGCACAGCAAGAGAAACCACCAGCAGTGTGAAGAGACAACCCACTGTGTGGGAAAAAATTTTTACCTGCTGTTCCTCAGACAAAGTTCTACTATCTAGAATCTATGAAGAACTTAAAAAAATCAGACCTCCCAAATTTAAAGACCCAATCCAAAAATAGGCATCTGAAATGAACAGACATTTCTCAGACAAAGAAGTAGAAATAGCAAGTAAACATATGAAAAACTATTCAAAATCACTTGTCATTTGAGAGATGCAAATGAAAACAACACTGAGATTCCACCTCACCCCAGAAAGAATGGCTGCTATTAAGAAATCAACCAAATGCTGGTGGGGCTGTGGGGAAAGAGGCACACTGCTCCACCGCTGGTGGGAGTGTAGACTGGTGCAACCACTGTGGAAATCAGTATGGAGATACTTCAAAGAGTTAGGATTGGAATTCCCATTTGACTCAGCTATTCCCCTGCTGAGTATCTTCCCAAAAGAGTTCACTATTCTTTTTTTTGGTACCAGAGATCGAACTCAGGTCCTTGCGCTCGCGCAGCAGGAGGCGAAAGCACTGAGCAAATCCCTAGTCCAAGTTCACCATTCTTGATCTTTTGTCTCTCCATGTAAACTTTGCAAACAGTTTGTTGATATGCACAAATAATCTGCTGAGGTTTTAACTGGGGTTGAATTGAATCTACAGATCAAGTTGGGAAGAACTGACATCTTGAAAATATTGAGTCTTCTTATCTCTGAACATGGAGTATCTCTCCACTTATTCTTCTTTGATATCTTTCATCAGAATTTTGTAGTTTTATTTGTATACATCATATGTATATGTATTGTGTTTACTTTAAACGTATGTACTTAACTTTTGGGGTGCTACAAGTAATAATGCCTTTTAATTTCAAATTCTACTTAAGTGCTAGTATATAGGGAAGCAATTGATTTTTTGTACACTAAATTTGTTCCCTACAAACTTGTTTTAATCACTGACTGTTTCCAGGAGTTTCCATAGATTCTTTCAAATTTTCTATATAACAATTATATCATCTGTGAACAAAGATGGCTTTATTTCTTCACTCCTCATCTGTATATATTTTATTTAACTTCAAGTTTCTCGGTTTTAAGTATAATGTTGGCTATGTTTTTTTTGGTAGGTATTCTTTATCAAGTTATGAAAGTTCCCCACCCTTCCTGTTTACTGATAGATATTCGGTTGTTGTTTTGTTTCATTTGGGGATCAAAGACAAGGTCTTCTCCCTAAACCACATCCCTAGACCTTTTTCTTTTCCATTTTGAGTTAGGGTCTCATGAAGCTCCTAGGTTGCCAAGGCTGAACTCGAACTTGCAATCTTCCTGCCCCAGTCTTGCAGAGTGCTGTGATTACTGGCTTGTACCGACACATCTAGTGAGAATTTTAACCATGAACTAGATATTAGATTTTGTCAAATGTCTTTTCTGTACCTATTGATATAATCAATAATATAACTGGAATAAGTACCACTGATCATGGCATATATTTATTTTTATGCATTATTGGATTTGACTTGCTAATATTTTTTAGAACCTTTGCATTGGTTCACATCTGTAAGCAAAATCTGTCAAATATTGTCCTGTAGGTTTGTTCGAAGGCAGATAAGCTGTACTGGGTACAAAGAAACTGCAGTCAATTGACATTTAGTAATACAGTGGTAAGTCTTGGGAGGAGGAGAAATAAATATTCTTAGTCCATGATTAAGCCTGTCTTTTGCTGAGTCTGTGCCCTGGACTGTGGACTGCACCAATGCTTCTTAACCCTTCACCACCTCTACCTTCAAGAGAGAGGATGGGTGGAGGAGGGTGGAGACTGGTATTTCTTGTCCCCCAGGTAGATTAGGCTCTGATCACAGTCTAGCAGGTTACTTTCCAATAAATCAGTTTCTCTCAAGGCAGACCTTGCTAAGCTTACAGAATCCTCTGGCATATTTCAAAATGATTCCTTTTTCCACTCTCTGCCAGAAACAGGAGAGATATTTCTTCTATAGTCACCATGAGAACTTGGTAGAGCTTGTGGAGGTGACACCCATAAAAGTGCAAAAAAAACATGGCTGAGACCCCTGTGATTTTTATCTCTCCACCTCCTCCACTCTGAGCCTCCAGTAGTTCATCAACTATAGGTCAGGTCTCCTACACTGGTTCTGGCTCAAGCAGATGTTTGGGTGGTGGGGTTCTGGTCTGTTAAACTGTGATTCTCTGTATCTACTAGTCTATCTCTACAAATTTTGGGAGAGTGGCTGGCCCTGAGACCCCACTTCTCTGACAAACCTAAAAAGAGTTGTTGATATTCCTATTTGCTTAGGTTTCTTTTCTTAATTTGTTGTTAAGACAGAGTAAAGACTTTTAGTATTCTAACAAGAAGTGATTATTAAATATGGTGAATGTTTAAATTTTAAAATTTTATCACAGTTAGATACATTGTTATTAACCCTCCACAAAATATTCCTCCTTGCTTCCAATACATTTATCCCATGGTTCCTGCCGCCCTTTGAAGTGGTTCTGGAGTCCTCTTTCATGACTGTCTTTACATTATTGTGGATGCCTCAGTATTCTGAACTGATTCAAAACATTTACCTTTCATGGTCATTTTGATCTTGTGGAACAGCCAGAAATTGCATGGTGCCAGAGCCAGTAAATGAGGTAAATGAAGACACACCACACTGTAATGTTTTGATGAGCCACGTTTCTGTTGGATGATGCTCAGTAGTAACATTCACCATATTTTTGATAACACCTCATAAAGACATTTCCAAAAGAGGACTTCCAGAACTGTTTACAAAAGTTCCAAGAATGGTAGGATAAGTGTGTTTGAGTCAAGGAGGAGTACCTTGGGGGGGATTAAGGGCAACGTCTTTTACTGTAACAAATTTTATTTAAACATTTACCACATATTTTGATCATACAGCATACATAACAGACAGGAAACTGTGGGTCAAAACTTTGTTTTTAGATAAACATGACTCACAGTTTGTGGGTCCAATGACAGTCTTCTCAAACACGCACTCACACCCCTTCCCCTTCTTTCCCTTTGTATACTACTTGAAGGAAGATTCTGGGACTCAGTGAGGGAACAAAGACCTGAGCATGGACGGCTCTATAAAGCCTATCCTTTTGAGGATGTAGATTAACTCAGAGGAAGTCAAGATCATTGACATTCTTAAAGAATTTTTACAATCATTATTCAAAGGCAAGCCACTAGTGGCAGCCTTGGTCACAACTGAAAACAAGTAATTATTTTTGTTTATTATACTCTCAGTTCCTTTCTCTAATTCTCACACTTTGATGCCCCTGTATTGTTATTATCCTCTTTAGCTCCTACAATAATAATTTATTCACACAGTATTCACTGTATACCTGCTTGATGCCAACCTCAATTCTGGATGTGTATGATACATCAGCAGACATACCAAAGGCCTTGTGCTCAGAGACAGTACATCCCTGTGGAGGATGACCTGAACTAAATGAACAAACCTGTGTGTGTATATATTTGTGTTTGTGTGTGCATGTGTGCACACATGCATATGTTATTTATAACAAGTAAATTACCTGGAATGTAAAATAGTAAAGGCCATGAAAAAATACATACAACAGAGCATGGCAAGTGGAATCCAGGGTACCAGTGATTGGGAAAAGTATCAGGTGCAATTTTAAATAGAGTAGGAAAATGAAGCTTCACTAGGAAAAAGAAATCTGAAACAAGACTTCAAGGAAGTAATAGAAAGAAGTGAAGGAGTCAATCCAATGGATTCCATGTTAGATAATAGCCAGTGCCTAATGTAATGTGTTCAAGGACAAGAAAGGAGGCCAGACTGCCTGGACTGCAGTGAAAAAGGAAGAGGTGAAGTCAAAGAGGTAACAAGAAATCAGATCATACAGGGCCCAGAAAGTCATTACTGGATCATGGCCTTAGCTTCCCAGTGTCACGTGGAGGCTTTATGGTAAGGATTTTGACCAAAGGTATGATATGACCTGACATATCTTTTAAAGGTCCCTCTGGCTTCTGGATGAAGAATATATAATGGCAAGAGAGCAAGTATAGATATAGGGAAAATAGGTGGCTATTGCAATAATGTAGGCAAAAGATGATGGTATATCAGGATAGCTAAGGAGTTGTGAGAATGTAGAAATACTAGGTAGACTTTACCTAACTGATCAGAGGAAGGGATTGAGAGAACAAGAGAGAGAAGTCAAATAGAACTCCAAGGGTTTTGGCTAGAGTAATGAATATGTTGAAGCCACCACTGACTGAAACAGGAAAGACTGCAGATGGAGTAAGTTTTAGAGGTCAAGAGTTCTGTCTTGCACATGTTTATTCAAACTACCTAGGAACAACCAAGTAAAAATGTTGAATAGATAATTGTATATATGAATTTGAAGGTGAGAAGGGACAGAGATCTAAACTGGAAGTATAGATATGAGAGATATCTGCATATTAGTGGTACTTAAAGCCATGAGAATAAAGAGTTCACCTAGGGAGTGAGTCTTCACCAAGGTAAAGAAAACAGATCAAAGACCAAGCACCAGCACCCTCCAATATTAAAAGGGCAGGAAAGCCAAATGATAAACTGTGTCAAATGCAGCTAATGCATTCAATTAAAAGGAAAGTTGAGCATTGACTTAGGGATTTAGCCATGGGGAGATCTTGACTAACATAACAAGAGTGGTTTTTGTGAAATGTGAGGTGGAGTTCTGTGAAAGCTTCCTTGGATTTAAGGGAGATGGAGGGAGAGAATTTGGAGACATTCAATATAGGCAACACTTTGTGTCATTTTCCTAAAGAAAAGAAATGCTGTAAAATAAAATGCAAGATAGCAACTGGCAGAGAAATTAACAGAAGGGTCTTTTTGTTTAGATCAAAGAAATTACATATTTGGGATGATGGAATGATTCAATAGGTGCCAAAAATAAACTATAGGTGAGAGGGGAAAATTCATGGCAGCAAAATATAAGAACATATTTTGGGTGATTTGAAAGCTTATGCCTGAAATGTATACTTAAATTAATAAGGTAACATCCAGTCTAAAAATTCACCCTTTTTCTTTGTGTCCCATTTAAATTCTAACTCACTTAAAAATGGTACCAGTTAAATATTGATCTCTCATCTGACTAAAATAATTAGTATTGATGTGTGTATTAGGGTTAACATCCCTCCTAAAATCCATTTTATTTTTAAAGATTTTCAATAAAATGAGTCTCTAATTGGAATATATTTTTGAGTGGCACTTTTTGACCACTTGACACATTACTCATTCCATGTTTAGTTTTTTCAGTCAGTAACATAGACTGAATTAGCATTGTTATCCAGAGTCAAAATGCCCCAAAGTCCATTCTAGATCCAGGAGATGTACAAAACACTTCTAAAGTGGAAAAGGTCATGTTTCTCTACCATATGCAGGGCTGGACCCATGCCCAGTTATCAGTGACGTAGAGCAGAGTCTCCCTGGAGTCCAATAAAGTAAACCCTCATTCTCCACAGTGTCACTGTGTGTGGTTTCAGTTACCTGTAGTCAACTGTAGTCTGAGAGTGCAAGGTGGAAATGCTCCTGGCATCCGCCACATCCACCCACGTCATGATGGCTGGGTGATTGAGATCATCCAAAACAAACAATCCTTCCCTGTGTAGGAATTATAATATCTCACATCATGATAGGAAAGGTAGGAGGGTAAGTGCAGTACAGCAGGATATTTTGAAAGGGACCATATTCACATACCTTTGATTACAGTATATTGTTATGATTGCTTTATTATTAGTTGCTGTTGTGAATCTCTTACTGTATCTAATTTATAATTAAGCCTTATTATGGGCAGCTAGGTATAAAATAGCATGAAATAGTATATATAGAGTTTGGTACTGTCTGCAGTTCCAGCCATCCACTAGGGGTCCTGGAAGGCATCTTTTGCAGATAAAAGAGGACCACGACACCACCAGTGTGTAGCCTATCTGTACCACTGATGAGTCGATTGGAAATGCAAGAGTGGCATTTTATGATGAAGAACATTATAAAGCAGATTTAGACAGGTGGATTCATAATGCTTCTTAGTGAGCTCTCTTTTGTTGAAGCAAAACATCTTCAGTCCAAAAGTATGTTTGTCCTCTAGTAATGCTATTTTCTTGCTTTGCCCATGAAAACTTGTTGGATTCTGACCAGATTTGCCTTAGCCTGTGTTATATGCACATACGGTAGATCCTCGAGTTATGACTGGACTAACATATGAACAACTTGGGTTACAACTGGAATTTTAGTTTTAACTTCTGAACAGTCTTGAGTTTCGACCCAAATGCTGGCCACTTGTGCTTCCAGATTGTCTCAGATACAGATTTAACCCCTAAAGAGTTCTGAAAGGAACACTGCAAGATCCTTTCCTGTGTGGGGTTAATTGAGAAATCCCGGGCCAATGTCTCTCTAGGGACAGTGAGATCTGCCTGTAATCAAAAGAGAGACTTTGAAGGCTGTGTAGTGGAGCCTGAGCCTTCAACTGACCAACTTGAGTTACAATCAGCCCTCGGGAAAGAATTGAGTTCATAAGTCAAGGGTCCACTCTATACAAAATGTTTACCCTTTTCTTCTGTTTGAATCACATTGCTTTTAGCATTCATTGACAAAATTACCCTTGCCTGTCAAAAGAACTGCATTTTCAAAAAGAATCCCAAAGAAAACTGTATGGCTGACCAGATTAGTGATCCATTTTCCCCTAACTTCTGACCAAAAGCTTTATCCATGGACTTGACTCTACCGAGTCCAGGCAAGTCCAAAAACACCAGACCCCACACCATCCTCAACACAGACCATTTCCTGGGAGTGTGGAGATGGCACAATGTGTTAGCTTTCATAGCCACAGCTCACCAATGTACCATTGAAAACTGTGGCGTTCTTTGGTAATGTTTAGCATACATTCACCTAAATGCATATGTGGTTATTTACCACATGTTAATGAAACCAATTCTAAGAGAATTTATTTGTAGTGTACCATGTACTCCAATTATGCATAAAGGTATGTTAAAAAATTGAGGATTTTCTATGTAAATGATTGAATAAAAATGATTTTTAAAATATTTATCTAAAGGAACTATCTTTATGTTTCTTAAGAATATATGTGCAAAGGGTTAATATTATATGTACAGTAGACATATAATGGATAAATTTAAAAGCACCTAAGAACACAACATCCTGTGTATAACTTTCATAATTGTGCGTTCCTCCAGAGATAATGGATATCATTATCAGCGGCGCCTGTCCTAGGAAACTTGGCAAGGTTATGATTGTTTGTTACAGCTTTGGTTATATTAACATACACATTAATATTTATAAATATTTGATGTCATGTTAATTTTTCATATAAGATGATTTATGTAATGTTCCTGTGCCCTGTTAGAGGGCATTTGCAATATGTTTCAAAAGGGAACTGAATTGATGCATGTTCTTTAAGGGGACTTGCCTGTATATCACTGTTCTTACAATGCATTATTCTGAGCAAAAGTGTTTCAAAATAAATTATGTGAATTGTGGATTTACTCCATTAACATTTTAAATAAAACATAAAGGAAAAGATCATGCTGAAACTATTTGCTGCATTTTTAAGAGAAGCTCTGTTCCCTTGGAGCAGGACAAAGTTTACTGAAAATACTTTCTCAAAAATGAACTTATCAAGTAAGCAATGGTTTTAAAATTGTGTTTTAAATAATAATATATAGTCTATATAGCATGCAAAGTAGGATATTATGAAAGAGATATTTACTTGGGGTTAAAAAAATGGTAATATTCTTGTTTCTCTTTATCAGTTTTCTTGTGGTAAATTATATTTTACCAAAAAAAGTATATTTATTGTGACCAAATTTGGATAAGGGAATTGAATATAAATTAAGGAGGATATGTACAATAAATAAATCAAATGTAAGTTATTAAATGAATATTTGCCTTAAGTGAAAATATTAATTTGTTTTGAGAAAGTTTAAGCAGCTTTAATCAGAAAGTTAGTTTATATATATTATAGTGATTATGAAACTAGTAATGTATGTTATGAAGAATTATAGGTTTGTTTAGAAATATAATGTCTTATAGTTCATCAGTTCACATTAACAAATAGCATTATTAATAATGCCTCATTTATTTATCAAAAGAGCCATCTAATAGGAAAACAACTCAGAAACCTTTTTTAATAATTTATAATAATTTATTTCTTATTATAATGGATATTACCTTTTATCATTTTATTCCTATGTTGGTATTTCTAAGTATCATCTGTAGTTATGCTATTAGCAGAAGAGTTATTAATAAAATTTAAGTTTTGGTATATTTATTTCTTTTTAAACAATTTTAACTATCACTTTCATTGCTCCATTTTCTGTATTGAGATTCAAGTTATATTTAAGGCAAACAATTCAATATTAACTTACTGTTCTTTTTGTGTATGTCTGACCCCATAATGTGTCATTGTCCTGTAATATAACATCAAGGATAGATTTAGCAATTTTGAAAATCCTGGAAATCCTCACTTGGCATATATACTTTGAATTAAATAGTCTCTTATTCTATATATATTATCAAGTAATAATTGTTATTTTTCCTTTCATTCTCATCATCATATGATGAGGTTTTTCAAACCCTTGAAAAACTCAAGAAATTAGCTTTGATTTGATATAAATGTTGGCTTATTCTTTCTACCTAGTTTCAACAATTGACAATTACTTTAAAGAAAATAGACATTTTTTCCTCATATTTTCATACTCAAATTAATTCTGTCATCTGAATTATTCACATTACAGAAAAATAAGAGAGAGAAATGCCTTAATTTAAGGCCATCTAGAAAGACCTTTGGCAACAAAGCATGTGGAAATGTAGAAATAAGGATTACATTCTGAGGTGACAGGGAACTAACATTGCACAAGTATATAACTATTATGTCATGTTGAAATCATATAATAAAAATCATGTTTAAAAATGTTATTAGTGTACACAGTCAAAAAAAGTAAGCAATGACTAAATGGTGAGCATAAATAATTTGAATTATCACCTAAGTACATTTAGCTTAGAGTATTTATGTTACAGACATGGCAATCTATTTATATTCCATAATGTATTATACAAAGACAAAGAAAGGGAGATAAGTTATTTTAAGTATCACAAAGCTGTATTGTCAAACACTAATCAGAATTCACCCTTCAGAATTCTTGCTACCTGAATGAATAAGAATTACATATTTAAAAGTTGTAGTATTATGCATGAACAAAAAGTTGCAAAAACATAGTAACTGAAATTATTGGACAAATCAGCAAAACTACTGTTTGAAAGAATTGAATAAATCACCCATCAAAGAAAATAAATTAAAAGCAGTAGCTCTAAAAGGATATTTAGAAAACAATATATGCATATGTGTTGGAGGGCCTGTTTCCAAATATACAAATCTATAACTGCAAGGAAACAAAAACACAATCAGAATAGTTCACCACTTCAAATTAGACTGTATTTTTTACCTAAATCTAAGCATAATAAACTTTTTCATAAACATACTTCAGAGAGAGGATGGTTTCAGAAATAATAACTGCAAAATAATGTACAACTTCATTGAAATCCAGAATTTTATTTGTGAGCAAAATTTAGTATCAAAAATTAAAGAAATGACATCACTTCTAAATAAAGGTTTCATTGAGTTAAAATATTACACTGCAAGTAGTTTTTATGCATAAATATGAGAAAATTCCATTAGTTGTATTCACACCAAAATTTGAAAACCAAAAAAAATCTATAGCATATCATCACTAGTAATATTAAGTGGATCAAATTTATACACATACAAATCACACGTATTTTATAGCACATTAACACCAAGTCATATAGTGTTAATAGTCACCAAAATGCTGTACCATGTGCTTAAGTAACAGCGTAATAAATAAAGGGTTCACGTAACACCCCTAGTAGGCTACTTTTTGAGAAGCCTACTTCCCCAGAAACATTAAACTTAGACAGCCTACAGATTTTCATCACCAATTAAAAGAAGTATTTATTGAATGAGCACAGTGGCTCAACATTATAAATTACCACAAAAGGAAAAGAACAGTTTATTAAGCCTGAATACTTTTCCCTCTCATCTTTAGATCTGTACAGGTGGTATTAAATACATGCTTATGATTAAGACAAAGCTTCAAGACCATAGGACCATGTTACACAAACTATTACATTAAGCCTGTGACTAAAATACTTTCTGTTGATTTTCACTACATGAGTTGAATTAAAGATCAACAAATAGATAAATAAAATATACACTAATGTAAACTCTAATCCTTTAAAATTTAAAAATGGTATCTCACTTGATGCTCACAGTATCTGTGATAAACAGATATAGAGAGTACTTCCTATTACTTCTTGTGTGGCAGTTTTAATTCCATGAAATGAAATTGTTTTTTGACAGAGAGTTCAACTTATTGGTGATGATAATTATCCTTGATGTATCAAGTGGATTTTTGGCTATATCACCTGCATAATTGAATCTGTTTATTTCTGTATTTATTGCATGAAACTTGTTATCATAAGTACAAAATCTAAATGTGGTGGGGTTTTGTGAAATGGAGAGCAGACAAAGGAATTGCTTTCTACAATTTAACCCTGAGCATATGGCATGTCCATTCATGTAAAATTAATGTGCCTAGTTCAATCAATCATTTAACAGGTTATCAGTTATTGCAGGTCACAGCAAAATATGTTTGGCTGCACTAATACACATGCATTAGAAACATAAACCTAATTGGGTAAAGTGAGATGAGATTATAGTTCATTTCTTTCTACTTATGAATACAAGTCCATTCTTTTACAAATTCTAAGTCCTGAAAATACAACCTTTCTCATATTAAGATTTATTTTATGTTTAATTTAGATTTGATGCTAGCACTATTATCATTCATGTATCCATAAAGAAGCAAAAATAATGATATTATTTCCTGATTTCAGTTATTTATGTTAAGTTCTGCCTTTGAGAGAAGTTATGAGTAATCATTTTTGGGTTAATTTGTTACTACTGTATGATCAGATGTAAAAGGAAACCATTCAAAAGACCCAGGAATGAAATGTTACAGAATGCACAAGGGGTCAATAAGGATGTGTATTTTCCTTCCACTATGATCTACTGCTATTCAGAACAATTGATTAGACAGGTTCATTATTGTTTTGTAACCACACATAAACCATTATTATCCACATTGACTCCCTAAGGGGTTCTCATGGACAGTTTTCCAATGATTTGTAATTTCAAGTAGCAGCAAGCTTATAATTCACCCTGTTAACTTCTCTTGTGCTTTAAAGAGGATTACCAAATTCTACAAGCCAACAGATATTGAAGCAGTTGTAGTCTTCCTGGAAAATTTTTACCAGAGTGACAAATGTTTATCATCCCCAAACTATAGCCAGTCCTTAAAACAGTGATTTTAGGGGCTGGGGATTTAGCTCAATGGTTCTGCCACCTGCCTCTCAAGCCGAAGGACCCAAGTTCAATCCCTGGTACCAAAAAAAAACGAAAGAAAAAACAAAAACAGTGATTTTACTGTATCCTACACAGAATAATCTTAAAGAGAGAATTATCATTCTGGAGCTGAAATCATGGGTAAGTGTAGCCTTAAACTATCATTTAAATACATGTGCTGAGTATAGCAATACTTTTAGAGCAATAGATAAAAGAATCATAAATTATATTAGAGGCAATTTTCTTATAAATCTATGTCACATAAAATAAAGATAAAAAGATAATAAAAGATAATAAAGATCTTGCTGTGGTACAGTAGGACCTAAAGTTTGGTCATGTTTGATTTTTTTCAAATCACATAATTCTTCTCAAAAACAGACTCGAACAACAAAAACTTTTTTGTGGAATTTTAGAGGAGTGTGTGTGTGTGTGTGTGTGTTTGCATGTATGCATGTATGTATGCATTTAAGAGGTATCCGTCTTTTATTAAACTCTAGTTTGCATTTCTATGGATGAATTTATATATGTGAAAACTACCATATAATCAGAACAGTTTCTGAACCTCCTAAAAATACGGATTAAGAGATTGAGCTCCTAGAAATATGGACTAAGAGATTGAGCTCAGGAATCAAAATCATTGATCTAGTTCTTCCACTTACTTACATTTCTATGTTCTGAATTTTATGATGTGGAGAATAATGGTATTTGAAAGTTGTGAGAATTGACATGACAGAATGCATGTTATGTGCCAGGCACATTGTCTGCAAGAACTAGCTCAGGCCAGGTGAGTCAGGAGGAGGGAGAGTAGGCTAAGCAGCAGGTACAATAGTAGTAATTATAGTAGCCAAGACAAGATAGACTTACTTGAATTGTTTTCTCATTATTCATATTAAAGATTTTAAGTCTACAATATAAGGGAAAATAGAAACACATCCTTAAATACGATTGTATAATACATCCTAGAGCTGGAAGTGTAGCTCAGTGGTAGGGCACTTGTGTAGCATGTACAAGGCCCTTGGTTCAATCTCCATTACCACACTGTTCAGAGATAAACAATTGAAAAAGAAGAAAGTGACAATGGCAGGGTAGTGATGATACTTTGTGTCAGAAATGCACGGGCTTACTGCATGAGCAATACTTACTTTTGAGAAGCACCCTAGAAATACCATGGGTTGATGACCTGAAATATCTAGCTTCCAGATAAAGTTCTTTACTTTTAATGTATTTATTCTGGATTTCTATTAAAAGTCATACATGTCCAGCTATTTCCTGTTCCATTTCACACAAATTAATTTTCAGCTGATAATAGATAGAACTAATGTATATTTAAAGGTTCATTTCAAAACCTACACAATTTTAGAATCATGTATGTAATATTGAACAATACAGTCAGCAAAAATTTGTATTCATTGACCAACTATTAAATATATACAAAATTTTATCTCAATTTATAACCTACTGATTGTGCTACTCTTAGAAGAATGATTCAAGATCTGATATGGAAGCATCATAAAGTTCTCAGCTGGAATTTCTTTCAGTGGATATTTTCATCCTCTTCATTTTAAAATCGTCATTCCTTCCTTAAGTGAGATTGTGTCACTTTTGAAAATAATTCCAATAGATTTATTTGCAAGAATTTTTCTTTTACAGAGAAATGCTAAAACCTGAAATATCTATTTACTTTATGTAAAATATTTAGCCCAGGGCAATACTTTTCAAACTTTCACATATGAATGTTCTAGAAGACTTGCTTAAAATGCTAAAATATTGGTTCTGTCCTTAGAGAGTCCAAATCCCTACAGCTGAGGTGAGAGCAGAATGTATATTTACTTAAGAGCCCTCTCCCCCAGTGATCCTAAGAGAGGTGGTCTAACAGTTACAATTTTAAAACTTGACCTGGCTTTTAACAGCCTATTTGCTATCAAGATAATCTTCAAATTTAAACAAAGAACCTCTTTATTATCAAAATGTTCTTCAAAATGTATATAGGTTGATTGCTAATAAGTTCAAAAATAAATATTACCTGTAAAACAGCCTGATTTAAACCTAGTTTACAAGTAATACTGTAAATTCTGAAGGCAAGATTCCAATACTCTCTGATCAGTGTAAGCTGAGAGACAAAAGATAAATGTGCAAGTCTATTCTGTCAGGACTCTAACCCAGGAATCTCATGTGCACCCCTTCCTTTCAGCTTGTTCTCCCTTCTCTTTTCCCTAACTCAGATGCTCTCTCTGCCAATTTCCTCTCACTTTATAACCTCTTAGCTCATAATCTTCTCATGGCCTACTTTTTTTCCCTCCTGGATATCTTATCCAAGGATAAAAGAGGGGAAGGTGAATCCTGGTCTTTCATAGATTTTATGGATTAAGAGTGCTGGATTTGGAGGATAGGGCTAGGAAAAAAAAAGTGTTAGGTAAACACAGAAAGATATTTGGGTGCTTACTTTGCCCAGGACATATTCTTCTTTCTCCCATTTCTTCTAGAAATTCCTTGCTTCTTACATTTTTCCCCTAAACCAAACAAAACCCAAAGCTATATCCTCATCAGAGAAAATAAAAATCAGACCATATAACAAGAGCTTGCTTTATTCTTGTCTTTAGCCATTTCATAGTTTAATGTCTACAATTCTTATCTATCCAGAATTTATCACAGATTAATCACAGAGCAGATTAAAGTTTGCTGTCTTAACATACTAGAAATAGACCAAAGTTCTAGGCAAGAGAATGGCTTTACCTGAAATATTGTTATGTATACCTCTCCCTGCCCTATTTGAGGAGCTTTTAGTCTAAGAGAAGTGATATCTCTGTTGTCTTCTATAGACAAACAATTCAATGACCTGTGAAGATGGTGGTTTAGCCCTCAAGACACTCACTCTGGTGACTGAAATAAAAATATATGGATGATCTAGGTTTAGCCTCTTAGAGAAATCAGTTATGAGTCAAACATAGGTTTGGAGTGACAATAAAGCAGAATAAAATATCAAAATCTTGTATTTAAAATTTCTAAATTATTTTTTTAATTTTTAATTTTTTAAATTTCTAAATGCTTGAGGAAAGCTGTTTTGCCATTGTGTCCACTTGAGGTGGGTGTATTGATTGGTCCATGATGTTTGAGACAATATTTTATATAAGCCTAAATTATATCATAAATGTGTTGGTGAGATTACCAGGAGTATTGATGATACAAGCATCTTTTCTTCCTGGCATCTTCAGATAAACCTATGACTTCTAAAATCAGCCACATGTATACACATGTAGGCAAAATGTGAAGCTCATCTCTACTTAATGTACCTTCAGTTGGTATTTCAGACAAGAAATTTTGTGAGACTGAATCCTAAATGATCTGTTAATGATTTGGGATTTTAAACAGTTCACTCTGAAAGCTGGTTCTTGTAATCAAATTTGACATGAAAATAGTACTGTCATTAAATTCAAGGAAATAGTACAGTTTAATGCTAATCACATTAAATTTCAGAAAATTTCTATGTCATGAAGCTATATTTTGGAAACATGAATTTGAACTTTACTACTGAGCGGACCATATATCTACATAGAATTTTATTCTTGGAGCATTTCAATAGTAAGTAGTAGTTTCAGGAAAGTGGGATGAAAAAAAGTATTCTATTTCAGTGCTTTAGAGAATACACATATGTAATTAAATTATCAATGATGACCAATAATCATGCTATGATTAATTTCTGACAGAACCAGTATCTTTGTTTCAAGGGAAAATTTTTTGTTCCTTTATCTGTCTAATGGTTTTACGGGAGTATTCCTACCCACTGATGTGAAGCATGCTAATGTTCTTTTTTTCAAGCAGTTCTGATTCTTTGTCCTACACATTTTTGTGGGTAGATGTTGTCTGTGTGGTGGCAGGATAGGGATTAAACTGGATTTCTTGCCTGGTCAGTTTACATAATAAATTATGAAAGTGCTAAACAGAAAATTTACATTTTCAAGGTAAATCATTCAAATTATGGTGATTAATATGTGTTATAAGGATATTAAATATACCTAATAGGTTATCCACCCCCACACAGGAGTCCCAGTACTTCTCAGTAATTCCATTTACTCCCCAGAAATGGTTCTGTCTGATTGCTCTAGCCTACCATGATACCATGAGCAAAACAACTGATGTCATTCAATAGAGTTAGGATCCATTGAAGAGAAGTCCATTATAACAGCTTACACAATCTGCAATGCAAATGAGAACTGTTTAAACGTAAAATAGAAAGGAAAATCTGAAAGAAGCTAAAGTGTTTTTTAAATTTAAAAAAAAGAAGCTAGTCTTTGCTCCTAAGTTTTCTCAAATATTCTTCAAAATATCAACTCAAAATTGTGGAGTAGATCTTTGTCTCTCTACTGTAAAAATTCAAATTTCTCTTAAGCAGGAAAAGATCTTCCAGTAAGTATTCCTCCTCCCATACTACACTGTGTTAAACTTCATTCAGTTGTTCAGTTAATTCTTATGCTTCTCCAATTTTACTGGATATGATGTTTTTATTGGGGTTCATGGAAGCATGGATAATGACATCAGCAAGCTTTGTAATTTCTCATTGCCAGTTTTCTACATAACTTACACTTTTGTCACTCAAACTGCACCAAATTGCTCCAACAATTAATCTTAAAGCACAGGAGTAGGGGGACTTTTAAATGGACCCCTTCTTGGGATTTTGTGTTAAAAACAGAAAAGTTCCCATGAGTGAAGGGGGATAAGTTAGCTTTTCCGGCGTCTATTTCTCCCCAAGTCTCACTTTTCTCTGCCACCCCCCAAAAAGAATGAATTACATTTCTCTTCTTGTCTTTTAAATGAATAGCATAGTTTGGGTGAAATTATCGGGCAATTGCATGCCTTTTATGCAGATAATGCTATTTGATGAAAGCGGTGTTTTGATCTGCTGAGGATAATACAGATCCAGGGTTGGATTCATTGGTGAGAGTAAAGCTGTCTTCTGTGATAACTTCATCTCAGCATGAGGTCAGACGGGGAAAACTGGGATGGGGGATTAAAAAATGACACAGTCGGAGCAGTATTCAGTTCCCTGCTGCGCTCCTGGCTGCACACTATAGCTTATGTTTCTGATCTGTTATGGTATTGTCTGCCTTTCTCTCTTGGAGCAGAAAGAGATTGCTTAAAACTTTTCTTCTTTCAGCTAGAGGGATTAGTTCTATGCAGCTTTTTTAATTAAAGAAACTGTATCTTTTTCAAGGCAATTTAAAGCTGCAAGGAAAGGACCATCAACACCCATAACTTAGTACTATTATCTGTAACAAAGTGTAAGCTCGAAGTTTAATATTCAGAAATAGGGGAGAGGAGTTATAGAATTCTGTTGTGTTTTTATCCCTAATGAAAAATAGTAAATAAATTATTTTTGTATAAGTCCTGAATGTTTCTATAAGTAGTAACTTCCAGCCGCTTTGCTTTTTAGCTTAGCTGAGCTTGCTTAATTAAATCTTCATGATGATAGTGAAGTGCACTTGAAAATAGTGTAAGAGGAAATAGACTTGACTATATATCCTTTTCTTACCCAGAGATCATTTTTAAACATTTCCATTCTACTGAAAGTGATAACAGTAGAAAATGTCTGCTTAATATGGGCAATTTGCATTTAAACAGTGCAAAGTACAACATTATGGTACTTTATCACAGCAAACCTTTGCATGTGTGATAAGCAGTCATTGTCTTTATTAATCCGAAGGGAGCATGGATTGAATCGATCCAAAGTGATGATGAATTTGTCAGGACATATATATTTGAGTTGAATTTATAGTTCAATTTAACCCAGGTTAATGTCAAAAATCCTCAAATGTTTCAAATAAGGCCCATATGGTTATCACCTTACAAAGCATACAGGCTCTGTGCTTCAGTTGCAACATACACATCTCCACCTAAATTCCATGCCAGATCAATTAGAAACAGTCTTCCTGAGCAGACAGGAACAAACAGAGATTGTTTCCCCAATACCAGCTGAACCCTTGTCTTAAAGAAATGAAAAGCAGTCATTTTAAGTTCTATACTTCTTCCCACTAAAAATACAGAGGAAATTTTGAAGACAATAAGGATTTTATAATAATGTACTTTAATATAAAATACATTTGTTAGATGCTTCTATGCCTTTTTCCAGTTTTCTGTAAATACTGCATTTTACTAAAAAAGAAAAGAAAATTTGATTTCTTTGCCTCTTCCTGTTATGTTTGTCTTTGCTTCTGATTACATTTCTGAGAAAAGTCAACCAAGTTCAAAAGTGGGTTCCTATAATGATCAACATTTTAAAACTATGTCTCATTTAAAAAAACTGATGGTCAGAGATGTAGAAAAGTGTATTTAATAAATATATTTTCAAGGCAAATTTTGCTTATGATATATCATATTTAAAAAGAAAGTCAGAATAACTAAATACAATAAAATACTTTATTCATGATTTCATTCATTCACTGAACAAACATTTTTGAGCATAGTCTGTAGACCAGCCCTTGTGTAGGGGCCTGTGGGTTCAAAGAAAAATAAGATGAAGTCCCTATGCTGCAGGAGCTCTCAACTATTGGGAAGGGCCCCTAAAAACCATCCAGTAATCATTATTGCACACAGAAAATACAATGGCACACCTAAGGAGGAGAGATTACTAATAGATGCTTTAAAAGCTAGGTGTTTCAGGAATCCAGGGAGCAGGATATTGTAGACCAAGGCATCACCAACAGGAGGATAAAGAGTTGAGCATATCTGGGAAATGAGAAGATGTTCAATTTGTCTGGTACTGCATTTTACTTATAAGCTATCTGTATTTGACAGGCATTTGTATGGTTAATTTAAACCATATTTACATATTAAGTTAATTTATAAGCTGAACTCTTAAATAGCTAAATGATGTTGTTTTATTGACAAAATTGTCTTTCCATATTACTAATGTGTGATAAATTTGCCAGCAACTGGTGTCTACCTCAAATACACTACAGAGATAGTACTTACTACTAAGTCATTTGCAAAAACTGATAGATTTTACAAGCATTCTCTGATAACTATTAATTATAAAAGTTCCAACCTTCAGCGTGAAATCAAGTGGCAAATTTTAAACATGTACGTGGAGCTCAGCCAAATTTGGATGCACCGCATGTTAAAAGATGTCTGTGTTCAAAATCCTTCACAGAACTTGGGGTCTTTTAGGATGCTCTAGCAAAACCACATCAGCAGTTAGGTTGTGCTCCACAACTTCTTTTCCACCAAAGGTCAGAACCACATGCAAGCTTAGTTTATGCACTGTAACATAAATTAATGTACTGGAAAAACTTGGCCCCATTTAAAGGTTGATTTGCCTGATCACCAGTCCACTCCATGACTCCAAAATGGATGTGCATTGAGAGAGGATTGATTAGCTTGGTTTAATGAAGGTAATGAAAGCACATTTTCCACTACAAACAGTCATTTAATTTTATGACTTTGTCAGTGTTCAAATCCTAATTTTTGTTTTACAGTTTCACTCAATCTAACTGCCAAGGGAAACAAGTTATTTTTGTGAGTAAAAAACAACCTGATAATAATTTTATGGCTACTTTGGAGAGGAGTGTAAAATTTAAGTTCTAGTACTGTAAATTGTTCCAGATTAATTGTTTGCTATATGCAAAGTAATTTGTTTAACTTTGGGTGCCTAGAATTCAGGATTTGCTCAGTGATTACTAGCTTTTAGCCTGGTTCAAGTGGCCATTATGATTTGTTGTTCTCAGATGAGACATAACCTCCGTTTAGACGTATTTGGATTATTGGCTTTCCTGATTTTTCCAAGGGCTGAGCTGGTAGGTCGAGATGCCTGAGCTTTGGGTCTCCTTATCATTTCCTCCAGTTGCTCATCAGTGTCTAGAGGCTCTTGAGTGGAGAGTCTAGAAGTCAGCCTACTCATGCCTCAGTTTGCTAGAACCTTGTAATAAGCCCAAGGAATACCTAGAAAGTCCAGTGATGTCCACAAGCCTCCATGGAGAGCCTGGTACCTGCCTGACCCCATGATCCCCTTCTGCATGCCTGAAAGCCTCCCACTTTAAAGGAGGAAGTGGCTCCAGAGAGGGTCCATTCCCCAAAAGAAGGAAGCTGGAACAGCTGCTACCCAGCCTCTCCCGCTCCAGGCTGGATCTTTAGGACAAGAGGAGAAAACAGATAGCTCCTCCAACTCCAGAGGAGGCTCAGGTGATGCTGACTAAAATGGGGGAAGCAACACCTTCAAGTAGGGGAAGACTGCTGGCTCAGGTTTGGCCCCACATCAGGCATTAGCAGTGGCAGGAGCCTGGCCCTTTCCCACGCTCCCCCAGCTCCGATGGCACAGGTGCATCCTTCCTAACCCCAAAGCTTTCTGAGGTTTGGCCCACTGTCTTCCTCCCAAGGCTCACGAAGGCCACAGGCATACATTGCTAGGGGTATGGACACGGGCTGTGCTGGGAGCTCCGTCACATTCTCTTTTCAGAGAGCTGCGTATCTGTGAGACAAGGGGGACCCCACGGGACAGGGATGCCACCAGCTCACCCCAGCCCCATTATTCCAGTGTCCTACAGGCTGCGTCAACACCACCGCAAAGTCACCATCCTTGTGGGAAGAGTTTGCTCTGAGCAGCAGCCAGAGGTCTGCAAGACAGATAGCGAAGTCTTGCATTTCTTCTCCTAGTTTTTATCGCTGCGAAGGGCAAGGCGTGAGCTACCCTCCCTCCTCGCCCTCCCATGACAATAGTTGGAGGCCAAGTGCCTCCTGGTCACGTAGCGAGCTGCCTCTCTGCTTTCCAGGGATGCATGTGGAGGAGGAAGTGAGTTGGTACACTTTGGCAATGCATGTCAGCTTTTCCTAACGGTGATCTCCAGTGACCGATCTTTCTGTCTCCCTCCTCGCTCGCCCCCCCCCCCAAGTTTAACACACATACATACACTGCCTGAATTACCACAGGCTGCGCCTTACCGGCGCAGGAGGTCATCTGCGCTTTGTGCACCCGCCACTCTGGGCGGTTAACGCACAGGACTACAGTAATGAATTCTAGGTTTTTTTCTTTTCTATATATATTGCAACCATTTTGAGTGAATGTTCAGCACCACAAACTTAAAACTTTGAAA
Source organism: Heterocephalus glaber (assembly GCF_000247695.1). Next base: position 12,924,656 of record NW_004624769.1, read on the forward strand.
ATCATTTAACAGGGAAGTAGTCTAGAGACAGGCTCCAAGATTTATTACCTTTTCTAAGTTTTGTGAGTTCTATTGTTTCCTTCGTTTATTACTAGCGTTAACTATGAGGGTTCTAGAAAAAAAAAAAGAGCTTAAACCTCTCCCCATTTCCCTAATGTAGCACTCTGTTCTGGCTTCTTTGGGCATGGAGCACAGTGTCTTTTCTTTTTATTGAGTATTCCGGGATAGCAGAGTACAAAAGAGCAAGGGGGAGTCTTGGACAGTTATAAAAGTTTTCAAACACAATGCTTTTGTGGGATCTGGGCCACAAAACTGATTTATGAAATACCTTCAGTGTCCTTAGGGTTATATCAGGTGTGCAAATTTTGAGCAGTTTGCGATATTTTCATAGCTGGCTAATTTCTCAGGATAATGAGAATAGCTAGCAGGAGAGGGAGATATGGTGCATCCGACCCCCCCCCCCCAGTATGAAGTGCACGTGGCAGGAATGAAACCGATGCACCCACCCTAGGGCAACTCGGGATGTTCCCGGAAAGATGCCCGTGTGGTGTGTCACTAGCGCCCCAGGAGCCGGGTGGGGTTCGCTTATTACTGAGACTTAACACGTTGTGGCTCCATAGGTCACTTAGCAACTACGGGAACTCGAGGCCGGGTCTGGGTACTGTAATTGGAGTTCACACATGAGATCCACCCCAAACTTGGAGAAACTCGATCATAAAAATTCAGGCTTTCCTAGGAGGCGTTGCCCTTTGCTTTCGAGAGTGCTAGATTTGATCTTGCTTTGCAAACAGACGCAGGTGAAAGTACAAATCTCCTTCCTTCGGGTCAGGCTAGGTATAGGTCTTTATCCCCGCTCTGAAGTTGCAGGGAAGGTGCAGTGGGCTCAGAGCAGTCCCTCGACCAAGCTGTTGGGACAGGTTGGCAGCGGGCCGGGGCAGGCCGAAACACTGACTCTCACCCACCGCCCGGACGGCCGCGGGCCCCTGGGGAGGGCCGGGAACGCCGGGGCGCCCCACGGGGAACCTCGCGCACCCGTCCTTCGCACGCGCGAGCTCCACGCCGGCCGCCTCACCGCGTGAGCCGGAGAGCGGCTCCGGGAAGGGCGCGGGTTTCAGGTTCCAAAACTCCAAAGAGTGAGAACTTTGGGCAGATTTAGGAAGCTCTGCAGGCGGGCTTTCTGCACCCCAGGGGCCTGGGGAGAGGAACTGGGGGTCAGGCAGCTAGAGTTTTAGTGGGAATTTAAGCGAGTAGCAAGTGGCAATGTGTCGCAGAGAGCAGTAAACTTTTTTCCCCTTCTCTTAACAAACTCGAGACCGGGGCAGTGTTGGGCTGCTTAGAGAAGGAAAAGAAGGAAGAGGGGAGGGGAAGGGAGAGAGGAGAGACGGAAGAGACAGTCTGTAAGGACGCGTTTGAATACGGATGGGGGTCTGGAGGCTTCAGAGGACCCCAGGGTGCGCCCTGGCCAGGTCCTGTTCCTCGGAGGTCCCGGCACTCGAACCCGGGGGGCAGACACCAGGTCTACAGCGTAGAGCTGCGGCTCGTAGCGAAGTCTGAGGGCTTCGTGCAGCCCTCTCCCGTCCGAAGGTCATTTGCGCTTTTCAGTTTCAGAAGAGAAGACTCTCGGGAAAGGAAGGCACAGGGCATTTTCCGAGGCTCGTCAAGGGCGGGCCGCCCGCCGGGGGTGGCAATCCTTAATTACACCCTTCGGCCTCGGAATCCATCTTTCCACCAGTGTCTTGCACTCCCGCCTCCTCGGGTGACTCAGCTGACCTGAAATGCCCACCCTACGGAAAATCAAGAAAAGTAGTTTTTAAAGAAGGTTAGAGGTTTGATTACCCAGAGAAGTGTTTCTCCACTTAAGTCCAAAGCAATTACCCGTCCCCTCCCCCAGGTCCACCTCCCGGTCACCCGGAGAAGAAAAGGACAGACCCCTGCGCACGTAACCCCGCACTTTGTTGGTGCGTGTGAATTTCAAATGGCACTGTAAGTTCATTAGTGTTTGCAATCAGCGGCGGGCAGACCCCTCATCAGAGCCGAAAGCCGGCAAGAGCCATTCATCAGCCTGAAGTGTTATTCATGGATGACCCCTAAATCAAGGCCGGAGTAGTAGATGCACTGATTGGTCACAGCAGGGGAGCCTCGGTGCTTTTCCGGACCCGACGCGGCCGGGAGGAGGGAGGAGGGCGGGAGGGGCGGTGAACGTGGTTCAGTCCGGCAAATCCCATTTGACAGAAAAAGGCAGGAAACGGGGAATCCGTTTTTTTGAATACAAAAGAAGAAATAAAGTACCTGTCATCCTGACAAGTGGCGGAGCGGAGGAGTCTAGGATTATAAATGATCGCATCCCGGTCCAGCTCGCCCCGCGATTGGGCTCTCCCGCGACCAGCACCGGGGGAAGCGCATGGTAGGCTCCTCTCCCCTCTTCCCCCTCTCTCTCTCACACACACCACACACACACACACACACACACACACACCCCACACTGACACGGACACGTGTACGCGCCTGGTCTGGCCCAGAGCGTCCCCTTCACACGATCGCGGTCCTGGAATCTGCTCCCTGGCACAGCGCCCCGCTCGCCTCCTCACCTTTCTCTCCTCCTCCTCCTCCTCCTCCTCTCACGCCTCCTCCATCCTCTAGCTCGCGGGCAGAGCCCCGAAAAGTCCGGGCCGGCGTCGACCGCAGAGGAGGCTGGAGGGGGCCGGCGCGAAGGGAGAGGGGGAGAAAAAGAAAGTGAACTCATTGGCGCTCGGCGCGCGCTTCCCTCCCCTCGCCGCGTCCCTCGCCCGCCGGGGCCGGGCGGTGGGCCGGGAAGGAAGTTGTAACACTTGCTGTTCTCCCCTCCCCGCCCCCTCTCCCACTCCCAGCTCCCTCGCCCGGGCCCCCTCCCCCGCGCCGGGCTCCTTTGAATTTGGCCCAGCGCAGTGCGTGCGCGCTGCTGGGGGACGCGGCGGCTGCGGCCGAGTGGCGAGCAGCGTGGCGGGCGAGCCGAGCGCGGTAAGTGCGGCGCCGCCGGCGGCGCGCCCTGCTTCCTTTCTGGGGTCCTAGTGCCCGGGCCGCGACGCCGGGAGCCGGCGGGCGCGAGCTGCTACGCGCGTTTCCCCGAGCTGCTGGGAGGCGGCAGCAAGTTGGCCAGCACCATGGGTGGAGGAGCATCACCTCTGCTTGGCCGCGCGGTCCCGGCCTCTGGGTCCCCGCCCTCCTGGGAGTGTGACACCTCTGGCTGCGTGCTCTGGTGGGAACTTCACCCGAGCCTCGCACCTGGGGACCTGGGCACAGCGCCCCTCTTCGGGGAGCTCCAGGCTCCCGGGTTCCTCCAGGCAGGCAGCCAGAGGTGGAGCGCTCAGTGGGGGCAGGGAGTCCAGTCGTCTTGCCCTCTGCGGGGTGATACCCAGTTTGGTGGCGGAAACCCCGAGTGAAGGTGTCTGACGGGATCCTGTGAGGCTTCCAGCGAGCGGGAAGCCCTGGGATGTCACCACTTTCTCGGGAAGTGGAGAGAAGGCTTTCCCAACTGCCAGGCAGCCAAGTTGGAAAGAGGAGTGAAGGAAAAAGTGTAGGAGCTGGGAGTGCTGTGGAGAGTGGTGGTGGTTCACGACCGAAACTTGATCTGGAAAACTCAGAGTGAGACTGGAAACAAAAAATACCCTGAACTGGGCATTAAAAAAAAAAAGACAGACGTATGAATCTTCAACTCAGCCTAAGTCCCTATCATGTTTTACAACCGGTGAGAAAGGGCTTCAGATTGCTTAAAGGTTGAGGTGGGTGGTGGCAGATCTTTGCTGAGCATCTTATTGTGCAATTCAGATTCCATTCTTACAGCCTCAATTTAAAGATAGTTATAATGGAAAAGTGTTAGTTTTTATTGTGGAGAAGGGATAGGAAATGATTGTTTCTACCGTGTATACAGCAAATACATATTTTTTCTAAAGTGTTTGTAATTCCAAGCTAGAGAAAAGTTTCCAGGTACTTTTGAGTCGGTGCAATGGAAATGAAAGTGTCGAGAACTGTCTTAGCACTTTTTACAGGGCACCGGGCAGCCAGGATAAGAACAGGACTTGGGTAAGAACAGGACTGTCTCTTCATAATACTCTATTTCTTATCTTTTGACAGTGTATTTGTCAAACATTTGTAGGCTCTGGCAGAATCCACTGGGTGGTCTTTTCACTAGAAATAGAAATGTGTTCAGACATTACCTTTCCCTTCTGTTGTCAGTTTAAAAAAAAAAAAGGCAAGAATGGCATTTTTGGAAAGCTTGGAAGAGTGTCCCCCAAAGTGACATTACTGTTGAACAGAGATGTTTTGTTTCTCTTAGTGTTTAAAATATGATGCTTACCCACTGTGCTTATTTGGAAGAAGTATTTGTAGTCTTTCTAGTATATTAGAAACAATTTAGAATTAGGGGTGGTTGCACGATTATAATTCATTATAAATTTAATATTTGTTAAAATTCAAGATTTTGTAAATATATCAATATTCTTGGTTTGTGCCTCCCTTTATACACTTTAAATTGTCTAAAACTTCTAACTTGTATTTCTTAATATGTGAAATTCTTGTACAAGCCTTGAAAGTTTTGATTTGTGATTCAAAATGCAGAGCAAATATTTAATACTTGATCTAAGAGTGAGAGGTTAGTTCAGTAATAAGACTTGCTAATCCCACTTTTAAATGTCATGGCATTCACAAATTATTCCTAAATTCTTCAAAGATGGGGGTTTATAATGGGTTTATTCTTTTATGTATGTCAGGATTGAGTGGTCTCTTTTCCTGTTGCAGTTTCCTTAATAATCTTGTCTTTTTTCTTACATGAATTTTAATGTTTCTCTTACTCAAAGGTACTATTTTATCTAGCAGTAAATATATTTTATTTTACATAACTTGAAGAAATACTATTAGAAAAGATAGTTCCTTCAAATATGACAAATATATATTTTACATATACTTCATAATATTTTTGAAAGATGTAGTTTTACAAGAACTATGCCAGTGTATATGTATTTAGAAAACTATCTGAGTATACTATACCAGTCACACTAAGGTTAGCAACTCATAGAGAATATGAACTCTAATGAGGATTGCTTGGTTATTTAAAATAACGCAGATAGATTTATAGTAGAAATGTGACTAGTTATTTTCCCAAATTGAATCATTATGTGTGACTGTTTATTTGCTAGGAAGAAATGTTTAGGTGAATTATAGAGGCTTTTTTTACTATGATCTTGTAGGCATGTCATCAGTCTTTTGGTTAGGAAAGGGAACTTGCTTTATTAAGATGAAGACAAAGAAGGATGCTTATCTTTGAATAGAAGAAAACCTCTAAATAGTGAAGAGTTTTAAATTGATTCAGAAAGAAAACCTGGCTAAACAATAATGATCCAGTTAGTAAGTTCAAGCTAATCTTTCTTAGCTTTGCTTCTGAGAGCTAAGAGTAATTATTCTCTTTGTAAAGAGTCAAGCAAATAAGAAACCAGAGAAAAATGTATGTGAGTACATTGTGAGTAGAATGACCTGTCAGAAACATTGAATCATTGTTGGGCTGAGTATATAAAAAACTGTGTTTTTGCAATATCTGAAAGTATGTTTGCAAATGCTGAAGTTCATCCTACCTCCAGTGATACTAGGAAATAAGTCCTTAAGCAAGATCATAGTCTGATACAAGAGTGCAATAAAAGACAACTTTATTCATTTAATATTAATTATTAAAATAAATACATGTACTTCCTTTTCATTAAACTTTATTCTTTAAACATTTTATTTCTGGATAGCAGTGGAATGCTACCCAGGTATTAGTCTTATGTGAGTCAGTGTATTCAGCAGCAGTTAATGAATTGTCTGCCCTTTTCTTGAAGCCGTGCATTGGAAACCTGTTAAGCATGTTCAGTTTTGCATGGTTTATCTACTCAGTGTTTTATTTGATAGTCAAATGTCCATTTTGATTTTTAGGATGTACTTTCTTTACTCAACTAGAATGTTGATATAAACCCCCCCAAAAAGAAAAATAAATCTAGACATGTAATGATTATTATTTATGATTCAAAGGGCTATAAAATCCTTTGATAGGCAAAAAATATACCTTAAGGCATAATGAGTATGAGCAAAGAATAGAATAATTTGGTACCAAACTTTTACTCTGATCTGTGGCCAATTATACATTCCTTTGGATTTTCAGTTGAAGTCCTTGTTCATGTTTGTCTTAAGTGGAATGGTAGTCTGAGGAAGAACTTAACACATGCATTCAGAATGAAGAAGTGTATAGAAAAAGTGGCACAATAATGCATGTTATTTAAAAAGTTTCAACAGCTAAGTTTTAAAAATTACTTCATGTAAGCTTCTTTTATAACACATTTAAAACCTAATCTTGGAGATACCAGCTGTTTTAAGAGTCCTGATGGAAATTTTGTACTTCAAAAAAAAAGTCTTGATCTGAAAACTGATTAATTGTTGTGTCTTATAAAACCTGATTTATTTTATATTTTTTATACCAAGCATTACCATTATGAAGCTCTCCTTCTAATTGAGATTAATGTTTCTTTGGGAAGAAGTGGTTTGGAGGGCTGCATTCATTTTGAGTGCTGTTGTAATCAATTTTAGATACAGCATTCCACAATGGATCAGTTTGCATCCAAAACTGCCTTATTATGTAGAATTAACTTGTTGGTGATTGATAGTAATACTTCTCTATTTTGAAAAGTCATTTGTTTCCAAACAAGTGTGATGGCTTGTATGAATTTCAAAATACTGCTTCTGATAATTAAAATGTCCTTTTGGGCAACTAATTTGAACTTTTTCTAGGAATTATATAATGCATGAGGAAACAATTCATTACTGCATTTTCAACTAAAATAGCCTTCCCCCTCAAAATACATTATGCCTTAAGGTATATTTTTTGCCTATCAAAGGATTTTATAGCCCTTTGAATCATAAATAATAATCATTACATGTCTAGATTTTTTTTTCTTTTTGGGGGGGTTTATATCAACATTCTAGTTGAGTTTTTCAGAGATTTCTTAGAATTATAGATGTGTATCTTGTGTATGTGTTATAATTTTATTTCTTAAAATGGTGATATAATTCTGAAAATGAGGGGTATACATGTGGAGGTAATTTTTTACTGGACATATAGAAATACAGCATATATTGTCATACAGTATATATTGTGATATTTGCATTTGTTTCTTATTTGTTTCTGGTCAGCATCAGTTTTATCAGTTTTTATTTTCTTCCAAAAACATGTTCACATTTTCTTGGGCTTCGGTTCATATTGCACTGTTCATTGTGACACATGGTTGTTGTCACAATTAAATAAAATATTAAAAGCATAGACAATAAAATTAATATAAATAAGTGATTGACCATATCTGTAGTTTATAGTTTTTTCTTAAGAGTAGATATAACTGCTTTAAAGTGCATGTGAAGTTCTCACAATGACATTGTTTTTCAGTTTTCCATAAAAAAAAGACTTGGTAGGAACTATGTTTCTGGTTACATTTTAATTTTCTTTCCTGTAATGATAGATTATTGGCATTGAATCGGTCTTCTTCTAGTATAAAACATTCATGTAAAACAATTTTAAATGCTAAAATAAAGCATTTGAAATACCATTTTCAAAGTGTTATTTTAGACAACCATTATAATATAAACTACTAAAATGCAAAACCTAAAGATGCTCTAATATAGATGTATGTTTCATATACCCAAGCTATAGCAGGCTCCATTCATTTGAGAGAGTTTTGTTTAAATAACTTGGGTGATTGAATAGTTAGAATAGCTACATAGCATTTGTTAACAAATTCTCAAACCTGCATCTTTCTGCTTTAAGATTCCCTTGCAGTTATTGTCAGCATCATAGAACATAGTCATAAGTCATATGAGTAGATGATTACAGCCATATCAAATGATGATGATGCAATGATGGAGATTTTACTGCCCCATTGATACTTTCTTGGAATCTTGGAAGAGCAAGGAATGGGGGGAGCAATGACTTGTAAAACAAGTTTGTGATAGGTGGCAGTCTTAACTGAGTTCCAAGACTTCCTTCAGATAATAGTTCTGTCTAGAAATACGTGCAGTTAAGCATAACTTATCCCCAAACTAAGGTTACATTCTTTTTTGTAGGTTAGATGTTGATTTTAGCTTATCTCTATAAACATTTATTTTGTTTTTACCAAATTTATAGTGCTCTAGTTTAGTTTTCAAAAAAAGTTACCTTTTGAAAATTAAATGTACTGAGAAATCATAGTGTATTTATTCACACTTGCATTCAATTATGCAAATTATATAATTTATATAATCCTACAAATTCATTTTGAGTACTGTTTGTTGTTAAGGTATTGTTAAATATTGTGGAATGGTTTTCATTTCTGCTAGAATAGTTGAAGAGAAATAAGAATGATGTAATTTGGTTGCCTTGGTATGGGATTATATTTAATAATAACTAGCTATTTTATAATAGGGTTTACTGGATTTCTGCCTCAAAACTAAAAAGATAAAGGAAAGATGAGGAAGGGAGGGAGAAGGGGGGGGCACAAAGAGAATATGAATATTCTTTTAAAAGGATAATAGTTCTTTGAGTGTTTTCTGTATGTAGTAATGTGTTTGACAAGAAAATAATCTCAAAGGCAAACTGTCATTTAAATTAATTTGGTAAGAACAAGAAAATTAACCTTAGAAAATATTTTCACTTTTAAGTATATCTATTTTAGGTTCTTGCATAAAAATTAGACCACTGATTTTTAAAACTAATCCAGGAAATTCCAAATATTGTACATAGTTCTTTATATCTGTTTTATACGTATAGTTCCTTGATAAATGGAGCTGAACATCAAGTTATAATTCTCTATAGAGAGACTTTTTAAAAAACCCAAAACTCTGATATGAAAATGACTATTTAGGTGGTAACTTACACAGGTCACTTACTTTGATAAGACTCTGAATTGGTGTATTCCAGTCATTCTGTCATTTCTTCTAGAATTCTTGTGATAATTCATCTTCAGATTGCTTTAGAAAGAAACAACAGCTTGGTAATGACTGTCTTCCTTCAGTCAGATACTGAGGCAGCTCTGAATATTGTGAATGTATGTATGAAAATAGTTGAAACATATATGAATTTGTGATCTCTCCCCTCTCCACAGAAAGGAAAGCTTACTTTTTTATTAGAATAAATGATTTCATCTTAAGTTAAGCTCAGCTAGTATTTTGTGATTAGAATTGTTGGCCCCCCTATCAGCACAAGGAGGTCTCTTTCTGAAACAGGGGCGTTTCCAAAGAAGGGATTCTCATTCAAGACTGACTCCAGCAGCTCTGTTGTGCCCTGCTTTGGCTCCTATATTGGAATGGTATCTTAGGAGAGCTAATGTACTTGGACTACACGTTGGAAGGTATGTTATTCAGAGACTGGAAAGGCAGGTTTGAATTATTTTAATTTATAAAGAATGCATAAAGTGAAATACATGAAATACATGCATATATATTAGTATTGGAATATGTTTATTTTGATAATTATAAAAGTGGGTCTATTAAAAAGTGTATCTATTATTTGCAATCTGCCGGATGCTTTTAAATGTAACACCTATGCTAATACTTTTATAAGATAATTTGGAATTTGTCAGAAAGATGGAAATAATTGTCAAGAGACTGAAAAAAGCTGGTATGGGGCTTTTTATTTTAAATAGTTACAAAAAACTTGAGAGCTGTAAACACTCTTTTGGAATTTCTAATAACTTTAGCTAAAAAAAAATCTGACAGTCCTATAGTTCTTGACAAAAAAGAAATCTGTAACTTTTTTCTCTTAGGAACAACAACAAAACCCCACCTTGAATAATGTTACTATATTTTAAAATTAATTTTATTGGTACATTTTAGGTATATTATTATATTTATAAGCAAAAATAAAATAACTATTTTAAGTGGTAATTTTTTCACATGTATTTTGTATAGTGATGAGAATAATAAATGTTGGTTAAAATACTGCAAATAATAATTAGTTGTTTAAATAAATATTATAGTATTAATATTATAGTATTTTAGTGACTCACTATAATACTACAAAGGAATAAAACTATAGTACAAATAACCATGTTGTGTCTCAATTGTCACAACATAAGGCATTTTTCTTATAAGGATATTGCCGAATTGTATGATATGATCAGTAACTACTGGAGAATAACTTTCCACAGTCATAATAACTGAAATGTTAGGCCTAGTCTTACTGGTCCATACATCCAGAAATATTCCACGTGAATTAGAAAATCTTTTGAAAAAAACAATAATACCTTCTAGGAAAAGGAAGGAATGTTCTCTGCTTTACAAAACCATCAATGAATTGAGATTCATAAAAAGGTGAAGACTAAGGAGAACTTCTACTAATATGTTATCATTAAAAAATTAAACCAGAACAGACATTTTCCATCCATAACACATTTATGGGTTGATATTTCCACTTCTATAAATTTTCAACTTGTTTATTCTCCATTAAAGGGCTAGCATATTTAACATAGCAAATACATTTTTATTTAAACGAAAATTAAAATTGTTACTCAAGGGTAAGGTATATCTGACAAACCAGAAATAAATTCTCTATTCTATGCTTCCTTGTAACTTTCTCTTGCCAGCTATGAATAGAATACCTCCTCATGCTTACAGTGGTTAAAAAATCCAGTAAAGCAAAATTCTTCCTCAATGGTTGCTTTTATCCTAGATTATAGAAACTTTGAATGAAAAGATTCTGGCATTGTAAAGAGTTTTAATTATTACTAATTTAAAAAGTTATGTGGGTGGCAGGGATGAAATACTTTTAAAATGTTTTTTATTTTATGTTTTGATCATTATATAATTTTCTGTAGTGTTTTGATTTGTATGATAGTAGATGGCATAGTATTTGAATGGTGTAACATAAAGAAAAATAAATCGTTGTAGAATATGTAATTTTTTAAATTAAATTCATTTTTGAAATTATTCATGTAAAACTTTGAAGCACAATACCTTTTAGATAAAAAATGTATTCTCAAATAGAAAAGACCTAATTTTACATATTTGCAAATTCAAATATTGTTTTACTAAAGATGTATATAAATAAACCTTAATAATTAAATTATTTATACTTACAGTTTTTATCTGTTACATGTTTCTACTGCTCAGGGAACTTAAGATTTTTCCTAATTTGGATAATATGTTCTCCAATCCATAATTTAGAAATTAAAAAATGTTAGTAATCAAAACACAAATAAACTGAAATCTGATTCATAAGGTAGCCTTCTTTTTTTTTTTTTTTGTACCAGGGATCGAACTCGGGTCCTTGTGCTTGTGCAGCAGACGGCGAAACCACTGAGCTAAATCCCCGGCCCCATAAGGTAGCCTTCTAAAGAAAATGATCATATAAATCTAGTATTCTAAAGATCATAAAATACCTTAATTTAATGACTATCACATTTTATATGATTTAGGCACTTGGAAAACATCACGAAAAGATGATTTTTATGTATATAAAATCCCCACAGATAATCAAAAGTTATTTATTACAGATATAAAAGACAATGTTTTTATATTATTATTTTAAATTCACCTAGTATTAATGCATTTGTAAAATAAATGTTAAATTTCAAGGTGCATCAAGTCTTCATATTCTGGTTCAAGATAATTTCAGTAAAACTAACATTTCATTTTGCATTTCATTTAAGTGTGAAGTTAGCAAGTTGGGTCAGTCCTAAGTATAACTGTGATGGAAGTCTAATCCTTTTTTCTTCCAGTTTTATATAAAATCTGCACCTTCAAATAAAATAGTTCAACTCTGCTATGCAGGTGTTTGATGTCTTGTGACAAATGAGCAGTCCACAGGAGAGGACCAAGTGCTTGTTTTATGAGATGCCCATCAGGTTAATTCTCACATTAGCTGATGAAAATAGCTTTAAAAAACTGTATTGTCCTTCAGGTGGGAATTTTAACGCATCAAGTTTGGTGGCTTTTATATTTAGCTAATAGCAAAGAGTAATGTGAATTACTTAAAACAAATTAATGTATCACATATTTCATTTAAATATGGTGTAAAATTTGTGGGCTGATTGTGTAATTTTACCACTTGAGTTCTAAAGAGGCTATATAATTCATTTTGAAAATTTTAAATCTTGAAGAAATCAAAGTATGAATAGTTTTCTGTCTTGGAAAATGTTACCAATATAAGCCTTTAGGGATTTTTCTTATTTTATTTTCAACCTTTTTAAAATCACACATTCCAGGGTATATTTTATCACTTAAATTATGTGTGGAAGATAACCATTTGGTTTATGAATGGATATAAATTACTAATGTACATTATGCTTTTTTATTTTCCAAAGGGAAGTATCTTAATGCTTTCTAGGTGAGATTTTGGTTCTTTTAGATTAAGAATCATTGATATAAATGGCTAATTTTGGTGGGAGAATGTCACACAATTTTTAAGTTGTTATTACTTTCAAAAGAATACCCCTTCGGGAATAGGAAGCTTTATGGATAAGCTGCCACCCTTTGAAGTATTATACATGAAGTATTACACATGAAGTATTATACATTCTCTCCTAAATTTGTGATCCCAGAATCTACTACATTATACAACAGTTTTATCAAGTAGCACTAAACTAGCTGGCCATGATTTCATTTCTTTTAAACAAACAGTTGATTCCTTTCCTAGTCTAATTTTTTAATAAAATTTTAGTCTAAATGTGTATTTTAGGGATTAAAAGATCCAACGCCTAATCAGAGGTTAATATTTTGATACAAGATTAGAAAAGTTTTCAAGGATCCTTTTCCAACTATGCCAGATGATCAGCGCATTGATTATTGTGGGGTACTGCATCAGTTAAATGGTTTACCTGTTTGGTACAGTCTGCAGGATCTGTGGCCTCATGAAGTCCTCTGTAAGATTTGCCCCTTGTGAGTAAGAGTCAATGCAACATGTATGAGAAAGAATATGAGTTTCTATATATAAAATAAAACCAGTTAATTTTCTCTGAAAGTATATATAAAAACAGTAAGCATATGGTAGTTTGTTTTGGTCATGGGTTTTTTTAAAAACCACGAAAGGACATTATGTTATGCAGGTGTATTCCTATTTGGAGTGAACAATTTCTTGGAAGGTATAGGAGTTTGATAAAGTGTATATTGCTCTAGGGAGATCTTTTTTGGTTAGACAAATATATTTCAAATTAAGTGGTCAGATCGTCTTTATATCAGTTTTCCTTTAGTCCAATAGAAGATAATTTAAAATTTTAAATATCAAATATTAATTGACTTATTTTAATTGTAAAACACAAGTGATACCACATTTAAAAACTTACAGACAGTTAATTAGGTTTAATAGATGTGCAATTTCTGAGGCTACTAGCTTTTAAAAGTTTCAAAAGAGTAGCAGAGTTTCTGATAAAATAATATAGTGGGATAGAACAGTAAAATTTTTTACAGCTTCAGTAATTCCAGTGTTAGAAACTTATTCATTGAGGTATACTACTAACTTTAAAAGATAACTCTATAATTGTCACAGTCCTATTCTGAGTTATCACACATATGTAACAAATGTGTCAGGCATGAATTTAAAAGTTGTTTTCCATTGTCAAGTATTAAATTGAAAAAATATCAATAGGCAGAACACTTAGAAAAAAAATATATATATATATTGAAGATTGAACCCAGGATTTGTTCACTCTAGGCAAGCACCCTACCACTGATCTCTGTCTCCAACTCTTTTTATTTTTGAGACAGAATCTTACAAAGTTGCCCAGGCTGGCCTGGAACTTGCCATTCTCCTGCCTTAATCTCCCGAATAGCTGGGATTACATACATCCATCAACACACCTGACTGAAAATAGTAATAATAAAGAAACTATGTCAAAAGATTATTTTTATGATCACTTTAATATGATAATTGATTATTCAGAGCTTCATAAAAGATTCTAGACTTTTATGGCTGCTGTCATTATGATGTTAAAATTATCTAGACTAGCTAGATGTAACACAATTTCGGTAAATTTACAAGGTTTTTATAAGAAAAATAATCTAAGACCTTCAAAATTTTTAGGTAAATAAGTACCTCTCCAATTTATTGTTAGTTAAATACAGGTTTGTTATGTATCTGAAATAATTGTCTGACTATGAGACATGAATCATTTGCTATTTCTAATTTGTAAAATGTCAGTTTTAATTTAGTATTTAGGAGTAACACAGATTAAGGACTTTGGAGAGCAGGTTTTCCTGTCTTTCATCAGCTCTGTAGCTGAACCCTTACAATCCCTTTCTTCATTATTCTAAGCCACTATCAGATTCTAATCTTTGCTGTCTCCACAGCTGTTTGAGAATTTTTTTGCAAATGTTAAGTACAAGTACATGTGTTTTATGCAACTCACTTCCTATAAATGTTTATAAAAGGTTAAAGGGGAGCAAAACTATGTTGTGTTTAGATCCATAGATTAATCTATTAACATTAAAATCATTATGTCAGTGGTTATTTAGGAAGAAATTTGCAAATACTAAAACATAGAATATTGGCTTAACTAATAATAAGCAAAAAAATTACAGAAAATTTAAAAAATTTTCCAGAGCAAGTACATTTTTCTGTAGCTACTACACTTCTCTAGGCATTTTTTCAAAACGGGTGACCATAGTTTAAACTGTAAACAAGTATGATAGCAACCCCCTTACCCTTTAAAAAAGACAACAAAATATGATATTGTAGAGAGAAACTTGTTAAACCTATATATTTAATTTGATTTACCAAGTTGGAAAAAAATTGAGGTAACAGGTGTAGCTAACAAATATATGATGGCTTTACCTTGTAGAAACTAAAGAGAATGCTTTTTGGAGAAAAAGAGCAAAACAATAAACTATCCATACATAAGCATTAAGAAATATTAAATTCGTCAAGGACAGCCTACCTTATTCATAATCTCCTCTTTCATGATATCAAAAGTTTCCTACCTCAAGTATAGATCTTTTCTTTTCCTCCTTTTGGCAGTTCTGGGGATCGAACCCAGAGCCTCATCCATGCTAGGCAGGTGCTCTGCCACTGAACTACATCTCCAGTCCAAGATCTTTTCTGATACTAGAAATGTATACACAGTTATTGAGCTCAGTACTTAACTATTTTTAGTTGTCAATGATGATTTTAAGCAGTTATTTTTGTTCTCTTTTTATTTGATATTCTAAAGAATGTCTCTTATCTGCTGAAAATTATTTGGAGCAAAAAAGGTGAGGGATGGGAAAAGTCAGGCTTCTTTTAGGGAAGATAGACTTATATGTTGTGAGTTACTTTTCTTGTACCTTTTATGTAAGTATATTGATTGTGGAAAATGACATTGAAAATGTTAGGCCAAAATATGTAAATGATTGTTTCAAGGAAGCTTTTGAGAATTTTTCAGGGCAGGAGGAATACACTATTTTCCAGTGAAAACTTGATTTTTTTCCTCTTTTATATTTAATATATTAGAAATTATTAATGAACTACTGCCAGTAAACCGATAAAAATCAAGGCTATCTAAATCTAGTAAAGCCTTGATTTAAGTGCATATCTTTATTTTTGATGTATGCCTTATTTACACAGCCATTTTTTTCTTCTGATTCATGTAAATCAGTCCCACATGTGTAGTCAGTGCTCTTGTGTCCAAGTGACTGTGTCCTGGGAAAGATTAGAAGAAATAAGACATGATTTCTGACTCCTAGAGAGTTTTCACTTCTGGATAGAGCATGATGTAAAGAGATAATTGACAGAAATGAAGATTATTAAGAAAACCAAGAGAAATAATGGAAAAAATACTACTTTGGTCAAATTGTACTCTTAATGGCCCATGGATTTTTGCAATGTGGAAGAATTGATAAGGGAGTACCAACACTCATGCCTCTAACGTGCATTCTTCATGCAGCCTACAGACATTAGCAGTGCCTTGAAACTCTGCAGGACATGGGAAAGGTCCTGAAGCACTGTCCACCAACAAACAAGAAAGGTCATGTAGAGCTCATCAAGTGCTCAACACATAGTTCCATACTACCCAGGACTGTAGATACTCAGCAGAGTAGGGCACTGGAAGCCAGTGACCTGGGAAGAGCAGACGCTGACCATTTGCCTCCTTCCCTGTGGGCATAATATTTGTTGCATAGTTGCACACAAACGCTATAAAGCCAGAGACCTTCTGCCCTGTTCTCAGTACAGCCTCAGCTGCAAGCACAGTGCCTGGCCCTGAAGAGTCCATCAGTAAATAATTGATGCGGGACTGAAACCTTCCCTCACTCCACATCAATGTCAAGTGTCCTCACTAGAGAATAGCTCCTCTCCACAAAAGGTTTGTGGCCTCTGGACTTAGCCCTTGGTAGGGACTGCTTAAGTTCTCAGACTCCATGGTTCATGTTAAGTGTATAGCACCAACAAAGAATTGTCAGCATTTAGATGGGAACAGAAGTGTGGCTGTTGTGTACAGACCACTGGAAAAAGACAGGAATTTGAGTAGGACAGGTAAGGAGATTCCACGGGACACAAACAGAATATATGAAGGAGAAATCAACTGTAGCCATCCTAAATTTATAAACAGATAACAGAAATGTTACCAGGTAACAGTGGGGAATTAAATAGGCTAAGTTATTTGCATATTACATTTTTCACTTCTACAAAAACATGTTCTCTCATTTTTCTTAAAATGTGTAGTTCATTTTGTCTTTCCTTTGTCCAGTTTTGAAAGAAACACTAATACAGAGGAGTTACTATTTTACTGTTAAAAAAACCCAGTGGAGCAAGCTTGATAGTAAATGGAGTTGACAAGGCTCAGAGTCAGAGACATAGAGAGTGGTGGGGACTGTGATCTAAAGGGCATGTGCCTTATTCAAAAGGAGACACCACATCGCACCTCCAGGACTAGTTGCTGTCTTGTGAGGGTGCAGCCTAATGTTGCCAGATTGTGAGGGTTTTTTTAAAGAAATGCCAGAATATGAATCATGTGAAATCTCTAGATTTTAAAATGTTGGCTCATTGAAAAAAAAACACAACACACAAAACACACAGATAAAACAAAACACGTCTGCAGGCTGGGCTTGGCAGTTGGGCCACCAGTTTGCAACCTGTGATAGAGATGCTGAGATCTGCATTATGTATTTGGGAGGCTGTGGATGAGCAGTAGGACTGGAACAGAGGATCCCCCGTGGAGAAATCTGTGATGAGTTTGGAGAGAGAGTTTGGGTCCAGATTGTGGATTATCTTAAATGTCATCTTCTTCTACCCATTTTGGAGAAGAAAATGTTTTCAGTTTGCAGTACACTTTTTCCTGCTTTAAAACAGAAACCAAGGCTGCCAGCAAGCCTTCTGAAAGCATTGTTCATGCTAAGGCAGTAAAGGGTTAAGTGACAGCAACACTTAGGACCTATTCTTTGCCCTTTCCTTCAAACATTTCTGATCTCTCCCTTCTTATCTAAATCTTCTCTGCCCCAATAACTGAATACTAGGGCTCTCTAGGGCTCTCGACACTCTTAATGCACCTATCATTTGGGGGGAACTCCTGATGGCAAGCTATAACTAAAATATTTTTTTACTAACATTAGAATGTTGCCTGAATCCAAATGCTAAATTCTCTAATAAAGCAAAACCCAAAGTTAAACCTGACATCTTGGATTAAATCATAACCTTTATATTAACCAAATAAAAAGATCAATAAAATTCCCTTGACTTGTTGCTTTTTATTTCTTTGGTGTCTGAATGGGGCTCTGGAACCAGAGAAGTCCTCCAACCTCATTTCTTTCATTTGCCTGCCGTGTGACCACTTCATCTTTAAGCTGCACTTTTATCTGCACGGTGATATTAGTAAGGATGTGTCAGTGGCTTTGCTGTGGTCAGGTGCCTAGCACTGTGTCCTGTACATGGAAGACAGTGTAGTGAAGGCCATAGTAGTGGTGGCCACAGACTTTGCACTTATTGTCAGTGACATTCTTTGGTAAACGTGGGGTTATATGAGTTTTGGAGCCAAATATGGAGACTAAAATTCAAGTCCCAACTATACCATGAGGTTACTTTAACCTTCATAAAGTCAAGATGCTGAATACCAACTTGTGGGATGATTGGGAAGATGAAATGAGCTAGTGCATGGAGAGGACTTAATGCAGGGCCAGGGTATGTGAATGACATTGTGTGTGTGTGTGTGTGTGTGTGTGCTCACATTGGGATAGTGACCTCCACACACACCCTGTCAGCCTGCTGGTAGCATTTGCCTTCTATTTTAGGTAAGAATAAAAAGTAGTGATAAAGCCATTGCTATTTACTTAGAGTGTCCTCTAGAGTAGTACTTCTGATTTATGAATAGTTCTTAAAAATACTGACTCGGGGGCTGGAGATTTAGCTCAGTGGTTCCACCGCTTGCCTCGCAAGCACAAGGACCCAAGTTCGATCCCTGGTACCAAAAAATAAAAAAAATACTGACTCCTTCACTTGCCTAGTTACCCATTAGAAGTGGTCATCTTAAGAGGAGCAGGAATTGAGATTTGCCATTCCTGTCTGACTTGTAGGAGATAGAAAAGTGCCTGTGTATGATGTCTCAGCCCGGGAGCACTAGAGTAGTGAACACTCCTGATCTCCACATGATGATCACGAGTCTCTTAAAAAAGAAATGGAGGTAAGGTGTGTGATATTTTACAGCTATGTATATAAAAAGATGAAAAGATTTTTGACACTTTAAGGGGTATAAAATTTATCTTAATTTACTTAGACACATTTCCTAGTGATGTCACATAATAGAGAATTTTATGGAAAAAAATCTGTCTTAAGGCTATCAGCATTTTTAATATGTTCTGGTTCATTTTAAAAATGAAAATAAATGGTTACTTTTTTCCACATTACTTTAAAAAATATATCACCATAATAGAGATTCTACAAAATTTTAATGCAAATTTGTACTTAAATTTGATAATATATATTCAAAATGTATTGGCTTGTAGAAATTATTATGAAACAAACGAATATAGTAAAAAAAATGATTTCTATTTTATTAACAGAATTACTCAGTACTTGAATGTATCTCATATGCTCCTTTTAAACATGTGATGCACACATATACCCACTAACATATAGTTTAGCTCAATGGATTTTTTAAATATTTTGCTGAAAAGCAAATTTTAAACATTTGTCAGTGAAATGTTAGTTGGCTCCAGTGAAAGGTAGTCTCTCGTGCCTTTCAGCTGTAATGTACTCAGTAAGTTATCATTTATTAAGTGTCTGAGTCCAACCATTGGCTTGGCTTTGCAATGAGGGGTGCAAAAATAAAACAAGACATATTTGAGAAGCCCTTAAACTGTGGTCATTAGAAAGCAGTGCTAACCACGGAGGGCTAGAACTACATCTGAAGATGTGTAACAAACTAGTACATGGAACTCAAGAGAGGGAGATAAGTCAGGTAGGCTTAGTTCCACAATCACCTCAACCTCATATTATTTCCAAGACAATATTCTCAGTCACTATAGTCTGCACTGCTATAACAAGTCACCTGAGACTGGATGGACAATAGAAATCTATTTCTCCTAATTGTAGAGGCTGGGAAGTCAGAGATCAGGGTGCCTGCAAATTCAGTGTCTAGTGAGGGCCTGGCCCCTGCTTTCAAGATGGAGTCTTCAATGCCACATCTTCCAGAGAGAATGAACACTGTCCTCAGAAGGACTGAAAGGGCATAAAAGGTTGAGTTAGTGCCCTCAGACCTTTTACAAGATAATAATCCCATCCATGGTGCAGAATCCTCATAGTTTAATCACCTCCCATAGGCCCTGGGGAGCTGGCTGCAATGTCAATTTTGGAGGGGATACAGACATTCAAACCATAGCAGTTCTTTTTCTCTAAGGCTTGGTGATCAAAGCTGCCCTTCTTGTATCTTTGCACTGCCATCTTTTTTGGTAATGCATCCTAGAACCTTAAGAATCTTCTTCAAGACAGCTCAAGGGCCAGAAATTTAGCTCAGTGGTCCTGCCGCCTGCCTCACAAGCACAAGGACACGAATTTGATCCCCGGTACAAAAAAAAAAAAGGACAGCTCCTACCACACACTTGTAATCAGTCATCAAGTCCTGCAGATTTTCACGGTGCTGAAATTCTGGTACCCACCCTGCTTTCAGCCTCACTTCCAGTTTCCTCATTTTGGTTCTCATCATCCCTCATCTTGATGATTGCAGAATGTCTTCTAACTGGGCTTCCTGCCACCAGGTTTTCATCCCTCTCATCCATTTTCCTACATTGCCCCTGGAGAGCATTCTTCCTAATATCCTGACCTGATTATGTCAATTCTTTCTCAGTGACTCCCTTTTATAGGTTGAATCCTGGACTCCTTAGAGCAGTAGTCAGTGTGTAGAACTTATGATTCTTCCAAGACCCTTCTAACCCCACTTTTCAGTGCAACTCTTTCGCATAGTATATGTCACACAGGTGGGTTTGCCTGCTTCCAAGCACACAACAAACCTTCCCACCTCTGTGCCAGATTAAACCTTCTCTGTGAAATTGTTTGTAAATATCAGAGTTAGTGGTATTAATGTCCTGCTTTCTTTTTGCTACCCTATTACTTTATTTGTAGATCTACTTAGCCTTCACCTTGTTATACAGTATATTTTTTTTAGTGTATTAGAATTAAAGTATTCGAAGAGTAGAAAATAATTTAGAGATCATATAGGTTAAGCCCCTTATTTTAAAATGGGACAAAACTGAGACTTGGATAAGTAAGTAGCTGTAACCAGTATCTTCTTTTCAACTGTCCTTGTGTTTGATGTCAGCAACATTCCTCAAAGACCTTGAATCCCATGACTGTATTACAGTTCTCATAACCTTCCTCCTGTATCTCAGCAACTTCTTCTGTTTAGTGTCTTGTCTTCGCTTCTCTTTTTTTTTTTTTTAAGATCTTTTTTGAGACAGGGTCTCACTGTGTAGTGCAGGCTGGCCTTGAACTCACTATGTAGCCCACATGGCCTTGAACTCACTGTGATCCTCCTGCCTCAGCCTTCCAAGTTCTGTGATTATAGGCATGTGCCAGCACGTCTGGCATTTGTCCTCTTGCCATCCTTCAAATATTCAAGTTCCTCTGAAACTTGCCCCTGGGCCCTCTGCCTTCTTGCTGTACAGTATCTGATATCTCGGAGTACTACTCAGCCATAAAAAATGAGAAATTAGAGACATTTATAGCTAAATGGATGCACATTGAGGTGATACTCTTAAGTGAAATAAATAGCCCTTTGATATCGTAGACTCCTGTGGCTTCAGTGTTCCCTCATGAGCATACAGTTCATGAATTTTACACTCAAGAGCTCTCTTAGTTGCAGATCTCTATATCTAGGGGATCTTCTAACTTATCATCCAAACAGGGACACTTTAGGAAGAAAAGTAGGCACTAAATCAATGGCAGGATAACAGACAATGTGCTTGGATGAGGAGAGCCCTAGCCAACCAATACCTGTGGTCATCTTGAGTGACCACACCATTTGACGTCTTTTGACCATTTCATATCCTGAGGCTCCTAAAACTAACATGCTTGGGATCACTTCCTGTAAACCTTGTCCTCTCCCATGGGCCCAAACTCAGTGAGCAGTGTGACTGTCCATCAAGTTTTCAGGCCAGAAGCCTGGAACACACCCTTGACCCCTCTCTTTGCCTTATTTACTGTGTGCACTTCTTCACAGTGTCTCTTCCATTTTACCTCAGAGTATCTCTCAAAATGACATGCCTCCTGTCATTCTAAGCCAGTCTCCCTTGACATCAGGACCAGGCTCCCACAGTGGCTTCTTAACTGCTTTATTGGCTTTCAATGTGGACCCCTCTTAAATCCTTCTCTATATATCAGAGTGATCTTTTAAGAATGCTAAGAGGATCATTTTACCACTGTTTCAAATAGTACGTGATATGAAAACTGCCATGTCTTTCCTTTCACTTAATTTTTGTTTGTTTGTTTATTTTTTTGGTACCGGGGATCGAACTCAGGACCTTGTGCTTGCAAGGCAGGCACCGGAACCACTGAGCTAAATCTCCAGCCCCTTTTCACTTAATTTTAATGCTCATAAAACCAAGGACCTTGTTTGTTTTACTCCTCTTTGTTTAACTAGTAACATAACAAGGCATCTCTGTGTGTAGTCCTTTACAACAATACTGGTTCAATGAGCAAATGAATAAAAGACCTCTAATCAAACACTTGACTTTTGACTACTAGTTAGTTCTAGAACCTCTATATTACTTTTTCCCTACACAGTAAAATTAATTTTCCTGGTACAGTTTTTACATACATAATGACTACATTTATCATAGGTAATTTGTGCCTGTACATAATATATCTTAATTTTTTTTTCTGTTCCCCTCCCTTCCCTTCAATCCTTCTTCCCCTCTTCATTTGCAGAACTTTGTTTCTATTGTTTTCCTTCCATCCTGTCCCCTCACAGTTTTAACCTTCTTTAAAGTACATGCTGTGCCATTCTGTTACTTACTATCTTTATTTGTTTCTCATTTTGAAAATAAATATATTCCTGTCTACCCTATGTTTATTCAGTATTTTTCAACCATAGCTATGCCTTAGATTTACCTAGGTAGCTCTCACAAAACACCAATGCCAGGATTTCACCAGAGACTTAACTCAGAATCTCTCAGAGTGGGACCTGGTCATATCAGAACTCTCAGAGCCTGCCAGGTGTTTCTAAGGCACTGTCAGGTTTGAGAAACCAGTGGTTTAAATCTAACATCTTTAATATCTTTCAGGCACTGTCTCCAGGAATCTCATGGATCCCTTGGTTTTTTAAAAAAAGGACTTAGTAGCATATAGTGGACTAATTATATGATCAATACTTATTTCATTATTTTAGGATTTCCATTCCAGCTACATAATAAGACCCATTAGGGCTAAGATTATGCATTGTATTTAGGAAATTGCTGAGGATCAAAAAGTTATTTTACAATAATTTCCTTTTAGTTGATCTGTGTGCACTTCTCACTTTGCAAAGACTTAGGCTGATAAACAAAATCAGCCTTTATAAACTGGCTTTTGATGTGTGACTGTATGATTTGACAGCCAGCAAGTTTTCCTTATTTGTTCTATCTTACACCTGATTTGCTAATGAGCTTTGAGTCCAGTGGTCAGTCACCTGAGGCTTAGATACACATACTCAGTCTTCAGCTGGGAGTGGCAAGGTAAGCAGATGTTTCCTTATACTACTTAGAAAATTAACTTTCCATCAGGATCTCTAGAATTAAAAAAAATATATTTTCAGGATGATAAGGGCTCCATAAGTTACTGTTCTGTTATTATAAACTGCAGCAAATTAAGTAGAAACCTAAGATACATATCAAATAATTCCTCTTTTACTCTTCCTCTGGGAGGTAGCAGGTGTGGGTGTAAAAGCAATTACACTCTCTCCCCCTCTCTTTCACCTTCCTTCTTTCTTTTTCCTCTTCTTTCCTCTTTCTTCTGCTTTTCCTTCTCTGTTTTCTTTCCCCTCCTTCACTCCTTCCCTTCCTCCCTCCCTTCCTTTTTTCCTTCTTTTTTTACAGAAGATTGGACCTAAGGCCTTGCTCCCACTGAGATACATCCCCAGACATTTTTTTTTTTTTTGAAACAGAGTCTCACTATGTGGCCTACAACTTGTGATCCTCCTGACATAGCCTTCCAAATAGCTGTAAATACAAGGCATGTGCCACTGTGCTGGCAAAAACAGTTTAAGTGTATGCATATGATTATTGGCTAGGGTTACTCCATTGGTAAAGACCACAACTTAATGTGGTTGTTTTGCAAGGATATTTTCCCTCAGGGAAAATAGTAGGCTTTAAAACTATTTCTTCAGTCATGGTTACAACTTCCCATAGGAAACTAAAATGAGAGATTGCTTCACAGCACCTTTTTCTAAAGAAACTTGTATGAGCTTCAGCATTGATGATATAACTTAAAGGAAAGTTAAGAAGGAAGCAGTGTGTGTCTAGAGGGCCCCTCATTCTTCTGCCAGGAAGCTGAAGCTTAGCACCTCAGAGTGATAGCCATTCAGCACAAAGAATCTTGAAGTTTCCTTTTTAGTGGCATCATCAGTGGAGCAGATTTTGCCATATCTTTTAGCTGCCAGGCAAATCTTTGTGGCAGTCCGTCGCAAACCACAAAACATTTAGCAAAAATGCCCATGGTATGGAAATAACATTTTGAGTAAATATTTTATGATAAACTTTGAAATTTATTTCTTACCAAATTCCTGCTACTTTAAAAAAATCCAGATGTTGATGCTTGTAATTATTCACTATAATTGTTAAACAGGTTCATTTAAGACTTAGAACATCAAAAAGGTAAGGAGGAAAAGCAAGCTATGTTTCAAACTTTAGCTAAATTTGTTTTGTGGATGATATTCTACATTGGATTTATAAGGAGATTATAAAAATGAGCCACCTATAAAATAGAGCTAATTAAAAGTGAGTTTTGTGGGTTCTGTGGCTAACTGGATCTGAGAAGCCAAGTGTGCTTCAGGTTCAGTATTTATGTAAAAACCACTAAGATGACATCTTACTGTGCAATCTTTGCTGGGGCTCAAGCTGAGTACAATGGCTGGCATTTTCACTGTTCTCACACTTACAGAAATAAAACCAGAAAGCAAGAGAAGATACGGAAAGACATCTGGTAGCACAAAATGAAGACATTTATCAAAAAGGATGCCTTTTTCCCTTTTAAAAACTGCAAAACGTTTGTTTCGTGCCATTATGCTTGCAAGTATAAATTTCACATAATTAGTAAAACAATTAAATAATAGAAAGTTGAAATAAAAGTTTCCTTTTATTAAATAATAGCTTAACTTTATTTTCTTATTAAATGTCTTGCTTCAATGTATTGATTATGTTAATTCATAATCTAAATGTATAATTAGATTCAGGAGGCATTTGAAGTAGTAGAAATTGGTAAAGAAAAAGAATGACACAGGAAAAAGAATTCTTGTGTATACCTATGTCTTTCAAAGAAATAATATAACTTCTCTTTTAGGACTAAATTTGTTTCATGACACAGAATATTAATCATTGCATTACATTTGGTGATTATTATAATATTTAATACAAAAAACAAACTTGAATTTCTGTTCATGCTGTTATTCTTCTCAGAACTAGGTAACTTACATATAATTAAAAACTAAAAGGACGAGACCCCAAAGCAATGCATACAATTAAACTTAACAAATTATAGGTATCTTTCAGCATCTGTAAATGTCTCTGTTGTTAATATATTGTTACAACTTACCAAAAAGAGAGAGAGAGAGAAGACAGTAGGCATCTTCGTAAGCTTATTATGCTGTATGTAAAAGTGTACGATGTAACTTTAAATGTAACATGAATTATAGGTTGAAAAATTACTCTAACTTTGGAAATTTGTATTAAATTTTTTTCTCTAAGCTGCTCTTTTATTACTGTTAATGAGTCCATGTAGTGTATCTTTTCAGTTATGATGGCCATTTTTTATTTATATGTCCTGAAAAATAAGATACTCAATTATTTATTATCTTTACCCAATTTTAAAAAATACTTGTTTATATGTTTATTTATATGATTGAAAAAGCATTCACTTAGTCTAAAGTGACTAACAATTAAAAGAGACATGTTAAGGGCTGGAGATTTAGCTCAGCAGTGGAGTATATGCTTAGCATGCAGGAGGCCCTAGGTTCATTCCCTAGTACCGCAAAAAGAAAAAAGGAACAGTTATACAAGCAAAAAGAAAGTGTGTCATATGGGTTTGTAAGGATTTTATATATGATACAATCATATGATGCATACACACAAACACACACACACACACACACATTATATACAGACCTGCCCTTTTGTGTTGAAGAATATCTCCAAAGATGTGTACATCTAACTGCTATTAATCAGTGGTTCTTGAAAAGAAATGTGATTAACTCATAAATCAAATGATTTTGAAGGCTATAGGCTACCTAGTCAGCTTGGCTAATTCTGTTCTCTTAGATGCATTAACCGAGTACAAAATGTGGCATATAGCATTTCAGAAGATCCTTCTGATTCTACCATCAGTTTGCAACATTTATTGTAAAAATACTTTAAAACTCTAATGGGAGAGACAGCAGGATTCTCCCCAAAATTCAAATAAATTCTGCAGCAGAAAAAAAAGTCTCCTGAGATGGATTGAATTCTTCTGAAGAGAAAAATATGTAATTTACTACCACCTAAAATATTAATGAGATATATGTGAGGGGTTTTTCAGACAAAAATTTATCTTATATTTATTTATCAGAAGATGCTGTGCACTTAAAATCTTTTTGCCCCACTTAGAATCCCTGGCAATAATGAAAAACATATGACTCTTGACCATTTTATTTACCAAATATCTATTATGAGATATCTCTACCTGAATAATAACTTCCGGTGTAATGTACACTGGCATTTGTTAACACAGAAAGACCTCTCCACTGGGGGTTAAGAATATTTAATCCTTTAAAGCTGACATATATAACATGTAGCTATGTCAGCTACAGCTGTTTCTAAACATCAGTAACAAAATTATAGACAGGTTTTGAAGCTTCTGTGGTGGGAATGAATACATCTGAGGATTCAACTTGCTGACAGTGTTTATGTAATTTAATCTTACCATCTGGTAGAAAGTAAACATTTTTTACAAAATTAAAGTTTATAAAGTGAATCACTTATACTTTCCAATTGTTGAAAATGACAAATTTAAATGTAGCTTCATTGAAGAATAAATGGAAATTCTGCTATTTTGAAATAAATATGGGGTTGCAATTGATGTTGCTACTTAATCTACACTGGTTCCTTAAATGGTAAACAAATTGGCATTTGCACATCTAAGTTAAAGATTTTGCATTTCATGTTTCTTCCAAACCTCTAAGATAACGTGTGCTTTGTTATTTCTATTTTCCACAAAAGAAACCAAGACTCAGCAATGTTGTATGTTAGTAATCTCAGAATAAATCATATCACAAATCAAATGCATATCTGAACTGCATTTCATACTTTCTTCTATAATACAGTAATCTTTATATAAGGTATATTTAGTTACTGTGTGAAATATTATGGCATAATCCAGTGTGTTAATTTTGCAAGCAGCACCTTCCCCTCTCCTTAGAAGTTGGCAAATTAGCAGGTTTGAGAAATTGACAGATTAGTTTACGAGCCCTGCCAAGTTCAAATTTTATAAATCTGACCCAGACATTTTACTTGAAATAAATATACAGGCGAATAGGCTCATGTTTATAGTTGTGCCCTGTGTTAAATTGAAAGTCTATGCTCTGTGTTGATGTAATAAAATTTAATTAGTTGTAAGTCAGGTTTTGGTTTAGTGGTAATTAGTTTAGTGTATAATTATTACCTCTAATAGCGATCTGAAATCTACAATCATTTTGATCTTTTTCCAAGTTAAAAAAAAAAACCTCTGTAAGATTTATAATGGAAATGGTAATAATAAAATCCCATTAGCTAATTTCATTAGACAAATCATGAAAAATGTTAAGTGGTAAGGTAAAATTTCATTGATGATGTACATGTGTCATGTTGAACTAATACATAAAATATTTTAAAATGAGTTGTTTTCCTTATTCAGTTAAAACAATCTAGTGAGACTCAGTGCTTCTTACTAAAGTGCATTCTCTGTAATTCTGCATGGCAAAATTTATTGCTTTTCATGTAAAAACCATGATAGATTAATCATCAGGGTTAGAACATGCTTTACAAGTCAAGGAAATGTTATTAATAAACTTGAAAATTACCTTTAATTCACTGAGTTCTTACAAGTTTTTAAATTTTTTTATATGTAGCACAAGGCTTTAAGTTTGATTCCCAGCACCTCTACCTCAATTGAGCATACATTGCCGGCTTCCAGCAGAATAAAAAGTAATATTTACCTAACAAAGCAATTACACAAAAATAAGAATTTGTTGTATAAGTAAATCCATACAAACATTTGTATTAATACATTTAATAAATTAAGAAGTGTAATGTCTCTTTGAGTTACATTGATACTGTATTTTGTCTATAGAATCCAAAACTAAATTGGAGAGCCAGTGATACCTTTGATATTTTTCTAATTCTTTCCTTTCCTATCTCTAACACAAACCTGCCTTTTTATATCTTGTGTGAGCCAGATGCTCTCACATTTCTCATTTTAAAAATATGTCCAGCAGTTTTTTTCATTTTCTCCAAATTTATTGTTACTTTTAAATTAACATTTATGTCCTGATAGATTGGTTGTAATCCACAGTGTAGTTCAGGACCAACTGTGTTTTCCACACCAAAGATTATGTATCTCATCTTTGGACTGCTTGTCTTTAGAACGTTTTTAGATTTAAAAAAATGAAAAGTTAAATAAATACTAAGTATCACAGTTTCAGCAGAGGTAGATGATTTGGTATCACAAGGCTATTAAATAGTTTTAAATAAATTTCATAGTTTAATAGCTGACTTTCATAAGGTTAGCCTAGGTTTGCAACCAATATAGAGAAAATATTTAACTTTTATTCCTTGATAATATTTCTTCTACCTTTATTCTGTTTTATTAGTAAAGGGTCTGTTTTGACTTCAGAAGAAGTCTTCTGTTATGAACATTTTCATTTGACAAGGAGAAAATAGTGATTTGAAATAGAATATTTATGAACTGACATAATTAAAAATATTAACCAAGGCATCTAAATTGGCTTTTATAGTATACCATTATAAATATTTAGATCTTTGGGAAATGTCTTTGTGGTGTACATATGTTTTACATAGAATATCATTTCAGTTTTTACAAATGTTAATTTATATTAACACATGTTCATTTGGCATTAATGCTCAGTACTTATTCATGCAGTGTGAGCTGCAGACCTAGTGGGTACATAGTACAGGACTGTGAGGGGATGGAAAGAATTCTGAGAGGGAAACTCAACCAGTTGGTAGTCTTAAAAGTGACATAAAACATGCCCATTAAAGTTAGAAATACAAAATAATATGATTAGATGCCAAGTGAGA
Source organism: Heterocephalus glaber (assembly GCF_000247695.1). The sequence goes on from NW_004624769.1 coordinate 12,953,594, forward strand.
GAGCTTTAATAAAAGATAAAAGGTGAGGTTGGTTTTTTGCCTTAGGCTAGTTCTGAGTTGTCATCCATTCTTAGTTTGATACTTAGCCTTATAAAAATTAGACTTCATAAGTTCCCTGGCTATAAGATTTTGTTAATCAAATACACAAGATATTGCTTAATAAATCAATGATCAGGTTAGTATTTTATACTGAGGAATAACCTTGTGTCCCCAATTGTTTTATTGATTAATCTTTGGGAACTGACAATCAAGGCAGTGAAAAACTGAAAGACTACAATTAAAAAGTTATTGAATAAATATAAAACTATTTTTTTCTAAATTCAGTAGGTTGGTGATTGAATCCTACTACGTACATATGAAGACCATATTAGGAATAATGAGAAATATACTATATTTATGGATAATGCCACACAGAAAGGGCAGCAAAGATCTTATATTAAAATATTTCAGCAGAGTTCAGACTTAGAATAATAACTGTAGTATTTTGGTGAATTTTTTTTTTACCCAATCTATACTTGAACATAGAGAATCCTTACTGTAATACTATGAAATGGACACGCCTGCTGTGGAGTACATTTAATAATTCTTCTGACCCACCAACATTAATAAACATGAACAGCAATTTCGATATTTTGCGGCCAAATGAATATAAGGGAAAAGATGAATAAAAAGGAAAAATCAAGAGTCTTAAATTTTGCCCTTAATTCTAAGAATAAATTTAAGAATATCTGCTTATTCCCAGTGTGACTCTTTCATGTTTCTATCACATAGGATTGGAAAATATCAAAGAATGTAAAAATATTCATTTAGTCAACAAATGTTTGTTATGTGCCAAGTACATAAGGATTAGGACTTGAACACATATAGCTCTCAAGACAAACCTTGCTCCTGCTCACTGCAATTAAGAAGTCAGTGGTGCATTAGGGAGCAAATCCAACAGGATCAGAAGGCTCTGAAGATTCAGAATGAGTTTGGGAAAAATACATTAGAATTTTTTGTGACATCCTTTAGAATTAAGTCATGGTTAAACCTTGAGAGTAAATATGTCTCCAGAAAAGATGAAAAGAACAAGGACTTCAGAACAAAAATTTGAGTAGAGCTTTTAATTAGGAAGCAATAAAAGAATAAGGAGTAAATTTTGGTCATGTTTATGAAGTTGGGAAAAGAGTCAAAGTCATGTTCGTAGACATTGGCTTGAATGACCAGAAAGTTTCAAAACAGAAAGACAGGTAATTTTGAAAGGCTCTGAAGAATGAAGCTTGTATGAGAGCCTTTGTGCTTGATTAGAAGGAAATAGGTATCTCCTGCCTCTAATTCATGGGACACAGTGGAGGAAACTGAGGCACAGACAATGGGAAACATGAATATCATTAAGTACAGCTTGTTACACAAACCAACAGAGAAAAGAAGGCGAGAACAAGTGAGATAGCTACAAGAAGTTTCAGAATAATGTGCAGATAAATATTTAGAATACTTCCACTTATATATGAGATCTCCATAATTATACCTGGAGTAGTAATGAAGATTTTTGTGTTGTGTCTTCTAACTGTTGACTTTAGTATTGCTTCTTTGCTGGTACGAAAGAAAAGCATTGCTACTTTTTATTTAAAAATATGTTTTAGTTACTTTTTGTAAATTATAAAGCATCATTCAAAAAGCAGAACTTATGAAAATTGATAATTAAAAATTGTCTTTTCCAGAAACTATGATTAATTCACTCACTGTGATCTATTCATCTTGTTTATTTTGATGATGAAATTGTGTTGTTTCAAGAAATTTCTCCCTATCCACTAAATAAATAAATTGCAAACTTAGGATGGTGCACATAAAACTAAGAATTGTTTCCTAAATTTATAGATTGATAAAAATAAAACCAAACTTAAAGATCATATATTAAAAAATTACTTTTATACAGAATAAACTGGAAACTGATTCCTTACGTTCTTTTTTTATTCTTTTGGGATTCTTGAAACAAAAATCTAAGTGTATATAGCTGCGAAACAAGCACTCTGGAGAGTTCCTTGCCTCAAAGCTGGGACTGTTTTGAGATTTTCCTCCTGATTTCTTCTAAAGAAAGCCTCCTTGGTTGTTAAGTCATATCTGCACATACACAGACACCCTCACTTTAACAAGGAGGTTGTGCCTCTCAAGCTCAGATTACCTGAATGACCTATATAAAAAAGCCAGTTAAATATTTAGGGGTCAAATTGAATCTCACCAGGGAGAAGAAGGCAGTAGAAATCAAGAAGATAATTGAAACTGGAGAACTGTAGATCATTAAATCTGGAGGTTCCTTGTATAACCAATGAGCTTTGATATCCGGTTTAATGAAAGATGGTTATTTCTCTTTCCAGAGCAGAGAAATTAATTGGTAGCTATAATTTAAGATTGGTCTTCTTGCTAATTGAAAGAATTCCTAAAGGGAAGTGAAAAAATATTTTCATTTTAAAATTTTTTAAAGAAAAGTTTTATTACAAGTATTGACATTTTCATTATATCAATTGGAATAGTTAATTTATTATACACTATCTCTATGTAGGAGGAAAAATTCTTTTAAAGACAGCAAACAGTTTAATGAACAGTCTATTCTCTGGGCTTACAAGTATGAGGATTAGTTTCATTCAAGAAAAACCTGACACATGACAGCATTTGGAAAAATACATTTTAAGCTAGATAACATGATCATCATATATTTTATATTTTCACTGTGTTGAAAATTAATTTTACTTGTGACTTTTCACAACCTACTATGTTTTTTAAATAGAATTTCATTGGCAGCTGATGAAGCCCTGAGACTGAATTGAATGACAAATGCTTATACTCCAGGCAAGTTCCTTTCTAACCTTAGGTCTCACTCAGCTCTGCTTCATTTAAATTTATAGATATAGATATATATATATCTCTTATCAGTAGGTCTTAATGTATATATTATATATGGATAGATATTTGCAAACCATAGAAAAGTTTACATGCTAGTGGACACACAGAAGTTTTTAAAATGTTTTTTATTCAGATTCCTCAACTTTGTATTCTTTTTTCTTTCACAGATTTAGTGAACATTATTGACAAATAAAATCACATATATTTTAGGTATACAATAATGTTTTGAGATACATGTATGCTGTGAACTGATTACTACAATCAAGTTAATTAACATATCTGTCATCTCATATGCTTATAGCAATTCATAATTTCATCTGTTTAGAGACATAACATTTTTTTAATGCTGTTCTTTTCATTAATCCAGCGTATAATTCTAAAATCAAGACATCCTGCAAAGTGCTCTCACAGAAGTGCCACCAGAATAAAGAGGCAGGCCCATAGGATTGTGACCTATTTAAAACATGTGAAAATAACCTGAAGGAAGACCCTCCTATTTTTTCCTCTGCCAATGAGACACCGACAACACATACAGCTGTTTTATTGTCAGTTTTCCTCCTGGTATAAAGATAGGTGATGCTGAAATGATATGTCTGTTGAAGACAGTTGCTTCTATAAGGCTTAGCCTGGTTTGTCTTTATGAGAGTGCTGTAGGAAGAGCCACTATAGTTGGTTTGCTGAGACTCTAAATTAGAAAAGTCAGGGCTGGGGATTTAGCTCAGTGGCACCACACCTGCCTCACAAGTGCAAGGTCCTGAGTTTGATCCCTGGTACCACAAAAAAAAAAAAAGTCAGTTATTCATCTTCCAAAGAAAGGCAACATGGTTTTACTCTCCTTATGCATGTGGATGGAATATGGAGATGATGTCTCAGTGGCTTTGAGAATAGGGTCTTTTCTACACAGACAAAATAACCTCCCTGCCACACAGATAATGAATTGCTGTGTGGTAGCTCTAACCATTTTGTGTTGCAAGGTGGATAACTCATTAAATTAAAATTAACTTTGCCCAAAGAAATGTTTTGTTTACTTATGTTTTTAGGTATAGTTAATAGTTTAGATAAAGTTATCAATGTTTTGTTTAGTGAGGTAGGTCTTCTGAAATGTACAGGGTAAATATGTTTATAGGTCACATACTGGTAGACTAGCAACCATGTGCACACACAAAAAAGGCTTAGTGGCAAGTCTGGTTGACAGTATGTGAGTAATAAATGATGTTGAAAGAATGAACAAGTACATAAATGACATATTTGAGAGAAGCTTCATAATTTGAGTGCAGGCTTTAAAATGAAAATTCAAATTTTTGAAATTCAATGTTCGATTTGCAGCTCCACCACCTAGTGTCTGTGATTTTGGACAAATTATCTACTCTCTGTTGTTCAGGGTCATTGTCTTCAAAAACAACATGGCAGGGGGCCGGGGATTTAGCTCAGTGGTTTCACCCCCTGCTGTGCAAGCGCAAGGACCAATCCCTGGTACCAAAAAAAACAAAAACAAAAACAAAAAACAAGATGGCAGGACTTGCTTTGTAGGCTTGTAATGAGGTTTTAAGGGCTTATACACGTAAAGAAGTCTATATCATGCCTGCTACATAATTGGTACTCAAGAAGTTTTAATTATCATTAATATTATGATTGATGAATACATGCACTTTTCTTTGGTTTGAAAATGAATATATTTTTAGAACCAAAAGCTTTCAATTGTAATTATTTGTTAAAAGCAATCACTAATATTTCCATAGTTTTACAATTGGCAGAACTTTTTTCACATAAAAATTTTAAAGGTTTGACGTACTATTTTATTTATGTCTTAAGGTGGGCAGGGCAGACATTACAATTCCAGAGATGATTAAAAGTTACTTTCAAGAAAAGGTGACCTATGAGTGAGATAAAACACATGTGAGGAACAGAGGCCTCTGTCTTGTATTTAGCCCAGCAAGGCTGGTACTGGTGGTGCTTAATAAAAGCTCATTGTTTATTTTTGTTTTGTAAGGGGTGTTATCATCCCTATTGTCAGGTTATGACACTCAGACCTGGTGATAAGTTTATAATTTTTTTAATGTTTAGGTGATCCAAAATTAAGCCAAAGTATGTAACCTCAAATACTTTCATTTTCTCAATCTAGAAAACCTGTTAGAAAGTCTCCTGCCAGCTGTATCTGAAGTTATCGCTCAGGGTCAGGACAGTTACTCAGAATCATGCCGCTTGGCTGTGTGACTGACTCATTGTACTCTGGCTCCAGCCAGACTGATGCTCCTGCTGCACACTACTTGGTAGACTTGCCTGAACAATTTGGGGACACCCTGAAAATTCTCAAATTAGTGGGCTACAAAGTAATCTTTGAATCATGTTTATAGCATATCTGGCATACACTTTTTGGCTGTACTCTCCAAACTCCTAAACTTGTATGTTGCTTTTTAAAAGTTTTGAAATTCAGGTAAAATAACAATTAAATAAGTCCACAGAAGCCAAAGTATTTAACCCATGGGAAAAAGACGTAGTTCTTGTACAATATTTTATGTTTCCCTATGAATTTTTTCCTCTAAGAGCTCCTGTTAAATCACTCTGTATTTCATACACTCAGAATGTATGTATCTTCATAACAGATTATAAGCACCCCATGGGCAGGATTGGTATTTTGTTTTCTTCCTTCCTACAAAATAGAGCCCCATGTTTAATGCATAATATGTACCAACTATTCAATAAATACGTGGTTGAATTGCACATCTATAATTCAAACTTTTGTGCCTTTAATAATCCCAGATGTCTCCACGATTTGTTGTAGCTGAGAACATTCAGATAGCTAAATTGCCCAGTTTTATTCTTCTAGATAGATGACATCAATTTCTACTGCCTCACCAAAAAATTATGTAGGCCAGGGATAGAACTTTCCTTATAAATTTTACAGCCAGCTCCTGAGAGGCCAGTGAAAGATCATTACCTTCACAACACTGTTGATCTTCTCTCTGGCTTTTGTACTGATTCAAGTACTGTGACACTAGCCATCCCCCATGGACAGGTTTAATAGAATTAAAGAAATATGAACCTACAAATATACATACTAACACTGCATAAAGTCCGTGTCCTGCATGTTCAGGAATTCTTTAGTTTTAGGTTTTATAATTTCTTGTAATATCTGTGTTTCCCTTTTAAATTGAATGATGGTAATTTTGTTAGTCATGGATTTTTTAGTTAAGTGGTTTGCAAAAATTAAGTTGAAACTCATTACCTTATTGTTTCTTCAAAAATAATAAAACAACTTCATAATCATTCTCCTCAAATGTTTTTGACATTTCCAACTTTTCCTACAGATTTATGACTATTTATCCAGGGACCAGTTAGACATTCTAAAATCTTTTTCTAGTTAACTTCTATATATTAGAAACATTATATGATTCTAATACTTCACCTCCATGTACCTGTAAATTTTCAATTCCGGATACTTAAAAGCAATGGTCAGTATGGGAATGAAGGAAAAGTATTATATATTTTAGAGCAATAAATAAAATCTGTTGTTTTCAGCAGAGTCATTAGCAGTGTTTTAATTCTTAAGAACAGTTTAATGTCTTCAAGGTGAGAAATTTTGTATTAAATAACTAAAATAACCTTTAAATATTGCCAAGCTAAACATACCTAAATCTTGTATGTAAGTTAGATTTAATTTCACAGTGCTTTTAAGGGCCCCTTTTCACTTCTTCCCTTGGTGGTCTTTCAAAAGCCAGGTGTCTGGGATTGTCTCCAGGCTGGTCTAGAAGCACCCCAGGCCTTGGATTAATACACGAGAGCTGCCTTTATTTAGCAGTGCCTATTTACATAATGTCTGTTCATTTAAACTCCCTTGGAATGTATGGCCAAGCAGAGTAGGTCACCAGTGTATGGTCTTGTTTTTCAACTGACTTAATTCTAAACTGTCCTTCAGATGGAATGATGAAAAGCACTGTGGAGGCATTTCTTAGTTCAACTGCTGTGTCCTTAAAGGCAATTTAGAAATAACAATTGTATTCCTTTTAACAATACACAATAGAACAGGAATTTTTAAAAAATTAAATATCTCCTATTAACTATTTAGTATTATAGAATATACTATGATAATTTATATAACCTAACAAAACATCTTGCAAATCCCATAGTAATCTCTGCTTTGAAACTATCATTAGATTTGCTTATTTGACTCTACTTTCAAGTAGTACATACACACATCTTCAGATAAATAAAATATGAAAATTTTCAGTGTGTTCTTTGTTGTTTTCTAAATAACATTTAACACCAAAAGTCAAGTTAATGTAAAAGAATAAGATACTGTTATAATTTTAGACTTTTGTATTCATTTTGAATATGTTTGTGGTTTAGTAAAGAAGCACTAACCTTTGTCATTTTTTTCAGATCTTACATTCAAATTCATTTTTGTGTTGTTTCCCAGGTTAGATGGTATTAGGTTGGTATTCTGGGCAGGAATCCACTTCACTAAATTACAGCTTGTGTTAAGTATTTGCTTTAGTATTTGTGGGACTAAAGTCCTCACTAGTTAGAGTTGAACACACGCTAGAAATTTAAATATGATTTATGGTCAGTATTTTTTAAAATGAAAAGATTTTCTCTTAAAATACTGTGAACTTAGAAACAGGAAAATGCTGCGTTGCAAAGTTTATTTTTATTTATAACATTTTAATGCTTGTTTTTCCTAAGATTTACCAAATGGCTTGAACTTGAAAATGTTGATATTAAGTTACGTATTTATCCAGGATGGTAATCTTACCCATGTGTCTGCATTACTTGTGTCTTTGTTTTTCCCCAAAAGTAGAATTGCTTACTGTAGATGTTTATCTACTGTTAAACTTTAATTATTATTTTCAAATCTTACTTTGACACTTTTCTTTTGCATAAATTTATACAGTGACTAAATCTTTCCATCTTTTTTATAGCATCTCCTGATGTTATATAATAAAACGCTTAAGGTTCTTTAACTTGGATAAGCTTCATAAAGTCAATCTAGCTAATAGTGACCAGATCCTTCTTATTTCAGTATTAGCAAGAATGCATGTCAAATATAATTTTTATTTTTATTGTGTTTCTTGAGAGAAAAGTAATTTTTAGATGTATTTTAGTAGAAACTACATTTGTTAAATATTACCTAATTTGGTCTCCTTTCATATTAAAATCTCATTAAAAATCTCTTTAAAAATCATATCAATTCATTAATTTTTATTTTATTTATTTTACTTCCTGTCTTTCACCTAACTTTAGGAGATTTCTTGATGAGTTTTAAAAATTTTTAATTGAGTTGATAACCTAGTTTTTCTTATCTGTGTGGACATACGAGCCTGCTTTGTGATATTAAAACAAATCAAAACCCAACTTTAACCAAATAACCCAACAAACACCAAGGCTTTGAAAGAATGAAACAACTTTTTTCGGAACTGCAGTCAAGTATTCTGTATACATAAACTCATCAGGAATGTTTCATTTCTTCCTTTACTATTTCCTTTGAACCTAACAATAAGAAATAATAGAAAACCAAAGCCTGCTCTGACCCCCTAAACTAACAGCCTTAAAAGACATTTGATTGTGTCTCTATGAATAAAAATGTTCCCCTAAATCTTCTGCTGAAAGATGGGGCCCTCCTATAGGAGTCTTTAATTGTTTTTCTCTTTTTTCTCTGCAGGAGTCGCAGAGCTCAGGTTTTTAACAAAAACAGTATTAGTGGGGAGATCAAAACCAAAATTCTAATATGCTTAGTATTTGACCACCTTTTTATAAAGTTAATCAAACCTGTTAAAAAATTTAAAGTAGTAGAATGTAATATTCTGGAAGAAAATTTTATAATATAATATAAAATCCTAAGGGTTGACCCGGTAGTAGGTATTTACTATAAAAAACAAGTTAACTGACTTTTAGCAGAACCAGTTATTCAGTTTGGCTATGATTTACTTCATTTCTAATTCACGCTCACTGTTTATAATATATGTATCATATTGTGTCAGAATATTTATCTTCAGCATTATTTTCATTTTACCTTTGGTAAATGTAAATTTGTAGTATAATGCATAATTGATGTCTGATAATACTTCATGAAGAGTAAAATAGGTTCTAAAAGCTTTACTATGTTTATGGATTATGTTTTGTTTTTGAAATTGAGTTTTGTATATGTGTTTGAATGAATTTAATAGGTGACATGTCCTTTGAACTTTAAAATAGAAATCATTGAGCACATGCTTAGAGGCTCAGGAAATAAACAGTATTCTGATTGATATAAGGAAATCTTAACACAAATTTATAAAATTCACTTTTTTCTTTTACAGAATTATTGCCAATGGAAAATACTGCATTACCCAATTGCATGGCCATCCCCTCCTAAATTAGCAATGAGAAAGGGGAAGACAGTTTCAGACTTGGATTTAAGAAAGAGTAGGTTTTTTTTAATGCAATATCATTCACAGGACAATTTCTTCCTTCAAGAATCTCTTCTGTTATTCTCTGATGCATAAATTATACCAATAGATTTTCATTCTTATTTTGGGTGAACGAATGTCTCCCTATTAAAATATTAATACCTCTTGGTCACTTTTCTTTTGACTTCAGCTTTTAAACACCAAATTTTGTCCTGTTTAAAGAAAAGAACAAATTCAGGGTGGTAAAGTACAGAAAATATGAAGGCATGCATTCCTTGATGTCAATGAAAAGTTCAGAATAAGACAGCAATTCTAAATGCAGAAATGGATGTTCATCAAAAATAAGATTGTTCTAATGAAAAACTTTCCTTGCAATGGTTGACGTTTTGGGACAGGGTATTTCTACACTGGGAATGATTTATCAGACTGTCTGCATCCTACTGCAGCCAATATAAGCTGCCTACAGCAATGTTTGAGACCTTGACTTTGAACCTAGACCCTAATGTGTGTCCTTAGGGAACTTTCTGAGCCTCAGTGTCTACCTCAGTAAAATGCCTGACTCCTAGGACTGTTTTGAGGATGAAGCAAGATTGAATGGGTGAAAAGAATTTGTAAGACACATGGTTAGTTAATATGTATACCACTGATTTTTATAATCATCCATTGTTGCAAGCAAACATGCAGTATATGTTCAACATGGCACACCAATAATTTATTATGATTAGCTAAAGAAAAACCAGAACAACCCCTTTTTCACCCTTGCTTGCAGATTTCTTTATTAATTAAATTATTCTAATTAGAGAAATGATTGAACTCAAAAGGTAATCAAATAAATGTGACCCAGAATGGAATAACTTAAACTACACATGTTATGATTCATTATGCTTAAATATTAGATTTCATAATGCTTTAATGGACAGACTAGCTGTTTGGTTTCAACCATCTGGGATTTCTAACTAGAAGTCAGTATATTTAGTTAACTTCATTTGACTTTGTACCATTTCTTACTCCCATGAAAACTTAGGATTCATTGCAAAGACAGCCTCCTATTACTAATTGCAATTACTAATCATAATTCATCTAAATATTTTCTTTCAGTAAGTATTATGAGCATTTTGAGGGGTTAAATGACTCATTTAAAATTTTAAAAAAGAAACCAATGATGTGATCAGATTTCTAACACATGTTCAAGTTAAATCCATCTAGGAGCAATTTCCGTCATAATTTGTGACTTATTTTTCCTCTAAAATATTTTCACTTAGATTGAAAGAGAAATTATGGCAGTCACTATAGGAAATGCCAAAAATATGGAATTTGAATTCAATGTTCTCTTAGTTTTGATGGTATGTGAAAAATAAAATAAAATATGTAAAAATAATATGTTTATATTACTGGATCTTTAGTTTGACTAGGAGAAATATCCATCAATTTGTGAGTATTACCTAAAAGTTGAATAATTAAATTACATTCATAACTGAAAAAGAATAAATATGCAGGTAAAGTTAGGCTTTCAAAGAGTAGAACTGCATTTTAGAATCCTGAATTTCCTAAAAAATATTGAAAGCTACCTGAATCAATATAGAACACTTCTGGAAGATGTACTGTTTTTAGCAAACTATTTAAAACGTTTTGTGTTTTCACGCTCTGAAAAGATAACAGAAAGAGGACCTTGTCCATATTTCTTGCTTGTGGAAAGGGGTTTCATTATGGTTCATTAATATGCAGTTGTACAACTATAGACTACTTTGGTAGAAATAATTTCTACTCCCGTGAACTCAAGGGAAGTCTCCAAGAATGATAAAGAATGGATTGAGGGTGGATCATTTCTTTTCCTTCTTTTCTAGTTCTTTCAGCTGAAGTTTAACATACAGAAAGACCAGATAACATATGCCCATTTTTTATCAGCATTTTCATTTTTACCATGTCTTGAACCATGTGCATATTTACAGAAGTGTTCCAAGTAGAAGCATGCCAAGATTGTGTGAGTCATTTCTGAAAATGCACTAAACCTTGTCTGTCATAATATATTAATACTACGTATATTTATTTTACATATTTTATTGTTTTTCTTTAATGTGTTCTAGTTTACTTGGTCTTATATATTCCCATCTTTTATAGGGAACAAATAGCAAGTATAAAAGTATCCTCCAAAATGAGTTTAGTGAAGTTAAAAATATATTCTATGTTAAGGCTACAAATGGTGTTTGCTACATTTATATAAAAAACCAATAGTTATGTTTTCATCTTGATATAGAAAGTTCTGTTTTTTATTTCAAAGTAAATATTTTACACATTTTGTAAAATGCTGACCAGCAGTTTGAATCTTAAACTTCAAGAAGTTCAATGTTGTAAGAATTGGTTTGAAATGACAGCAAGAGTGCTTTAGGTTAGACAAGCAGAATTTTTTTGTACAAGAAAAAATTTTTAAATGGGCTGTACTAGAAGGTTATTACAAGTTCATTTCCAGTAGATCTCTAGGTTTCTAAGACTGAAATTTCTGAGATAGAAGTTAATCAAATCCTTTTATTGAGTGTGCAGATCACTTTACTGTGCCTCTGGGGAGCTACATGGGATATTTCTTCCTTTAAAGAGTTTACAGTTTGATGTAGAAGCAAGATAAAATCATACAGAAGCACAAAAGTCTCTAAAGTTGCCATTATAGCCTAGATATAGCACTTAATAAAACATTTATAATAAAGCTAAAAATATAATTACAACTAAAAAGGATGGATAGTTATTTTCTTTTTTGTTTCCATTAAGTTTTTTGGTACATTTTAGGTATACAATACAGTTACATTCATCATTGGGATCTTGTACCTTTACATGGTGTATCTTGGTTTTTGTTTTATTCCCATTCCCCTGCTCTCCCTTCACCCCCTCCACCCTTCCCTATTTACAAAGACTTTGTTTCCATGTTTTTCCTTTTCTCATATTTTTTCTTTTCCCTTCTTTTCTTTCCCCTGCCCCTCCCACTTCCCCTACTCCTTTAAACATTTTCTTCCTGTTTCACAATATCAATTTTTTTAGATAATGAATGAATTTATCACCTCTGTGCAAATGCTTAGTATCTAAAAAAATTAAAGTGAATTTTTGATTTAACCACACCTATTCAAGATAACCATATAGCCAGCCTTTTTTCATTATTTGTCATATATAACCCAATATTCTTTGTCTTATTTTGTGGTAGGTCTAGATTGAATTATCTAGCTAATCCTCACAGAGAAGAAATGATATGGTCTAGAATGATCAATCTTCTTTCATGAGCTAACATTATTTTGTTATAATCATGTGAAAACCATGTATTTTATTTAGATTTTTGGAAAGAAGACAAAATCTCTCAAAGGGAAAATTGTAAATATGGCTTGGGGTATCTTCCATCACTCTTAAAATCATCTCATTTACTTCCTTTTATCTAACCAGTCATCCACACAATATAACCTGTTTTCTCAGTTCCATTAACTTCAGTTCCATCCTCAGCTTCAAATCAACAGTTGAACAAAGTTTTAAGTTCATGGCACTGTAGCATAAACAGTATACTTTTCTAGCACTTATCACTGTTTGAACAGAAACTGTTTCACATATTCTTTACAATGATGTGTTATTTAGATTATATTGAAAATCTGATCAAAGTGTGACTGGATCTTTGGCTTTTCTTAATTTAAGGTCAGCATTTGAGTGAAGAACTCAAAAAGAAAGAGAAACCCCCACAACTTCCATTCTTATCTAGAAAACAAAGCCATTGCTTTAACCATTGCTATCTTGTTAGTCTTTGCTCAGTACTCTCAGCAGACAGAGAGCTCGTCAGTTCTAACTCCATCATTACTCTTCCTAACAGCCCTTTAAGCCTTGTGCTCTTCAAAGCAGAGCAGTGCACTATACGTGTCTGGTCCCACCACTCAGAGCAAGAAGCTGAAACAAAATGATGCCAACTGACTTTAAGGCAATTTCCTTCCCTCTGTGGAAATATCTGCTTCTCATATTGAATCGATTTACTGAGTGAAACTTGACCTCTTGCTATAGTGCATACACTTTGCAATGTGCTCAAGTAATTCAAAATGAAATACCAGTTGTGTATAGAAAATACAGAAACCTGACTAAAGTGTGTCCTGCTTATTTTAAAAATGAAAGTGCCTTTAAAAATTTGTTTTTCTATCAAGAGAGCTACATTTCACCAGTACGTTAGATTTCTCTGTTCATTGTAAGATAATTAAGTAATGGATTCTAGCCTGAACTATAATTGTAGGCATATAATTAGGATATATATTGCAATATATATATCAATTAATTGAAAGCAAAGAAAAATTCTCTTTGTTAAATTATACTTTTAACCTCAAGTACTAAAATGATGGTTTCATGTCTTTAATTTCCTGCATGTGTGTGCATTCTCATGCTTGTGTGTTTGTGTGTGTATATGTGTGTGTAGACAATATGTTGGAGATGAATCATACTCATATTAACTTTTTGTCAATTTTTTTAGGAGGTAGAGGAAGTTAGGTTTAGGAGTACAAGAGATACAAATATTTTAATGAAATTGATATATAATAACTTTTAAAATATGTATATATTAAGCTTTATTTTTATAAAATTTGCCAGTTTTAAGCAATAACTTCTAATATGTATTGACCAATGCTATTGAATTCATATTGAAGAAAAATGGGGTTATGTTTTAGTATAGAAGATTAGTTACTGTATTTATTGTAATACCAGAAGATGACTTACTTCATTGGAACTTCTTATATTTGTTACATATTATTTACAGGCTAGTCATGCTAGGCCATGTCTATATGCAATGAATGACTATGTTTCAACACAACAATTTACTGAGTTCTTGATCAGTACTTATCCCTGCATTTCTCTTAATTGAGTGCCAATTCTTGTCAGTAAGATAATATTCTATTAAAACTAAATTCTGTTTATATGAGCTAGATACCTTGAGTAAGAAAGACCCTAATGTATCTCGTAAATATTATATGTACTTGTATAGAATTCTTCCCTGTTGAATAATTTGTGTTAGACATCTATTTCTCCAGATTTTTAAAACTTCAGGCAGTTGGTGTGAGGGTGGAGGTAGGAGGTATTGGCAGAGATAGCACTGCTTCCTCAAATCTTTAATAAATGTAATTAGTTGAGTTTTATGCCTTGTCTTTTTTTAATATTGAAGCAATTGTAGTGAAAAAGAGCAGTTGTTTGACTATATTATTTAATTAAACAGACTTTCCTCCCTTATTCTTTAAAAAGTAAAGCAGTTATCTAGAACAAAAAAAGAAAAAAAGATTTAAAATAATGGTCTGTAAACTTTGTAAAGTACATAAGGAAACCTCATTAATTCTAAAGTATAAATAAAATCTAAAATAAATATGAGAAAATAGAATAACAAATCCTTTGAAGAAAAATCACATCCCAAATTCACTGTAGGTCTTCTCTTTCAGTATATTTAACAAGTAATTATAAATAAAAGCAAGACTATTATCAGAACTAATTTATCAAATGTATAATAGCAGATGCTTCCCTATATGACCTAGTGCTATCAATATCTAAAAAGGTTTACCTTCTGTGTGTGGACACTGTCCCCCACTTAAGTAGAAGGAGATTTGAATTTTACAGTAGGTAATACATATTTGCTAATTTTCTTTTTTTTTTTTTTGTACCAGGGATCGAACTCGGGTCCTTGACCTTGCGCAGCAGGCGGCAAAACCACTGAGCTAAATCCCCAGCCCATTTGCTAACTTTCTTTAAATGAGGAATAACATCCTAATGAAAAGTACCCTCCTTAGAAATCTTTTTTCCCTCTTTCCTTTCATTTATTTATTCATTCATTTGTTAATTTATTTATTTATCAGAAATGGGGTTCCTCATTTTACACAGGCACTGCTATTATATCAGAAGGCATAAAAGGAAAGAATTCTTTGGCTGAACAGAAATTAATTAGGAAAAAATGAAGAAAGAAAAGCTCTTAAGTCAGTGGCTTTAAAAAACATTCTAACAGCTGTAATATGAGAGAACACACTAACACATTTTTTAATATAATTATATGAGAAAGACATTTTTATATTTCCCTCTTCTAGCATAAAAAGAGTTTTTTGTCAAGCAGTAACAATTTATTCCTTATGGAGACTGCTGTATTATTGTCTGATGGCCATTTTAGATCCATAAAATGAAATGGATTAAAGAAAATTAAACAGTATTTTTAAGTGTCTGCAGCTTGTGCCATGTTAACAACAATCCACATGAAACAGCACCAAAAATAAAGCTTAGGTTTCCAAGACTTTTTTATACTGTAACACTATACTTAAATGTTTAACTCTGAAAGTTTGTTTTCACATATAATCTTGAAAGTCTCAGTAATTTAGGAGAGGTAGAATGAGATACAACAAAACAAATGAATATCGTATGTAATTTATTATATGTTATACATATATATTTCATGTTGGTTTACATTATTCTAAATATTTCAAAACTTTCATCACCAAGAGGAATGCTTTTGAGAGTCTGGAAAATTACATTCTGACTCAGAATTTGTCCCTAATTATATGACCTTCAGTAAGTCAGTTAAACCCACTAGCCCCCAGTTTCCATATCTATAGATGACAGAGTTGAATGCCTCTCAAGATTCTTATTAGTATCCAAATAATCTGAAATTAGACACCCAGAAATGATTCCCTTGCTCCCAGGATACTTAGTTACTTAATAAAATCATGTGCACATCCACCATAGTTATCCAGTCTACCAGAGGTGGGTCTTATATGTGTCAAAGAGTGACTTGAGGTACCGAGGATTGAACTTGGGTCCTTGCACTTGTAAGGCAGGTGGCAGAACCAATGAGCTAAATCCCCAGCCCTTTTGGTAGTTATTTTAAAGTGGGTTGAGTATGACTTTGTGAGCCTTTCTACTCTTTTGCATATTATTAAATTAATTAATTAAAAGTAAAGTGACAAAAATAAAATGATTTGATGGTATCAACTGGTTAGAGTGTTAAAACACTAAATATTTGTGAAGGGGGAAGTCTGATATGGTACAACACGAGTCCAAAATAATTAGAGTCTTCTCCAAAGCATATGGCCCTATGGGACACTATAGATGTGCAGTGACTATTTACTGATGGGCTCACATCCACTTTGATTATCACCTATCTCTCTGCCATTTTAATCTTAATCTTTAACTTAATTGTGTATAACTCAATAGTTTTTAAGAAATGTATACTATAAGAGAGGATTGTGTAAAATGACATACATACAGTAAAACATTTAAGTAAAAGTTGTAAGTCTGAATGAATAAAACTAAATTAAATTCTTGTAATATTAAAACAAATCAAAATACTCCATTTAATATAATTCTATCACATATATTTTATGCTTACCAAAATTGTGAGATATCAGTATGGCTCATCTTGTTTTTCACTTGATAGACTGTAGCAGGTGACTTTGATGTATGATTCCTTGTGGCCTTTCTTTCTGTGCTAGAAGACTGTGTAACTCTAGCTTGGTGAGATTTTTCTGGATTAAGTGGGAATGATTGTCCAAATGTCACCAGTACATTTCATGGTTTACACTTTTGTTTCATACAAAAAAATTTTGTGAAGCATAGATTTTGTGAGTGGGAGATTTAAAGTCTATATATTATATCCATGAAATTTTAGCCTAACAGAGAAATACTGAAGTGTATAGTCTTTTTTTAGATTATGCACACAAGAAAGCCAAAAAGTGAGGGGCAAGACCCACTGGGAAATCGAACATGGAGACTATGCAGCATGTGACCTCGAGATGAGAGGACTGGTTTTGTGTATGGCACGAAGTCCCAGGCTCATTTCAGAGGCTTTTGTAAGCAGATGTCTGGGGGGAGCATGGTTTCAGTTTGCCCCCTATGCAACACAAAATTTAGTGGTCCAAGTCAGGGGTTTAGCTCAGTGGTTTCGCCGCCTGTTGCGCAAGCGCAAGGACCCGAGTTTGATCCCCGGTACCAAAAATTAAAAAAAAAAAAAAAAGAAAGAAAATTTAAAAATTTATGGGGAAAAAATAAGAACATTATGTAAAGGTATAGTTCCCAGTGAGAAATGTAATTGTGTTGTATACCTACAATGTACCAATAAAAGAATTTAACAACAACAACAAAAAATGTTAGTGGTCTGGAAGATTTCCAAGGGGTATGGACTACAGTGTTTCAAGAAGCATAATTAGTCATGCCCATAAATTTATAATCCTGTGTGTGTGCATGCATGTGTGTGTGTACATGTATGTGTGTGTATATAGACAGCTGGCATGAGTATACTCATGGAGCCTACTGGTCCACAAGGGCGGTCACACTGAGGGTGGTGCTGAAGTCCTCTCTGTCTCACCTCCTTAGAGCCCAGTTTATGAGCGGATAAGTCATGCAGCTGAATCTTTGCAAATATGGTGTGGTGGGTTTTACCCTTAAAGTATCTTTTGTTTTGTTGTTGTTCCCTTTAGAAAAAAATCACTGAAATATGATTAACAAATGTTGTATTTTGAATTTTCCATTATGTTTTCTCATCATATTGTATATATACATATATACACATTCATTAATTTGAACTTAGTTGGGAAATTAAAGAAAAAGAAACATCATTCCCTCATTTTGGTTCTTAATTATTTTCCCCTAAACATTAAATTCTAGATGACTAGAAAGTAAATACTTGCAGTAAATACTTTCTACATTAATTTATTTGGATGGTATGATTTTTTGCAAAGTTTTCTAGTTTGTTTCTGAGCACATAAGTAACTTAGATAACTACAGAAAACAGTGTCAAAAAGTCAGCACACAGGTATTTGAAACAATTATGCACTGTTCTTTATGTGCACCTCACCGCTGAAACCTTGCTGTATCTTACACCTGAACACAAATAGAATTTCTGGCCCCTCATTCAGTGGAGTTATAATTGGACGTCCTCTAAGTACTTCGTTTCATGTGGTTCATAATAGCCCAGTGCCGCAACAGGGTTTAAGGGCAAGTGAAGCCAATAATCCATTTATAACTATACTCTGATGACAAATAACAGGCTAGTGGATATTTGAGAACTGAATTTACCTGGAGAGGTCAAGTTTAAATGTCAAGATTGTTTCTGAACGCTAACATTTTTTCCCTCATGTACTGTATCTTACTAAATAAAAATTTTCACTGAAAAAAATTGAGGGTGATTTATCATTGATGAAATAGCCTAGATAAATCACATTTTGCCCATAGAAAGGAATGAGTTAAAAATGGGGACATTTAAGGATCCCACATTTTCATGTTATATTAACGAAAAAAGTTCTTTTAATGTCTTGTAAACTTCAATTTATTTTATTTGTCTAGAATTAGTATAGGTCCA
The DNA here is from genome assembly GCF_000247695.1 of Heterocephalus glaber. The sequence continues at coordinate 12,972,185 of NW_004624769.1, forward strand.
AAGGAATATAAAATTGCTTACCTATTTATTGAGTACCTACTCTATGCTGGGCCTTATTCTAAAATCCACAGATACCTTAATTATTTTAGCACTGTGTTGCACATGAGAAGTTGATTTTTATTCAGAATAGTAGCAGAAGGATTTTAGAAATAAATGTGTGGCTTTAAGTTATTTTAAGAAAATTTTCATCTTGTGATTAGAGTATTATTGAACTTGGGTGATAAGGAAGATTTCAGCTTTACTGAAATTTCACTTGTATAATAAGAATTTAAAATGTTTGGCATTCATTTGCATAAAGATTGAGTCCAAAATTTTCACGATCTCACTCAAAGCCTTCTTTAACGTGAACCTATCCTTATTTCTTATCTGCTACACACTCACTCATCCCTTTAGCTTCTCTGAAGTTCTCACTGACCTCTCCATGCTGTGCACATACCACTCCTTTGCCTTTACTCAAACCCTTTGCTTAGAATGATTGATCCTTCTTGCCACTTCCAGCCAAGTGCATCCTCATGGTGACCAGACAGTATTTTTTTTTTTTGGTACCAGGGATTGAACTCAGGTCCTTGCGCTTGTGCAGTAGGCGGTGAAACCACTGAGCTAAATCCCCGGACCTGACCTGACAGTCTTAGATGCTGCCTACCTTAAAATGTCTTCACAGACCATCCATCCTGTTGAGAAATCTCCTTCTTTCTCCTTATGAAGCATGTGTTACATGTCAGTGACTAAATTTAGTGCAGTTAGTTTTATCTGGAATTATAGTTTATCCTTTGGGATTATTAGAACCTGGTTATTCAGTGCCTACTAATTTACTTTTATATCATATTTATTAATAAATGCCTCACACATTCTGTTGAAATCAACATGGTTTTCCAGCTCTTCATGCTGAATTTTATGCTGAACATTCTCACAGTGTGCCAGGGACTTTTATAAAGCCAGAACTCTGAAGACCTTTGCCTATTGAGATTTCATTTCAATATTGCAGGTAGAATAATTGTATCTTCAACTAAATTATAACTACATTTTAGATTAGAAACTGCATCTAATCTACTTTTAAAAAAATTTTAATTGCTTGCAGTTTTCATTTTATGATTGTAGAAACCAATGCATCAGTGTATTTATTACATAAGTATTGTTTTAGAGCAAGACATAGGTCAAATCAGACATGCCACCTGTTTTTATATTGCTTACATGCTAAGAGAATTACTTATACTTTTAAATAAATAGAAAGAAATGACAAGAATAACATTTTAGTCTGTGTATGTAGCTCAGTTGGTAGAATGCTTGCCTAGCATGTGCAAGACATTAGATTTAACCCTGGGCTCTACAAAAACAAACAAAAAACAAACCCAGAAGAATAATATTTTATAACTTTACAATATAGAGAAATTATATGAAATTCAAATTTGTGTCCACTGTTCAAGATTGTGTTCAAAGAGTCAGAGATGAAAGTTTATGCTAGAGCCTGTGTATCCTGCAAAGCATACTCTGCCTCTTTACATCAAAAGTTTTTTGACCCTGTTTTATACTACCTGAAAAATAATTAGATTATAAACACTTTGAAGACAAGGAACCATCTTTATATGTCCACTGCCCTTTCAAATTTATAACTCTTGGGCACTTGTTTAAGTATTTGTTTATTGATTGGCTGCTTGATCTATTTGCAAGAAGTCAGCACTGTGGAATATCAGACAGGGGCTATTTACTTCAGTAAGATTTGTGCCTCTTGTTACTAACTAACGTACAGGAGAAGTCAGCAGAGAATCAAATAATTTTGGCCTGCAATATGTTGATTATTATTTGGATCCTTTGGCTAGTTTTCTGACATGTCATTCTTTCATGTTTCATAGAAAACACCAATTCTCACTTTGCAATGTGGTTTTCATTTATTCCCAAGGGTGTTTATGCATTAGTTTTTGATTAATGGAATGTTTTCTCCTTTCCCAAGATAAGTGTGGAGGATGCACCCTATCTAAATTGCATCTGGTATGTGTATAAGGGCTGAACAACTGCTTTGTGAGTTAAGCACAGTTAAGTCCATGGATTTGGGTAAAAAATAAGTAAATAAATAAAAAGGTACTGAATCTTTCTTCTGTATGCCAGCCACAAAGCTTTCCTAAACTTCTTTCTGTGGCTAAAAATAAATAAAGACTGGATAAGAATTCCTGTGAAATCTTGTATTTATGCCTGTGTGCTGAACCAGGAATTACTCACTTAATTCTCCTATCATTATCATGTTACATCTGGTTGCTGAACTATAGCAATAGGGATTCCAGTATTTCTTTCATCAGGTAAGCATTGTGTGTTCCCATGAGTGTATTATTTGGCATCAATTATACCATCATGGGTTTGGAATTTAAGGAACCTAGAAGAATCTGTTTTAGAAAAATGTGTTTCATTGATAAACAGTGCTCTGAAAAATGAATGGGGAGAATATGTCAGGAATATAAAAATGTGTCTAACATTCATTAAAGTGTTTGTTAAATAATATATTCCGACTGATTATGTTTCCCAGCCTTTCCTTTGCCCATTATATGTTCTAGTAAATTAAAGCTCAGAAACCTTTGTCAGAGTTATAATACTCAAACTGACATCTAATTCCCCCAGACAATAGGTACAAGTCTACGAGCTTCTCTAATTCTTTCCAGTCTTTACATTTATTGATTCCTTTGTAGACCTGTTTCATTCAATCTGTTACAAACAGCACTGGTTAAAAGTGTGAAGTTTACCACATTTGACCTGAGGCACATTACAAAACAATAGCACCCTGGCATACATTCCCTATATCCCAGGGTAGCCCTTAATCTGAACAACATTTTCATCTATAATTACTACATTAGATTTGAAGTGCTGGCTTGATTAAAAAGATTGACATGTTTATTTTTTGGCTGACCTATTTTGAGTAGATGTGGATTTGATTCATTTATTGTGTGTGACCCTATGCTACGAATATATTATTAGTAGAGCAAGAATTATGTTTTTATCATAGATTTGAAATTCTTACTGTAGTTACTCAGAAATTGTGTTTGTCTGGCTTCTCATTCAGATATTATAAATAGATATATATTTCAGAATGCTTTTTATTGTTTAGTATTATTGAGATTGTTACTGAAACATTTATAAATATTGCATCAAATAGCCTCTACAACTTGATGGCCTAGGTTAAGCTTTCATGCAATTAACATAATATACTTTTTATTGTACACCATTCCTCAGCATTATGCCTTGTCTACACATCTGATGTTGTAAAACATACTGTGTAAATAATTGATAATAAATAAACAAATTCTACTTTTGCCCTGGTGTACTTCACCAGTTTCAAGACTTTGAAGTTCCTTAAATAATTTATGGCACTTATTAGTGCAGGCAAATCAAACGGTATCCTTGATCTGAGCTGCTTTTTGTCCTCGTTGTTTGTGAGCAGAATTGTTAAGTGATCCTTATGACTGGTAACTAAACAGAATGCTGCTGAAAATCACTATGGCATTCATGCTAATATGTACCAATGCATGTATATTGCCAAACCATTAGCATTTACGCTGATGGAATTTGTAGAGTTATTGGATATATTCTGTAGCTCCATCTCAGTATATTCTTTGAGAAAGAGAAAAATGTCTTTTCACTATCATGCTTTTAATTTACCTATAAGTTCTTCCACAGTGCTTGTTAAGATAAGGATTTTGACTCAATATGCATTCCTTGGCAAAGATACAACCATGCTGAAAAACATGAACCAAAATATCAAAAGACAGATTATGTGATCTTTTTTTAACTCATAAAAGCTTAGGCAGTGTGCCAGCCAGCCAGACTAAATACTCTGTAATGGTACAATAGTCTTACTTGGGCGTGGCAAGTCTAACCATGTGATGGGGAAACATGAAGTTTCAGAAATTATGAGATTTCTGACAAACATTTTTTCCTCGTGGTCTTCTGTGTTATTTATAATTACATGAATCTTAACCAAAGGTTTCATTGATTTCATAATGATTCAAATAAAGATTTTAGTTCCTGGGTGACCTTTAAAGGTAAGACTAGTTATGCATATTTTCTAAAAGTTTTTTGTTGTTGTTGTGATAGAATTTATTTTATATCATGGAAGTATTCAGACATAATAGGGTCACTTCAGACTGTAAATCAAACTGCAAGGCAGATAAAGTGACCAACACAATCACACATATGCACATACATCTAAGTATTCAGAAGTTCTTTGTAATAGTTTCAAACAAGCTTTGTAGGATAAATTTTGTCCCTCTCTGAAGGGGGTCAGTATATGATGAGTAACCTGTAATGGTTTCCTTTTTATAGTATTTGCTGTCTCTTAGAGAGATTTGATTTGCAAAGAAAGGCAGATGCTAAACAGCTGGGTTCCTATTGCTGGTGAATGTCAACTCATCATCCTGTTCCTTTAAGTGAATAAGGGAGAATATTTTAACTTACAGTGCCACACTAAAGCATGGTTTTAACAATCTTGAAATAGCAGTATAAATACAGCTTCACCACACTCTGAATATTAATTACTAATCATAACCCTAAATTAATTTGTCAACACACTGTACAAAGGCATGTAAGAAGAAATTCATATGCCAAAAAAGATTTGCATTTGTTATAAACGTTAACTCACTTAACTTCAAACACTAATTACTACTATTTATGAAGAAAGCCATGGCCTTCCATTATATTCTGAGAAAAATCTCTAACCTTGAAAACCTATGGAGCCCTGGCTAGACCTCAACTCCTACAAGCAGCTCGTAGCTTTGAAGTCAGTATCTCCTCTGGCAACTTCTTTTCGAGGCCAAGAGTAACTGCCCTAGAAAGAGAACTTATCTTGGATTGAGCTCCAGAAGGAGCTAATAGTCATCTCTGGGCTCTTTCCCTGGTGTCTTGCTGCTTGAGAGTCTCCTAAATTCTCCCTGAAAAGCATGCTTTTGTTCCTAGGCCATCCCTCATGGGGAGTGGGTTTATTTGGGCTGTGGTAGGCACTAAGGAAAACTATTCCTAAGTCTCTTTTCTTGAGCATCAGCGCCAAGTTGAAAGCTTTCTGCATAAAGTTTCTGAAGATCATCTATTTACTAGACCCAAAATTTAGATGGTCCAGGAAGAACTGAAGTTTGTCCAGGTTCAGAACAAATTGCAATTGTGGCATCCAGAAAATCAGTAGAATTACCAATTCTGAAGGTCAGTAATCTGCCATAGCCAAAACTCATTTGGGATGCAAAAAATGAGCCAAATAGGAAGGCAGAGTGTTTTCTCTGGGAGATCTGGGCAAGTTATAAGGTGGCAGGAGGTGAGCCTGGCCCTAGGCTCTAGACTTCCCTCTTTCTCCATCCCTGTTTTCTCTGTGAACATACTACCTCGGTGGAGAGCTCCATCTGGACACAGGTCTTGAGGTACAGTAAAGTGACCACAGCTGATTATGGAAAAAAGAATTGAGGGCCTGTGCCTGACTCTGTGGAAGACTTCTGGTAGTTCTTTTATTTATACTGTTACTCGAAGAAAAGTTGTTATCATTAAAGAATTTTCCTTTTGCTTTTCCTGAAATTTCCTACACATTTGAAAGGAACTATGACATTTTTAAGACAATCATACTTGTTAGTTTCACCCAAACCAAAAACTGTAGATCATCACTCCTTTCAAACTAAGTATACTTGTCCCAGGCCTTTGGTTTCCTCTTCTCTCTCATCTAATGCTGTACAGCAATTCTGGTCATTTTTCTAGGCGCTCATTTTTCCAAGGATATTCAAGATCTGACTCCTCAAAGTGGTTGTTTTTTGATCCTCTCTACCTTCAGTCACCTTTTTTCCATCTTCAGAACACTATTGCATTTAGCATCAACATGTTACAATTTAATGACTCAGTTTCTTCCAGCAGTTTTCTGGTTCTGCCTGTTATTACTTTATATATTTGTGAATCTGTTTCTTATACAAATGGTAAGCTTTTGTTATTTGTGTTTTCTAGAATATTTTTAACAGTTACATGGAGGTAGACATTTAATGTTTAACATTGGTTAGCTTGATCTTAAGTAAATTTTACATGTCTGGGTTAATAGTAAGGGTTAATATGCTTACTGTCCAGTCTCTTCTATAGCAGTGGGTTGGAAACTGTCACTGTGATCCTCCCTGGCTATAGAGGGATCTGGAATAGGGCACAACCAGCTGTGTTCTGGGGGCTGCCCTCTTAATTCAGTAAAAGCAGTTCTCCCTTTTCCCCTTCCAAGAATTCATTTAGCACAGAGAACATTATTCAGAGGATAAAGAAAAGTTTCCAAACCACTGCTTTAATTACTTAATAAATACTCAATAAATAATTATCCCACCATGGTATTGCATAGGGAAATAATAAGTTGCAGCTCAATAATACAAAAAGAAAAAAACAAGTAAAGCACTCTAAATGGGTACTGTGGTAAGAGCAAGTATCTTTTGCATATAAATGGTTTAAATAGTAACAATAACTTTAGTTTAATTATTTAATCCAACAGATTTAGAGCAGCTACCTAGTATATAATTTGGGGTGCCCTTTCAGTAGGAGTTCACAGCTTCTCAGAAGTGCAGTGTAGGTTTGTGAGCGCTGTTCTCCTGTTTATTAGGCAAGGAGATAGAGAATAAATGGGAAGGGCTAGAGTAGACTCTTGAGCCAGGATGTTTCCCTGTCCTACAGTTTTTTTCCCTACATATTCTACAGATTAGAGCTCATTTACGTTAGCAAACTCAATAATATGGTATAGTTTAGCAGTCACTTATATCTTAGCGTGTATTACTCTAATAAGGTAAATACACTATTTTTCCTGAGAGAAGAGCTCCTTTGATTGGGGTCAAGATAAGGCAATATGTGAACTCAAGGCAGCAAAAAGGAGGTGCACCTAGGTGGAGCATCAGAGTAAGAGATGACAGCTGTGTGGACACTGGATTGACTTTAGGATCCAACTGACCCTTTCAGATAGTAATATGAACTGTAAAGAACTGTTGCAGATGGACCCGTAAGACATATGGCCTTTGAGTCGAGAGCAGTTAGAATTATCTGACAAGCCAAGTCCATGGAAAAGAGAATGGATGCAAACAACAAAAGCAACAAAGGCAAACAGTTTTGGTCAGGTGATACAGAATTGGATGAGGGAGTATCTTTAGTTGCTGGGTCAGGTTTAGACTTCATAGAGACTGAAGCCTCCATGATGAAAGACAGAAAAGAGGGAAGAAGAGGAGTAGTGGCAAAAATAAGAGAAGTATAAATTGTCAAGTATGAAAAGTTAAGAGAAGTATAAAGTTTGGTCTGATACATATTGTAAGGATGAGAATAAAAGTGAAGAAGAAGCTAAATGGAAAAGAAGACTGGGACTGTCATACCCTAGGAAGAAGCCAAAGTCAGATCATAAGCAGAAAAGTTGTCAACATGGGCCTTTACCTACTGTGTCTCATTTTGCAAACTACATAAAAATGTATGTTAGTAAGCTTTGAACAAAAAATTTAAGTATAGTTTATATAGTGGTGAGACATAGATGAGAAAGCCATTAGAAACATTGGTATAAATGTAGCAATGGTACTGGTATGGATTTAAATAAGTTGAAAACTAAGTAGAGGAAAAGTGTGTTTGTATTTCTATTTGTTTTATTGGGAAAAATAATAGCTCTACATCCAAGTTTATTACAGATGTGAAAATCCAGGTACAAATCTTAAAATCACTGAATGTCTGTGTTTTTATAAGTTAGTAACATTTTAATTACATACATATATAAAAAGTAAATTTGGTTGGTTTTTATACAACCTCTTCGCATATTTTAAAATAAATGTTATTTGGGTTGTACCAGGATGTAATTGGTTCTTTTATTTTAAAACCTATATTAAATAGATAGTAGTTTCAGAGGAAGAGCTACAAAGGTCTAGAAATGATGTGCATAGTACAGAACAACATAGGAAAATGTCAGCATTTCTTGCATAATCATAAATAAAAGATCAGTTCAAAGGGACATTTTTTGCCAGAAATAATAATATTGAAATAGAAACTTTAAGTATTAGAAGTAGTATTATTGAACTCAATTCATCTTTGAAACTTATTCCACTAACTCAGAGTCCAACATGAGATAAAGGGTTTAAAGTAAAAGAAAATATATCCAATTCACACTTCAAGAAAATGAAAATACTACAGACCAAGAGAACATTCATATTGAGCTTTTTTTCAGTGCTCTCAATTTAACCAGCTGGAATTATTTTTAAAGTACATCCAATTCAACCTTTTAAAATGACAGATTTGCCTTTTAATGGGAAATATGTACTTCATCATAAAGATGGAGCAGAGTGTCCTTGGCTAAGTTATTCTCTACAGAAGGATGCTCTTTTTGTGTGCTCTGTGGTTAGCCTATAAGGAAGAGCACAGATTATAGAAAATTTGCTGCTGGCATGAAAGATTAGAAGCATACAGGCAGACTGATAGAGAACAATTACAAATGTAAACTGTTCTTCCCAGTATCCTGAATTCATATAGTGCTGTCAATTGCTATGTAATGAGCAGTCCATACAAACAGAACCAGCCAAGGAGAAGAATAAGTTTAGAAGCTAGAGTTCCTTTTAGAGTTAAAGAAGAGAAAAAACATAGCTTTAAATAACTAAATAGTACATTAGAAAAGGTAAATCACAAGCTGTCTTATTTGGAGACCTTATAGTGTCTCACTCAAGGAGCATCTTAATTCTATATTTGTTTCAACTTTTTTTTTTTTTAAGTAAAAAGCATCTCCAATTTCTAGGTGAAAACAAAGAGCTGACTGGTAACAATGGAGCTGAATTAAGCTATCTCAGTGTTTATGTTAGTGAAACTGACACATTTTCAATTAAGATTGACATTCCTGAGACCTGGGCTTGACTGATGCATTTTGACAGAACAGTCTGTGAGAAGGAGGGTAAACATTCCAGGACCACCACGCACAGGGGAGAGCACCGAGGTCAAACACAGATGCTTATTCACAATAAGACATGGGGGCAGAGGTTGTGAGCAAGTGCTTTAGAGCTGAAATGTGGGATCAAGGAGGGGAGTGGGTCTAAAGCAAAGGATCTGTGATGACCTAGGACAGAGCAGCAGGGGGGTGGTCTCAAGTCATTCCCAAGGGAGCCCTTGGGAGCCCAAAAGGAGAGCAGGCTTAGCTAAGCAGTATTCCAGGTTAGAAACTTACACACCACTGTACCTCAGTGCAGGGCTCTTTCACATCTCCTTTAAGAACCCACTGCCTCTCCAGAACAAAAACAGGAATTAAAGCCAGGCATGATAGTGCACACCTGTATTCCTAGCTCTTTGGGAAGCTGGGGCAGGAGAACCTCAAGTTCAAACCTAGCCTGGGCCTGGGCAGTGAGATCCTGTCTCAAAAAAAAAAAAAAAAAGTATAGTGTGAAGGCCGTGAGTTCAAACCCCAATACACCACACAAAACCAAAAAGGAGAGTAAGTTTTTTCCATGTTGGGCATGCTATTTTATTAACTTAAGCCCTAAAATTTTGTGAAAGTTGTCTGAGGCCTTTTAAGAAATAGAAAAATAACTATGCATTTTCAGGCATTGTGGTGGATATGCTGGCCTGGAATGTTCCACCTACACAGTCTCCAAAGCTCTCTTACAGTTAGAAAACAAAGTGTACCATGACTTCAGAGTAAACCAAACAGCTGGTCTGTGGGAAACACACTCGTTCATTCACTCGCTCATTATTCATTTGTCGAACATATCAAACAATTGTTTATGCTAGCCCCAGTGCGAGCTAAGATAGGGTTAAAAGTTAAATCAGGAAGAGCCTGTGCCAGTTTAATTTGAAAGCCTGAGATGTTTGTAGCTTGAAGCCCATCGGCAGAGACAGGGGCCCGGAGATAAGAAGAAAATCAGCAGTCTAAGGAAAAGGGTTGACAGAAAGCCGGCACTACTCCCCTAAGGCCTGGGAGACAGTGGCATGTCCCTTCTCCACCCAGCCATCCCATGACATAAATTCACATCCTCAGCTCCAGAGCGGCAGGTAAACTTGTGTGAGCATGACAAAATTTAGGACATTGCAGAGAAAGAGATCAAATGTTGGCTTCTTCCAACCAACTCAACCCCTTGTCCCCAAAGTGGCAGAAAGAAATTTCTTTAAAAAAAAAAAAAAAAAAAAAAGGCATAGAGTGCCTCAGGATTTCTGGAGCCCTGAGAGCTAGATTAAGGACTTCAGTAAGTGACAAGGGCAGTTGGGAGACCTGAGCTTCTGTTTCTGGGCCTAGAGTTTAAGCCAGCAGATCTGGCGGTAAGGAGAGGCAACGCTTCAGAGTTTGTTCCCCAACTTTGCTGAGCCTTTCTTTTCCCATTTTGTAACTCTTCCCCTCCATAATCCAGGAGGGAGAGTTTCCGTGGCTGCACCGGAAGTCTTGCTCTAATTGAGTGTCTTTGGCAGTGGCCTCCCAACATGGGCACAGCCTCAGAACCCCTCAGGAAGGACATCTGTTGCTGAGTGAGTTCCACTGTCAACCAGGCAGAAGGCCTTAGCCCCCTCCCAAATACAGTGAAAGCATGGAAGGTTGCCTTGAATCCTTAAAAATTTTAGAACAAGGAATGATAGACAGAAAGAAAAGAACAATATTTCAAGAAAATTAATTTCACCCAAGGTGCAAAATGGATTCAGAAGGAGGAATGGATCCAAAAGCGGTTCGTATCGTGAAACATCCTGGTGCTGATAGTAGTAGAGAGAAGGGATAGATATTGTAGGAGGAAAATCAACAGGGCTTGGTAATTATTTGGCTAAGAGGACAATACAAAAGAGAAGAGGCAAAGATTCTAATCAGGTTTTGAATCTCAGATGATTAAAAGAAAAAATAAGGAATTCAGACATATCCGGATAGAGTATGAGGTGTTGATGGAGTCATTGTGATACACAGTGCTATTATTTATCAAATGCTTTTTCTCAGGCTCCTGGAAGAGGTAAAACAGTTTTAGAATGTTTAAGATCATTATGTTAAGTATATGTGGTACAAGTTGAAATCCTGTGAAAACGTTTACTATGAACTAATTCATAATAGGTTTTAATTTTTTAGGGAGGAATGAAAAATTTAAAACAAATTTATCTGAAAATATACTTACAATGCTATGTGATCATATTTGAGCTTCCTTGCAAAATTTTATTAGACATTACACATACCTGTGTCTTTAAGTCACCATATCTTTTTGGCTCAGATTAGCTCATTTATTCTCTCACAGTTCTGTTTAATGACTCAATAGAATCAGCACCTATGGCCTTTCCATCACACATTGACTTTCTATTTTTTTATTTTTTATTTTTTAATTAATTTTATTGGTACATTTTAGGTATACAATATAATGCCATTCATCATTGGAAATTTGCACCTTTACATAATCCGTCTTGCTTCTTATTTTTCCCCATTCCCCTGCCTTCCCTTCAGCCCCTCCACCCCTCCCTATACACATTTACTTTCTTGGCCACTACCACTATATTAGTAACAAAATATTATATGGCTCTTGCATGGTCCTGAAAATCTTTTCCTACGATGCTTATACAGAAGTTAAATGTTTCACATTCGTGAGAAATAATAATGAAATGCAAATTTAAGGGATTTTTTAAAAGACAAAAGGAAACAAATGTGTGACCAATTGTAGCTTCACTCATTCTGTATACAAGTATGTTTGTATATGGACGTTGCATTCAGAGATTTCTCTAAAAACTAACTCCACATAGGATGTTCATGAAAACTGAATCCGTACTGTTCTCCATTACCCAGTGAGCGTTGACTCTTCGCTTCAGCAGCTCTGGATCAGCTGATGCATAGTCCCAGATGATTTGTGCTCTTATTCATGCACTTTAGCTTTTCTAAGTTTAAAATAACCCCATCTAAGGTAAAATATAGTACGTGAATAATTCTATAATACTTTTTAGATGATTTAATTCCTATTTAAGTCTCTTGAAAACACACATTGGCCATGGTTTAAAATGACTCAAAAACATGCTCTCAACTTCCTGCCTTGTCTGCTCACACCTTCTCCCAAATCATAAATTCACAACTGCTTTTTTCTTTCTTAGTATTGTTCTCCTAAATAAAATACTTTACATAAACATAATGATTCCTTATTTAATTAATGAGTAATCAAATCTGCTAACCTCAGCTATTTGCAATTCCAGCTACAAAAGTCTTGGCCTTTGCAGGCCTGCAAGTACCTTTCCTCTCCAGGTCCTCTTCTCCCATGCGAGTCTGATGCCCCTTTCTCTCAGGAAGGCTGATTCGTCCCAGGCCTGGGCTCCCTGCTCTCAGTTCGCTGTGAATATATTCCCTTAGGGTCCCGCAGGTGCAGTGGAGCATTTCTATGACTGATTTACACCCAGCCATTCCCCTCATGGTGCTCCCCTGGGCCTTCCCAAATCACCATGCTACATCTGGCAGCCTAGCTCATCCTAAAGCTTCACTTTCCTTCATTGTGCCCTTGGCACATCATTTTTAAATAGACAACTCCACGAACAGTTTTATTTATTTGTGTATTTATTTATTTGCAAATTCTTCTCACATTTGACTACTATCTTCCCCCTGTGTAAATTTTTATCTTGGAAGGTTGGGGAGTCTCCGTGGAGTAGATGTGGATGCTCTCAACTCAGGTCAGAGTGGCAAGCTGCTTTTTATGCTTGTATGAGTAGGCCAAAGTGCATTAGGCAGAATATTACAAAGTTAAGCGTACTGACAATTAATAGTGAGAAGTCGTGCTTCATATTTAAAATGTGAACTGCCTCTCACCAACCAGTGGGTACTTTATTCTTCTCTGAGGCTAGCCAAAAGACCTAAAATCAACTCATTAATTTAGACAATTCACTAAAAGAAGGAATCTGTAAAATTAAAAAAAAAATCAGTTAAACAAACAAAAGATCTAATAAAAAATGGTTTCTTAAATTTTCCACATTTGAAATATCCATATATGTGTTAAAACTGTTGTTTCAGAAGATGGAACACAATTTTACTATAACCTAAAAAAGCAGGATCATTAGCCTCCCTCCTTATTAACAGTTCACTGGGCTCATGATGCTCAGGACTATAAAAACTATTGAGGACCAGCCCTGTCCTACTGTCAATCTTGTTTCCCTGATTTACTCATAGAGCCTCAGGAATGTACATACTTAAAATAGAAAGTGCTGCTGCCACCCTGATTTTCCCGACTTTGTAGCATTGCAAAGACTCTAGTACGGCCCAGGCATGTGAGGAAATAAGCCAGGTGGTGGAGTGACACTTCTCGTGGATTTACGAAGATGTTTGCCTCTTCCTATGTTGTCATCCAAGCCTTGAAATCCTGACATTGGAGAGTGATTCCTTTATGAGTGTCTTCCCCCGTTGCTAACCCTTGTTATTTATTAAGAATTCTGCCAGCACACTTTATGAAGATGTCTATTCCCCATACATGTCATAGGCATGGATTCATTCATTCAACAAATATTTGCTGAGATCCTTTCATGTTCTATGCTTGCTGAACTGTCAGTTACTATTGCTTGAAAATGTGGTGGTTTCTGCTCTCCTTTTCTAATACGTCTATTTCATATTCTTTGTCACTTCCCAATAAATCAATTTCAGGTAATTTGCTCGAGGAGTAAAATATTAGCAGGAATTGCTAAGTATTCATTTGAAGAATTTCTTTCTAGAAAAGGAATGTGACTACCTGCTTAAGTTCTCTGGACTTTTAAATTCTCAATCTTTCTCTCTCTCTCTCTCTCTCTCTCTCTCTCTCTCTCTCTCTCTCTCTCTCATTAGTAAAACTTCTCTCTACTCTTATTATCTTGAAGTCCCTGCATGTTTTCTTATGTTATGCACTCAACATAAGTGTGAGACTCTCAGAAATTTGTTTGCTAAATCATCTGGCAAATGGTCTTGTTGATGTCTGCTGAGCTGCTCAGAGCCTACAGTTGTTAAGTACTTATTACAGGAATCCAGCAGGGCAAATTAAGCAAGCTACATGTTTGCTTGTTATTTTAGGACTATTATGCTATGTTTCTGAGGGGGCTACATATTGGACCTTCTGACCTGAAAGGACTTGCTGTTCTTTAGTCAGAGGTTGCTGTGTGGAATCTGTGGAATCTGAATCTTTGACCTGGCAACAATAAAAGTGATTATCTTCCAGGGGGAGAGTGTCTTCTCATTCCTTTTCATTGTTCAGCCTGCTGGAAAATGTAAAACACTTATTTAAGTGGCTCTAGGTTCACTTGGTATGTCATATTTTATAACTAAGCTGGGAGTTTTTATACTTACAAATTAAGTTATTTACTACATTTTAAAAATTAAGTGCTTCATGCAAGCAGTATCCTATCCCCACTTTTACAGCCTCAGCGAAGGGTGAGAGTGTTTCCTCCAACCAGTGCAAAAAGATATGTGAAGTGGTTGAGCAGCTATTAAAATGATAGCTGATGTTCCTCCTGCTTTCCTTGGAAGTACATATCACAAATTGAAGCTGCCATATAAGTAACATGTATCACTTAAGGCATATTAAAAATAACTATGAGGTCCCTTTGGTCTTTCTAAGAACTATTTATAAAGCACGTTTGCAGTGTCTATTGCATTTTTCAACAAGTTACAACTTGAGAAAATATGATCAAAATGTGTTAACTATTATCTTTAAAGGTTTTTAAATTTCATCTTTTGTAATATATTGTGTCTACCCAAAGCTCTGACTTTAGCTCCACCTTTTGTCATCACAGCTGTGCTTCAGATACCTCCTGAACAGTGTAAGTGGTTGCTCTTAAGCTAGCTCAAATGTCCATCTGATTAAAAGTGCCGATGCTGCCAAGGTTTGGAAGAAAATCACCTTGAAGTACAATACTAGTGTGTTTCCCCAGAACTTTTCTGTCATTTCACAAGCTTTAACAAATCTATGCAGGCCTTCCCTTTGTAGTATAATAAAAAATACAAACTGAGCACAGAATGAACTTCCAACATGCCTTTGTTTAGCATTAGACTTTGTGCTTTATAAATGTTGTATGATAAATATTTGTGAAAAGTAAAGAAACTTTTCAAAACAATAGAAAGGAGTGGATAATATTGCAGCAGTCACAGCATTAGGAAGCCAGATGCTTGAGCTGCACATACCTGGACATACCGATTTCTGATTGTACCTATGGTTCATTTCCTAGGAACCTGTCTGTGTTTGTCTGGTCTCTCCTCAAAGCTCTAGGGCAGGAGTCAGCCAACTGTGCCAAGAGGCAGATGGTCAGTAGTTTAGGCTGTGTAGACCAAGAGAACAAGTCAGTGATAATAGTTAAGTACTGAAATTACAAGAGAAAAAATAAATTTCTACAAATATGTTATTAGCAAGATTCAAAATATAGTAATAATAGTAGAGAACTTTTTTGAAAATACAGGTCTATTAATGGGAAGGATGGATGGGGGGGCAGTTAACATTTTGCTTAATTATAGTTCAAAGTTCATGTTCTCTACCATTAAAACGATTGTAACATCTGCCTGTAAAACCCATTCTTAACTCAAAGGCCATGCAAAAGTTGGCAGCTGGCCAGATTTGGCCCACAGGACCACAGTGTGTTCTTCTATAAGGCAGCTTTTGTCAATTTGTGGTCTTGGGAGCATCTGATGTTATGTCACTACGGTGGCTGATTAGATGCGCAGATGCCCAGGCTTCACCATGGTTTCTCAAGCTCATCTGATTTGGCTTCTGCTTCTCCTGCAGCTTGGATTAATGATCAGAGTATATTCTCTGTCTTTAGGAAATCCAGTTCTCACTTTCCCTTCATCTTTCACACTGGACTCTACTCTCTACCTTTTAAAATAATGAACACTGGGGCTGAGGATTTAGCTCAATGGTTCTGCCACCTGCCTTGTGAGCACAAGGTCCCAAGATCAATCCCCAGTACCAAAAGGAAACAACAACAAAAAAATTAAAAATAAAATAATGAACATGATTTTCATGGTCTTGTATCCTAGCTACCATCCATACACTCATTCAAAGCCAGATGCTCAACATGCATGCCAGTGCTCATGCTCCCATCACCATCATGCTGCCTATATTCTTCTACAATGTAGTTCCTGCTCTTACCGCTCTATCAGACCTCACCCAAACATTGCCAGCACTACTGCTTCAAACTCTGGTCTTTCTTATCCTATACCTTAAGTAGTCACTTGACCTGGATAGAAGTCCTTTCAGACATAAAATATCTCACATTTGCTGATGCTCTCATGAAACAGCTAGGTAAGGTCCTTGTAAGAAAGGTAACCCAGTCCATGGGTGATTTCCTCAGACACTGATAGCCTCCTGTAAAAACCCATGTTACCACTTGATGGATGTGTTGGCTGGCTTAGAAGTACAGTAGATAAACAGAACCTTAGATAGGGCAAGAGTCTAGGCCTCAGAGAGGCAGATGGAGCCTGAAGGGGCCTGTGCACATAATAGCCCTTGGTCGTTGTGAGGAATATGAAATTCTCAAAAGATTGTGAAGTTCACGACTAGACCTCTTTATGTCTGTTAATGAGACTTGGGTAAGTAAGGTCAGTTGCAGGGCGGGAGAGATAGTAACTAATTCATGGCTTAGTCCACTCCTTCTCCCCAGCCAGGCTGCTCCAGAGATAGTGTGAGGTGTTGCTGCAGCTGTTGTCCCCCCAGCACTCTTACCTTGTATCCGCCCGCTTTCCTGCTGCCTCATCCGGTGCCATGAGTCCATCTGTTTCCGCCAGGTTTCCGTCTTCATTTCCCTCCTCCCAAACTCTGGGCGCTACCAACACTCCATGTGCTGCAGCACCAGTGCCCCCAGCTCTCCCACCTGCTCTCGCGCCTCACTGCTACCTTTCGTGTTGACTGCCGGGACTACACCGCCAGCCCTGACCTCCACCCTGAGGAAAGTCTCCTTTGCAATGGCTTGAATTGTAAGGAATCAACTTCACTTGGATTCCAAGTAGTTATCTTTAACTCATTATATCAAAATAGAGAAAAAAGTTCCTGCACAATATGCTTCTCTTACTACCGAACTCATTTTAGTAAGTGCCTTTCCTGTTTTTCCCACTTCAAAGCCCATAAACCTTGATTTGTTACTCTTCTTATTTGGCACCTCAGGACTTCAGTTATTTAATTCTTTAACCAAATTATCTTAATTGTTGTATATTCATTATATTATGTAATATAACTATGTTTGTTTTATGTTTACTAGAGTCATCTAATCTGAAATGTGAATTTGTGTATAATTTCTTAAAGTCATCTTGCTCCCTTCCATTTTATTTTTCATTGTATGTATGTAGGTATTTATGTATGTATGCATACATGTACATACCAGGGCCTTCACACTGAGCTACATCCTCAGCCCTTTGTTAAAGATTTTGAAACAGGGTCTTGCTAAGTTATTAAGTATCTCAGATTGGGCTTGAACTTTTGATCCTCTTGACAGCCTCCTAAAATGCTAGGATTACAGGACTGTGTCTCCATCCCTGGCTTCCAATTTTATTTTATGTGTATTTGTTACACTATTCTTCTCAAAATTCTTTGTTCAAGTTCTGATATCTACTAAGGATCCCTATTACCTGTTGTTAATGGGCTTATATTTAAATTTCTTTCCCATGATCCCCAAATGCACTTGGCCTACCAAGCAGATCTTACTCCTGTTCCCTCCCTTCTCTATACTTGTGTGTAATTTTTCCTATGTCTGATTTTATTTATGTTCTCTCCATCTAGATAGTACCCACCTTCCATAGACTGAGTTCCAAATAAAAGGGGATGACTTTCCAGGGGAGAGAAGGAATGTGTGTTTTCCTAGGTTATCTGTCTGACTGTGATTATTCGTTTGTTTAATTCTACTTGACCGTTGGCGCTCGATCACTCACTGTTAGTCCTTAAGCCATCCCCTTCCTGTGTAGGTGTCCTTCAATAACCGGGGAGATAGACAGTGACTCAGGCAGGAGAAACCATAGTCAGTATGGGCCTTGCTATTGTCACTGTTCCTCATTATCTCTCCTGAATTCTAACCCCATCCCCAGAGGAAATATTACCAAAATAGGAGGCAAGGCACAATAGCAGTACTCCTATTACATTTAGTTTCTCTCCCTGGAATGGGGACAAGAAAGATGATTCTTTTTAAGAGTAGAGGTAATATTCATAAGGCTCTTCAAACCCATGAACAAAATATGTAACTCTTATTTGCAAGAAGAATAAATATATTACATGCTTTGTTTTTTAACATCTTTTTTCCTGGAAGGAATCAAAGATGGTGTTTTCTGGGAAACACTAATAAATTAGATTCAGATGAGCTTCTATGATTAATTATGCCACAATTAAATATTAACCACTACAGTATGTCTTATATTTATACAATGGCTCCCTTTTCTATTTGAAAATTGTTTAATTACATGTAGAAATATGTCTAAAAAATAGGCTATGCTCTGAGATAGAATCTGAAAAGAAATTTGATTTGTATGTGAAAATAAACCTTCAATGTTAACCACTTAAGACTTAGTAGATTATTTGGAAACCAACTCTACTGCCATCTATAAAAAAACATGATCAAATAATTTAGTTTATTCTTCAGGAGATGTAGAAGACTTGCACTAAGAAAGTATACTAAAATTTGGGTTTTGGGAGGTGATGCTGAGAACTGAATTTCATTATGATGAGCCAGAACCAGCGGGCACTATGAACTGCCTTTTGCTTTTCCAAAGAAAATTTATTTTATATTAAGCGTGTTTAATTATTTTATCTTTAATTTTTTGAAAATTGGTCCTTTAGTTACTATGTGACTTTACATAATTTCCTTAATCTTTTTAAAGCTTCAGTTTATTCACCTGGAAATAGAAGATACAACATTTATTGAAAGATTTATTATACAGGATAATGGGCTATAATACGTGCTATATGTAGCATATAACATAGCATATGTGAAGTAGAGCAAATGGCATCTCTAATACATGTTTATTAAATTAATTAAAATGCATGATTGTCAAAAGTCCATCTATAGCTCTTAACTGCTATGAATAAATGACACTATTTTAGTCACATTATTAAACTACCTTTATGAAACAGAAAGGAAGGAGCAAATAGATTGGGATTCCTGCATCTCTTTCATGTAATTTACAAAGGATTTGTACATTTTTCAAGCAAAAACAAGTCCGATCCTGGGTTGTGCCCAGCTCCCTGGGAGCATGCATTGTGTACTCTTTTGCTGTTGAAGTTCAGGCTTGACCACCACATGGTTTCTATGCTGTTTCCAGAGATAGAAATCAGATACCCACAGCATCAGGCAGAGAGTGGAACAAACAACTAGAGCTGCAGATTTTGCACCAACAGCTCAGAACGCGTCTGGAGTCTCTGCTGGCACCCGTGGGCCACCTCTGCCGAAGTCTCTCTTGTACTCAGGGCACTGACTAATAATAAAAGGTCAGCGATTCCAGGCTCTCTTTATCTCAACTACTTAAAAAAAAAACTTATGTCAAGTGAGCACTTTACATGTTGTTCACCCACTTAGCCAGGGCTTCCTTTGAAGCTGAAATAGATTGCTTACATAAAATGCTCAGAACTGCCTCCACAGTCTTCTCATGCTGCTTGCTTCCCTTAAAGCTGCGGCTCCTAATCCTTTGATCTCGATACCACTGAACTCTTTGAGAGTGTAACAGAAAGGACAGAGTTGAGATTTTACTGTGACAAGTGGAAGAAAATCAATTTTGACTTCCCAAAGATAGAACTAGTGGTGCAAAAGATCACCAGTCACAAATAGATATTCTCTGTCGTTTTCTTGGGTGAGTAAAAACTCCAGACACACAGTGCAATGCAGACGTTAGGAGGCAATTTTTTCCTTTCCTAAACGAATAAAAGAAATTAAGTCTGATGTTGGGATCACATCAGGAACATCCACACCCTGTCCGTTCTACCAAAAGTACTGTTGTACTTTTGCTTGATGTTACAGATTTTAAGCACTCCAGCATTCCACCAGAGGATTTACACATTGATTCGTAGTGAAAAGCATTTGTCTGTACATATAGTTGGATGACTGTTTCTTACTCCAGGAACACCAACCAGATCCTTCCTTGTAATTGGCAGTCCTGTTATAAGTGGATATTCTGTTAAGCATCTAAGAACTTATTAAGCAATTCAATAAAGCAGAATACATTTCGTCTTACAGTCACACCATATTTCAGAATATCATGTAACCTATGAGTCAGTTCTGATGTTATATGTAAGTGATAAAACATGGGATAAAAAGCAGTATTGAAAAGAAATTGTGTGAATTACCATACCACCTACTAATACATTGCATAGCAATTTAGTCATCCTTTCTTATAATTATACTGTTAACGATTTGCTTACAACTATTTTTATCCTAAGAATAACGCTATTATACTCCAAAAGGTGTAAAGAAACTAAAATACACTTTCCATAATTCATAACAAACATAATTGTTTCAGATGTGCTTAATTATTATCTCAATTCTATTCAATACAGTGGTGATTTATTGCCGTTGAAGTGCTGCTTTTGAATATGTCTCATTAGGAAGAGCTACCAGAAGATACAGTACAATCTCTAGGAAGGCACACTTAATGTCATCTTGGTAATGGAAACGATGTTTCTTGAGCTCTATGCATTCCAAAAATTCTGAGCAACATACCCCACGATAATTGAATTTAAAAATTAGTCTATATTTTTCAACTATTGTCTAGAGGTAAGAAATTCAGCTTTTCTTAAATGAGAGGAAGAAATATGTGCAGTTTGGGTAACTGAGTCTAAATCTACATAAAATTTTGGATGTATTAGGGAGGCATAATGCATCACTTTTTGGAAATAAAGTATAATTCTAGTTCACTCCTGATGTTTCTAAAATATGTGGCTACCTTATCCTCTTCATGAAAGTGAAATACATTTAAATGTAACATAACCAGTAGATTTTCTTGGGCTGATACCTGATCTGCAGTTTAACTATATTTTTTGAAAAAAATGGATGGAAATGATAGCTAGATAAGGCACATTGTTTTCCATACTGGATCAGAAACATACATTTACTATGTTTGTGAACATCCATAATTAACCCATTTCAGGAGCTTAAATTCCATTGATTATATTTATTTTTTAAAATGTCTCTTATAAGTTCTGGGCAATTCTAAATTTCTTCCTACCCATATCTTACAAGAGTTAGCAGAAATGTAAATAAAGCACTTTAATTTTGACAGTGATTATATTGCTAACAGAATAATGCTTAGTCTTTATAAATGAAATTAATTCTGAGAAAACAGCATTAGAGATGTTATCGATATGTAAGAATGCATTGTGGATTTTCCTAATTTATCTACATTTGTGAGATCGAAACAAATATATTAATTTTCTATTATGTCACCCTTTAAATCATGGTATACAAATGAAATTCCAGCTAGAGATAAGGAAGGTGTCTGCAAGGCCATAGCCATTTATCATGATTATAGGCGCGAAACTCAACAGTAAAAGAACACATCAGAAACTTTTGAAGAAATGACTCTGAACTAGAGTGCAAATGAAGTGCAAAGAGCCAGCGCTGTCACCAGGGCAGCTGGCTTGTAAATGGTATTTTCAAGAGCTTTAATAGTGGACAAGGACAAGCAGTTAGTCTAGTTGACTCCTTAGAACAAATGTCATTAAAAGAAAAGTGTTGTGCAAGTGACTGACTCAATCTTTATTAATGAAAAAAAAAAGAAAATACTGTTTTATGCCTCCCAAATGAGGCAGTGAGAGTTGAATTGTGGCAAGCTCTGTCTTCATTGACTAAATTACCACTTCGCACAACTAGTATTTCTTAAGCTGCAGCAGAGGTCAGATAGAGGGGTTCTGTGGAGCCTACCATGTATTGTTGTTTTGCTTTGAAAAGGGTACCTTTTATAATCTACATGATGTTTTTTAAAAAGAAGATTTCCCTAGTTTTTTAGAAAGCCAGTCAAAATGTATCAGGAAAATTGTTTCATGTGCTTTTCATTATAGGAGCAATCCTGGAGTGGCAAATTTGAATCAATTATCTGCAGACTGCGGGGTAGAGAATGGATCACTGGATCACAGTAATCTATAGATTCTGTAGGCCTAAAATAAAGCATGGCAACAGGCTTTACCTTGTATTCCTAGGGAGACTTGTTCACACACAAGTCTTTTTATTCATACTTTGCACACATCAGTAAAATAATCTTTGTCTTAAAAGGACATTATTTCACTTTTCTCTTTTGGTTTGCAGTCAGATCTCGGATTCTACTAATGTCCAAACACCTTTCTAAGGTTAGGGCTGTACTGACTCCAAAACTCAGGCCAAACTGTCTGCACCCAAGTCTCTGTTCTTTTATGTACTTGTTTCATATCCTTGGCCAAATTATTTTCTATCTCTGGATCTAGATTCTCATCTGAACAATGGGTATAATTATGTTAGCTATTTCATAGGAGATCATCACTCAGCTTAATGTGTATTGGACACCAAAAACATACCAACAATAATGCTAGGAGCTAGGAATTCAACAGTGAATGAAAAACACGTGGTTACTCTTAGAATACTTCAAATAAATAATGCTTAATGTGTCTAATGCCTAATTAGGACTCCCCTTTGGAAATGATAAACCATTCATTGGAAGTGATTGAGAGCACGAAAGCTGGTGCTGAAGAAAGGAAGCTGCCCCATCCCTTCCATTCTCTGGGTGGTGTCAGAGTCTATGGAGAATTTTCCATTCTTTGCTGAAAATTCTTTTTTATTCTTCTTTCCTGGTTGAGTTCTCCAAAGGCTAGTGTAGGATCTGCACATACTCATTTACAAACCAATGGAAATTCTGCAGTATATCTGTCCTTGTATTTACCAGTCAGAAATGATTGCCAGTACACAGGATTCAAAATGTGCAGTTTCCAGCTAGTTCATTATACATCCACAGAGGAGATAAATATTCCTGATGCCAGATCTCCTGGTAGTTTTCATAGGGATGCAAATTACTGCCCATGTGTAAAAGATAACCTAGACATTGCCATGCAAATACATGGTTGTCTCCAGGATACTTTCATCTTGTTCAGTTCCACATGATCTTGCCCTCCTGTCCTTGCCATTCTATTGCAATGGCTCAATAATTCATGGTCTGATGTGCTACCTTTTGATACCTAAAAAGTATACATTATTCTGGCTATAATCTGATACATTATCATTTATCTATCAGTTTGGTTACTGCACCTTCATCACCAATCCTACCTGAATAGGAAAAATAAAGGTTATATGTTATGTAGATGTAGGCTTCAATTTTCTGAAGTGTAGGATATATGAGGTGTGATAAAAATATGAATATTTAATTTTGTTTTGGTACCAGGGATTGAACTCAAGACCTTGAACTTGTGAGGCAGGCGGTGGCACCCTGAGCTAAATCCCCAGCCCTGAGTATTTAAATTTTTAAAAAATGTATTACAGTAAGAGACAGATTGGCATTAATCCCCCTCAAAATATTTCCCCTTCTTTTGAATGCACTTATCCTATAGTGCCTACCACTTGCTGAAGCAGTTCTGGAAGTCTTCAGTGTCTTTAGATGCTCTATTGTGGCTGCCTCAAAGTCCTAAATTGAATCAAAACATTAACCTTTTATGGTCAGTTTGACTTTGGGGAAGAGCTAGAAGTCACATGGTGCCAGATCCAGTGAAAAAGGTTGGATGAGGACACACCATATTTTTATGAGCCTGCCTTTCTGCTGGATGGCATTCAGCAGCAGCTTTCACTATTTCATCACACCTTGTAGAGACATTCATGAAAGGGGACGACATCTAGAACTGCTTCAGTTGACAAGAATGATGGGATAAGTGTTTTCAAAGTGAAGGAGAACATTTCGAGAATACGTAATGGCAATATGTATTTTACTGTAATAAAAATTTAAAAATTTAAACATTCATTGTATATTTTGACCATACCTCATATATATCAATATGTTGTATTTTAGCCATTATTTATTTGAAATTTTCTAAGCATATACACGTGTTTCTCATTCACTGTTGAATTCCTAGCTCCTAGCATTATTCTTGGTACATATTTGGTACCTAGTACACATTAAGCTGAGTGGTGATCTCCTATGAAATACCAACATAATTATACTCATTTTTCAGATAAGGAATCAAGATCCAGAGATAGAAAATAATTTGGCCAAGGGTATAAAACAAGTACATGAAAAAACAGAGACTTGGATTTAGACAGTTTGGCCTGAGTTTTGTGCTTATACCATATGCAATGACTATTGCTGTTTTGTGATATTATTTGAAATTTTCCTTTTAAATTATTTCATATTTTTGGGATACAAAACCATTGAAAAATAAGGCTATGGATGTATCTCAGTGTTAGAGTAATTACCTAGCATATTCAAGGTCCTGGGTTTAGTGCCTAGTACAGGAGAAAAAAAAAAGAACAATCATGTTGTAGTATTAAAGACATATAAATAGAAAGGTATTTTTTCAAAAAAAAAAGAAAGACTTTAGTAAGTGTAAAACCCTAGGTTCAACCCCCAGTACAGAAAAAAAAAAGAATAATAATATTACAGTATTATTAAATAAGGAAAGCATGTCAGTAGTGATATTCCACTTTCTTTGGAGTACTCCAGTTTCTTTGGAGTTCAGCTACAGTTAAAGACTTGGCTTAAGACAACCATCATGGTAACAATAATGAAAACCTAAGTAAAAGTTAACATTCATTTAGTGCTTTCTATATGGTAGGCAAAGTGCTTTGTGTGTATTTTATTATGTGTGATAAGTCCTATTTTATGAATGAGCAAGTAACTGAACAAAGTCCTGTAGATGTAAGTGGCAAAGCAGGGTCCCTGATCCAAATATATCTGCCCTGAAGTCTGTGTTTTGAGCTACTGTTCCATCCTGCCAACATGCAGTGATGAAGGAAGATACCATCCTAAAAGCAGCAGCCTCATTGTGGTTATAATCTTGGGCATGTGGAAGAAAGAATGTGTTTGCTGTTCTAATGAATGCAAACATCTTTTTAATATATTTTAACTGTGATTATCCCTGAATGTGTTACATGGGCTACTATTGCTCTGCCAGTTTTTATAGTAATTTCATAACTTCTTGGGTGTTAGTCATTGTGCAAATTTACTGAGTATTGCATTTAAACTGCCTGATGACCCTGATGAGTAGTTATTATTACTCCTATTTTATAAAGAAAGAAATTGAGACTTAGAACAAATGCATTGCCTAAAGCATGCAGCAGACAACTTCAAAGCTCGCAATCTTTACTGTCTCATACATAACATTCTACTGAATCAGACTGAGCTGTATGAGATTGCCACTCTTATAGGTCAAAATTTGTCAAATATTGGCCATTTCATATACACAGTTTTAACAAAGAATGATCACTATATTACTATTTCTTACTCTCAATTTTTAATTGAAAGGGAATGCTTAATGTATTAGCAAAGATCAATTCCTAAGAAGAATAATCATGAAAATTTCATAATACCAGTGCTTTGATTAGTGTGAAAGTCTATTGATGTTAATAAGATGACCAATGATTATTGTACAGTTCATTTTGTTCACACATATGTAATGCCTGGCATTTTTATACAACTATGATGTATTTTGGATGAAAATAAGTAATTGAAAATGTGAGGAAAATTCATTTCTTTTCATTTGAAAATTATGAACAAATACATTTGTTCAAAATCACACAGTAAGAGTTTAAATCTGAAAGTTTAATTCTAATGGTACCAGTTAAAACCCAACCTAAGAAAACACATATGACTGGCCTTCTTTAAAATTCAATATTAAAATATCCAAGCGATGGTGTATAATAATTGTTTCAGTTTACATTGCAGACTCATCCAAATTGACATTTATCAAGTTTTGCTGTCAGTCATTCTAATGATGAAGTCTGCTCACTCTCCAAAGGATAAAAACAAACAAACCTCTGTTTTGGGTAATCTTTTTTATATCATTTGTGAAGATTTTTATACTTCAGACTATTTCATATGGTTCTGTATGTATTAGACTTTTCAGTTTCCTGGAAAATATTTTGCACAGCTCAGTTTTAAATTTGGCCACACTAAATGCAAAAAAGAGCTCAGACAACATGTTCTGTGGCCCTGTGGAGTATCTTACATTTTTGTGGCTTGTAAAAAAGAAAAAAGAATAAAAAGAAGGGTGTGCCTGGTTTCAGCTCTCCTGTGCTGGACTGTGCAGGATCCTGACAGCTAGATCTTTCCCTCACCCTTCCCTTCTTCCTGCAATCTCTTCTGGAATCACACAGTGAGCTGCCAGTCTGAGCAGTGTCCAAATGTGGGAGCAGCGCCCTGGAGCCTGCCTCACTGTAGATTGATGGTGAGCTGCACTGGAGGAGGTTCATGCTCCCTGCTAGCCAGGGATCCCTTGACAGGTAGAAATATTTACTTACAAGTCCAAAGCTAGGTAAAAGTAGAAGTTTTTATGATTATATTACATGCTATTTTATTTTACCTAATAACAGGCACATGTACAGTGTGCATTTATCTGTTTACTGAGACCCTAGTTTTTTCCTTTTTTAGCTTTCCTTTAGTTGCTGGAAATGAATAGGGTGTGAAATGAAACAACAATCTATCTAAATGAAGGTGATTTATAAAGAAGATTTTTTTCTTCTTGAGTTATTATTATTACTTAATTAAAAGTGTTGTTCAGAATAAGTTTTAAGCCCCAGCAAAAAAAGACTAAGAAAGACTTCTCTTTGTTGGTGAGGAAAGTCATCTGAATGGATTTTTTCTAGCAGAATGATAGTGTCTCATAGAGTGTCTCTGTATCTCTTTATAGAGTTTTGTTTTACTCCTTCACTTAATCATAAATAATGAGGATGGATCTATATATATATATCAAATTACTCAGAATTCTCTATGAAAGGGATGGTTATTCTGTGTGTGCTTAATTTCACTTACACTGCTGCAGAGAAATGTTGGAATTTTAACAGTTCTTGATTTTACTTGTGCTGATTTTCTCAAAATAAGAGCGGGGGTGGGGGGAAGGACATTATACTTTTTTCACATTTGATAAACAACTCATTTTCTTTGTAAGGTCTCCCTGATAAAAGTAAGCCACTTTAAGTCCAGAGAATCAGGTGAATAACATTAGAACATTTGATCTTTGTAAGGATTTGGTATGACATTTATTTTGTAAAGACCAGAAACTTTATTGAAGTTGAACTTTAGAAAAGTGGCATTAGTATTGTGCTGCCATCCCAAAATGAAGAGATAATCTAGGAATTGATATAAAATGGCCACAACCCAAAGTGATAGCAGGCCACATGGGAGAGCACGTTAGAATAAAAATACCAATACCAGAATTAAAATCCTGAGGGTCTTGGCAGCCTAACACTTGAAACTATATTAGTTTCCATCTTTTATTTATTTATTTATTTTTGGTACCAGGGATCAAACTTAGGTCCCTGTGCTTGCACAGCAGGAGGAGAAACCACTGAGCTAAATCCCCGGCCCCTAGTTTCCATCTTTTAAATGTAGCCTTGGATAATTAATACTCATTGAACTGCCATTCAGTATATGCTCCATCCATTTTCAGAAGTTGTGATTGCATATGTAAGTTTAAAATTCAGGTATTTGCTAATATTTGAATGTTTTATTAGAGAAAGACATTGAGAAATATTTTTCAATCTAACATTTTAAATCCTTTTTAAAAAAAAGTCTGGCATTTGATGTCA
Organism: Heterocephalus glaber; assembly: GCF_000247695.1. The sequence goes on from NW_004624769.1 coordinate 12,999,782, forward strand.
TATTAGACTCATTCTACAAGTAAGACATTTTCAGCATTTCATCAGTCTTCAGCACATATTGTATGCAAATGTCATCCTCTCTTTGAAAATACCTTTTGCATTTTAAGCAAGATCCTATTTTGACAGTTCTCTATGCTTTTTTGGGGAGAGTTCTCATGGAGAGTTTAAAAAAAAGCATCTTTAGTTTTTGCCTTGGCATATTCATTTTAATTTGATCATTTCTCTTCTACCACAGTTAACCCCTCAATCAAATCACCTGGAAGGCCTCATTAAAGTTCAAGGCTTCCATCAGCCCCCATCACTGATTGCAGGCAGGAGGTTTACACATGTTAAACCACCAGAATGTAAGTTGTTCTTCAGGATTGCCCTGGGGAGTTTTCTACTGCATTTTTGCCAATTGAATTATGATGTGAGATGGCATGAATATTGATCAAATTTCTAAACTGAATTTCCCAATTTTTAGACTGTGGTGTAAACTAACCCACAGGTTGTCATAACCAATTCAGTATGTTTTTAACAATAGTCACTGAAGCATGGAGGTCTTTAAAACTCATTGAAATGTAGAAAGTTATCTGCACACATGCTATCAACTAATCTCCCTTAACTCCTTCCTCCCCACATTCTAAACCAACAACAAAATTCCTTTTCCTGGTCTTACCTGTTTGAAAATATGAAGAGAACTGTGTTTATACACATCATGAACACAGAGTAAAGGATTACACCTTGGTTAGTATTTCATTGTTCCAAAGATTGTTCCAATGTTCCCAAAGGGTTCCCTTGTTTCATTTGTTTTCTTTAAAAATAAAATAACAAATCACAACATCGTGATAAAGTTTTATTTTCAGGGGCAGGTTGAATATTTTATATTTATCAAGAAACGACTTTCTAATTTTTCCCATCCAGCTTCTAGCTATTTAAATTTTTTAAGACATTTTAATTTTAATTGAGAAGAGGGCCTTCCACAATTCTGTGTGTACTCTGGTGAAAGTTTCTGCAGGGAAACACGAGCTTGGTTTTGCTGTGGGGCCCAGTGAAGGAGCTGCTCCCTTTGGTTCTGCAGTGGCACAAGCCCACCGCAGGTGGCGCTCTGGACCAGCCGTTCTTTGGAGAGGGTCGGTCAGCTCTTACTTTTCTGGGTGTCACTTCGCTGCTTTGTCCAAAACAGCATGGTGGGCACAGACAGGAAGCAGGCTTTCCATTCAGTGTGCACTTTGCCAATGAAAAGGGGAGGAGGGGGGAGGGGGA
>NW_004624769.1:13001126-13083072 GCF_000247695.1 Heterocephalus glaber
GGGAGGGGGAGGGGGGAGGGGGAGGGAGGGAGAGAGAAAACCTATGAGAGAGGATGGTAGCGAAAATGATATGAGAGACTAATACCTTCCTTGCCTGGTCTATCAGTGTTAATCCCCTCTTTCCTGTTAGTATATAGTTCCATCTTATCTGCTGCAGTGAATCATGAATTTTCGCCACAAGGTTGAGTTGAGTAGGAGAAAAATAATGCAGGAAAGAAAAGTCAGAAGTAGATTTAGAATATCAAGTCAGAAGTAGATTTAGAATAAAACAAGAAGGTTTCCGATTTTTTTAATCATGTAGCACTGCTAATGACTTTAGGGGGTGTCTACCAATTGCAAAAGGTGATGAGAGCCATTTGGCCTTTGCTGGTATAGACAACTGTGGTGAAATCAGTTGGTGGTAATAATAATAAATGCATATGTCTTATTACATGCTTGCAGCCTACTCTTTACAACATACTCTAACACATCTGATAAGATTTCATTTGCTTCTAAAAGCAAAAAGGCCTTTAAAGAAAACAGCAAATATTGTCTCTCTTACAATAAATGAGAAAACTGAAGCTCAGAGGCATTAAGTACCATGAATAGATTGTCATAGTGGCCCTTTTCCCTGTCTCTCTGTACTTTTGAGCATGTGTTTGTGTGTGTGTGTGTGAATGTAAGCATAGAACATGGGCATAAATGGAGATAAATAAATAAAAAGAAGGAATTGAATTGACAGGTAAATTATTAGTACTTATATATACCATTTGGTGGTTAGGGATTGCCCTCAGTGTGTTAATGCAAGCAGTGGAATGTCCAATAGATAGTTTCAATCCAATTAAAGTGATCTGTTGTGACTGTACTTGATTGGAGGCAATGGAAGAAAGATGGTTAAAATGTCCTTCCAAGATTATCCCCTTTTCAAATCCAAAACTTGAGAGAATTTCTGAAAAATGATTATAGCATGACTTATTTTATGTACTCCATAATATATATTATCAAGTCATAAATCAAGCTGCTTTCTAAAAGATTTGAAGTATCTTTGAATAAATTTCTTTAATATTTTAATTGAAATATGAAGCAAACTACTCACAATTTTTATTTCTGGTAGGCATATGACATCCTTTAATTAGTATATCCGTTCCTTTTCTTGCTGAATATTCTCCCGAATAAGAATAAAAGCAGCAAAATTAGACAACATATGGAAAAGGAAGTCCTGGCTTTGCTCGCTTTACCGGGGAGAATATCCAGGCCCTATATATTGTCTGGAATTTGCAAATGGGAGAATGTTCTCTTTCTGGCATGAATTGTGTAACAGTTGTTTGTGTACCTTGTAGCCTAGCAGATTCAATCAAAGGTAGTCCTCCCAGTAAAATAATCTACTTTCAAATACAAAAACTGTACATTATTTTCACAGCATTATTTTTTAAGTGTTAGCAGTACTTTATTTAAAATATATTTAAATTGTTTTGTTCTGTAACAAACCACTTCCTGGCCCCAGGTGAGTCAGGGAGAAGATGGTCAGAAGCTGAGGGTGCCCCTCATAATAACCCACGTTATGCTGGGGGTGTGGATTTATGCATTATGGTGGTGGAGCACGCAGGTTAAGAACATCAGATTTGCAGCCAGATGTCCTTTGTTTTGAGACTGTGCTCAAGTTATTTTACCCATCTATCCTGACTTCCTCCGTATGAAGATGGGGGTCTAAATACCAAACTTAGAGGTTTGTTTTGTGTATTAAATCAAACAAGCTTTGAAAAGCATGTAGCTTGGTGCCTGGTAAAACATGCTTGTATACTGAGCACCCAACAGCAATTTTGAATGCTTTTGTTCACAGAATTTATAAGTTTTACAGTGGGCCATGAGAAAGGATCATAGAGGGATTCATAATGGAGATAGGGGATTCTAAACATGGAAATGAAAAATGTGCTAGGGAGGTGAGATGGAGCCTTGTCAGTAGATATGAGAATGTTAGTTGGAGGTACGAGCTTTTGGGGCCTTTGGAGGTTTTGCTTTTGAAATTGAGTGATTTTTGTTATTTACAGAGGACCACAGGCAAAACAGCCAAGCTTCCCCAACCAGTGGATCATGCCCTGGTATAAATGGTAACTAGTACTTGATCTTTTCAAAGGTAAGTTTTCTGTCAGGTTAGGCCCTCCAAAGGCAGAATGGAATGGTTAGGACCTCCAAAGCCAGGAATACGGTGAAGTAAGTGAAGAGTGAAGCAGACAACTGGAGAGTAACACAAAATGACCTGAGGCCCAGGGGAGAAGTTTTGGGGTGCTTAGAGGGGAAAGAGCTTCCTTTGATAAAGAGGGGCCACAGATAATTGTGGGACTTCAAAGGACCAACCAGGGAGATGGGAGATGTCTCCAAAGTCAATGAAGAACTGCTTTCAGCCCAAAGGGAAAAAGCTGTAAGGGTCAGGGAAGAGATGGCTCTCTTACCTAAGATACCTGGGAGTCTGAAAAGGGGGCTGGCTATGCTTGGAGTATAGGTTAGAACACAGCGTTTCTAAATTTGATCCAACCTAGCAGCAGTGGCAGTTTTTAAATCCACCATCACAGCCTTAAGCAGCTCAGCACAACAATAAGCATCATTTAACAGAGACCTTGTAAGAAAAGAACCATCAGAAATATAGATCAAGGACAGTTACCCGGAGTATTTTGTAATATAGCTGGCACCTGTATAACTTCCCCTTGTTTGTGGATTTTTAAATTCCGTCTATTTCTTTATTACAGAGTATGATCCTTCAATGCAGAAAGCCTGTGTGTATATTTTCAGAGAGGACAACAAAAACGGAAAAGCTGGGTAGGATGTCCTACTCTATTGTCAGGCTGAGCAATAAAGAAAGAAAACTGAAAAAGTAGAGAAAGTGGCAGACCATTAAAGGATGGGGGAGAAAGGCTAGATTCCTAGGAGATTTTGCTAAAGAGAAAATAACACATGTGGAGCCAGCCCTCGAAGGAGACATGAATTCAAGGGCAAGGGATGTATTTATTCTTGATTGCCTCAATCTAGGCACCAAAATTGTACAAGAAAGATGACTAAGGAATTTAATGAGTTTCTATTTCAACAATGCCCAAATAGGCTTCTTTAACTCAGTACATCAAGAACAAAGATATTAATTGAGAAAAACTAAAATAACACAAAATAAACTGGAATCAAGCTGATTATGAGTGGGTGTGTGCGCGCGCGTGCGTGTGTGTGTAACTGCATTCTATACCATGCAGCAGTGGAAATCAAGCACTACTTGGTGACTAAAGGATGAGCAGACTGAATCTCCAACCTGTATTGTTGAGAAGGCCTTTCTCTACATTGGTTCCAAGATACCTTGCTCTTTGGTAACTGGGAATGGTCTTCATCATAATGCATCTTTCCAAAAGTGTCATAGCTCCAAGACGCCCAGAATCTCCCCGCAGTTCCTTAATGGCTGTTTAAAGCTTTCTGTCTTATCCAATCCTCTCTGCTATAACTCCTGCTGCTGCCATTCTTTTATCTTCCATCAACCATTATCTATTTGAATTTGTAAATTCAGTTATTGCCTAGGACAGCTCAAGTGGTAGATACCTCTTTCCATGGAACAAAGGTGTAATGACTTTTCTGTAAAATTTCACACTTGGTATTTGAAGCGCTTTCTTTCCTCTCTAAATCCCAAAGAGGGGACGATATAATCCTCTCTGCCTGTTTTCCCCATTGGTTTCTCAGAGCAACTCTTTCCCATTCTTCAAGCGTAGATCTGTATCGTCCTGGTACCCTTGGGGCTCTCTCAAAGTCACATGACCATAGGGTCCCAACACTTGGGCTTTCAAGGCCTCAATCCTTTTGTGATCTTAACAGTTGCCTGCTTATTGGTCAGAGTCTGTGCTGGGCCATCTCTCGCCTCTTGGTTAAAACTGTGATCTTTCCTGAACATTAGGTATCAGGGAGCACTGCAGTGACAAGCAATGGTTTCCATGAAACTAGTTCTTAAAAAGCTTAAATTCAATCTAATATTATTTTGTGTATATCTGTAGGGTTTTTTTTTTTCAATTTTGTTTTCCTTTCAAAATATTCCTTTTTCATGGCTTCAGGGCAAAAAAGAAAATAGTCACGCATCCAAACTACTTCTGTCCAAATAGAAAATCCCTTTTCAGCACTTTTAAATCTCTTTTTTTTTCTTGTTACATTAGTCTTAAGGTTCAGTGCCTTTGAAATTTTCTTTAAAGGAAAGCATATTAAGAGTAAAGTGAATATCTAGTACTCTGTAAGTATGGATAGGGTGGAAGAAAGATGCCCCCCCGCAAAATTTGAGAAATCACTTCTTATCATTACACTTAAGTTTTCTTACAAATAAAATGAAAGTGTACTTGATGTTTTGCATGGTCTCATTTATATGTGGAATCTTTAAAAATGAAAAATCAAATATACAGAGATAGAGAATAAAATAGTAGTCACCAGCTAGGGATTTAGCTCAGTGGTTCCACTGCCTGCCTCGCAAGCACAAGGTCCTGAGTTCGATCTCCGGTACAAAAAAAAGTGGTCACCACAGGTTAGAGTAGGCAATAAGGTGATGCGGGTCAAAGGATACAAAGTAGCAGATGTGCAGCATGAGGAAGTCTAGAGATCTAACGTACAACATAAGGACTGTACTTAATATTGCATTATTTTCAGGATTTTTGCTAAATGATATTTTAGCTATTCTTGCCACAAAAATGGGGGTAACTATATGAGATGATATATATGTTAACTAGCTTCACAACAGTAACTGTTTTGTGATATATATAAAATGTTGTAAAACTTAAATATGTATAATTAAACTTATGTGTATATATGTGTATATATGTATATATATATAGTTCTAAAATTTGTGACTTAGAGGTTACATGTTGGAAATTAGACAACTCACTCTTTAAGAATAGATATTCCTTTTCACATCCCACCCTATTGATTTCTCTCCTGGTGCCTCTTCAAACTATATGCCGGGGCCTAACAGTTCAAAGAGAGATGAAGTCAGCCTTGTCACTGCTAATTGGGGTCTTACATAGATAAATTATCTAGTTATCAGGTGTCACTTCACTTTGTGACAACATAGCGACAAGAACATTCATTAGGAACGCTTAGAGAATGTATTTTTACACTCACAGATATTTTTTAAGATGAACTATCAAGCTTTTGAGGGACAGGAGCTGATTTCAGAAATTCATCCTTCACTGCTGGTATTGTAGTAAGATTTCTATCTTGTTTTATTCTATAAAATCATAAATTTTTGCATTGTGACTAAAAGATTTGTATAAAACGCCATTTTGGACTTCAGCACAAAGGCCCTAGTATCTTTCCCTTTGTAGTCCAGAAGCCTGAAGTTTTGTGGAGTCCCATTGTGAATAGGGCATATGTCAGAGGTCACTGCCAAGCTGCTCTATGATTGGGCTGGTGGATGATACTGAGGCTCCGAGCTTCTACTTAGCTTGGACGTATGTTTGGATTGTATAAATACGTTTTTAAATAGTAACAATGATGACTTAAACACCCAAATATATTTTCCTTATATTGTTTCCTTGTCAGAAAGAATGCTGTATTGAAGGGCTTGATGGAGTTTCATTTAAACTTCCTTGACTACAGGAGCAGCACTTTTATTTCAGCTTTAACCTACTTACTCCTCTTTTTTTCTCTTTTCAGTAAACAAATACACTGCCCTATGTTGAAGTGAGGATTTAGGAGGAGTTTCAGGAAAATCATTCTTCATATTTTAGAGGTTGTTTGTAATAACTTTGCTTATGCTATAAAAATGTTAATAGCGTCTGAAGAATAAAAACCCTATAATAATTGCCCATCTATAAGCAGAGTTTTACAGTTTTAGCTGCAATCTATGGTCCCGAGTGGGGAAAGAGTAACATAATACCTTCTATTTAATGCATGGTTTATGAACTGATTTGCACAAGGGGCTTTGTATTTATAAAAATACAGCTGACTTTTTATGCATTTTAACCATTTAATATTTGATTTGCCAAGAGGGCAAATCTTTGTTTTTAAAATGCAGCAACATGACCTCAGACTATGTATGTGTATACACCATTAAATGCATCTTAAAAGGATTTGAAAGATGACTTTGTAAGATCAGATCCCAACTATAGATCCTCAGGCATTTTAGTGATTCATACAGCTCAATTTCTATTTCTCTTGCTAACATAAGTCATAAGAAGAGTAACAAAGAATTTCCTTAATGAATTGGTGGAATATAGTGTATATAACATTGAAGAATGTTTCCAATTCTAAAATTTGGAAGGATGGTGTTTAAAGGCACTGTAGTTACTTATCTCAACAGGTGGTAGCTGGTAATTGATAATTATATTTAAAGTATGTGCATTCATTGTGGTTGGTAGTAATATAGCATTTTTATCCACAGATCAAAGCATGTGTGAATAAATATGCATTATTTCCCTATTTTAAATAGCCAGAGACTCACTGAACGTTAATTAGATATAAGCAGACAGAAATTTCATGTCCCCCTGCTTGCTTGGAGCTACTAAAAAATTCTTCCCAGAAACTGGGATAAAGAACACCATGTACCTGATCTTTAAATAACTACTGTTCAGGGGTATGGCTCCAACTCCAAGTGAAGCCATGTGGAGCACAAAATGCCCCTGCACACATCCTCCCTGAAGCTCCTCACTCTTAGACCCACAAAGCAGTCTAACAATTCTAAGTTAGAAGAGGCCTCTGTAATAATTCTTCGGGATTCCTGTCTGCTACCGCTGGCTATTCAGCAGGTGAACCAAGGATAGCAGGGTGATAACAATTCTTCTACCCTTCATAGGACTTCTCTCAAAACCCTGATGAACCTCTTAATTTGGAAAATATTTATTGGCTACCCACTATGTGGGAAAATTTATTGTAGGTGCTTGCAGTAAAGCAGTGACTGAAACAAATAGTCGCTGCTGCAATGGAGCTGGCATTCCAGGAAGGACAGGCGATCCATGCTGATTTCTCCTACTCCCAGCTTAACTTGCCCATCTGCACCCAGCCTGCACAAAGAATGGCATCCTGCCTTCTTCCAAAAGACTCCTATCCTGCATATCCCTATCAGGCAGGGAAATATTTCTGAGCATTATTTTCTGTAGTTTATATTATTTTAATTTTTAAAAGTTGTGTTATGAAAACAATAGTTATAGTGAACATGATTTTTCATGTTATGTACACACACTTTGATCTCCTGCTCTCTTGTAACCAAAGCACATGAAGAGATGATTTCCCCAACAAAGGAGTGGGTGCAGTCCTCGGCTTATTACCGGCCCCCCTTTTTTTGGTACCGGGGATTGAGCTCAGGACCTTGCACTTGTGAGGCAGGTAGTGGTGCCAGCCCCTGAAGGTCTTTAATATCCAGCAGTTCCTAGTTCAGTCTGTTATATGTTGCAGGAACAAGAATGTTGATTACCAAAATGGATTAAAGATCTAAATATTAAAATAGAAACTCTGAACCAGTTGGAACAGAGGTTAGGTAGAACCCTTGAAGACATTGGTGTAGGAAAAGATTTTATGAACAAAACCTCAGTTCCCCGTGGACTAGCACAAACAATCAGCAAATGGGATCTCTTCTTATTAAAAGGCTTCTGCACAGCAAGAGAAACCACCAGCAGTGTGAAGAGACAACCCACAATGTGGGAAAAAATCTTCACCTGCTCTTCCTCAGACAAAGCTCTACTATCTCGAAGCTATAAAGAATTTAAAAAGATCAGACCTCCCAAATTGAAAGACCCAATCCAAAAATGGGCATCTGAAATGAACAGACATTTCTCAGACAAAGAAGTAGAAATAGCAAATAAATACATGAAAAAATGTTCAACATCACTGGTCATTCGAGAGATGCAAATGAAAACAATGCTGAGATTCCACCTCACTCCAGAAAGAATGGCTGCTATCATGAAATCAACCAATAACAAATGCTGGCGGGGCTGTGGGGAAAGAGGAACCCTGCTCCACTGCTGGTGGGAGTGTAGACTGGTGCAAGCACTGTGGAAATCAGTATGTAGATACCTCAAAGAACTAGGACTGGAAGTCCCATTTAGACCCCACTATTCCACTGCTGGAGATCTTCCCCAAAGAATTAAAAGAATCATACCACAGTGATATATATGTGCCCATGTTCATAGCAGCACAGTTTGTAATAGCTAAAACTTGGAAACAGCCCAAATGACCATCAACTGGAGACTGGATAAAGAAAATGTGGTTTTTTAATAAAATGGAGTAGTACTCAGCCATAAAAAATGAGAAATCAGAGAGATTTATAGCTAAGTGGATGCACATTGAGGTGATACTCTTTTAAGTGAAATAAATATGACACACATGTGTAAATACCGAGTAGTTTCTCTGGTGTGAGAAACTGAAAGTGTAAATAAGGACTAAATGTATAATAGGTAATGTGAAATAGGAAGAAAAGGGGCAAAGGGGAAGGAAGTAGGAGGGCTATGGGAAAGGACAGAAGGGAATGGGATTAATATGAGAAAATGGAAAAATAGGAACAAAATCTTCGTAAATAGGGAGGACTGGAGGGATTGAAGGGAGGGCTGGGCAAGGGTGAAAAATAAGAACCAAGAGAGACTATGTAAAGGTGCAAATTTTCAATGATGAATGTCATTATATTGTATACCTAAAATGTACCAATGATTAGAATGAATAATCGATAATGTAAAATAGGAAGAAAAGGTCCAAAGGGGTAGGGGTAGTGGGAGGGGCAGGGGAAAGGAAAGAAGGGAAAGGAAAAATGCTGAGAAATGGAAAAAATGAAAATAAAGTCTTTGTAAATAGGGAAGGGTGGAGGGGGTGAAGGGAGGGCTAGGAATGGGGAAAAAATAAGAACCAAGCTGCATTATGTAAAGGTACAGTTCCCAATGAGAAAATTAATTGTGTTGTATACCTACAATGTACCAATAAAAGAATTTAATACATTTAAAAAAAAAAAAAGAATGTTGATTACCAGCAACTCCTTAGTCGTGGGGTCAGAGGAGCCCCTGAAGAGCCTCCTGTTTTTGTTATACATCTTACTTTCTAGAAGATTTCAGAAATAGTTTTTATAATTTTAATTTCCCAACCTGTGTCTTCTTCTTTCTTCTTCCTCAATATTGGTTTTTATTCACTGAATGTACAATTTTTTAAACTATTGTCCAGAATGCCTTTTTCATTCTGATTGAGTTCTTACCAGACAAAAGGCTGGCAATGAGTCTTAATACCTTTGATGTCCAACTAAACCAACCCAGGAGTGGGGCAATGGGGAGAAAACCATCAGGTAGTTATCTTTGGGCCCACACCATTCTAACATTCATAAGTACATCTGTTTTTAAATTTGGTAAGTTTTTGTTTGGGTCCATTAAACTCTGTGTGCATTTGCTCAGGTTTATGTTTCATGGGCAGCTGCTTACAACCTTAAAACTCGGAAAGACCACTGGCAAGGAGTAGCGGGAACTTCTGACCAAAAGGCGATGTCTGGGGCAGGAATGTTCCTGCCTCTTGCTCCATGAAGACTTCTCAGCTGTTTCAGGAGTGTTTCTTCTCCTAGAATAGCAGTACAAAGCAGCGGATGGTTCTTAATAACCTCATGCGCTTTGTAGCAGGGCTAGCTAGGAAACAGCTGGTGTGCTTGCAGCTCACCGGTATTTGAAGCCTCCCATGCACCAGTGCTTGGGCAGCAGCAGATTCCCAAAGAGTTACTGAGCGACATGCAGCCTCTTTCAACCATTTCTATGGATCTGGATGTGTGAAGGAAAGAAAATAATAGCTGGAAAGCACCTTAGAATAAAATGGCTGGAGTCCTGCCTGGTTTACATATTTTTTATGCGCCTGTGGTATGCATTTAAAATTATTGGCCTAAACCTCCTACTAACTAAAGGTACACTACCAATTCTGGATTCTTATTCTCCTTGGTTATCTGTTTTGTTTTGTCTTGATTTGACGTCTTTGGGGAGGTCAGTTCCTGGTATCTTCTAAACAAACCTCCATTCAGAGAGCTGGCTTTATAATTCCTCTGTTCTTCTGGCAGAAAGGATTTGAAGTTCTCTTTTATTTGGAATGATAGCTTTTCCTTCTCCTCTCACCTCATTGTTGGCCCTAGAAAGAGACCCCTCTTCACAGTAAACTGAGCACAATTAAGGAAAAAAAGGGAAGAAGTACCCTAGCACTATTGCCAGTATTGTTTGACCAGATTTATAGGAATGGCAGCAAAATATCTGTAGCATATGTATGGTGTACATCTGGGAAACTGGTGATTGTCCAGCCATGAAAGACACAGAGACACATTATAGTCTCAGAATTATGCAGCAGAGGGATTACCAGAGGGAGGAGACCCTCCATAGTTCACCTTAACATAGCCTCCAAATGACTCATATGCATCACAAGCACCCAGAAACTGCTAACAATGACCCAAATCTTGAAGCACTGCCTCCATGATAGCCTAGCTGAAGCGCAGTGGGTGGGCCCCAGGGAGTGGGAGAAGTTCTGTCATGCCTCCCACTCCATTTTCAGCAGGAGAAACTGAGCACCTGGGCAGAAGCCCCCCCACATGTCCCACAGTAGCACTGTTCTGCACAGGTCAGCTCCTAGCCCGCCAGTCACACAACACTGCGCATTATGGGTTAATTTGACTCAGGAAGCTGACTGCGCCACGTATGTTCCAATCTCAGTGGGAAAGGCGCATTCCAAATTCCTACACGATTGCCTCGAAAACAAACTTCTGAAATTCAACCTGTTCATAAGTTGTGGACTGCCTGTATTTAATACTTTTTTGGCAATATGGTACACTTTCAAAATGTTATGCTTCTTATGGAAGAGGACATTCTGGAAACTTTAAAATTCACCAAAGTTTGGATCCTTTCACTAGCATGTATTTCATTTTTTCTTTGGCTCTATATTTGACACACAGTTAGTCACCCCTGTAGTTTATTTCCTAGCAGATATTCCACACTGCTGTCTTCCCAACTGAACAAGGTGGTTTTAGGTGGTTTTTTGTTTGTTTGTTTTGGTACCAGAGATTGAACTCAGGACCTTGCACTTGCGAGGCAGGTGCTGGAACCACGGAGCTAAATCCCCAGCCCTAGGTGATTTTTTTTTTAACCTAAGGACAATATTCTGGGTGACAAAATATCTCCAGCTTTTTCCATTGAGCAAACAAAGAACTGCTTCAGGAGGGACCATCCTCTTGCCTTCAGGAGAAGCTGCAGGTACATGATGACTGGTAGAAATTGCTCAAATTCTCTTGAATGTAGGCACAGCCTTTTGCTCCAGCTATCTGGGGTGGTTCTATCTCTATTAAGTTCTTCTTCACACGTGTTTCCTCTTTCCCAGCTGTCCAGGCATCTGCTTTTGTTACCACTGTGTTTCCCTTTCAGCATGGGAGTTGTGACATGGGTGCTTGGTTTCTCTGTGAGCCTCAATAGCTACAGGGGCAGAGCTGGTTTAGGTCAGAAATCTCCAAGTTCGTCCTGAAAACTTGCTTTCTGCATATCATCTGTCAGCTCTTTCTGCATTAGCAACCCTTAGACTTCCAGATTCGGTCTCTCTAACCCAAGCTTAAGGGGCAAGAATGCAGGCAGACTGTCCACAAAGGTTTCTCCATTCAGAGCTAGCACATTTAATGAGGAATAACCCTGCAGAGCATAGTTCTCTCCTTAACCACAGCTCTGCCTCACTGCTGGCAATTTCTTACATGAGAGGTAAATGTGGCAGGACCATTATTTATTCTTTCCACCTAGAAGCCTGTTATGTGCCAAATACTATGTCAGATGCTGGTTAGAAATATAAATACATCCTATATTTCAATGAAAGTGTGAGACAGGCCCAGATAGGTTATAATGTAGTCTCATAAGTGTACTGAAAGAAATCCACTTAGTGTTGAGGAAACTGAGTAAGGGAAACTAACCTGAAGGAAGGTGGGCTGGGGAAGGCTTGCTGGAGGAGATCCCATCAGGCTGGGCTGCATCTTAAAGGATGCATAGTAGAGGCTCACGAAGGACAGTCCAGGTCAAGACGTCCCTAGGAGCCAAATAGAGACTTGGGGAGCCAGTATCAAGGCAGTGAACACACTTTGCTTGCTGATACACAAAACCTGACTCCTCCAAAACCCTGCCCCCGCCATCTGATGACTCACCAGATCTCAGAGGCCTCATTTCCTGAGTGTCCCTGAGGGCAGCTGCCATACTTGTTGGCACACCAAACACCCATGCATATTATAGCTCTAAAATACCTCTGGGGCATAGAAATGATTCTGGATTGAAAGCATATGGGCATTTAAAGGAAAAAATATTAATGGATTTCAAATGTTCCCTATGTCTGTAATCTCAAAGATCTCATGGTCTTTACATGGCCATGACCTTATGGACCTTACAGCAAAATCTATTTTCCTAGGAAGCAGTTTTCCAGAAAGACAGTAATGTGAAAATTGCTATTATTAATGGGTAGAGATGTTATATAGTTTCATGTGCACAAATTCTCAATTCTCAATTCTGCAGGTTTTGAAAAGTGAAAGAACAATCCTCAGTGTGCACTAGTGTTTGGGGTAAAAATAGCAGAAACAAAAAGGAACCTGCAGAGAGAGTTTGGCGACCCTGGAAGTAATGTACACACATGTACACACAGGAGCCATCTCACAGGGGCAAATGTGTTGAACTCAATGAACTACACAAGCCCTGGCATGAGCAAGGAAAATGACATTTTGTTTCTCTTGCTTTTATTCATTCAGCACATGTTTTTGAAGTTCCTACTATGTGCTGAGATAGAAAAAAGATAAGATAGAACTGGACCTAGCTTACAGTTTTGTAGGGGGAGATTAGGTACTGAATAAGTGATTTCAAAGTGTCATGAATATTTCATAAACAGAGATAAAAAGTAGAATAGGAAATAGTAACACAGGACCTTAACCTGCTCTTGGATTTCAAGGAAGACTTCAATGGCTGATACAGGGCAATACATGATGGATGAAGAGGAAAATGGTTTTGTGAGAAACATGTTTTAAGAAAAGGGAGAAATCAGTACCCTACCACAAGGCAGAGGAGAAGGTGGCCAGGGCTAACTCATGGGCTGTTCCATGCATTCAACAGTTTAGGAAATAATTGTAAAGCACCTTCTATGTGCTAATACTGCTGTAGACACTGAGGATAGATCAGTGAACAAAACAATCTGGAACATTTCTTGTCCTCTTGGAGCTTACTTTTAGGGGAACTTTATCTGATGGGTGCAGAGAAGCATTGAAGGGTTTGATACACACAAGTAATACAATCAGATTTGCATTTACCTTGTTTCATTGTACTAATAACTTTGAGGGAGGGATTGTGAACATAGGGAAAGAATAAACAACAACAGAATCCCTTTTAACTCATCTTTAGCCAACCCAGAAGCTTCAACATGTACTGTTTTGTCTAAGATCAAAAATTTAGAGATTTCATACCTTTTGTTTGAAGATACCAAACAAGTGGTACATAATTATCTAAAGCTTTGCACTTTATTTTTTGGTACCAGAGATCGAACTTGGGACTTTGCACTTGTGAAGCAGGCGCCGGAACCTCTGAGCTAAATCCCCGGCCCAAGCTTTGCACTTTATATTAACATGTCAGATTTCTGAAATTAATACTTCTGGGATAAGATGGTTAAGGAATACTTCTTGATGTACAATGTCCTGCAAATCTGCTTGCAGTTGCTCTCATTACTCCTGAATCCATGTGGTTGATAAGAAATGACAAACTATAATATGTTTGGTTAGATAGACCATCTGTCTATTCATAATATGGACATTAATTCTCATAAACAGTCACTTCAGCTAAGTGAAATGCCTGATTTCCTTTCATGATATGTTCACTCATAGGCAATTAGCTTCTCTTTCATGTGATTTTATAAGGGACTAACATATTTATTTTTCCCAGTATGTAAATTAATGTGAAATTTACAACATACATATATATATGTATGTTAAATAATTTATATGTGAAGATGTTTCAACAAGGTCATTCTGGTATGTGAAGCAGGACTTTTTTGTCAGTAGTGAGAATCGAACCCTGAGGGGGTGGGGATGGGGCGCTGCCTCAAATTAGGCAAGTGCTCTACCCCTGAGCTGTAGCTGCAGGCTTTCTTTACTTTTTGAGACAAGATCTTGTTAAGTTGCCCAGGGATAGATTTGAACTTGTAATCCTCCTGCCTCAGCCTCCTGAGTAGCTGGAATTACAGATGTGCAACACCCTACCTGGCTAGAAGCTTATTTTTGATGAAGTATCAAATCCAAAAGAGCTTGGCTTTGTAGAAGTGCCACTCACAGGCACTAAGCATGAAGCAGTAAATTTTAGTAGTGTTAAATTAAGGGTGGCATTCTCCACTGGCCCTGCTGTATGTTCTTTATGCGATATTAAATTTCATGAATCCTTGTAGCATTCTGTAGTCAAAACTTATTCAGGAATTTTTGGATTTTAGGAAAATAATGTGGTGATTGTATTGTCTATTATATAATACAATTAAAGTCCAAGGCTGCACCTGACAATTAAACATGTTAATATTTCTTGTATGAAACTCATGCATGTTCAAACCTAGGGGGTTAAATAAGGTACATAAGTCCATACAAGTTAAATTTTGTCACCCGTTGTATTTTCTTTATTCTGTTTTTGTAGCTAACTTTCTAGGTTTTATGCTACAGATAAGAGGTTGTAGACCTGTAATAGAATCCCAAAGGAAATTTGGAAAAATTTCAAGTCTGGCCTATGGCATTAAGGCAAAGAAATGACAAGTATGTCTGGAAACACTATTTACCATGATAGAAATATGTTTCTTTTGTTCTTTGTACAATGGAAGACATAGGGAACTTGGTTAGTGGTGTTATTTTAAGCATGGTAGGGTAATGAACAAATAAATGGGTAAAGTAATACAGGGATAAAGAAAGTTATAATCTCTCCAATTATAAATAACACTCTTCCTTCTTTATTTCTTAGCTGCTTTACCCTCAGACAAACCCCAGATCCTTCCCCAGCCATTAAGTTTCTCCCAAAAGTTTTCCAGCAGGGCAAGCTCACTCTTTCCTCACAGCCTTGGTATTGGCTCTTCTCTCTGACCAGAACATCTCCACACAGTGGTCCCCAGCTGCTCCTGATCCTCTTTTGGGTTTCATCTTCAGAGGGCCCTTTGCTAGTCCACCAGCCGCTTTATCCTCACACTGCTCTATTTCCTCATCACTCCTGAAATTCAGTTCGTTCATGGGTTCACTTCCTGTTGATCTGAATCCCTCGTGAGCGCACATCCCCCATTAGGAGAGGAATGTTTTGTTCCTTGCCGCAAGTCCTTCAGACCTAAGGCAGTGCCATGCAGATGGCGCTCTGTATGTATTAAATGGGTAAATAAATAAATGGATGTTCTCATTATTATTGGTGTATAATAAAGACCTGGCCTCTCTAAAGACTGAATCCTCTTTTCATTTCTAACTTTAAATTACCATACTTTTAGATAATTGTGACGACGGTATATGAAAATTATTAAAAGTTTTATTAAAATGGAAATACAAGTACTCTTTCTCCTCCTCTTTTATTCACTTAACTACTGTAATGACTCACACTAACATCTAAGCCTTTCTGTCAGAAACAAAGAAGAGAAGAGAGAGGCAGAGATAAAGAACTGGATCATAATTTTTGAATGGTTCTTTCTTTTAGATGAATGCTCAGTGTCCTTCTATCTATGTGAAAAATCACCTGAGAGTACTCTAATATATGTGTAATTTAACAATTTTTATTATAGTCCCATACAATATTACAGCTACTGCTGAATATTCAGTTTATTAAAATTCTTCCATTTATTTGTAAATTGTGTTTTGTTTCTAAAAATTAGCAAAAATGTATTATACTGGTATTGTTATAGCTGGGTGTGGTGGCCCATGCCTGCAGTTCCAACATTCTGGGAGACGGAGGCAGGAGGAAGTTTGAGCCCAGCCTGAGTAACTTAATAAGAACCTATCTCAAAAATTAAAAATAAGGTGAGGGTGGGATTTAGCTCAGTGGTTCGGCCACTTGGCCCCGAGTTTGATGCCCAGTACCAAAAAAAAAAAAAAGGTGTGAGGGAGAGGAGGGGAAATAGGAATGTAGCTCAATGTGAATGCCCTGAGTTCAATCTACAGTACCACAAACAGTAATAATACTGTTTTATAATTTAGTATGTTGCAGAAACTTTAATGTGCAAATAATATTTTGTCAATAGTTGCGTCTACCTTGCAAGAAAAAAATATTTATTTCGTTTTCTCCTTGAAAACTAGTTAGAAATTGGATTAAAAATATTTCAAACAAGGGCCGGGGATTTAGCTCAGTGGTTTCACTGCCTGCTGCACAAGTGCAAGGACCCGAGTTCAATCCTTGGTACCAAAAAATATATATATATATTTCAAACAAACTAGAGGCAAAGATAAAGAAGAAAGAAAATAGTCCTGCTGACACTTCAAATGAAATAAGAAGAAAAGACAATAATATCTAATGTTTGCTACTTGTAATGATATTATATCCAAATAAAGGTTTTAGTAGAAGAAATCATTATGCCTCTCTGATCTAAACAAAAACCCAAATTGATGAATAGTTTGTTATTTTCAAAGTGGAAAATAGGGTAATTAATTTTAGATCACTTGACACATTTTGGCTTTCTAAAATTACACTCTGCAGAGAAATAGATTTGGGAAGAAATTTCACAAAACAACATTAATTAAAATGGTTGAAAAAACAATACTATGATAACAGTTGTACAGTAGTGAAGTTGAGGAAAAGTAGAGTCACATTTCTGGCTCTGCTTATAACTGCAAGAGGGAACTTCTAAGAAAAACAAAAACAAAAACAATGCATATTGGCCTTGCCTGCCTTAAACAAATTATTTATCAAGACCCTAGTTAGCTACAGCCACAACTAAACCGCAAAGCAAGATTATTTCACATACCCATCTGTCATTGCCTCTGAGTCTGGGAGCCTGAAGCATGTCTGCCTGCATCGGACTTGTGCTGCTGTGGCCATGAACTGAGATGCCAGAAGTAACTATGGAAGTTGGAAAAAGATTTGTTCAGGAGAGACAAAGATACACACTCACCACGTTCTTTAAATATTTTCTCGGGACTATCCTCAAAACCTCTGTTTTATCTGGATTAATCCTTTCTCTGGTTCACTTTGATCCCAGTCCCCTGTTAGGCCCCTCAGATGCTGAATAAATTGTGAAACTGTGGTGTCAGGATTAGAGATAAAAGAGGAGATGTAGACCATATGTCATCCGTATGCTGATCTCAGGGCGAAAATGGCTCAGCTTTTCTTCAAGTTGTATTATTTGAACTCTAAACAGGTGGGTGTCTGCCATCAGATCCCAGTGCTCCCCCAGGAAAGCCTGGCCTGGCAGCCTGGGACAGCAGGGAAGGGCAGGAAGCAGTGGGTGTTCTCTCCTTGTGACATTCCTCACAGGGCAGCCTCCTGGGTCTCCCTCTACACTCACAGAGCACTGAGTGCAAGTACAGTAAGTGCCTTGTATTTAGTGAAATTCCAGAAGCTACTAGCTTGCCTATTTGTTTTATGATTACCATATCACTTGGCTTTGAAACCAGACTGGCTTTTGTCCCTTTAGATCTGGCCTCTGAACCCTCAGCGAAAGTGGCATTTTTACTGCCTTTTTAACACTATTTTCTGTTGATCTTCATTCAGAATCTCCTCCTTTCAAGCCCACTTCACAGCATCACCTATCAACCTAAAGATCATCCCCTTGCATCTTTTGGCTTGTGGTTTGAAGATATTCTTTTCACCCATTTCCCTTACTCATCATTATGGATTTAATACTCAGTGCTAAAATGTCATCCTCTGGAGAATTAGAATTTTCATGGAATAGTAGTAACTTCATTCTAGTTTACTGCTGGCTTCCCAATGCTCTGCTCATTTTAGGACCTTGGCCAATGTTCATTGAATCAATTAGTATCTCAACAATCTGATCTCTCTGACAGCTTTCACTTCTGTTTCTGATAATATGTTCTTCTAAATCATTAAGAAATGAGAGCTTATCTCCTATGTACTTCATCACAATTTCTCTCCTCTGTATCAAGGAGATGCCTCTTCATCCACTGTTCTATTTGCCTCTGCTTCCTCTGGATCCTGCTCCTTGAAATTTCCCCCCCACCACCACTTATATAGCTATGGTGGCATCATTTTCCCTTTCTTTTCTCAGATCATAAATGTATAAGTTTTCACCATCCTTTTAAAAACATTTTCAGTAGTGCCTGTCCCGGAAACAACTGTCTTCTTGCCTCATGCCCTTCATAGTTAACATAATAGAAAGAATAATTCATATTTCATTGGAACGTTTGCACTTACTCTTTATTTCATTGTAAACACATCTCTACCTCTGCATCTCTGCCAAAATGACTCTCAGAGGTCACTAGTAATCTCTTAATCCCTAAATCTAGTGGCATCTTTTCAGTCCTTTTCTAGTATATTTTTTCCACTGTTGGTTACATGCTTTTCTTTCCACCAGTTTGCCTTCTTAAAGCTTCTTGGTTCTCTTACCTGACTGATTTCTCTGAATCCTACCCACAATCCTCCTACACCAGTAGTTTAGATCAGAGGTGGCAATAGCCTGTGTTTAGGTAGTGATTATCGGAGATGGAAATAAAATTGACTAGAGTTGATGATATGCAGGAATTGCAGTAACCAAGATAACCTCTAGGTTTCTGACTTGCATAACTGGCTGATGATGTCATTTACTGAGATAAGAAACACTAGGTAAACCATCTAGTGGGGAGGCCACCAAAAGTTCTACTTTAAATATAAAGGCAAATTGGTGGGCAAGACACACGGTGAAGTTTGAAGTGTCTTGGAATGTTTGAGAATATGTGTGCAATAGATTTTATCTAGGACTAGAGTTTGGAGAACTCTGAATGCAGGATAAAGTGCTGTGTTATCTGTATGGAGGTCAGAATGGAGAGCACAGATGAGATGACCTGAGAAAGAGGCAAAAATGAGGAGAATGGGAAGTCTAGAGGAGCTAGAACACTGGGTAGGGCAGGACAAGTCTGAAAAGGTAACTGTGAAAAAGTAGTCAACATACAAAGGGCAAAGCTGGGAAGTGTTAGGACATGGAAACCACAGAAGAGTAGCTCAAGATGTTTGAAATGGAGCACACATAAAATACTATGAACTAATTAAACAAGTCCTGGTTCCTTATATTGGACATAAAGTTGATATAGGCAAAGGCCATGTAATATCATCTTGGTCAAGGATAGACCACATCCATAAGAGTGGTCCCATCAGATTAAATCACCTAGTGACATTGTAGCAATCTTAGAATGGCTAAGCATACTCTGTGATGTTCACTCAATAACAAAATCATCTAATGACATATTTCTCAGAATGTATCTCTGTTATTGAGTGGTACATGACTATATTCAAACCTGGTGAAATAATTTAAAACGTGTCTGTTGACTATGCAATAGTTTTTCTTTTTATGACTGAAATTTGACTACTTACATAAGGAAATCCAAGATAGCCACTACAGCTGACTGTCTCCTCCAGGTATAAACTAAAACACTCTTTCAAGAATGAAATCATTTGTTCTTTATAATATAATATATATAACCAAAGCTACAACAGCATCATCATGGTCCAGCACAATCTAAAATAATTTTAACTCGTTTTCTTTGAGCTGTCTAAAAAAACTTACTATTTTGACCAATAGAATTGAGTCAACTATACATGTTGAAACAACTCATGGATATTCATTATATTGGTACAGGATGTAAATCATCATACCCTACATTCAAATGCATTTGTTTTCATGGTCTCCAAGTTAGCTAATATCATATTTGCTTCCCATTCCATGATTGCAAAATGTATAAATTTGGCAATTGGTGAGGCTCCTAAACCAATGGACATAAGGAGACTATGAAGAGGTAAACAGGGTCTCCTAGAACCTAGACTCACAAGCACCCCCAGTCTAGTGGTCCAGGAACTCCATTGTTCCAGGCATGAATGTGTGCAATTTTTATGATAGGTAACATACGGAGTGAAAATCAATTTTTGTGCAACCTAATATATGACTGTTTAGGAAACCTTTACAACTTCACAATTTTCTGAGAGGTTGCAAATATCACTTTACTTCTCACATTAATATATCTTCATGGAAATCTAATCATATTAACTTTATTAACTTTGCTCGATGTTATTTATGTTCTAATTAATGAGCATCTTGCATTTCTTCACAAAATTAAATTTCTAAAGTCTCTTTTTTATTTTAATGTCTAAACACTATAATCAATAAATGCCTTTAAACCCCTTAAATGACAGGATACCTTTGCATGTTTGAGAATGAAGCAATAGCTTTGAAACCATTTTTTAAAAAATCATTGACTAATGCTCTGCTATTGCTTGTTCAATGAACAGAGGTCAATTGCTTTGGGGATGCTGAAAGTCTGGCATACTGAAATCAGTCTTTTTTTTTGCCCAGGAAAGGGTTATTGGATGAGTTTACTTAATCTGTGGCCTCTGTTTCTCAAGACTGTTTCAAGGCACTAGACACAATTCTTTCTAGCAGCAGAAATCTCTTCAGAGAGTAGGCCCTAGACTCTGCTCTGTCTCATGTGATGTAGGATCCACTAGCTTCATTCAGAAAAGTGAAAAAGCAAGTGGGAAGGAATTATCTCATCTTCATTTCTTTGCTGCTGTTGTTATTTCTTTGGCATATTGCTTCTCAGGTGGTTCCAACAGTAAATCACATATTCTTATTGATGTAAATTTTGTTTTGATTTTCTGTTCTTTTTCCAGCATAAGTTACTTTTCTTTAAATTCTGTCACAGCTCATAAATGAAGGCAGTTCAGTGGCCTAATTTATTTCTGTTATGCGACTATGGTCTGTTTGGAACTGTGACAATCCAGATGTTACCTAGACTCTTTATATTAATGTGACAGCCGTAGTCCCTGCTAGAGTCAGTTGGAACCAGGTATTGCAGGATGCTGAAATGTGACACAGATATAAGATTGTAACTTACTCTTTTCTAGGGCCAGCTATGCATGAGGGAAAGGGATTAAGAAGCTACTCTGTGATGGTAGCACAGTGACTTGCTCTAGGAATCCCAGATGGTTTCTTCTTTTTTGGTACCGGGCATTGAACTTGAAACCTTGTGTTTTGAAGGCAGGCGGCGGCACCACTGACCAATCCCCAGCCCCCCCACAGCTGGTTTCTTAATTTTGTCATTACTGATCAATAAAGGTAGCAGAATAACAACTATTCTTATTGATGGTATAGGTTTGTGCTAGTTAATAAATACGAGAACTCTAGAAAAGCAATTTTAAAATTTTTATTCAATAGCAATATGGCATTTTATTAGAAGGAGTTACACTCTATAGTTAGCAGTGACTCCTTACCTGGTATACATCTGCCTGGTTTTACAATCAAGGTCAACATCCTGACGGCTATTTTGCTTCATGGGTAGAATTGACAGATGCAGTAAGAGCCAGAGCAGAGGGCAGTACTTAATGGGTATGATTTTTCCAAAGTGGGCTGAAATAAGAGTCCTAGAAGTGGTCTTATTGACACAATGCAAAGTAATCTAGGTAGCTAATAATAATTAGCTAGCTTAATTATTCAACTCCAGGTCATCAACTGGATTGACCACTATTGTCAGCATTTCTGAGGCAGGGGTGGGCGGGGCGGGGGGGCAGTGGAGGAAGAATTTCAAAAGTAAAGGTATAGAAACAAAAGAGAGAGAAAAATAAAGCAATGCTTATGGATTAGACTCATGTTACAGCTCACCATTTTAAATATAAGTAAACACAATACAAGTCTAGCTTGTGAAAGAGTACATGAAATGGAAACATGTTTGTTTTCTAAGATTTATATGGTGTAGGTATTGAAATCATTGTTGACAGGATATAGGTAAGATAAAAATGTTGGTTAACACATCAGAATAGAGATAGAATAGTGAACTGAATTCAACAATTCTAGCCCCTTTTCTAAGATTCAGTAGCAGCATCATGTCACCATAAGAATGAACCTTATCCATTTGTGAAGAAGACATGGTTATTTTGGCCTTAGACAAATCCAGTATGACTGCCAGAAATGCTTGTGCAATCTTGACTGTGTTAATAGAAAATGTGGTGACAGGAATCCACATAGGGTCCAGAACAATAACATTCCCTCCCTCCTTCCCTTCTTTCCATTTTCTGGCCCTGTTCTAGGTTCTGAGAGTAAGAAAGATAAACTTACTATCTAGGGAGGAAGCTGCCAATAAATATGTGAAGAAATAAACAAGATAAGCTCACACAATGATATGTGTGAAGTTGAAAATAAAACAGTGAGAGAAGACAGTGATGGAGAAGAGTTGATTTAGGTGGAATGAGGGACGGCTCTCAGAGCAGGAGATATGCATACTGAAGCTAGAAGAATGCCAAGGAACTGGGCATGAGAGAAACCATGGGAAGGTGCAGCTCTTAAAGAGCAGAAAGGTATCAGTGTAGCTAGAATCTCATGTGTTAGGAGGAAAAGGTTAGGTATGATTTTGGAAAGGGAAGAGATGGAAGGAGGAGGCAAGGGATAAGGGATGAAAAAGGAATTAAGATGTGTTATGTATGTGCACCAACTCTGCACAAGAAATGTAAACACGATGTATTGCAGACATGTACAAAAAAAGAGAATCAAGAGGTGGATGGAGGGTGGAGGAAGAGAAAGGAAAGGCGATGAAAAAGGAATTGAGGGGGCTGGGGATTTAGCTCAGTGGTTTCTCCACCTGCTGCACAAGTGCAAGGACCCCAGTTCGATCCCCGGTACCAAAAAAAAAAAAAAAAGAATTGAGATGTGTTATTGTACATGTGCCAATTCCCCACGAGGAATATAAAAAACATTATGTACCACAAACATGTACTAAGAAGAACATATAATTTTTTTAAAAAAGGAAAGGAAGAGAATGTGTTTTGCTGTGTGATGGTCAGAGCTGAGATACTTCAGCAAGAAATAGACTTGAAGAGTTGGACACAGAATGATGAGAAGTATTTTGAAACTGCTTTGTGAAAATAACAGTTGGAGCTGGAGATGGCTATTTTGAGAGGAGAAGACTTTGGGGACGGAGAAGTGATAAACATCTGAGTATTTGAGAAGTGTCCTATTGGAAGAGCTACAGAAGGCTCTGTGGAGTAGCCCTCGGGCCACTGCCTGGACCATGGTAAAGCAGAAATGACACTGCTTAGAAAAAAGAACATTTGGCCAGGGATTTGGCTCAGTGGTTTTGCCGCCTGCTGCGCAAGCGCAAGGACCCGAATTCGATCCCTGGTACCAAAAAAAAAAAGAAAAGAAAAAAGAACTTTAACCACTGACCTCATCCAAAAACCGAACGAGCAGCTAGCTTCCCAAAGTTGTTAGTTTCTAGTCCCAAGGGTTGTTAGTCAGGGCTGGACAACGTTCAGATTTTAAGATTTTGAAGGCCTCTTACTGTGTTTTACATATGTGCTATACCCTAGAACAAGACCTGATGAGTGGATGCTTAGCCAGTATTTACTGAAATAATGAATAACTAAATACAGTAGCTATTTGATGACCTATTTAATCAGACAACCTCTAAGAACACACCTCACTCTAGAATTTTATAATTCTGTGATATGAGTAAAAGCAGAATTATTTTCAATGCATTACAAATTATTTGGAAAAACCTTTAATGGGAAGTCTCATACATAACTTCTTAAACTATACCAAATTCACTAGTAGCATTTCAGCCCTCAAAGTTCCCAATGCAAATTCCCCTGTATATCCTAAAATACTAAAAATAATAACACCATTCCTGCCTTGTAATAGAAAATATTATTTAATATACAGGGGATTTTCAGACAGTACGGCCCTCAAATTGCAAGTTGATTTGAAATATATCATTTATATTTTTACCTTTAATGTTTTAACCAAATATATGAAAGAAGCTTCATTATTTTCTTATATTTCAATTAAATTTTGCTTTTAAAATATAGTTACTTTTGGGGGGGGAGGTACCGGGAATTGAACTCGGATCCTTCCACTTGCAAGGCAGGTGGCGGAACCACTGAGCTAAATCCCCGGCCCTGTAGTTACTTTTTTAAAAAGGTATAATTTCAATAGATTCTTAGTCTGGTTTTATAATTCAGACTATAAAAACTGTTGACATATACTCTGTTGTATATTGATCAAAGACATTATTACAGTGCATTTTAAAATTTAAGATGATTCTTCTAATGCGTAGCATCAATTATTCTGATCTCTGCTGAGAAGTGATGACATGTGGTATTCTTATTTAACATAGGTCTAGTAATTTGGATAGTTTAAGTAGATAGTAAAATATACCCCATACCTGAAATAAGCTTGCATAGATAAGGCTTTATGAAAATTTATGAAACTGGCTGAGATTCACTCAGCAAAAATATAATTTTAAAATAGCACCTGCATTGAATGGATCACAAAAATGACCATGATTCTTTTTCATTTATCCAGTAATAAATTACTAGCCTACTTTGTGCGTGGTATTGTTTGAGGGCTTAAAATATGACAGTGAATACAACAAAAATCCTGTTCTATAGAGTTCCTCATATACACTAGAGGGTTACAAGTGAAAGTTCCTTATGACTATATACCTATATAACACTATAGTTTAGAGAATGCCTTTACAACAATGACTACTTTTAATTCCCCCAAAATCTATGAAAGAGGTAATAGAGGTAATAAAAGAGGTAATAAAAATATAATTAACATGTATTGAATGCCAGGCATTCTTCAAAAGATCTACATGTATTAACTCCTTTAATTTTCAGAGCCACCTGGTAAGGTATATATTGAAGATTTAATCTTTCAGAATTAGAACTTAAAAAAATTTTTTTTCTGTTGATTGAAAAACATTGACATTTGTAGAAATGCTCATAGAGTGCACAGGATATTAAACATGGAACAGTTAATTGGTAAGGTTCCCTATACCAACATGCACTTAATTCCAGTTGGAAGTTTACCTAATGGTGCCATATTTTCACAAGGATATAATAATTTGTTATATGAACAGGGGTTTGTTCATATTTGATTTTCTTAAATATTTAAAGATTTCTAAAACTGAGCAAAAAATTTGCCCAGACAAATGAGAACCTTTCTCGTCAAATCAGCAGTTCTTTCTCAATGTCTGTTTTTGCAAAGATATATTCATCTGACAGGGTCAGGGCTTCTTTAAGTAACTACATTTTGAGGTCTGGGTTTTCAGATTACTGAAGACCTATAACACCCTCCTCCCCATTCTGAAAGTCACTCTGGGGACTGGGCATGGTGGTACTCAGGAGACTGAGAGGAGAATCACAAATTTGAGGCCAGCCTGGGCCACATAGCAAGTTCAAAGCCAACCAGGACTGCATAGCCAGGCACCTTTTCAAAAAGAAAAAAAAAAAAAGGAAAGCCATTCTGGGAAGTTGTCTTTTCCTGTTAAAATGGAAAAATGTGGGGAGAAAATGAAATTACTACTCTGCTTTCCCATAGCAGGTGGGCCTTCTTTTCCAGTATAATTAGAGTTGTCTTTTTATAACTCTGAATTTAAGATATAAAATGAGATGGTTGATTGTTTAGTAATCACTAGAGTTCTATTTTTCCCCTAAGGCATAAGTTTTTATCTTCTTTAATGGGAGAAATCTGTTTTAGTTTCATGATATATGCTGACAGTTTATATCTTACTAAAGATATTCTCTCAAACTTTGAGTTAAAACATGTAAAGTACATATAATTCTTGGTCACTGTGAATGAGATCTGTATCTACAGTGATGGATTTTATTCATTTCAGTATACTAATTTGAATATCTACATTTGAATTAAAACGTGGTTGCTGATAATGTCACATGCATAGGCTAGTCAAATGTTCTTAATTATTTAAATATAGACACAACTTTCTTTTATTATGCACCTGATAAGTCAAACAAATATGAAGTGCAAAGCTTTTAAGACCTCTAAAATCTCTCCATCAGATGTATACTGCTGTGAAAGTAGAAATTGCTTTCATAGAGATTTGGAAAGGGGAAAAATTTAAATAATGATATGATTTAGTGTACAGTGGGCAAATCAGCATACTTAAAATACATGAATATTAAAATAATGCAAAAAACATAACTAACGACATTCTATTTATCAAGCAACTGACTTTTAAATAATTTTTTTCATTTAAAATTTCCTTCATAGACCTTCAGAGTTCCTTACATTGTTATTTTTCCAGATCACTGTTAAGTAGAGCCTTATGCTACTCATAGAATTCACCTAACATATTTGAATTGGCATAGTTACTATTAAAAAAGGATCTAGAATGCCTTTGGGCTCTGTGTTTGGGTTGAGAAATTTCATACATAAAGAGGCACTTGGCCAATGAAAGGAAGCAAAACAACATTTATTCAGTGTCTATTAAGTGCCAGGAGATTTACCTTGGGTCTCCTTGAATCACATCACAGCCATCCTTTCAGTTTGGAACAATAGCTACCCCTTTGTTTGGCTGAGGAGGAAACTCTGGTTCATGTAGGTTAAATGTCTGCCTGAAGTCACAGAATTTGTAGAGCAAGGATTTAGCTCTAGATTTCTCTGTATCAAAAACCTTGGCTATATTTCTTCATCAGTACTGCCTGCACACACCAAACTACCTTCAGAAAGATATAGACAATTATTCTTCTTCCATTAAAGCCTTTGATCTCTCTGTCACATTTTGTTTTATGTATTCCTTTGCTTATTTGTGGTAGTGAGGATTGAATCCAGGGGATTTGCACTGAATTATATCCCCAACCCTTTTTGATTCTTTGTTTCAAAACAGGTTCTTGTTAAGTCACTAAGTTACCTAGGCTGCAGTTCAGCCTGCGATCCTCCCCAGTTCCTCAGCCTCCCAGCTAGGGTTTCAGATGTGCACCACTGTGCCTGACTACATTTTAGTGTAGAGTTTACAGGCCTGTATACATTCCCAAAACACTGTCTTCAAAATGAATCATCATTCTCAGTAAGAATTATGAGGATAAGTTGGTGGGATTATTTGAAAATTTCCAGGCTTCAGCTGTGTAGTCTACTTTTGTATGGCAGGCAAAATTCTGCTATCTTTGATAAAGAAATGTTTTCTTAGATTAAAAAAAAAAGGAAATTCTCCTTATATTTGTTTTCTTAAGTTGCCCTGTCCTTCCTTCCTTACAATCTTTAGCCTTTCTGAAAAGTAAAGTTAATCTTTTTAAACTTGGCAAACTTTTAATTTAAGATTAATTGCCATTATCTAATCTATTTTGTTTAAAGAAGGTTAATACTTACAAGGACTGAAGATGGAGTGACATTTGCTTCAAAAGTGAGATAGTAGATGTCACAAACCCAGTAAATGGCTTTTAAGAAAATACAATTTGCAGCAAAAGTAAACTTTTTTGAAAGAAAACACTTTTATCAAGATAATTTACTTGGCCAACTTTAAAAGTGATGTAGAGGATGGGTAGTGTAGCTCAGTGGTAGATCACTTCCTGGCATGTGTGAGGCCTATGTTCTATCCTCAGCACTGCAAACAAAAAATAAAACACAACGAACCTGTTGTACAAATTTTGTACATTTTATGTTTGCTGTTAGTCAATCTACATTTCTTTGCATCAGACTGCAAACTCATTGTTCTTTGAGTCATTCCTCTTTGAACAGTTCTTTAATTCTAATCCTTTTCCTACAGAAAAGAAGGTTTAAATTGTAACCATAAAGTAGGCATCAGTTTCTTCATGCTAAAATATGTTCTGTCTGGTGGAGCATGTTTTCTCACAAGAGAAACATTCGAAACCTAATACCTCTGTATTAAGTTTACCAGTGTGTTTTGGGCCGGGGATTTAGCTCAGTGGTTCTGCCACCTGCCCCGCAAGCACAAGGACCTGAGTTCAATTCCCAGTACCAAAAAAAAAAAAAAAAAAAAAAAAAGTTTACCTGTGTGTTTTAAAACAGAAGATTGTGCTAAGTGCTAAAAATCATAGGAACACGCAGGCTGGATAAAGATAAGGGTGGATTTTGGATGACCTCCTGCTGCTCTCCAATGACCCCATGAATGGTGCCACCTTCCACTCATATTCTCTTTCTTTCTTAAGAAGATGAATTTTTTGTAGTTACTGAAGCTTTAAAACATGATAGAAAAGAAATTGTCATTTAAAAAAATTTAAAAGAGAATAAGATAAAAATATTTCACAAGAATATCAGTCGATTTAAAAGAATGAATTGGAAAGTCATTCTTCCGGTATTTAGTGTCATTCAAGTACGGATGCCTGGAGAAAGGCTGGGATATTTCTTATCCTTTCAGGTCTTTAGAAGCAGCAGAAAGCTTCAGTTAACAAAGCAGAATTTCCCTTTTTTAGGGAGATGTTACACCAAAACTAGTAATCCTTTTGAAGTGCAAATTTTTTTATTTAAACGTATTAAGCTAAAGGAGTTCGGGCATGTTTAAAAAGCCTTTCATTTCTTTAGTCATAACCTATTATTTTCTTTAATTTTTGGATTTCATCTATCATATTGTGTTTATGTCTTCTGTTCCAGATTTCCAGAGACATGTAGCTAAAGTAATCCAATCAGTACTGAAGATAACATACCAAATATATCAGTGCCTATTGCTCTGATGAAATATGATCATGGTTATTACAATCTGCAAAAAAAATCAGTGAACTAAACACTCTGGGTTTGGGTAGTGTGTTTACAAATATTATGTGCATATTTAAATATGTGCAGAGACAAGCTTGTCTTTAAGACAATTCAATCAGTGCTTATTTAACAAAAAACTGCTATCAGAAAATTGGAAACTTACAAATTTGAATGCAGCACAAAGGTGTCAGTTTGTACCCTAAATTTCAGGAGTTGTATATAATTTAAATTTTAGATCTTAATTTCTGTGTCATTGGCAAGGATGATAGCCCTCTGGTGGAACCATGCTGGCTTTCCTCTTTCATATGTTAGACAGATATGTATCTCCTTTATTGGAGGAAATCTCCTAAGGCTCTTTAAGTGCCTAGGTGCTCCATAAGCCCATCGTTGTCATGTACCCCCAAAGCACAGCCCTCATAAACATTTTCAGACATTTAATAGGAGAGATCGCTAACTGTATTTAGGAAGAAGGCTGATCAACAATGGAAGAAAAGAGCGTGTGGGCCAGGGATTTAGCTCAGTGGTTCCAGTGCCTGCCTTGCAAGCTCAAGGTCCAGTTCGATCCCTGGCACCAAAAAAAAAAACAAAAACAAAAAAAAGAAAAGAGCGTGTGATCATAAGGTAATTAACTAAGGACTTGCTCAAGAGCCTGCCCAATCTTCTTGTTTACTCACCTAGCATTGAATTGGAAAAGAAATTAAAGTCAGTGCTCCTGGAGAATAATGATATGTTATGCTTTTCAGTAGAGATTCTGAGACTCCAGAATCACCTGTATTTTATTCCTGCATCTTTAGCAAGTGTTTGATGTCAGCAGGTCTGAATCTGGGTGAGGATCAGTGTGGGGCCAGGAGACTCCTGAGGATGGCAGTGAGTTCTTTGGTTGAGTTGCAGCAGCTGGGAGGATTTTTCCCTTGGAGGTTACAAGGCCTGTCAGAATTGGGCTTCTGTGTATGTGAGCATGGATGTGTTCAGAGAATTACACTGATCATGACTGATTCTTTCACACCCAATTCTAAAACCTACATTCTACATAGTTACCCCTTTTCCTCTAAATGACAAGACTGATGTGCTGAAAGGTTGTATTCTAAAAACACTGGATATATTTAACCCTGCATTATACCATGTCTTCACTCACACATACTCTTGAATCCTGTGTGCAGTTCTTCTTCCCCGGTCTCTGTACTTCACTCTATTATTTCATTCCTTCTGTTCAAAAACCTGCATTTCTGTACTAAGCAGGTTACATTGAGCATTCTGGGATTCTCAGTCTAGTGCTGTAAACTCCACATTGCACTACCACTTGGACCTACTTGCAGGTTCCAGCTGTGTTGGGAAAATGATGGAGAAACCTATATTCTTCCCTTCTAGGACTTCTTGAGGTTACTCTGATAATCCTAAATTATTTCAACCTGAAAGTTGTGAGAATAAAATGCATGAGATAATTGTCTTTTTCCCTTTTGGGCATAGCTATATAAGAAGAATGGATCAAATTAGAATATATTACAGGCTCCATTTCATCCTGTTTTAAGCATGGGACTATTTCCACATACAGTGTGAGTTGTAGATAATATACTACTCAGCAACAATTTAATAATTTGAAGATCGGGCCGGGGATTTAGCTCAGTGGTTCTGCCACCTGCCTTGCAAGCACAAGGTCCCAAGTTCGATCCCCAGTACCAAAATAATAATAATAATAATAATAATAATTTGAAGATTTTCTTCTGAACTAACACAACAGCCCAATCTTCTATTACAGCCAATGCCCACACCACAACTACATTATTAGCAGTTAAAAAGTTTGAGTGACATTGTTGCTTTTATCCTCCATATAAAACTCTAAACTGAAAATGCATTTGTCTGTCTTTTAAGATCCTATAATTCTCAAATTTTAATCTATTTCCTATGAAGAATCCCAAAACCAGTTTTCAGATATAAATAAAGCAGCCTTTGATTTACCTGTCTAGAGAAAGAGCATGGCATTATAATTATAACTTTTATTTCAAGTGTTTATTGAAAAAAAGTAATTCTGATATTCTTGTTTCCACATAGAACAAGATTTTAGCTGTGTTGGAATATTTCCATTTGTAAAATAGCCTGATATAATGCCAAATTAAATGGAAATAGTTGTGGGCCAAATTCTGTTGGATCATTATTTTTAGCTTAGTCTTTTCTTTTTTCAAACACTACTTTAAAAATAACTGTTTTTCAAAAAAATTTACCCCCGAGTGCCATTTTCTTCTCTCAGCTTCACACAGAGTTCCCTTAGAGTAGAATTGGTATCAAAAAAGGTTCTGAATATATTCAAGGGTTACATGCAGCTTTTAGCTACCATAGAGCATAAGGGTTATTACATTTGGCAGCAGTTCTCCTACTGGAGCTTGCAAAGTCACTTGAACTGGGTGCCCCTCAAATTCTGATTTAGATCCAGGGTGGGGTTCCAGATTTTGTGTTTCTAACAAGTACCCAGGCAATCAATGTTGAGAACAGCTGTTTAAATGTCTACATTCAAATGTAACATATGTGTGTGTATGTGAGACAGAGAGAGATTGTGTGTGTGTGTGTGTGAGTGTGTATTCAGGACCCCTATCACCATCCCCTGTGAATACTAAACTCCATGGAGGCTGGAGTCCCTTATATAAAATGGTGTAGTATTTGCACATAACCTATGCACATCTTCTTACAGTTTAAATAATCTCTAGATTACTTATACTATCTAATGTTGCCTAAATAGTTGTTATGCTGTATTGTTTAGGAAATAATAAGAATAAGAAAGTCTGTATGCATTCTGTACAGATGCACTTTATTTCCCATATTTTCAACCCGCAATTGGTTGGATCCACTGACGCAGAAGGTCATGGAAAGCCATCTGTGTATTTTTCCACAAGTTACACAGTTGTGCAGTGCAAGCCAACCTATGGGTCTGATTGTGTCTATCCTCCAAACTTTGGAGAACACTGTGGATAATACTCTTTGAAGGGGCCATGTCAGTGATGTCTCTACAATGATTAATCCCTTATGGAAAAAGCACAGAACAGCGGATTTGGGATAATTGAAGTGTGTCTAGAGGACATAGAGTACTGTGCACTCTGATGCTCCTCCAGCACACATTTCTCTGGCTTCAACTGACTTGCAGAAACCTGGGATGCAGTGTGCTTCATGAAGTGAAGGGGGGGAGGAGGAGAAGATAGCAACCACCAAGACCAAAAGGAGCAATATTGAATTACATGTGGGTATTTAATTATAACCGGTTTCAGATGGATATTGCTGCTCTCATTTCACTAGTAAGAAATTTTGATTCAGAAAGAATACAGAACTTGCACAATGTCATGAAACTATTATATGATAGAATTGAGATTCAAACCTGTTTCTCTGGTTCCCAAACTGCCACCCTTCATACAATACTACATGTAATGGCAAAGGAACAAAATTTTGCCATTTATATTGTACTCCATTCCCCATCAACGAATGAATCTTATTGCAAACTTTATTTTATTGTTTTTACTATATTAAGAGCATAGGGCCGGGGATTTAGCTCAGTGGTTCTGTCACCTGCCTTGCAAGCGCAAGGACCCGAGTTCGATCCCCGGTACCAAAAAAAAAAAAAAGAGCATATTAATAGATCCTTATTATAAAATATTCTCAAAACTAAGTATATGAATATATAAAAATAAATGTGCCTTGTATGTGCACATATACTATATAAAATATATAACCTGTGAAATAAATATAAAGTGTGTAGAATAGTGTGTATAACAGAATACGTATACCTCTAATCCTTTCTGTGCACTTATAAATGTGTATGTTTTTTAATTAAAATGAAATAATACTACATGTATTTTTCTGAGTTCTGAACTGAATTTAGTAGTAAATAAGTTGTTTGCTAAACCTCACCAATTTATATGATACATTTTTAAGTGATTTATAATGATTTCATTAGATAATTAAGAACATATCCAAAATGATTTCTCATAAGGACAAGCAGATTCGATTTTTGCAACTTAAACTGAGTTAAAGAACACAGTGAATGCTCCCTTCATCTCTCATTTAGGCACTCAATAACCACATACTTTTCAGTTACTTATTGTTTGCAGGAAAGCCATTTTCCCTCTCAAATACACACACACACACACACACACACACACACAACTGGCCAAGGGCTAATTTGCAATTCAAAGAATAAGATACTGTTATGTAAGAAGTCAGAATAAGATATTTTCATTGCTTTCTGAGTTTCAACTTGTTACTTGCAACTGTGCATGTGTTATAGACATCAGTCCCACAATGTGTAAAGCAAATCTTTGAGTTTTACAACCATCTCACGAAATTATTTTTGTAAAAGACCATGCAGTGACTACCTATTAAATTAATGTCAGGATTTTAGGGAAGTAGTCTGACAAAGAAACCCACCACTCTCTTCTTCTCAATCAGCATTTTTTTTTTACATAAACATCAATCTGAGAAGGACAAAAATTCAGTTGTTTGGCAATGGCTCGAGAAATTCAATGTTCAAAACATTTTCATTTGTATTAGAAAGTCTATTTTTGGCATATTACACTTTTACATTGTTTGGTTTTGCATATTTTGGAGAATAACAAATATGTCTTAGTAATTAGATAAGGCAGATATCTTTGTCTAAAGCCAGTAATAATTTTTCCATTTCAGTGGCACCACAAGCTAAAAAAAATGACAAAGGCATATTTGAGAAGAGTAAAGTTAGGTACTGGAGGGGAGCTGGCTAGAAGTGGGTGCATATGCTATACTTTTAGGGATCTTGGCCATAGGCTAAGATAAAGACCTGCCTATGATGCTTGGTCTTCTATACGTATTGCATGGAACACCCTAAGGAGCCGCTTTCACATTTAAAGTTATTTTTACAGTATTTCATGTTGACTAGTAGTTTGAAGAAGAACAGGGAAATTAGTATCAACACAAGCAGCTCCATATAGCCACCGTGATAACCTAATTAATAAATGTATTATTACTAAATAATGTTAAGATATAGTGGGAAGTATAATTGAGTTGTGTAATAACGACTTCTTTTTATAATTTTGTTTGTTTGTTGGGTAGTGGAAATGGAACCCGGGGAGTGCTGTGTCCTCAGTCCTTTTTACTTCTTTTTATTTTTAGATAGAGTTTTGTAAAGTTGCCCAGGCTGGCCTTTAACTTGAGATTTTCTTGCCTCAGCCTCCAGGGTAGCCAAGATTACAGGTGTGTACCAAACCAAGCTACTTTTGTTTGTCACTTTACCCTCAATTACAAAAACTGTACTGCTAAAAAAAAACCCCAAAAAACAGAAGAAAGAAAAAAAGAAAGATCATTTTCTTTAAATAACTGTATAACTGTTATTTCTTATCCACAAAGTTACTTTATAAGTGAGTGTAGCTTTCATTACAAATAGATGAATTATTCTTGCATATTATCTACAACATAGAAAAATAAATCAATATGCTTAAATGGAAAATATAATAATGATAACTGTAAAACAGTGATCAGTTACTGGATCATAATAATTATCATAATGCCAGGAAATGGTAAATAACATGTATCTAAGTTTAATTCATTATCCTTAAAGTAGCTACTTATTCTGTGAATATTGAATGAAATGTAACTAAAGTTATTGACACTGATTTGAACATTCAGTATTGTAAAGTAGCAGGTTATAGATCTGGAAGTCAGAGTCGATTTAAACAATACACTGCAGAACTCAGGTGGCAGGACTCAGGTGAACATGGCCTTTCAGGGAGTAGGCACCTTGGGAAGCTCAAGCTGGTACAGTGAGGGTGACAGTGACCGTGATGGTCTCCTCCACGGCAGCCAGGATAGGTGAGTGCAGGAATGTGGTCTAATTAATGTCCTCATCCAGTGTTCCTGCCTTGTTGGACAAGGCAGTTATGCACATGTTAATCACGTGGTTTAACACTAAACTTACAGGGTTTTTACCTAGCAAATTTATCATGGCTTTTTTTTTTAACCAGAGAGAATAGGAAAAGTAAGAAACTATAATATTACCTTTGAAGACGACTTGCAAAGATTTGTTCCAAAGCAGGCTCCTATGAGGCCAGCACTGTCTGAGTAGGAGTGGTCCTCCTAAGACCACTTTGCCGAGAATTGTTAGTGTGTTGATTTAGACAATCAGTTCATCACCACACACATACCATTGCATACTACATAGAATATGCGATCACGTCACATATTAGATCTACTGCATACATACTTTTAGAAAACGTCCATTTGAGACTTCCAGAGCTGATTTTGAGAATTCTCAGATTGCTTTAATCTTTGTTGTGAATAAAAATTGCCAAGATCAGTACTCAGTATCTGATATTACTTTGTAATCAATCCATCCTTTGTAAGAAAAGAGGGGAGCCTTGAATGCGCTTCTTCTAAGTGATAGGCAATGATAAGTAATGAAGAACTGCTTTGTTTTTTTTACAGCAATTAAGTCCCATACCTGATAATCTCATGAGTATGTGGCATTTCTAATAGCTAAATGACACAACTAAATGAAATTTAAAAGGTTTAATTAGGAAATTTTATTAAAATGTCACAAACTGTTTACTTACTCTGCAGAAATGGTGAATATTTTCAAACTTTTGCTATTCAAAGGACTCGCATTATTAACACAGAGATTTTAATACAGACAGCTGAGTAATGTTAGTGTTTTCCAGGTTTGAGAGATTATACTTCCCTTGATGTGCATGTAAATATCTAGCAGTACTTTGTACTGATCTGCAGCTGAGATTCTATGAGTAAGAAATCAGAACACTGAGGGGAAGTACCACTGAACTGTCATGTTACAGCCCTACCACCAAACCCTAAAGGGGATGCAGACATCTGCAAAGGGGGGGGTGGTGAGGGAAGAGGGGTGCGGGAGGGAGAGGGAGAGGGGGAGAGAGAGAGAGAGAGAGAGAGAGAGAGGGAGAGAGAAAGAGAGAGAGAGAGGGGGAGAGAATTTCCACAATATATAAATATAAAGTCCTGGGACAGTTGATCAAGGGAAAAATTGAAGACTCAGTGCATAGAGGTCACCTCTCAATGCTGTTGAGTGATTAAAGGAATGAATGAGCAGTAGAGGATCAGTGGGAGGAGATGTCACTCGAGGTGACAGGGAACACGATCCTTACTGTACAGACCGTCTCCCCCTTACTGTGTTAAATCACACAGACTTAGATTGCTCTCTCTGCCTTTTATTTTTCTTCCCATCTGAGGTTTAAAACTAAGGGGAACTGATCCTTAAAATAAAATTGGAGGGTGTCATATCTTCTTTCTCAGAAAAAGTACAGCCAGTGATCTGAAAAGAAATAACTAAATAGTTTAAGGGACCAGGATAGATGGATATCTACAGCAGCCCAAGCCTCACACTCAGAATTCTGGTCTTCAGAAAATGTCCATGTAGAGCCATTTGTTTTTTTTGTTTTGTTTTGTTTTGTTTTGTTTTGGTGTCAGGGATCAAACTCGGGTCCTTTCACTTGCGAGGCAAGTGGCAGAACCACTGAGCTAAATCCCTGGCCCCTAGAGCCATTTGTTAAATTCATTTCAGCTTATAGTTTGAACTCTCTAACAACAAGGATTCTATAGTCAAGATAGCCTTAATTTTTTCTCTTTTTAAAGGCCATTTCAAAAATATGATCTCTAGCACTGCTATGAAACCTCTCTGAAAATTGTATTGTTCTTGTAGTTTGTGGATCCTTGAGTTGATAGGTTTGTCTATAAAAATAAGCTTAACATAAATGCTGATAATAGGTAATGTTTTGCATTCTATTGGTTGATTTTGGTGTTGGAAGAAAATCGAGTCCTTACTTCCTTAATCCTTACAGGACCTGTGTTCTCTTATCTCTGGTCATTTAAAAATGATAGTTTAGGTTATAGAAGTTTCTCCTGCTAAAAACAGCCAGTGTCTTGAGGGCCCTTAGTGTTTATTATAACCGATCATGTTTCCTTAGAACAGAGCTCAATCTTTATAACCAGTTAGTTATCACCTTACAGCAGGACTCATTCTTCTTTCTTGACAGTTCAAAGTCTAACCACCCCCTTCTAAGTGCTGCTGAAAAGACCTTTCCCTGAAATTTAGTCTTTAGGGCATCCATTGATTTAGAAAGACCCTGGTTCAGGGTCAAAAGAATCGCATAGGAAACAAAAGCAATCCTCACAAATAAGGCCCTTCCGTCCTGTCCTTCCATTGTGCACAGGTGGAGGCAGGGCTCCTCAGGAACAGGTGGGTCCAGTGGTGCATTACAATTCTTGTCACAGAAGAAGGGGACATGTCCTTGAAAATTGTCTAGACTCGTTTTCACCGGAGTTAAGGAGGACACTGTAAGAGAGAAACAGTAGGGATTTTTAGATGCTTTGATTTCTTTGCTATGTGTGATGCCCTTGTCTTGGGACCTCAATCCTATAAGCAGTAGCAATATTTTTACAGGGCTTCCCATCTTCAATAAATTGTATAACAGTAATTAATTCTCACAGCATCCATTTGAC
This sequence comes from Heterocephalus glaber, assembly GCF_000247695.1. The sequence goes on from NW_004624769.1 coordinate 13,038,177, forward strand.
TAAAGCATTATTATCCCTGTATTATAGAGGAGAAACTGATTTACCAAACCCCACAAAGAAAGTCAATGTCGGAGTAAGGATTATCGCTCAGGAGGGTCTGAAAGTCTAATCTCTGCTCTAAGATGCTTTTTTATTTTTAATTTTTTTTCTGTAGCAGTAAATACAGTGGGGATTTACCAGGTGAATTTTCTAAGGATGTAAGGACATAGACAGCAGTTCTGTCCTCGCCAAGTCTTTGGGACCTTTATGCCAGTCTAAACTGTTTAGATGCTGTTGTTTACAGTATCTCTCTAGTATCCTATAAAAATATAGGATGAATTATTAGATGACAAACATAACCAAACATTTTGGTCTGCTCATTTCTGTATAAACCTAGTCAAGGTGTGTGTTTATTGTTTACTAAATAGGCTTTTTTTTTAAAATCAGGGATCGAACTCAGGACCTTGTGTTTTCGAGGCAGGTGGTAGCACCACTGAGCTAATTGCCCAGCCGAAATAGGCTTACTTTTATAAAGATAGGGTAGACTAAGATACTTAGTTCATATTCTTTTCCATAGTAACAGTTCATTTAACTGGACATTATTAGTCTCAATTCTCATCACTGTAATTCAACCAAGAATCTGGAAGTAAACAAAAGAAATATCCCAGCTGTCTAAAACTGTTTCCCCAAATTCTGTAAATCAATAATGTGTTGCCAGTTTGCATTACTCATTAGCAAATTGCAAGGAGCTGATTTACTATGGAGTTAAACAAGGTGATCATAGACTTGCACAAGATTTGCCAAGAAAAGAGATGAGACTAGAAAAAATCTTCTAGAGAGTCGCACCCAGAAACACGAAACTACCCAGCTGAAACCAAACCAGGAACAGAAGAACTAACAGATACATAAAATGCAAAAAATCTTGTTCATCCTAGTCACTATTGTCCTGTAGAAGCAAGTTATTGAAATGCTGTAGGTGTCTTTAGGGCCAACACTGCTTTATAACTCATGTAATGGTTACCATTCATAATGATAAACCTGAATCATTCACTTAATTGGTGAAATTGGTTTTTTTGTCTTGTTGTTGTTGTTGTTGTTGTTGTTTTGTTTTGTTTTTGGTGGTGGTGCTGGGAATGAAGGCCAGGACCTTGCAGCACTCTTCCACTGAGCTACACCCCCATCCCTAATGTGATATTTATTGAGCTCATGAGATCCCAACAGTGAGGAAAACAGACATGGTCCCTCTCCTTACAGAGTTTGTAATCTAGGATGGAGAAAAGCCAGTGTACAAAAACAAGTGTTACTGAGGTGATGGCGGCTTGTGAGAGTGCAGGGAGTGATAGGGCAGAGCACTGTGAGAGAGCAGTGTTGAGGGATGGGCTCCTAGGGTGCAGGGGCGAAGTATCAGAGGCTGGAAAGTGCCTGTAATCTCACTCCTGTTGGCCTGGACTGGTTTAACCTGGGAATGACAGTTCTGATTTAAATTTGTAAAAGACAATTCATTGTTAGTTGAGATTACTGAAGAAAGGGGCATCATCAAATAATCAATGAAGGTGCCTTTAACCAAGATGGAGATGGAAAGGAATCTAAAGTTCAATATCCTCTGATGAGAACAGGACCATCTTCCAGGCATAATAATGACAAGGTAACACTTACTGAGCAGAAAGCAGGGGCTGGCTGCTGGGCTCTCATTGCTTCTGTACAGCAGCTCTGTGAAAGGGAGGTACTGTCCTTCTCCTCTGGACAGCTGAGCCCAGCAGGACTTGGAGAGGTCAGGCATTTGCTTGTGATTTCACTGCTCACAAATGACACAGCTGGGGTTAAAACCCAGTGGGTTGGCTCCTAAGCGTAAGAGTTCACGTTCTTAGACTTGAGATAATTTCCAAGAGTGAGTGATTCCCATTCCCCAATCATACATGACAGATTTTTGAAAGATAGATAATTCAGTTGCAGGAAATAGCCCCAAGAAGTCTGATCAGAGTGAGCTATTCCTTATTCTTGTGAGTGAAACACTAACACGATATGGGTACAAGCCTCTGTTTTGTTTCTTCTTTACTAAATATCCTTATTCTCCTAAACATCCTCCAGAAAGGTGTTATTGATTGTACCACATTTCAGTAGTACATGCTGATTGTAAGGGGGGAAATATGTAATTCTGTTAGAAGGCAGGTGCAAAACAATTAAAGAAAAATCAGAACAAAAACACTCCAAGAGCTTGCCTTATCCTATTCAGACTTGAAGAGCAGACTACATTCAACACAAGGCAATTTAAAGCAGTGAATACCCTGTTTTTCCCTCACAAAGGGACTGTGTAAATTGAGAAATGTGAAGGAATGCCAATTCGGAAATTTGAGCTTTACAAAAATATTTTGGTTTAAATTTAATTAAGGAGCTTTGTATTCTAAAGTTTAAAGCATGAAAATAGTTATCTTTCTAGGAAGGATGTTTCTCCCCTTAATGCTTTAAATAGGAATGGCATCTTCTCAAGCATAGACAGAACTTCTTTCTCCTAACACGGGCCTGTTAGAACAAGAGCAAGAACCAACATCACTGTGAAAGAAATGCATAGGGAGCAGCCTTCCTAGGGGCCAGAACGAGTGGAGTGAGTAGGACAAACTGAAGGTAAGGAAGAATATGGAAGTTGGTCCCAAAGAAAATACAGGAAAGAAAAGAAGGGAAAGGAAAAAATATGAGAAAACGAAAAAATGGAAATAGTCTTTGTAAATAGGGAAGGGTGGAAGGGGTGAAGGGAGGACAGGGGAATGGGGAAAAAATAAGAACCAAGACGTATCATGTAAAGGTACAAGATCCCAATGTACCAATAAACTTAATGAATTTTAAAAAATTTTTAAAAAGAAATTATGAACTTCTCCCATAATGATAGTGGTAGCATAAGAAAGATACTTCAGGGAGAGCTGAATTAAGAAAATGTTTGAGTTGACAGGTATGTAAATCACCCAAACTAGACTTGGGCTTTAAAAAAGAAAAGCTTGTCATCTTTTGCTTATTTTTATTTAGTGTCAGAAGAAAGCATTTTGATAAGGAGAGAAAGGACAAAGTGGCGTAATTTGTACTGAAGACCTCCTGAGAGGGGGAAAGGAAGTCATTGCTGAGAATACAGGAATTCTTGCTATTTTGAATCCCTAAAAAGTGATACAGTGCTTGATGTAGCAACCAAAATGTCCCTGATGAATATACTGCCTTCATTTATGATTGCTTAGAAGTTGTATAAAGAGAGGACCTGTTGTTTTGTTTGTTTTGGTACCGGGGATCGAACTCGGGACCTTGTGCTTGAGAGGCAGGTGGCAGAACCAGGGAGCTAAATCCCCAGCCGAGAGGCCCTGTTTTGATAAAGAAAGAAGGCAAGTTGAGAGGGTGAGGTTAGTGGGGGTTGCTTATTGCTCCTGTCCTCCTTCTGTCCCCTACCATGCCTACTTAATTGTAGCATCCTCTACAAGGAACCATTGATTATAAAATATAGCTCTTGATTTATGAAATTAAAGACAAATTGTGGGTTCTGAAACTTAGGATCACTTTTCTCGTTTATGTATTAAGCAGGATGCTTTGAGATTAAAGGCCTTTTTCAGAATTTAAGTTTAATACTCTCTTATTTAGTTAGTTGTTTAGAATTTTTCATTTGATTGCTGATTAGTTGGTTAGTTTAAATTGCCATCTTGTTTCTACTTGTGTGCCAACTCCTTGGAACCTGGAGTGAGAACCATTCCTCAACATCCTGTTCTGCAGGAAGGGCTGAAGAGGAACAGGTGCGCAGGGCCTGTGGCTGGACATTATAAATTGCCTTCCCCAAAGTATTGCGGAAATAGCACTAGGACTGTTTCAGGATCACACATCCGTTCATTCAGCAGTTTTTAACTTTATATCTATGTCATGGCAAAGCACTCTTGGAGACCCTGGGATTAATGTGAAAATAAGTTCCTTGTTCTTATGAAGCTTCCATTTTACTACAGTAATAAAGAAATAAACAGATAATGGGCTGGGAGTATCACTCTGTGGCTGAGCTCTTTAGCATGTGCAAGGCCCTAAATTCAATCCCCAGCACCACTAAATAAATAAATAAATAAATAAATAGAGAGAGAGAGCAAAAAAGTAAACAGAGCCAGATAATTTCAGAGGGAATTGGTACTTAAAAAAAAAAAGATGTTATAGTATATTTTTAAAAATCAGGTTTATAATATCATGACCTTATTATATCATGACTATACATGCTTTTTATGATGGGGATCCTTCATTAAAAACAGGTACTGCTTATCCAAAATAAATTAATATTAAAAAGATGTTATGGATTAAAGTATTCTCAAATTGGCTGATGAAGCAAGACCTCTCTGAGGAGTGAATTTGGATTGAGACCCAAATAACAAGAAATCTCCAGCGACACAGGGATTTATGGGGCTGGGAGGGGTTGGAGACCTTCAAGGGAGAGGCAGAGGTAGCCCATGATTCCTGAAAGAGGTGGGGATTGTTGTGTTGTGAAGCAGAAAGGCCAGTGTTATTGGCGTAGACGCATCATTTCCCATGTAAGCACAGGAATGAGAGATTTTGCCCTTTATGGTCAAAACCAGATGTCCCTCATTGACCTTTTATCAAGTGCAAAGAATAGAAGTCTAATAAACTTAAATAGTTATCAGGTAAACATATGTGACATCATGGTTTATAGTTTTAAAGGGTAGAACACTCTTCAGGGCATTTGCTCCTCTCTGAAATAAACATTTGTGATAAGTGTGTTGAAAAGAGCATAAGGCTTCAGTCAGTCCTTTGGCTGGAACGCTGCTCTCTCTGAAAAGGACTTGTACTGTATCTCTTGTTTAAATGCCAAGATCAGTAAATATTATTATAAATGAGTTTTCAATAAAATTGTCAAAGGTATTTTCCTACTAAATGTGAATTAATCACTGTCATATTTTTAAACACTGCTGACCAATTATTTTAAATAATGTACAGCATTGAGCTGTATTTATTTGCCTAGAGAAAATAATGTTCCAATAAAAATTGTTAGCTAAATTTCCTTAGGTTATCTGATTTTTTTCCTTTGTTTATCTTATGCTTATTATCTTTCAAAATGACATATTTAGTCTGTGTGTATATGTAGACTTTTTCACTTGGCAAATTTTGATATCTCTCTGATATGCATGAAGTCTCCTAAATTTTTTGAAATGAATCCAGCTTTATGTTGTTTACAGCACTACCTTGTTAGACATAAAGAAACATGTTAATTTTATTTTCATTATTATGAAGGATAGTATGGAATGAGCAAGAAGCATTTCTTAATGGCCTATTTGGCCTTTTATGTCTATGTCTGAACAAAAATGTCCTGACTTGAAAATAAAATGGAAATATTAAAAGATAGCTTTTTTGTGAGGTCAGGTCCTATTACTTGGAAATGTTTGAAGAGAAAGCATAAACCAGGCAATAATAGATTTAGAAATTCTGCAATGTGGTCAGAATGAGATCGAGTTTGGTGGAATTAGTTTATCTTGAATGTTCAGAACAAGATTAGATAGCAATGTTAACCAAATCCACAGATTTTTCTGGGTGAAAATATCTCATTTCAGAGAAACCTTATGTTAAGCAAGTATGTTCTTAGAGGTAGAGTTGGAGGTTCTTTGTTAGTTTTTTTAAAAAAAAATTATTGTTTTCTTTTCCATCTGTTGCGGGGAAATTGGATATTTTCAAGCATTCTTTAATATGACAACTGTTAAAAAGCAGAATTATACACTATATTTTGGGCTGTGGGTTGCTTGAAGGTAGACAAAATAGCTTCCTGTTCATAAGAAGGAGTTTTATTATTGTTTATTTTTATAGCTACTCTTCACTGATAGTACTACAGACCCTTTTGGCTGTGTTGTTTGGCTAACATCTCCTGGGGACGAATAAGTTACCTAAGCAGTGTGGTGTTGCTTTATGAAGGGATGACAAAACAGAAAGGGTACTGGTTCTATAACATGTCTGACTACTGAAGGCAAAACCACTCTAGTTGCCAGTAAAATCCTATTTTTCTTTATTTTAACCATGTGGTCCAGCTTTATCAATACATGCTATTCAGCAAGCAGTTTTAAATCCTAGCACCTGAGGAAAATTTTGGAAGCCTTCTATTTAAATAGTAGCGAAAAATCATATAAATAATGCTTACAACTTAGGGAATTGGCAATCAAGAAGCTGGTGGGAGCTCCCTCCTGCCCCTAACCTGTTACTGTTATTTTGCTTTGCTTGGCCTCAGTCTAGTCTGTTCTTTTCTACCATTTATTTTTTTCCCATGCAGACCGCAACTGGAGAATAGTTAACTGCCAATAAGGAACGCGTACAAATTGGGTGACCCGTGCAACTTTAATGTCTTTGAGTTTCTGTTTCCTCACTGGTAAAATGGGAAGAATCCTAAGAACTAAATCTTGGTGCTCATGTGTGTATTGTCCATAATGGGTCCCAATGAATGCTATCTTTTGTTATTATGGCAATGAAAGTAGCTATTGTAAGCAAATAAAATGCGTCTGCAAGTCCAGTATCCTGGGCCTAACTCTACCACTGGCTTATTATCTGACCCTTCCCAGTGCCAGAAGTCCCTAGTGTGCAAAAAGAAGGAGTTGGAATAAGCTCCATCCCTCTGACATTTCCTGATTTGATTAGTTTAATATAAAAAAGCTCTTACGGTGGAGTTGGCATCTCATCAAGAGGTGAAAATTGGTTGAGCACCAACTGTGTGCAGCATGGTGCTAGTGTAGGTTTGGGAATCACAAGAGATTTGAGGTAAACTCCTGTGCCATGCACTGTATGATCCATGTTTCGTGGTAAAAGGAACAGCACAGTCAGTGAGGAGGCTACAAATAAGCCCTCTTCAGGCTGCTGTGCACTGGGGCAGCTAAGCTTGAAGAGAAGAAGAGAGAGCATGTCGGGTTGGGCAGGGATCGCTGCAAGACCCACAACAAGGAAGGTTTTCTCAAGCATTGCACACAGCAAAATTTGAGGATACTTAGCTAGCCTAAGAAAACACACTTCAGTTACTAAAATTACTTACTGCCTTGCTTTTAATGATCTACAGTTTCTTTATTTTCTCTAGCTCTTTCATCAGAGCCACATTTGTTTCTTCTTTATTTCTTTTGTGTGGGCTTTAAAAATATTTCTGTTGAATATGGCAGAATTTATATACATATATATGTACATATGTATAGACATTTATATAGAGAGAGTTATTGCTTACCATGTGATTTCTTAAAATTATTGTTAGTATCATGTTTAGAATAAAATATGGGTCGGTACTCTTCCTATCCTAGAAGTGCAATGAGATATACTACATGTATATGACATTTTGATAGCATTGACTGTTTTCTTATGTGCAAAGCAGGATACTGTGCCTTGAGACTGGATGAATGAATAAGCTAGTTTTGTGGAATCCAGCTTCAAAAAGCTGTAAAGACAGCTACTCCAATATACATAATTATTAAATATACAAAGAAAATGGGAGCAGAAAATAAGGATGTACAATATGTAATGTGTGAGCCAGTCTGTTTCCTTCTTTCTCTCTTGCTTTTCAAATTCTCTTTTAGATCTTTCAATAGTTGTTGGAGTATGATCTCTGCCCATTAGCGGATGCTCACAGTGATCATTTTCCTTGTAAGCTTTATCATTTCTTTCTTTTTTTTTTTCTTTTTTTTTTACTGTGAACTCATCTTCAGTGGGAGGCCCTGTGCAGCTCCCATGGGCTGTGGTAGCCCTGTGGAATGCCTTTGCATGTGCCTCAGCTGGGCCCTAGCGTTCCTATCTATGTTTATTTAATGTCTGTCAGAGGTTCACCAAGGTTGTAAAAACATGGGTTTGACACCCACACGTTGCAGAATTTGGGTTCTCTTCTCTCAAGAAGTTTTTCCTACTGGTGACCTGAGTGCCTGTTTTCTGAGACCCTGGACCTAAAGGCAAAAATTCTCCCAGTCACCTCAGAGATGGGACAGATTTGTATAAAGAGCACATCCAGCTTCCCCCGTTCTGGTACCCAAACCCCATCCATTGACAGGCTCCTGTGGGGAAGATCTAGTCTGAGACTTCTTCAGGTCATCCAGCTTGAGTGTCTGCTTCTAATTTAGGGCCTGCATCTGACTCGTTTGTGAACCCAGGCACTAGAGGGTTTTCATTTTGTTTTCAAGGTAGGCCATGTGTGTGTGTGTGTGTGTGTGGGTGTGTGTGTGCACATTTGCACTGAGGATTAAACTCAGGGCCTTACACACACAAAATATGCACTGTATGCTACCACTGAGTTACATCCCCAGTTCCTCATATATATTTTTATTTTTTTAAGGTACTGAGGATTGAACCCAGGGCCTTCTCACTGAGCTACATAATCAGCCATTTTTATTTTTTAAGACAGGGTCTCCCTGAATCTCTTGAGTTGCCCAGGATAGGCTTGAATTTATTATCATCTTGCCTCAGCTTCTCAGTGTTGAGATTACAGGCATGTGCCACCATGCACAGCTTAATTTTACTTTCCTAAAATACTTGTATATTATTCAACATTTCTGTATATGTAAAGTTTTGAGAGAGAGGGGCACTATTTCCAATTATATTCACCATAAGTGACAGTCACTGAGATTTCATGTTCTTGGCTAAAAGGAGGACAGAGGAACATTGAAAATTTTCATCTTCCTCACATAGAATTCTTGCCCACCAAAATTTTAGAATAATTTCTATTTTTATGGAAAATCTATTCTTACCAAGTAAGAACCTGAGTCCTTGCATAACTATAAATCTTTTCCCTCATTCTTATGTTTTCTTATTTCATCAACCAGTTTAGACTGGAAGTGGGGAGAGTATAAGAAACTGTTTTGTCCAGATATCTCTGTGTGGTTCCAGCTGTGCCCCCATACCACGTGGATGGAATGGACTTGCTGGGAATCATCTACAAAGAGGCATCTTCAAACCTTCTTTAGAAATGTCATGTGAATCAGATAAGAGTGGAGGACCTCTCATGAGTGAGAGTGAAGGCTTTGCAACCAGTCCTATAAGGAGCCCCAAGGAGAAGAGTTTGCCGAACATCGGCCCAGGTGCCTCCTTCATATCTAAAATGATGTGATGCTGGAAGAAAACAGCTAGAGTTAGGCAGTACCATCAGCCACTGTCAAAGTCTTACCTGTCTTGGGTAATTTCTCCTACAAATTCTTCCCAGTCCTCTGTAATAAAGTAAAAGCTCATTGAGTAAGAGATTGGCTCCTAGTGTCTTTCATATCTTTAAATTTTAAAACTATCATTTTTTTCTTTAATAGGGACTATTTCAGCCAAACTGGGATATATACTACCCTATGTTTATTTATTTATTTATTTATTTATTTTGGTACAGGGGATCGAACTTGGGACCTTGCTCTTGTGAGGCAGGCGGCAGAACCACTGAGCTAAATCCCCGGCCCTATGTTTATTTTTTTTTTATTTTTAATTTTTTTTTGGTACCGGGGGATCGAACTCCGGTCCTTGAGCTTGCGCAGCAGGCGATGAAACCACTGAGCTAAATCCCCGGACCCCTATATTTATTTTTAAAGGAAGATACGTTTTATGGTTTTTTGAAATTTACTACTATAAAAGCATGCATTTTGGTAAACATTTGTCTCGGTGTCACTTCAGTGACAGTTTTATTTGAAGATATTCCCATAGATTGAACATGAACAAAAAATTGAAAATTTTTTTCTCAACAGTCTTTTGGTCGTTATTATCTCTCACAATAATAGGCTAAATATAACTCAATATTGAGAAGAAAATAATGCTACCAGAGTATTTTTTTTCACCTTCAATATTTTCCTACATAGGAAAATAACCAAAATATTTAACTCTAATTCTGAAGTGCCAAATATGTAAGATGTTGCAATAATTATTGTCATTTTGAACTTTAATTCTAAATGGAAGAGTGTTAATTATTATTGAACAACCAAGTGTTTATTATTGCCTTAAGAATCAACAAACAAACAGATGGTTTAAGGTGATGTTTATAAAATGCTTTTACAATTGAAATACCAGTAGCCGTAGAAGAGAGGAATTGAGATCTTACAATGCAGACTCTTTCCTTTGGGAATGAATATCCACCCCAAATTGTTAGCAGGGACAGGCATCTTCAAGGTCACTGCCAAGTTATTTCAAGGACAGTAGTGAGCACTTTCATTTTTATATCGAGTTCTCTGACTTTTCCCATTATATTAGTGTGCTCTTTGTCTTCATATGCTGTTTCAAAAAGTGCAGATAAAATTTTCATTATCTTTCTTTTTGAAAGTTTACATTATTTTCTTGAAGAGTAGTTTCAATGTTTTAATAATGTGTAAATATGATAACTGATAATGCTTATCTGTCATCAGTAAGTGAAAGTGGGTATAGAGTGTCAGTGTTCTTTTCTTTGTCTGAAATCTGAAATTTCTGTCATAAAACTAGAACAAAGTGGATAAAAATCCATAATCAAGTATATCCTATTACATGCATACATCACTAATATATTTCATGAACTGTTATTTCAAACAAGAAAACTAAATAGAATTGCCTTCATCTTCACAGTCTATTGACAGTTTATAAGAATGAAATATGCCCAGTGTTCAGATGTATGAAAAAACTGTTGATTTCATATTTTGATTTTTTTACATTTTTAAAAATTGATTTTAGCTCATAACAGCAATCATTTTATTTTCTAAATTTACTTTTAATTGTATAAAAATATAGTAATGTAGATAAAGCACATTTATTATATATATATACATATATATAAATATGTATATATATATACTTTTCCTCATATTAAATTGAATGAATTTGAGATGGTGATGATGAGGAGCCTTGTTTTCCTGGATCATATGTCTCTTGTATTTTGCAAATATTTATCTTTGCTATGGTTCTTATAGAGACCTCATGTAGACATTCAGTCTGGTCTTGGTGTGCAGCTCAGTGGTAGAGCACTTGCCCTAGCATATGTGAGGTCCTGGGTTCAATTCCCAGTGCTTTAAAAAATGTTGAAAACATACTTTTTTTGATTTATTTAGATGTGGTAGGGTTCTATTGGGTTGTCCTCAGTTTTTCAGGATAAAGATACATATGTCCTATTTATACTGACTACTAATTGATCCAGTTTCCTAGTAACTCCAGGATGATTTGAAATAAGAAATTGCATTAACCAGTTGGGCTCTCCAAAATTAACACAGATGAAGAAAACCTAATGAATGCTTTGATATTGAAGTATATGTAGTGAAATGGAAAGCTCTCTGAAATGTGCTTTGAAACACTTCAAAAAAAGAAGAAATAGGAAGATTAAGCTGACTTGATGATAGCTTTTGAATGGGAGTCATGAATATGTGGGATTCCTTGTCCTATTTTTTTCTGTTTTTGAGTACTTTAAATTTTTTCTTAATAAAAAGTAAGGAATTATTATTAAGCAGTATAAGGAACTTTAACCCAGAGACTTACCTGATTCCAGTTTTTCGGTAGTGTTTGTGGTATTTCAGTCTTGGAGTGAGATACGTGTATTACCTCTTCATTGTGGTATAGTATTTCTCCCTGAAGAAAGTGTTTATTATATGGCTTTTGACTTTTAAAATCATTAAAAACATTTCCCCTTTACGAAGTCTGAGTTTACAAGACAGGAGAGGTTAATTAAAGTAAAAAAAAAAGTCGACACTTAAGGTTAGAGTTTTATTTCAGGGTTACAAAAATGTGCCTCTCTCTTCTGACTGGTATCACTTTCAGATGAAAATGAATGAATGAAATTTGAGCATTGTCAGCCATTCCAGTTTGCTTTCTACTCCAAGAGTATGGGTTGTGTGACGCTAAGTTTGCAAGATTTTCCAGATGACCCCAGAGCGGCATATTCACAGGTGTTAATCTCTCATAAATAGCTTATTATAATTTTGATTTTTTAAAAATTGAGGTATATGTAAAATATTATTAAGGTCTAGGCAGTCTGGTATATTAAATATATTGTTCATTGATATTGATCAACATTACAATAAGAGGTAATACTGTGTTGCAAACCGAAGAGGGAAACACTGAACCTGTATTTATTACTGTAGAAGAAATCTGACACTCCATTGCACCCTTATTATTTTTCATACCTTAAGCTAAATAGACTAACGGCTGTTAAGAAGCTATCAGGGGAAGCATGTCAAACACTAGGTATATCATACAATCAGACTTGTGTCAGGTTGGAAAAGTCAATAGTTGTGAAGAAAAAAAAGTGACCTTGTACTCTCAACATTGTCTTTACACTGAGTAGAACAGATGAGATTGTGAATTATTCAGAGCACTGAAAGCTTATAATTGTTAGTGGTGGTGGCGGCGGTAGAGAGAGACAGGACTGTTTTAGTCCAAATGTCTGATTCTATTAAACATCAAAGGAATCTTTTCTTAAAACCATCTTTGGGAATTGGGGTGATGTGGACCCCGCGAAGAATCCTTTCCCCTGTTTGATACCTCTTCAGGAATCTGGGTCAAAGAGATACAAGTTAATATTTAGCATAGATTCTTTTTGGAAATGCAGACTCAAGGAACAAAGACATTCTAGGGAGAGGATTTGCTGTTTCAGCAGTTAATTGTCTGAAGAGTCAGTTCCCCATGTGACAAAATATTACCTCTGAACTCCAAGGGGGTTGCACGTTTTATGTAAATGATCTTATCTTATTAATAACAGCTTGGACAAGATTTTAGACCAAAAGGAAACATTCTCCACAAAGTTTTTAATTGCAATTTTTAAAAAATGAGCTTTGTGAGATAATAGTCATGTTACAATTTTAGCAATTTCAGTTGAAATCTACTTTGCTTTGATTATTTTATTTTATTTTATTTTGGTGCTGCAGTTTAGACCCAGGCCCTCAGTGAGATGTACTCCCACCACATACTTTGGTAATCTTTTACTTGCTTATTTTCTTATTATGGAGATAGCCTCAATTTAATTATAATTATTTAAGTTTTGATTATTTTCAAGTTTATCATGAATGATTAACTTTATGAGCTTCAGAGCTACTTCTTAGAAATTTATTTTTATTTTTCTTGCCAAAGTGAAACATATTTATATTACTTTTTCTCAAAAATCATAATATTGATGGCATTTTGAAATTTCCATGACATATCTAAAGAACAGCATGGTGTCTGTGTATAGAATTAAAATTTAACATCAGAATTCCCTTTAAATGTCAAGACTTGAAGAAAGACACTTTAATAATATTTACTGCATAATATAAAATGCCATTTTTTCTATTTGAATGCATTTCATAAAGATTGACTTATAATGTCAAAAATAATTTTATTTATGGACTAAATGGCTAAAATATGTATGCATTTCCTCAGTACCTCTTAAAAACTGTGATTTGGTTTGGTTGGCCTCAAATATCATTTTTTTACCAGTAATAATCAGAATAAAGATTTCAACAAAGCCTATCATGCCTCTTTGTTCCAGAGTCTCTTCTAAATTTAGAATTAGCATGATTTTGGTGACTTTCTTAAGCTATGTATCCTTCTCTGCTAGGGTTCTTTCACTAGCAAGAATAGAACAGGTTTAGAATGATAGTGTTTCATGGAGAAGAACAGATCAGACCTGTTCTTACAAAGTAAACCTGTTCATTGTTTACATCAGTTTCAGTGATAGTTCTCTCCTCATTCTTTAGATCCAACCTGCAGTCGTTACTGTCACAGGTTAGATTCCAATTACCAAATTTAGTGGGGTTTTTGTTTATTTATTTATTTATTTATTTATTTTTGGTACCGGGGATCAAACTTGGGATCTTCCTCTTGCGAGGCAGGCAGCAGCACCACTGAGCTAAATCCCCGGCCCATTTTTTAAAAACCCTACAATTGTTCTTTGAAAAGAAAGCCTTCTAACCCAAAACAGGGAAACAACCCTGACATGGTGGTGCATGCCTGTAATCCCAGCTACTTGGGAGGCTCAGGCAGGAGGACTGCAATTTGTCAGCCTGGGCAACTTAGTGAGACTATATCTCAAAATAAAAAATAAAAGACCTGGAGATATAGCTCGTTAGTAGGAAGCTAGTCTAGTATGTGTGACCCCTTGGGTCCAATCTCCAATATAGAGAAGAAGAAGAAGAAGAAGGAGAAGAAGAAGAAGGTGAAGAAGGGGAAGAAAAAAGGTTCCATGAACCTACTGAATCATGTAGACCATTTTTATATTACACAGAAAATACGATCTGGGCAATAAATAATTTTCTGAAGGAAATAGCTTCTTCTGTGTCCCTGTGGTCTGATTTCAGGGTGTGTTGAAATGGGCCATCCACTTATCTGACCCCAAATAATCTTTAAACTAAGTGACTTTTGTAGATGTAAATATAAAAAATTAGTTTTAATTAAAGAACTGCTCAGGAAATGATGTTTTTCCTCATTTTAAATTTCAGGTCTCTTATTCTTTGGCTATTGGTGCAACTTTTTTTCTTAATTGAGGGGCTGTCTAGAGAAATACAGCCACACTCTTATGTTCCCTATCAATGTTCAGAGGTAGTCTTGGGTTTCTGCTTTCCAACTCTGCTCTTGTGCTTCTCTCTTCTCGTTTAAGTATTTTCAGGTTTGCATTAAACATAGATAATATTAGATTGCTAATTAGAGAAGAATTAATTATATCTGCATTAAACTTGTTTGTAAATATTTTGAAAGTTTGATGAGCATGCTAGATACAATATGAGGTGTGATCAAAAAATAAGATGAATGTTTAAAGTTTTAAAAAATTATTATAGTACAAGATACATTGCGATGAATCCCCCTCAAAATATTCTCCCTTGTTACGAATAAACATTTCCTATTGTTCTTGCTATTTTCTGAAGCAGTTTTGAAAGTCTTTGCAAGTGTCTTTATTTGCACTGTTATGGCTGTCTTGCAGTCCTGAATCGATTCAGAACACTTTCCTTTCATGGTCATTTTAACTTCAGGAAAAAAACAGAAGTCACACATTGCCAGATCTGGTGAATAAAGTGGGTGAGGACACACTGTGATGTTTTTAAAGCCTACCTTTACATTGGATGCTACTCAGCAACAGCATTCATTGTAGTTTTGATCATACTTCGTAAAGACGCAAAAGAAGATTTCCAGAACTGCTTCAGAAAGTGGCAGGAACAATTGGGAGATATGTGTTTTAAACAAAGGGAAGTATTTTGACAACTAATGGCAATGTGTTCTTTACTGTAATACATTTTAAAAATTTAGACATATAACATATATTTTGAGCAAACATTAATTTTACCATAATTTTGTTTCCTGGGTATTTATTGTATCTTAGTTTTTGTTGTTTGCTTTGCAGAGAGCTAAATGCTCAGTACTCACATTCCACTTGATTTATTTAGGCTCCGTTGTGTCTGGCACTGTGGCTCCATAAGTGAAGGTAAAAGACCATGTTCTTGCTCTTAAGAAATCAGCTACTTAGGGAGATGAAACCATTTTGAAGCAACATGTGATTATGTGTTAATATGATATATAGAATTCAAGTTCTCTAAAAGGTCAGTGAGATAACTGGTCATTTTAAGGCAAATGAGTTAGGAAAGGGTGTATAAAGAGATAGCAATAGTGTTTTTAGAGGATGAAGTTTAGAAAGGTAAAGGCAAATGATGCACACAGCCAAGCAGGTGTGTGGAACTGGGACAGGCATGTACATGGAGGCACAAAGGAGCCCGACCTCTGTTCTCAGAGAGCAGTGATGTTTTCAGAAATGGACCAGTGACTTGCTGTTGCCATTGAAATTAGATTAAAGCCACTAATTATTTAAAAACTACATACACACATGCCTTTAAATAACAATATGTAGAGATTGAAATTGATCACTGAGAATTAAAGTTGATCATTGATAATCGTACTATAGCAGGTACACTTTGGGAAACACTTCCAGGTCTTTGCTAGTCTCCGCCTCCCCCTCGCATTGTCTTCTGGTGTGGGGATCCATTCTGACTTGAACTACTCACTCAGTAACCCGTACCGACTCTTCTGATAGTTTTAATTTATTTTTTTGGGATCCCCTAAACTGCAGAGCAAATTTCTTGGTTCCAAGGATATTGGCAAGGGCAATATAACACAGGCAAGACAGCATGAGTCACCACCCAGTGACCCTTTCAGCCAGCTGTATCTTAGCGACAGGGACAGTGGACATGCAGGCTGCTCCATGTTTCTGTTACCTTGCTATCCTTTTGTAGTTTTCTTTTCATGATCTCAGATAAGCTCGGCACAAACAGCAGGTCAGGTTGGGACAAAGCCACTGTTCAGAGTTTGGACAGAATGTCGTTCTCCATTTCTTGCCAGCACCCCTATCTCTGCCAGATCCTCTTCCTTCTTTGGCTTTAGTTGAAAGAGATAAAGTTCTCATCACAAACTGCATGTCAGCAAAGCTGACAAACCTCACCGTATTTACTTTTTTCCACTACCAGCCTTTTCTGTGGATGCTGAAGGTTGCGGGTGATAACTGTTGGGAATAGGTCTACCTTTTGGCAAGCCATAGAGACAGTATTTAGGCACATTGTTTCCAGTGCTCACAATATGGGATACTCAGTCATTTCTCCTCAGCTTTGGCCTGTTGTGGTAAATTCCAGCAAGTTTGCTAACTAACCACCAACATTTCTCACAGGGTTGTCTGAAAAGACTCTTAAACAGTCTCCCTCCTTCCATTCTGACTTCCCAACCTCTTCCATTCTTACTTCCCATCCTTTCCTCCTAGTCCTAGGTCCAGTTGACACTTCACACTTAGTAGACAGAGAATTCTTGAGACTTGAATCAGATCACATCACAATCCAGCCTACAACTCTCCAGTGACTTGCCATTGCCATTCAAATAAAGTTCGAACTTTACACCTATAGCATGCAGTGTGACCTGGCTCCAGCCTGGCCCTCCGCCTCCACTACCAATCAACTCCCCACTCATTCCTTCTGCCTGGGCCACTTTGGCTTTCTGCTGGTATCTGTAATGGGCCAGGCTAATAGGCCAGGCTTTTGCCAATTCAGAGAATTTGCCTTTCTTGTTTCTTCTACTTGAAATGTCCTTTTGTCAGTTCTCCGTGTCTGCTTCTTCCTTTTCTTTCAAACGAATGAATGAGTTTATCAGTTTACATATCACTTTCTGAGAAAGATTTTTCCTGACCAGCTAGGGAAAATAGTCGCTCCCTCTTCCAACAATACCTTTATTTCCCATTACCCTTTCTTATTTTCTCCAAAGTACTTATCACTTCTGAAATTATTATTTTCTATTAAATATTTACATGTTTACTTGTAAATTGCATGAAGGCAGGATTTTGTCTATCTTGTTTGTCACTAGAATTGTGCTTGCTACATAGTGGTTTCTCAGTATACAGCTATTGAATGAGAGGATGGTGGATTGATTTAGCAGTGTGAATTAACTATCAATGGTAGGTGTTGTCGAAAATGATTAAACAGAATAGGCCTTACTATTTCCATGTCTTAGGTGAAGAAGTTAACTTCAAAGTGGAGTAATTTGTCCAAGCTTGTGTAGTAGAAAAAGCAGAAATTGAAATTGAATGTAGTCTGACTCCAAAGAACAGGATTTTTCTACCACCAGCCTGAAACAACTCATGGAGGAGAAGGTGGTATACCAGCATATACAAAATAATTCATTCAAGTGTATCACACACATTCAAAGAAAAAAATTGGAGGGGTGTGAGTGGGAATGTGTAAAGTAATTCAACTGGCAACTACTTTTCAAACATTCGTATAGATGTTTGTGAAGTAAAATGAATAATTTGTCCAGTTTAAATTAAGAAATAACTGGGCATAGTGGTGCATGCCTGTAATCCCAGCTAGGGGGTATTGAGGCAACAGAACTATAAGTTTGAGACCAGCCTGGCCAATTTAGCAAGACCATGCTCAAAATAAAATGAGGGAAAAAAGTCTGGTATATACCACAGTGATAGGGCACTTCCTTAGCATGTATGAGGCCCCAGGTTCAATCCTCAGTACAGTAAAAAAAAAAAAAAAAGAGACTACATTTTAAAGGCTTGTTCTGTCTACAAAGGGGTGTGTCTGGCCCTGCTCTCCAGCTGTGCTGGTGATGCAGACAAGCAATACAGTGCGTGACACAGTTCCAATCAGGGAGGCCTGTCAGCAATTTGCAAGTATGCATATGACTAACCACTTTGTTGTTAACAGCCAAAATTTGCTTTAGATTATACAATATAGACAGCCCCCAGTGGATTGTCATTGGACTTACAATTTTTCAGCTGTGTGATGGTGCAGAAGCAATACACACTGAGTAGAAATTGTGCTTGGTTCAGATTCTGAATTTTGGCCTTTTCCAAGTCTAGCTGTGTACCCTGTGAGATGCTGGGCAGCAAGAGTTAGCTACAGCTCTCAGAGGAGAAACAACCAAGAACCCACAGTAGACTTATGTTGCTAAGCTGTGTTGTCCACAGATTAGGAGCATTAAACGTGTGCTCAGCTTTTGGTAATTTCAACTTATGATAGGTTTATCAGATTGTAAATTGAGGAGCATCCATATTTTTTTTTCATCCATATATTTTAAAAATATTTTTGTTGGAAAATGTATTGAAAAGTTTTAAATTTAGGAAAATTAAGATCATATACATATGATTGGCACTTTTACAAGTCAATGACATTAATTTAGAAACCAATCCATTCCACAGTTTAGATCAGAGAACATCTGAGACTCTTCTGTGAGAGACTCAGAGGTGTACAAAAATGAATGAGACAGAATCCTGGCCTGGTAGAAGCTTAATTTAATAGGATAATTGAATTATCCCATTGTTTCAGAATAAAATCCAAACTTCCTAGCATGGCTACTAAGTTGCTTCAGTATCTGGGTGCCTACATCCCCTTTCAGCCTCTTCTCTCCACCCTGTAGATTACTTTCCATTACTGTAGTTATTCTTCCTGTTACTGTGGTTCTATCCCTTTCCTGGGATACATCATTGGCCTGGGGAACCTTCTTCCTAGGCTAACTCCTACCCATACCTATGATACTGTCCAGGAGTATTCCCTAAGAAGACTTCTCCAATGTGTCCTTCCTTCTTATAGCTCACTACTCTCTGTGTTACCTGTTGTCCCCTTGCTTATCTCACTGAATTGACTCTGAACTGAACTCTAAGTGTCCTATACAATGTGTTTCCATTCTGAGTATAGGGACTGGCATATGGTAAATGCATGATAAATGTTTGTTGACTGAATGAATGGTGGTACATGAATGAACGAAGTAGGCATATGACCCATTTTCAAGCCCAGTGCTGCTTCTCAGAGCAGCTTTTGAAATATGGCTCCAACAGCTGAAGCCTGATTTCTGAATCCTAAAACTTTGGGCAGTTTCTTGAATCTCCACATCCTTGGGGCAGCTCTGCCACTAATTTTTCTCTAGAGATCCTAGAACCAATTCTAGAAGTAATATGGTGATCCAACCAAACTAATGTTGACAATTTCTTTTCTAGTTTCACATCCACAAAAGCTTTTTAAATACCACTTTAAATTCATAGAACCCTGGCTTGATCATAGCAAAGTCATAGAAAAGTGAAGGCATGATCACTTTGACTTTCTGAGGAATGTTCCCATATACTATGTAGCTAACTCTGACAGGCTCCCCACAGATAACATGAGCAGGAGCATGTTTATCCCTCACCACATTCATCCTTGATTCTAGTGACTCAAAGAAGATGTTTGAAAGAGAGTCTCCAAAGGCAACGTGGAGTTCAGGAGAAAAAGGATGGCAGAGCCTGGTCACACTGAGGTATCATATCACCATAAGGGAACTAAGATAAAATGAGAGAGAAGTAAAGATCAAAGGAAATAAGGGGTAGTAAATGTAAATTTGAGTTGTAAGAGTATCTACTGTTTGTCAGACCCATGCAAATTGGATACTTGTAAATTGTCACCTCATTTAATCCCACAGCCTTCCATGAGGGTTGATGTGGTCAGCTTTCCTATTGCTGGGATAAAATACCCGACACCTGAAACTTAAAGGAGAGGTCTGTTAGGCTCACTGTTTCAAAGGTTTCAGTCCATGGTCAGCTGGCTCCAAGGCAGGAAGATGGCAGAAAGGCATGGTGAAGGAAAGCTGCTTGCTTTGTGGCAGCTGGGAAACAGAGAACAGGGGAAGAGCATCAGAGGAAGAGAGCAGGGAAACATTGTCTCCAAGGTCACATGGCCACAACCCACCCAGATACACTCAGAAGTGCTTTACTAATCTCCTAAGTGTCTCTAAGCCAATCAAGATTAACCATCACACTTGACAGTATGGTTCTATTGAGGAGGCAGCCTCAAAAAGGTGGTATGACTTACCCTAGATAACAGAGCAAATTAATCATCAGAGATATGAATGAAAGTAAAGCCCACCTGACTTTGGGACATGCTTCCCTGCTACCTCATGACATCTCTGAGGCCATGAGGGATCAACACATACCCAGAGATGGAGGAGTAGAGAGGCCAACATAGAAATAGCCCAGAGAGGTGGCCTTGTCACAGAGGATTCTCTCCAAGCATTCTCTGGTCCCAGACTCAGCTGTTTCTATGGGGCTGAGAGGAAATGTAGAGATTCTAATTATATTCCATGACTCACAATTATATTATTCTTCCCTAAAATGATTTTCTTAGTAATCTTATTAAAACTTGGACGTCTCTAATAAGGGCTCATAAAAAAGTTTTCCCCAAAACATTTTTTTTCTGCTTGTCTTTTTCCTTTTTCAGCCCATGAAAAGCTGTTTTTGCCATATGAGTGCCTTCTGTTGTTTATGGAACAAACTACAATGCTAAAGAACAATTTGGCACTGCTATATTTCTTCTAATGAGAAAAATATGAGGCTATAAAGATTGATTGCAAGAATGTAGGATATTTGAAGGTGGGCATGTTGATACCTGCATCTAAGCTTGGAGAAAAACAAAAACAGAGCCCTTCCCAAGAGGCACAGTGTTTCAAGGTGGCCCTGCAGACACCCTGTCTCCATGTATACTGCCCTTGGACACATTTGGGAATGTTTTCTATCTAAAATTCACCTTTTGAAAACTGAGCTATCTTGGTAGCAGAATTATTCTTCCCACAGAGTTAGGTTTTGATCCCTTAGGATCAAGCCAAGTAGTAGAGATATTTTTCTAAAATATTTTTTGTAATATTTTCCCAGTGTTACGTGATGTTGGTATTCTAAGTCTATGATCTCGTACTGTTAGAAAAGAATTGTATTTACATCAGCCACCAATTCAAAATGACTTTTGTTGGTCACAATTTCTTTGAGATGACAGATCTCTGTGTGGCTCTTAGGTAAATATTCATGCTTTGATCTTTTCTCTTTCCCTTCTCTCTTAAGATAGGCACTGAGCACTCACTATGTGCTAAGCTTTGAGAGTACATTGCTCAGGCGAGTCACTCTCTGCCCTTAAAGAACTTGTAATAGACTTGAAGATACAGCTGAATCAAGGGCCGCTTGCATGACGCTAAAGTAACACGTAAAGGCAGCACATTGGGCTTGGAGTTTGCTCAAGTTTCCATACAAAGAGGCTTTGCAACTGAGAGCTGAAGAAAGAGGAGTGCATCTAGAACACAGCATGCTGTTAAGCACAGCGGTGTGAGGGAGCGCTGTGCGGTCTGGAAGCTGGCCCTGCTGTGGGCACACACTGATTCTCCCACTTTTATTGATTGTTGGCTTGAGTGAGGCATCTTCTAAGTGTTCACTACATTGTCTCAGTTCAGCCTTACTACAACCCTATTAATTAAGATTCTATTATTCCTACATTTTTAGCTGAAGAACTGCAGCCATTGATGTCACAGCACATCAGTTCCATGTTCGGGATGTGAATGAACCTGGCTTGCCACCCATATTAACCTGCCCCACAAGCATCTTTGGGGCACTCAGCATGAGGAATTCAAAAGCAGCCTCCATTAGGGCTGAGGATGTGGCTCAGTGGCACCATGCAAGGTCCTGAGTTCGATCCCCGGTACCAAAAAAAAAGCAGCTTCCATCCAAACCAGACCTGGTGAACAGTGGCAGCACAAGGGCAGTGGTCACTTGTCAGGAGCTGGGTGGGAGAAACATTACATTTCATGCAGGACAATATGGAGACTTCAGTTACAGGACCTGCTTATGGTAAAGAGAGGGGAACAGTACATCTGTTCTTTTTTCTTGTCCTCCTACTCTTCTTTTCCCTCCTTGAGATATGAAAGGTGGCCAGATCCAATAGAGTATAAATGGAGGAAAGATGAGATTTGCAATCTGCGAATGAATCCTAATACCTTGAATGAAGGGCAGACATGTTGGTGTTTTTCAGTGGCATCTGGCACTCTAATTCCCTGGACAAAACCAAGAATGGACAAATTTTGCTTTTGACTCTCTTGGTCTTTCTGGACCTTTCCAACACCTTGTGACTCACTGTCCTCATGCTTCCTCCTCGAGGAAGTGCCCACCCCAAATCCCTTCCAAATTTTTCCTCCCTTCGGCCCACCTCAATCAAAACTCTCTTTCCCTGAGCCCTCAATTAATTAGATCTGATTATCTAATTAAACTAATTCGCAATGAGGTATGAATGAGGCTTAACCCTCCCTGGGGACATTTGCATTTTAAAAGAGGAGCTTGTTAACCAAAATGCCTCTACAATGGCAATTAGTGGAATGTGTGGGAGATGTTTTTTGGGCTTGAGGCTCTCCTGTGCTCTCTACTTTCTATGCCCTCACAGACCTGGGATAACCTCAGGGTTTCCTGGGCCAGGGAATTGTATTTGCAGATGCCCACTTTCTATGCCTCATTCCTTCTGCCTTTAACAGTTGGCTGAGCTGTTTTTTTTTTTTAAAGAGGGTTTCTACTAACACCATGAAACTTCAGTCATGATTGTAAAGTGCTTTCTTTTCTTAGAATCAGCCTGCAACTTGTGGAGGCATAAGGATTCTAGCGGCAAAATTTTAAGATTTTTAGATTTAAGATCTAGATTCAAAATTTAAAGTTTCTAGATCACACACAGCCATGAAGGCTGTCCTGAAATACTCAACATTCATTCTGGGTTATCTTCACCCTAGCCTTTAATCCCTAAACTGATTCTGGTTTTTTTATGGGAAAAATAGATGCATTTGTATTCCAGCCTTGAGTTGACGTGAACTAAAAGTTAACCAAAGTGAGAGGGTTTGGTTCAGAGCAGCTTTCAAAGTCCTCTTGGTCCTGTCTTCTTTGTGTGAAGAGATACAAAGGCTGTTTTGTTTCCCATTGCCTGTGAGCTAGAAGTAGTACATTCTAGCAAGACCTATATGAAGGAAATGCTCTGGGAATCCAACCCAAAACCTTCTGTACTATTGACCATGGCTTTGCATTAAGTAAGACTGCGAAAAGTTATCATTTCCCATGAGACTTTGTATTCCCATGTACAGACACAACCTAAAAATGTGGGCTGCTCGTTTTTTAGGCTATGACTCAGAATTCCTGAAAAAATAAGAATATAGAGAAGCAGAATTTACATGCTTATTATTATTTTCTTAAAGTTTCTTTTTGATGTAACATTTATGGTATGCTTATATGCTTTGCTTATTTCTAATAAGTTTAATGGCTCTCTACTCTTAAAATGTTAAGAGGTAGGATGAGGACAGCGCCTGCAGTTAGATATTGACAAGGAATGGCATTTTCCACTCTTTTATGAAGGATGGAGTAAAAGAATTATTTTATGTGAATGCTAAATGATTTTACATAATTCATTCCTATAATATTTAAATTAATTAGATTTCCTGGAATGATAAGAAAAGTGATGCATACTATTGGTGATATAAGACATAGTATCTCATTCAGACGGTAATATGCAAATGGAAAAAAGTGGTGTATGTGCATTTCTAGTTCTCACATTTTAAGATTGTAACCCTTGTAGCAAAAACAGCAATATTAATACTGTAAGGCTTCAAAAAGCAGAGCTGATATCCAAGACCAAAACAAATGATATAACAGGAAGCAGTAAAAATTGTGATTAAACCCTTCATCCGATTATTTTTCATTTCATATGCTATTTGAGTTTATATGTTTTGCTTTGTGAAAGAAATAAGTATGACATCTGGACAAAGCACTCACAAAGGAGGATATAAGTGTTCACTACAGATATTTTAGCTGTCAGGTCCTGAAAATTAAAATAGGAGGACTGACCAGCTGGGGACAAACAAAATTGAGTTAGACTTAGGTGATTTAATCATCCAAGCATACAGCAATTATTATGAAATTATTCAATATGCTATTATGTTTTCTACCAAAATATTTGTTTCACTGTCAAATACATGAAAACTCTTTTCGAGTGTCTCATCAAAGTGGATTTTTCTTGATAAGGATGCAAAGTAAATCATTAACGGAAAAAGCTTATAGTCATTTTGATTTATCTGCAAGTGATACATCATGGAAGAAATTTCTAAACCAGAGATGTTTATAACCAGAGCAAGCTCTTTTCTCTACCAAAAGATTTACTAGATCCTAAGTGGCTCTAACTAGTGGAGTTTGTCAATGAGCAGGCAACCTTCAAGTTTCTAGATTGGATGGGCTTATAGTTGGTGTTTGAAACCCTTCCATTCCAAGTAAGTTAAAGTGTTGGGCACTGCTGTGTGCTTACATATTTAAGACTGCTACCTTTGCTTGTGATTTGTTACTTTCTCTTTACCAAAAACACTTTTAAAGTATTATAAGATTAAAATGAAATAAATATTCTTATTTTTCTTTCTTTTTTTTTTTTTTCAGTACTGGGAATCAAACTTAGGACCTTGCAATTGCCAGGCAGGCACAGCGCTACTGAGCTATATCCCTGGCCCCTTTTTACTTCATTTTTTGTGGTGCTGGGGTTGGAACCAAGAACTGTATGCATACTACACAAGCACTCTACCACTGACCTACACCCCAGCTCTCATTTTCAATTTTTATTTCTATGGGGGATGTGTGCTGGGGATTAGAGCCAGGGCCTCATGCTCACTGAGCAAACCTCAGCCCTAATATCTCATTTTTAAAAAATTGTGCTAATTTGCTCTCATTCTTGTGTGCAATATTCTTTACTTCTCATTTTGATGGAATAGGCTCCCGGGAAGGAAAATACAGGTTTCCATTTATTTGGAAAGGAAAATGAATACCAGAGGGAAAAGAAATCAGGGGCATTTGTAAATAACAAAAGATAGACCAGATATCACTCTAATTTTACACAATATTTTAGAATTAATCTCTTGGAATGAATCTCTATTTTGTTAACTATAATATGCCAGTAATGTTATTTACCTCATTTTGAAGAATAAATGAAATAGTCCACAGGGAACACCTGGCACTCCATTGCACATGGTGGCAGTCAGCGCCTGCTAGATTTCTTTCTCTTCTCCCTTCTCTTGGTAAAGAGCTCAGATCCAGATAACTTAATTGAGATCATAATTGAAAACCAAATCATATTTGCCAATGATCAACTCTTTGATTATTTGTATATTTGTCAAACCATGTGACATTGTCACTTTCATAAACCAAACTGCAATAAAATATTGACAGTTTTATATGATTGACTGAATATTGAAATTAATAATCTACACAGTTATTCAGTAAGAGAGATGTTCTGATAAATTCTTTTTCTGAATTATTTTGCTCTTGGAAATAAAGTTGCTCTTTTTAAAATAAATATATCATTTGATTGTGGACTTCCTTTCCACAACAGATTGAGAAGAATAATTCTCCAGTTGCTCTTTATTACCTATTAGATTTATGAGTAGAGGTACTCCTTGATCCTCCATGCTCTAATCCTGCCAAGCTGCCTTGCTTCACAACACATCTACATTTTAATTCCCAGGACTGTATATTAACCATACACTAATAATCACTTCTCATATTAGCCATGTGCCAATAATAACTCCTTGTGTCTCTCAAGCTTTTTACCCTTGTAATTCAGGCCCTTCTGGGTGGTAGATTGCATCATAATAGGGGTTTATTGTAGATATAAGGGGAGTATAGAAAACAGGACTGGGGCATTGGCCTTAGAGAATGCCTTGACTAGGTCATTGATGAATATCCAGGATTCCAGCATACTATAGGGCCTCTGTCCCAGGCCTGGGACTCATTAATGATTGGAGTGATTCAATTCCTTGCTCTGCATCTATTGTTCCTTTGCATGCACACTAACAGCCTTTCTCTGGCCTCTTCTCTGCTCCTCCCACACTTGGCCTGTGTCGTAGCTTCTGTGCAGGCCTTTGAGAACTCAGACCAGCTCTTCTCAGCCTGTGCAAAGAAGTATATCTCATTTTGTTGGTCCCAGATTAAACGTCCTTACTCCTTTCAGAGAGAACCATTCCCTTCCCAGCACTCTCACTTCACTCATCTTCACAAATTTTCCCTGGTATTTTCATAGCACTTATCTCAATTTATAATTGTTATTGGCATATGCTTATTTGTTTTTCCATTTCTTCCAGTGAACTGAAAGCTGCTTGAGGGCAGGTTATCTCTGTTCTCCACCCTTCCAGCCATAGTATGTACCAAAAAGCCTGGCACATAATAGATCCTTGAAAAATAGTTGCCAAAATGCATAAATGAGGAAGAAATTCCTCCAAAAAGCTTGTGATGTCCTGACTGATACTCCATGACTTCTCAGGGAGAGGAACTGTCCAGTAGACTCTCTCTTCAAATGCAAATATTTGAAGTGCTCTTAGTCTGGGTGCCTTGCCTAAAGTGGGGGACAGTTTACTGAGCCCCATGTTTTTTGTCATACTTCTCTCCATTGAGGTAGAATGTATGTTTATACATTTTGGCTCGTACTCTGTTATTTCAAGAAAACTGATGTAAGTAGGAAGGTAACAGTAAAACCTTAAGTAAAACTGGATCACAGATTGAGAGATTTAAGGATTATTTAGGAAAATGCAGTCTTAGAATTAAATACCAAGGCAGAAAGGCAAATGTGGGAATCAAGGAATGGAAAGGAAGAAATAATCAAGCAAAGATTGGAAAAAATTATGTTCTAATGACAAAAACACATTAAGGAAAGTGATTATGGTTTGATTGGAAAATAGACTATTGGCGATTGAGAAGTGAAGCTGAGAAGAATGTTTGGAAACCATTGGCTGGGGGTTATTCAGGACAGAAAGAATCACAGGGCATTACAAACACATGATTATCTTATAATTTGTGACATTTTCAGTTGCACTGGTTTCTTCTAGTTATTAACACCCCTTTTGCTGAAAATTGAAAAAAGATTCAAAGGCATTTGTCCTTCTCTAGATTTGCGATTCAATGACTCTTCTGAGTTGAACATTTTATGAAATGCTACAGTAAAACTTTACAAACTATTACAACTTCACTGAAGCAGCATGGAAGAAAGGGAAAGGAAAAGGAAAAGGAAATATGTGTTACTTTAATTGAAGAACATAGATTTGGAATTTACTTATTTTATTTATCAGAAAAAAAGCAATATTTTTTTTTTAAATACAAAAGAAGATCACATGCAATACTGCTTGTATTTGCTCATGTTACACAGGAAAGTTGACATTTTACTGTGGATCAAGGTCATAGGAATTAGGAAGGAACAATCTCTATCTTTGAGAAATCTCTAAATTATAGATCTTAGAGTTAGCAGCCATCTCAGATAATTGAGACAAACCCTTTACTTCCAGAAAAGCAAGGTGTTATCCCCCATTGTAGAGATGAGACTAGTAAATTAAATTACCTGCTGTGGTCACATGACTGAAAAATAACTTTTTGGCTGAGGAGGCAAGGATAGTGGGGTGACAAGGAGAGTTGCAAAAAGCCAGTACACTACTAGGGTACATTTTCCATTACACTACAAGCAGGGTGATTATTTTCCATCTTGATATGGACACAGTAAAATACCTGCTATATTCAAGTAAACCATTATTTATCAAAATAGTTTTTTTCCATCCTGAAAGGAGGAAGAAAGGAAGGAAAGAAGGAAGGAAAGAGGAGAAGAAACTTGTACTGAAATTAACAATTGACTTCTACGTCCTTATAATGGAAAGGACACAGAAATCACCTTATCTTAGTTTTTCCTGCATTTTAAATTACAGATCTCATGTCCCACATTAAAAAAAATAGACTTTACGATGTAGGGTTGATATTGCTGGGTCAGAGATCAGACAGTAGAATTAAATACTTTGAGAATTTCAATATTGACACACATTGATGGCTCATGCCTAATCTTCAACCTCAGAGATGGGAGGTAAGGATCACTTCTAATGAAGTTAAAATAAATTTCTTCCTGTCTTACATTTGCATTTATTAATTTTATTTTTTCAAATTGAGATGCAATGTGTCCATATACCACAAGAGAACACGTATATTCTACTCTCTCAGCTGTAGAAATTCCCAGTTAGTTTGGTCCCTTTGCCCTCCACAGTTCTGGAGCTTCTGTTCTGCAAGCCTGACCGTAGGGAAGCTGAGGCTTTTCTGCAGTCTGTAGCTCTCCCTCCACTTCTAAAAGATAGTAAAGTTTTGAGAAATGATAGAAACAGCTTGACAGACTGTCCATTTCATAAACAGTTCCGTTTAATGATGAATTCCAAAATAATTGACTTCATGTTGTGCTGAAGTGACCTTTGCTCTTTCTTAGCTTGACATTTGCAGCCTGGCTATGATTTCCAAGAGAAAAAAAGGTGTTCCTTTTACTGTATTCATTAGTCTTTTGAATTATAAAACTATCTTTTATGAAGAAAAATAATATGTACATTTGAAAGAAAAATGAAGAGGACTGCATCTTGTGCATATTAAACTTTAGTAGCGAGGGTGATTAATAAGCTACAGGCATGCTTCCTGTTACTGCTTCCTAAATTTCCTTTTGCTTTCATAAAAAGTTTTCACTTTAGCAGGAGCTTTTCAAGGAGATAGTCTATCCTGTGCCAACCAAAGGGTGCACCATTCCATTACCCCTTTATTTGCCCCCGCCAAATTTCCTCATTCCTTACCTACAGCTGCAATCCAACTTTGAATTGGGTTGTATTTTGCTTGCCTGTATAAAATTGTTTGTATTTTTAAATGATACCTGTAAAAATAACAATCCTCCTCATATTATTAACTTTCATTTGCCACCTCCCACACATACACACACCTACTTCAGCAGAAGGTGTAGTAATTAACAGGTAGCATGATGAGATTTAGAAAACGGGCTGAAGTTAATTGAGGTTAGTAAGTAAAATACTACTGTCAATTTCTAATTTTTTCTCTAATTATTTTAACCTCATGAATAATCAATTAAATGAAAAAGAAATACACATTTAAGAGCATCTTGAAAATTCCCACTCCTGGAAGCATCAGAGAAGAGGGGCCTCTTGTGACACTCTCTACAATAGAGCACACCACTGGCTTTTTGCAGATGGCATAGTTTTCTTTAAAAATGTTGCTTCTTTTGAAGTGACAGAATGAATACACTAGGAAGAGGAAGTTGAGCATATGCAGCCATAAAAGACAATTTGCCTTTTCAGTGACAACCTAGCTGAACTATAGCACCGGGAATAAGCATAGTATGCAACTATAAAGATGAGAGTTCAGGGGCCTATTCGAAGAAAGATAAACAACGTAGGCACTGTTCCGCCTCTGGGAAAGCCCCACAGCCCTGAGCTTTCTGAGGGCACATTACCTTTTGAGTTTCAAACTACAAAAAAAAAGAGAAAAGAAAAAAAGACAGAAAGAGAATGAAAAAGAGAGAAAGAGAAGTAAAAGGAAAGAGAAAAAAAGCCTATCCTAAAAGGACTCTGGCTTGTGTCTAGATGTTCCCCCAAAGCCTCATGCAGTCATAGGTAGGGCTTTTCAGAAGTGATGCTGGGACTGATTCAGGGTGCAATGCTAGGGCCCAGAGCACTAGGATTAAGAGTGTGAGTGCTACCTGCTCTAAGTAGCCTGGATAAGATATAGGGATAGAAAGAGCTGTGGTCATCCTTTGTTCCTTTGCTGCTTTCTGCCCACCATGAACTGGTTCTCCTCTGCGATGCCCCTCTGCCATGTGCCACCCTGCCTTGGAGCTAGCCGGTTATGGACTGAAACCTCTACAGACTGAGCTCAATAAGCTTTTCCTCCCTTAACTTTGGGTGTGAGGTATTTTGTCTCAGCCACAAGGTAAAAGTAATTAAGACAGACTCACTTGACTAATACATTTTCTTTTAAAAATTGATAAGTTTCTTTCTTGGCCCTACTATATGGATTAATTTATCTTACTTGAAAAATGATTATTTGACAAAAAAAATTTTCAAGAAAAGAAGGAAATTTGTCCAAAACAGGAATATTTGAGCCAAGTGTGCCGAATGTTCCACCTACTTAGGAGACTGAGGCAGGAGTATCATTCGACCCCAGAGATTCAAGACTAATCTGGCCAATATAGTGAGACCTCATATTAAAAAAAGAAAAACTAATGTTTGTTTTGTTTTGTTTTGTTTTTGGTACCAGGGATTGAACTCAGGATCTTCCACTTTCGAGACAGGCGACAGAACCACTGAGCTAAATCCTCAGCCCATGAAAAACTAATGTTAAAAGGAGGAAAATTTTAAAAAGAATTTTATTAGTGCATTGTGCAGTCCATAATGATTATGTTTATTATGGGGAATTTGTACATAGAACATCTTAATTCTTGTTTGTTGTCCCCTTCCCTTCAAATCCCTCCCTGGTCCCTACAGCTCTTCTCCCCATTCCCATTTGCAGGAGCTCTATTTTCTTTTTTTCACAACTCTCTTTTTTAAATCCCTTTCTCTTCCCTCCCCAAAGTGGAATATTTAAAAAAAAAATCTTTCACAGGTTTTTTTTGGGGGGGGGGGTGGTACTAGGGATCGAACTCAGGACCTTGCACTTGCGAGGCAGGTGGTGGCACCACTGAGCTAAACCCCCAGCCCAATATTAAGAGTAGAAAGTACTTATTCAGAGAAAGATAGCTTCTGCCTGAGAGAGACAGAAGGGGGACTAGAAAGTAGGTTGCCTTCCCACATCACTTTTTTTTTTTTGGTACCAGGGATTGAACTTGGGACCTTGCGCTTGTGAGGCAGGCGGCATTACAGGTTGTTTTTCTTACACATTTCCTATTTTAATATTCCTCCTCCATCTTTTCTTATGTGAATGCTTTGAATATTCACTCATTGGTAAAATAAAAAGTAGCATTTTGTTTTTATGCTGATGTCTGTGGATGGTGAAAGTCACATTAAAGACACTCTGTTGGCTAGGGTTATTGCTGAGTGGTAGAGTGCTTGTCTAGCATTAACAAGGTCAGGGTTCCTATCCCCAGCCCTACAAAAATAAAAACAAAAAGAAAAGATGCTGCTTTGTGAAGTCTTTCTTTCAGTCATGTGTTTATTCAGCAAACTTGTGGAGCCTCCATGAATGTTCAGGAATAGATTGACTTTGCTGAAGGTTCCTGTATTAATTGTTTTAATGGTAAGATGTCTAATGCAGGATATTTAGAAATCTATGACATTTAGTTTTTGTTTTGATATCTGCACTATTTTTCCCTTTAACAAAGCAAAATATCTTTTTTTTTTTGGTACTGGGAATTGAACTCAGGTCCTTGCGCTTGCACAGCAGGTGGTGAAACCCCTGAGCTAAATCCCCAGCCCCAAAAAATATCTTTTTTTCTTAACAAGTTAAATCATTAAATAGGATTGGCCAAAAGCAATGGTAAAAAAAGGTAGAAACTTGAAGCCAAGAAACTGGTTTTGAAAACAGTATTTAGGAACACATGATAGATTTGTAGTTTTATCTAATTCTGAAATGGAAAGATCACCAGTGCTTTCAGAAGGTTCAGACGGAGACCTGTTCATCTGACAAGTCATTTTTCCTTTAGAGTGCTGGCTCCGGAGGCATCCTTTCTAATTTCCATGTGAGAAGACAGACTTTTGTCATTAGGAACTGAGCTTCCAGGTATGAGGACCTGAAATCTCTGTGTACGGAGAGCCATCACTTTGACTAATGGAGGCTCCCGACTCCACATCATCCTAAGCACCTCTTCACAGTGTGTCATTTTTCCAGCTCAGTTGATTTTTGCTATATCTCACTTTATCAGTCATTGAAGTGGAAATTTCATCACTCTTATATGCTTTTTGAGTTTTTCTTAGTGTTTGTAATAGGTTTTATGGGTGATTAGTTATGTGAATTGCAGCATTCTTGGTGATGGGAACCTGTCTTAATTTCACTCATGAAACCTGTGTCTCTAATAAACTGCTGTAAACTACAGGCAGAATTTGTTTTTCATGTAAATATTCCTTGCTGAAATTAGTGCATGTACTCTTCACTACTATTAGTATAAAAATTAATAGCTGAAATTATCCATTAGCTCCAAGGTTTGGGCATTGGCCTCTCCAACTCTGCGATTTCAGGCCTCGGTTACTATTTGGGGGCATGCGACTGACTGCCTTGCTATCAGATGTCAGGATTTTATCAAAGCCCCACTGAACAATATTATGACATAACAGTAATAGTTCTGTTACTTCTGCAAATGATCGTCTCCGCTTTAAAAGCTTTCATAACAAAACATGAGAATTCATAATACCCACCATTTTATTTTACCCAGTGTGACCACATATACCTGCCGTAGCAGTCAACATAGTGTCTCAGACAAACACATAGATTTTATGTCGTGCTGACCTTGTCTTCAGCCCTTCCTGTGTTTCTCAGCAGTTGTATGGCCTTGAGTGAGTTGATGCCTTCCAGTCTAGGTTTCCTCATATATAAAAAAAGGGTTAATAAAGAACCAACCCAATAGGTTTCTTTGTGGTAGCAATTTAATGAGATAATGCATGTAAAATTAACATTTGGAGAATGCTTAATAAGTTTTAGCTATGAACATTAAACTTATTTTATTCTCTACTCAGCAACATTTTAGGCACTCTGGGGCTGTTAAATATACTCAGATTAACTGTATATGGTAATTTTTAATGGTTTAAATTTTAATTTCAATGTTTCCCCTCTTGTTTTTATATTACATGATTATAACTAGAATATTCTATTCAACCATTATTTTTCCCAGATATAAATTTTATAACAATAAAAGTCATGGGGACATATAAATATTATAGCATGATTTTGTTTTAATAGGTTCCTAGCTACATCATCATTTCCTATTATTCAAGAAGAAATTTTGGAGTAGAGTATGAAGACTCTATAGGGGATGAGCAAATGAAAATACACAAAATATATAAAGTATATTTCATAGTGGCAGTAGGTGAAGTCCTATAGAAAATATTCTACTATCTTTTCTCTTTCAAGAAAATTAATATTTCTATTAAAATCAGCTCTGATTTCTCACTTGAGTATCAGACATCAAAGTTCACATAGGGCCGGGGATTTAGCTCAGTGGTTTTGCCGCCTGCTGTGCAAGTGCAAGGACCCAAGTTCAATGCCCCATACCAAAAAAAGAAAAAAAAAGTTCACATAAATCAGAAAACTATTTATTGAAGACATATTATGTAAGAAGACATATAAATAGACACCATCAGAGGAGATTTTTTCTGTTGGAGTAACTGAATAGAGTAGCTGAATAAAATAGTTTAGAATAGTTAAAAGAAAAGTAATAGCACAGTAGAACTTCAGTTGTAATCAGCACTCCCCCTGCCTTCCAGAGTTCAATCTGAAACAGGAATGACACAGCATAAAACTGTTTTGCATGGATGCAGACAGAGAATTTGTGGGGTTGTACAGACCTGCTACTGCCTTGCAGTGGTTTTCAACCATTGTGGCCTGGCTTTTTCATGCACTGCACTGGCTGAGAGTTGCAAGTAAAGTAAGCTCCATCTACCATGGATCCCGTCCCCATCTCTCCTTTTCCGCATGACGAAAACATAGAGCCGCACTGGTTATGAACATGGCATGTTTGGCTACCACCGAGCCTCACAGTGTGAAGTCTAGTTCACATTTTCTTATATGCTCACAGAAACATGAGTATTCACCCCTGAAAGTATAGGAAAGGATATAACCAATGCAGTGAATGACTCTCCTTAAAAAGCAATAAACTGGGACTAGTGAAGTAGCTCAGGACTAGAGTGTTAGCCTAGCATGCCCAAGCTTCTTGAGTTTAATCCTTAGTACCACAAAAAATAAAAAAGAGCAATAGATTGTTAACAAAGAAGAAGTCTTGAAGGCCAATCCGTGGAGGGATGAAGACTGCTTTTCTTCTTTTACTGAAACTGAAAGGCATTGATTTGCGATAGAAATAATTGCATTACAATTTTGTGTGACTTCTCAATGTTGTTTTGAGTCTTTTATTCCTTTCTAAGTGCAACCAAAAGTTTTAGTGTTGCAAAATATGCCCTAAACAATATAGTGGAGCATTTGTTGAGCTAGAAAATTAGGCGTGATTAGACTAATAAAACATTCTTGCAGTGTGCTATCCACAGGGATGTGAATTTTATTCTTGATAATCTATATTTTGGTGTTATGCCATTTACTCAAATTTTAGCCATAATTTGTCATTTTTTATCTTACCTTAATTTCGTCTTTCTTTCTTTCTTTCTCTCTTTTTTTTGAGACAGAGTGTTGCTATGTAGTTTAGGTTGGCCTTGAACTCACTATGTAGTCCAGCCTAGCCTCATACTCCCTGTGATACCTCTGCCTCTGCTTCATAATTGCTCTAATCATAGGCCTGTGCCACCATGCTTTGTTTACCTTAATTTCTTAATTAGATACTGCAGCTTTGGGTCCTAGTTCTCTTTGCCTGTTACTTTCTTTTGCTTCTGCAAAGTTTTTCTTTTCTGCCTCTTTGTTTTGGTCTTCGATGGAAGGGTAACTTCCAACCCATGTCCCGTTTAGTGGCCTCTTAGCTGTACCCTACACCAGCTTGATATGTGGCTTTTATTTCATAGAAACCTATTTCATGCATGGCTGCTATCCTATATGTTCTTATGCAGTTCAGTAATGGTAAGAGGGAAAGGAATTCTTACAACATTTTCATTAACTCTCTAAATTCTACAGATCTAACCAAAGACGATATGATCCAAGCTGCTTAGAAGGAGGCTGAGGAGAATTACTGTCAATGTGAGAAGAAGGGCTGGCGGTGCAGGCTTTATGTGGTCAGGCTTTGGGGAATCTGGCTGGTCTTTATCCCATTCGCTCCAGGAAGCTACACAGACCCGTAATTCATTTGCTGGACAAGAAAGAAATGTTCACTTGCCTTCCCCCACATATGACACATTTCATTTGAGATGTATTTTCTCAACCAAGTTTGTGCAGCCAATGTACTATGCATATAGGAAAATGTTTGTGAATTGTAGTACATTTTATAAACATTTATTATCTTGAGTTAAACTAATGTTTGTCACTTGAATATTTGAGTCACTTGTATGGATTTAAGGATGGTTTATCACAAAAGATGGGAAATTATACTATAATAATTTGGATATTTTCTGTTCATACCTATTATTACTAGATCAAAATTTTGATGCTGATGGTGTTCCGACCCCATCTGAGTGAAACCCCATAGCACTTGACGAATTTGCCATGAACGTAATGGTGAATTGTGTCAAGTTCATGGCTCTTCATCTGCCTATTGTTTTATGGTTTTCAAGTTGTATGTAGTAGAAAGGTTCTGAGGATAAAGGATGAGAAGGAAAAGGCATTAGGTACATTAGTTGAAATTGGCATCATGTTGCCAAACTGTAATAAGCCTTAGGGGAGCTCAGTGTTGAAACTACTCAATTGAATGCTGCAATTTCCCGTAACAATTTAAAAGGCCTGCAGGCATGCTAAAGTCATAGCTGGATCTTTCAGTTAACACTCTGTAACATGACCCTAAAGTCTCATTTACATCACAGCAATTAAAATATATTCCACATTACATGCTTACTACTACATACTGTAGAAACAATCCAATGAAATGCAGCTCTTTTCCAAAAATAATCATGGAAATCTTTATATTCATGATTTTCTCTTTCCAAAGTGGTATTACCATTATATTCCTGTAGACAGAGGGGAATGGTGATTGGGAATGAAGAGAGGTTGGGGTGGGGGAGAGGCATGCAGTTTAGACCAATAATAACTAATAGTCATTACTACTTGGTGGCCCACATGAAATTAGGTTAATGGTCTTGGTCCAGTCCATAGATGACAGGTGTCCATTATGCAAAATAATCATTGTAATCAGTGCTGATTGGCCCCCTAGTGGTAATTAGAAGAAAGAGGGACTAAAAATTAAATGTGTGTTAAAATAACGTACCTCTTACTTGCAGAACTGCTGCTTCCAGACTAGGACAGGAATGCCCACACCCAGTTGGGAAGGTGATAGAAAAGTGTAGTACCACTCACCTGAGGAAGATGTTTGTAAATTAGAGTACTTTCCTTAGTGCTTCATCCAAATTAAATTTAAAATCCTCCTGGCTTATGGATTATAACTATTAACTGATAGCATAACTATTTCATAGTGACATGAATAGCAAATTAAATTACTTTACAGCGAAGCCACAGTGGCCAAAATTGATCATATTTTCTCAACAGTGACTATAGCACTTTAGTAATGCCTTTCTTTGAAGAATCAGACCAAATTGACTTACTCCAGGTTGTTGCTGTGGTTTAATATTTATTGAGTAGCCACAATTTACTAGCTTACCTTAAAAGCGTGGTTTTTCACAGTTGTGTAGAATACATCACCGAGGTATGAAACACAGTGGCAGAAGTTCGACTTCTCTGCTTGGCAGGCAGTCAATGGGAAACCAAGGAAACAGCCTTTCTCCCAGTGCTTGCAGGGACATTCTTGCTTGCACTGCCCTTTTGTTCTCAGGAAGAGTGTTGAAAGAACCCTACTTGAGCAGCCATCTGAGAAGGCAACATTTTTATCTACTGCCTAGATCCATTTTAATCCTCTGAGTTGGTTTATAACTACCACTCGAAACAGCATAAAAATTTTTCGTTGCTCTTCTTATCTTGAGCCTTTGTGCTCATTATTGAAAGGTGCATCCTTTCAGCAGGTACAGGTCCTCACAGAGGTGCTGATTTGGGCAACAACAAGGCATAGGCTGGTTTGTAACCCCCATGTCCTTCAGCAGGTTACCCTGACCCCTGAGTTGGGCCTTATCTACTTGAACTTTTAAAAATTATAAGTAAATACATATACCTATCTTCACAACATAAAATATTCAGGAAATCCAGAACTAAGTAACTGGATACCTATGTCCTTATTTTGACTATTTGGCAGCACTTATACAAGTCACAGTGTTTGAGTCTGTTGTACATATGTACTTTAATGTGTGTGACTAAATTCGAGATGTCAAAACATAACATTATGTGAGCCTATATCTAGTCAAACATTTCTATTTGCTGATACTGTTGCTTTAAAATTTATTTAAAAACAAAACAGTAAATCTCAAGGAAGAAAAGTATTAAAGAGAATTGAATCCTCTGGAATGAGTGCACAGCCTGCCAAGCTGGTTATAGCCATGTTGTCTCATTTTCTGACTGGCCCATTGAGATGGAGTTCAGACCTGAGCCAGCCTCACAGTCTGCACAGCAAGCTGAGGGTACTGTATTTCCTCCATTCTTTGATCAATTCAAACTGAACCCAAAGTCATTGTGAAACTGAAGCAACCTGGAATTGTACATTACTCTACAGCTTCACCACTGCAAGGAGAAAGTGGAGTTTGGGAATCTGCATCTCTCTCCCTACTCCACTAGGAGATGCCATGTTGAGGGAGACACTGGCCTCTAGCACTGGACCAGGATTCTCTCTCTCTCCAGGAGTCTGTGACGAAGCTGCCATTTGGGTCGGTTGGCGCTTTTCAGATGGAGATGAAAGTGGTCTTGTGGGCAGTAGACAGATTGTATGTTTATTACAGTAATTTTGACTGTGGGTTATAGAGGCATAAATAACTACAGTTATCCTTTATTCTCCACATTCTAGTTGGTAGTTACCAGCTCTCCACCTAGTTGTTACTAACATAGTTCTTTCAATCTAGAGACTCTTAATCAGTTTTATTGCTGCTCTCGAAAGCCCTTCCAGTGTTTGCCTACTGCTTTCTACTACCAAGACATAAATATTTATATAACATTATAGATGAATCATTTTAAAATTTCTAGTGTGGGAACTAGTCTTTTCCCCTTACTCAATGACATAGTATTTCCAAATAAGCTCATAAAAATTCAAACTAAAATTCCATTCAAATATTTTAGCAAAATATCAATTTCTTTACAGCTGTGTAATCCCTTGCTCTCAATCTTGTAAGAATGAGCTTTGGTGCATTTCCCCATCCCAGCTTCCCAGATTACGTAGGTATAAACCCAGTGACAGTGAACATGGACACGGGACAATGTTTTTTATTTAATTATAATTGCTGGTCTTTATCAAGCACTCATGGTATGTGCCAATCACTGTGCTAAATGCTTTAAATAAAAACTGTCTCATCAATATTCATGGTATCTCCATAAGAAAGGTATTGTCATATGCCTTTTAGAGAATTAAATACAGGAAACCAAGCCTCAGAGAGCTTAGATAGCCCCACCAAGTCACAAGTCACATAAATCATAAACAGTGGGGCTAGACTTTAGGCATAGGTTTGTGTGATCAAAAACTTATGCTCGGGCTGGGGGTTTAGCTCAGTGGTTCCACTGTCTGCCTCGCAAGCGCAAGGTCCCGAGTTTGATACCTGGTACCTAAAAAAGCCCTGTGCTCTATTTTCCTCCCCAGTTTATTAGTACTGTATAGCGGGTTTTTTTAGTTGAAAAATGCAAGGCAAGGACTTACTGTTTTTGGATCATATTTCTCTGTCTCTGTGGTATGATTCTTCTCTATAATTCAGTGGCAGGCAGGCTCCAAAACTGTAAACAATTGTCAAGTTAGCAATGCCAATGAGGAGAGTAGGCTCATTCCCAGTAGTTTTATCAGGTGTCCTGGTACTGAGCTTATAGGTAGAAGTAGGTCACATGTCTATTCCTCAACCAGGGAATCTGTGCATGCAGGTCCTGGGCCCCAGGACTGGGGTCTGCTCCACATGAACCCTGAGAATCAGTTGGGGAGGGCCACTTTTATTGTGAAATACAGGGCACACAAAAATGAGTACAACCACAATGACTGTGTTTCAGGACAGCCTATCTTCTGTGGCGGCTAGACCACACAGGATGGAAGAGAAGTGAAGGGAATTGTGACTGTGTCCCGCTATGAAACACATACTGTCACAGCATGGTATTGTTTATTTTTTGGCCGTAGTCATCTTTTCCCTGAAGATGTAACTTGGAAATCTTTCTATTTTATCTTCTTAGTCTTGAATTTTATGGTTTTCTTATTCAGTTGAATTTCACTTAGTTTTCATTTTTGTCTCCCTAGTACCGGGATATCTGCAAATGTAATTATCAAGGTATTTTCAATATGACAGTCGTCATTGACTGATAATATTGGATTTGTTGTCATTCTGACAGTTTGTTAAACTCTATACTTTTATCTCTCTGTGTATTTTTTTGTCTTGTTGTTTGTTTCTATTGCTTGAATCTCTTTATTGTTCTAAAGTTTGGAAGTGTAGTCCAGTGATTAAGAACCCAGACCTGGGCCCAGTGTGCTGATATATATGCCTGTAATCCCAACGCTCAGGAGGTTGAGGCAGGAGAATCGCCATGAGTTTGAGGGCAGCCTGGACTACCTAGTGAGACCCTGTCTGAAGAAAACAACAACAAAAATGAAAAAACCAACAAACAAAAGAACACAGGCATAGAATTAAACTGAAATGTGTTCAAATTCTGCTCAGCTACTTTCTAACTCAATAAACTTGAATAAATCAATTAATCCCTTTGGGCCTTAGTTCTCTTGTGTGAGAATGTAATTTATAATTCTTACTTAGCAAGGTTGTTGTGAGGATTAAGTGAGTCATATATGTAAAGCACCTGGCATATTTTAAGGACTCAATAAATAATCAAGATTAAAATTAATAATTAATCAAGGAGCTTTTATGTCTACTCTTAAAGAGACGAATATGACCAGCACTTAGGGAAATAATATCAGCTCTTCGTTTAAGAAGCTGACCCAATTGTATATAGCATTCTCAGCTGTCATCAGGTCAGTAATACCTGTCTTCAAGTCACTTATGATACAGCAAGCTGTTATTGCTTTTCAGCCATCTAAATGGCTTATTTTTCTGTCATTACAACTATAGTTTTGAATTTGAAGTCCATGCTCATAGGTGTTATAGCTTGGCAGCCTCAAAGAAATGAATGGAAGAGCACCTATGGGAGTATGAAGCCATCTTTGTCACTAATAGTTGTATGACTTGAGAATTTTTATTAGTTTTTATAGTTCCTCATGTGTAAAACTAATAAATAATTTAAACTTGCTGTTTTGCTGTTAGGGGTAGAAATTCGATGTTTAAAATATGTAGAGTAGAAAACTTATTATTATGGAAGTTATTATTATCATCAGACATTTGATTGTGGCCAGCATGTCCAGTGAGATAGACACATCCTTTGAAGACAGAAGGGCCTAGTTCAGTCAAAACAATACATCTGGAGAGATAGCAAAAATGTCTATTTGGTTGTTTATTACCAAATGTGTATTTGATGCTATTTGTATATCATGGCATTATCTATGTGACATACAAGTGTTTCCTTGCCTTTCCTTCTGTATCAAGTATTATTACTGTCAGAACTTTCAAAGCCCTGGGTCATTCTGAAGCACAGGTGCATAGAGCAGTGGTCCCTGTATTCAGCATGCGAGTTTAAGCCATCATAGAAATGTGGAAATAGATATGGTGGGTATTGAGCTGATTCAGACAAGCAGACAATTTGGGAACTGTTATTTACACTTTACCCTAAAGGTCTGCAGCTGGAAACGTGTCATTTGACTCCACTGTATTGGATTCTTGAGTGTCTTTCTCATCTCTTTTCACTGTAGAGATTATGACCTCTCCATAGGTACTCATGGCCACCATGACCATAGATTACGTACTTGTACCAGTATATTCATATTAGCTATTAAATATCCCTCTCCATAATTGTTATCAGAAAATAATTACTTTTAATTTCAAACAATGCAAGTGAAATGTTTTGTTTTAAAATTTCAGAATATGTTCCCATTTTACATTAGTGGATAAATAAGCCTCATTATCTTTTTTTCTTTTTTGATCATTTTCAGCTTCTGTTTCTTTGTTCACATAAATATTTTTGAAAGAATTTTAATGATTTAATGAGCTTTAAGCCACTTTTCTTATCACCTCAGGCACTGTTCTATATATTTTCCAATTAAAAGTTTTCTGATATTCACATTTACTCAGTAGCTATTTTAGTACACTGTTCCTATTTATTTCATTATCTAAGTTTACATATTTGCTATCTTTATAATAGAACATGAGAAATAGTTTTGAATTTTAAAACACTAAGCTTCCTATATGTCATCTTTTAAATAAAGGCACATGTCTTTGTTTACATGAAAATGTTCATGTTAAGGAAAATGAGTTACAAGATTACTCATAGTAAGAATATATACACATACGAATGCACATCTTCATATACATACGAACAAATGCATGGAAAGTCTGAAAAGGTGAACAACAAAAGTTAAGAGGGTAATTTTTTTGTTTCTACCCCGGAAAAAATATTACCCACTTAATACATATTTTCAATGAAAGAAAAGCTAGAACGGAGAGTGAGTACTCAGCAGTGTTCAGGAGACGAGGACCATGTGCTGCTCTCTGTCTGCGGAATCCAAATCCTGCTTCACCAGCTGTGCCAGCCCGAAACCCGGTGTCAAGCTCTACTCTTTCCTCTTCCTCACTTTCATTTCACCCTGTGGCAGCTGTGCTTGTGCCAGCTCTTACCACCTCCCAAATCTTATTGCTTCTCTAAATCTCCACTGTCATT
The DNA here is from genome assembly GCF_000247695.1 of Heterocephalus glaber. The sequence continues at coordinate 13,079,818 of NW_004624769.1, forward strand.
TCAGTTTCCCCAGTGCGAGCTCATTCTCTTGCCTGGACTTCTGTAAAACTCTGCCAACAAGCCAGGCCTGGTGGCCAATTCCTGGAATCCCAGCACTCCAAGAGGCTGAGGAGGAAGGAGGTTCACAAACTCAAGCCCAGCGTGGGTAATTTAGCAATTTTGCTAGACTCTGTCTCAGAAAAAAAAAAAAAAATCAGCTAACAAATTTTACTGCTTTTGCCCCAGACTCTTCTCCCACATTCTCCCTACCTCAGCTAAAGAGATTATTCCAAACTGAAACTGTGACTGATAATTGATTGCTTACAATGCCCCAGTTGTCACTGAGTACTGGTAGTACATGGAGGAAACTGTTTAACTTTTCCTCTGAAGCCTGTGTCTCACCTTTAAGTTCCCTCTGGATTCCTCTCAAGCCTCTTCCTCCACTCGCTACGCCTGCTCCATTGGCATTTACCCTCCATCCTCTTCACAGCTTCCGAGTGTTTTTCAGACATGTTTTCTTAGCTTGGCTTGTTCTATTGGCAACTCTTTCCCTATAACATACATACTTGCAACCAGGCTAAATACTATTTATCTTGTGGGTCACCTTCCATATCATGTTTTTTTCCAGAGAGGTCTTCTTTTGGTTTAAAGTCTCAATTAAATCTCATCTTCTATTCTTCCAGTAACATAATTTTTTTTGCAGCATTTATACAATTTTAATTGTATTTTTATTTGTGTCACCAATTCTTTAACTTTTTTTTCTTTTTCCAGTTTCAAAGAAGGTTGGGACTGTGCCTTATTTATTTCTTTAATCTCAGTGCTTCTCACCATGCCTGACAGGTGTCAGGGAATATATATTTTTGTGCCAATACAATAACTGAAGAAAACATAACAACATAAAGAATAACACACAAATCAATATGTTGCATGCACATCTATGTTGATACATGGTAGATCAACTGCTTTCTTTGGAATTATTGAAAAGTGTTCCTTCTAGTTTTGCTTTGTTTTTTCATCCAATCTGACAATCTCTGCCTTGTAACTGGTGAATATAGATAATTTATATTTAATATGATTATTGATAAGGTTAGTTTTTTCTTCTTTCACTTCTTTTTTCTGTACTGGCATTGAACCCAGGACCTTTCAGTTGACCTACATCCCTACCCCTTTGTTTATTTTAAGACAAGGTCTCACATTGTCACTAAATTGCCCAAGCTGAGATCAAACTTGTAATCAATCCTCTTTCCTCAGCCTCTCAGAGTGCTGAGATTACAGGTATGTGCTGTCATGCCCGGCTTCCATCCGTTAACTTCTAACCTCTTTTTATCTTTGCACTTAAGGGTGTTTCTTGGATCCTATTTTTGTACTCCAGTGTAAAAATCTCTGCATTTTGTGGGGTGTGTAGACCATTTACCGTTAATGTGAGTACTGACCTCGTTAAATTTATGTCTGTCATCTGGCTCTTTGTTTCTATCTGTCCCATTCTTCTGGCTCCTCTTTTTCTATATTCTTTTGATTAAATGAAAATGTTTATGCTTTTAGAATTCCATTATCTCAGCTGGGCATGGTGGCTCATGCCTGTAATCTCAGCGCTTGGGAGGCTGAGGCAAGACAATCACCATGAATTGGAGGCCAGGCTGGGCTACATAGTGAGTTCAAAGTCAGTTTGAACTATAAAGCCAGACCCTGTCTCAAAAAACAACAATAGCAAAAAGAAACAAATAAACAAATTCCATTATCTCTTTTATTGGCTTATTAATTTGTTTTAGGATTTAAAGTATATCTCTTTAATATAACACAATTTACTCAGAAAAGATAGTACGTTATTTTCTGATTGTACCAAAAATAAACAACCAGCAAATGATTTCACTTCTAAAAAAATCATTTACACTTAAAAAATGCTGTGAGGGGGATTCACTTGTTGTTAAAAACATTTCTGGAGCTACTAAAAAACTTGCATTTACAAAATAGTTGATAAAAATGTTTCTCTGGATTGCACAAGAAAGGAGACAAGGACCAGCGGTGTATGATTAATCAGAGTTGGCTTCTTTTTCTTCTGCTTCATCAGAAATCAGACTCTCCTTGTTTCTAGTTTCTCTGTTTTCTGTAAGTAAATCTTCTCTAGTTTCTTGGGTAGCCACTTCGGCCTGTTTGTCCTTTAATCTCTTTTTCTCTCATCTTTGTACATTTTTTCCTAAAATTTACCCTTTCCTGTTTCCATTTCTGGCTTTGCTTTCATGTTTGCAGGCCCAGGTTAGTCAGCCATCTACCTGGCCTTCTCCTCTCCGGCTCCTCTTCTGCTGCCCCTTAGACCAAGCTGACCTTCCCTCTTGGGAATCTTGGCAGTGCATGACAGCATGCCAAGCTGTGCTGCCTTGCCCTCACTGTGATTTTTCTATATGTACACGTATTGTGCTTAATCATGTATCTTTTAAGGAGATTTAAATAAGAAAAGTATCATATGTACTTACATTTTAGCTACCTACTTCCATTTTCATGTGCTGTTCGCTCCTTTTCAAAAACCCATATTTCTGTATGATGCCTATTCCTTTTCCCTTCAAAGCTTCTTTTACATTTTTTTGTAATGGTTGTTTGCTGTTTTATCAGCTTTTGTGAAACTGAAAAGGTATATATTTCACCTTAACTTTTGAGACATAAGCTTTGGGTGTAGAATTCAGAATGACAGGTTTTTTTTCCTTTCGATACTTTAAAGATGCTTCTCTTATTGTTTTTTTGCTTATATTACTTCCATTGAAAAGCTTTGTATATAATATGCATTTTTTCTGTGTTTGCTTTTAAGATGACTTCTTCATTACTGATCTTGAATAATTTCAATCATAATAAAATGCTTTGATATATTTGCTTCACATTTCTTGGGCTTGGGGTCAAATGAGCCTCAGAGATCTACAGGGTTGAATGTTCATCAAATTTGATAATTTTTAAATTATTTCTCTTCAAATGTTTTCTGTTAACTCCTATTTGAACTGTCCTTCAGGAATTCTTTTCCTTGTTTTTTATTTTATTTTGAGACATGGTTTCATGATGTACTCCTGACTGGCCTTGAACTTTCCACCAAGCTGCCTCAGTTTCCCACATTCTGGGATTACAGATGTGTACCACCATATCAGGCTTCCTTCAGGAATTCTACTTCCCATCTACATTGGCCTTTTAGAATAGTTCTGTGTCCCGGCCCGCGGGTAAGTCAACGGAGACCCTAGAGGGGGAGCGAGGATGAGAGGGGACAGGGGACACGAGAGATGGAGACAAGACAGGTTT
>NW_004624769.1:13111347-13144028 GCF_000247695.1 Heterocephalus glaber
AAAATGTACCAATAAAAGAATTTAAGTAAAAATAAAAATAAAAAAAAATTTAAAAAAACATTTTGCAAGATTCAAGAGAGAAAAAACAAGTTACTTTTCTTCTTTCTTAAAAAGAAAAACAATGTCTAAAATTAGTAATGAATATACTAATCTGCAACAATGAAAGCTGGAAGGAGTGGAATAATAACTACTAAGAGAAAAAAACAACTCCAGCCAGAATATTGACATTACTATATGCAGAGACAATATTCTAGGGAAGGAAAGATATCTTTTGTCACCTATCATAACAAGGTTCATGACTGGCCACTGAAGAGAGATTAACAAGAGGGAAGCATAAAGATTTATTTAAGTTTTATGTGCCATGGGAGCTTCATAAGGAAGTGAAGACCCAAGGAAATGGCCAAACATGCATATTCACGCTTAGGTTTGATGAGGTGGACAGTCATGGAGAAGTATGGACAGATAAGGTATGATCTGCTGGTAGTGTTAGGGGAAAAGAAATTTATCTTTCTACTTTCTGAAGTTTCAATAATTTGAGTCTGTAAAGCAAACTGAGAACAGCTCGATAGGAGAAAAGGCTTACAAGTTTATTAGCGTGCAGTTTTATGGCAGTCACACAGAATATGAAACCCAAGGAAAAGCCAGATGCTTGGATTTTAAACAGCAGTCTAAGCTACAGAAAGAAGTATGGGCTTGGAGCTCCTGGCAGGAGGTGGTGACAAAAGTTATGGGAGGACATGAGAAGAAACTGCATTGCAGGCAAAGCCTGTCTTGCTATACAAATAAAGTCTCCAATAACAGCCCTGTCAAGAAATCTTGGTTGCTTGTAGCACAGTTTCTCTGGGTGAAGTGTCAGATCTTTGGTCTCCTCTTGCTGTAAGTTAATCTTCTTCATTTAATGAGATTAAGAAGGGTCCAAGACAATTGCAATCCTTTTGGAGGAACTTCCCTCAGGGAGATAAGAAAATTTCAGGGAAAGCCTCTACCTGAGGTTTGGAGAGAAGTGGAGGAGTGTTTAGAAAGGCCTGCATGCTCAGATTCTTATCTGTGTTCCCGTGTTTTTAGAGAAAAAGATGTTCCTTTCACATGGGTATAGGAAGGATACCTCTCCAGTTGCAATCAAATGCATCTTGGTGAATGCAAGCCAATAAGCACAACCCAGAGACAAAAGTGAAGAAAGGTTTATTATTTATAGCATGTAAAAAGAACACTAGAAAGAATTCTCAAAGCAGTACCTCCCTGAACAAAGAAAGCAAGGGGCTTTTATTGGGGAAACTCATATGTATTCATATAGGAAAGACTCATCACATGAAGAGGGAAGCACATTCCAGAGCAAGCTCAGTTCAAGGTCATATGTCACATATTCAAAAAACTGTTAGGGGAATGCCTCTGGGAAGAGGATTTAGTATTATAATGAGCGACATTACTTTAGGTTCCTAAAGAAGAGTGAGTCAGAGTAACAACCATGGCTGGTTGGTTCCTTGTGAGTTTCTCTGGAGGCCATCTTTGAAGGAACATCAGCAGTCACTTAAAGGGTCAGCAGTCTCCCCATGGAAACATGGGTGATTGCCTTTAGAATTAGCTGCTAAGTGGCTAATACAGTGAGAGCCTTATGACCTGGTTTAGGGGAGAAAGGTTAGAGATGGTTAGAGAGTGACTTCCTAAATTTTATGCTCTGCTTCAAGAGAAAATAGTGAGGGAAAAGTGAGAGGGACCTTTTTTGCGTTCCTTATTTTCTCAGATCCCAAGGTGCATATTTTGGGGTAGCATGTTCTGAACCTCTATAAGTATCATTCATCTCTCAGAATGAATAAAATATATTTAGGGAGTGCAAAGATTCAAAGGCCATATCAACTTTGTACACCATAGTATTCAAGGAGGAATACCAACTGAATCAGAATCAAGGCTCTGAGGACAAGAGGTCAGGAGAAAGTGGCTTTGTGGTCCAACATCTGGTCACAACTCAAATGATTATAGAGCAACTGCAAACAAGTAAGGAACACGTCAAGGGAAACCTTAACAAAATGGTGGAACTAAACGTCCTTATCAATTTCAGCAAAGTCAAGTAGTTGGGGAAGGTGGAGGGGAAAGGAAAAGTGCTCAAAATTTCACCTCATCTGAAGAAAGAAAAGTGGAAACAGTTATGGAATAGAACTTTGGTGGTGGGAAGTAATTGCTATCTTGCATTTCTCTAATAATGGAAAACATATATTTAAATATGAATGTCAGAAAAGGGAAAGTAATCATTAGCAGAATGAAAAAAAGCAGAATAGGCCTACCTAATTAGCAGGGGGAAAGGGAATGAATAGCAATCTGGACAAATTAGCAAAAACAGCTCCAAGGAAAAGGAGGAAACAAGGAAAATTATGAATAATCATAAAACAAGATGGAAGGAATCAATCTATACTACATATAGGAACTGTAAAGGTACTGACTTTTCACAAACTATTCAATTGATTCATAAAAGTTATAGTATTTATAAGAAACATACTAAAATGGAAAAATGATTGAGATTAATGAGATACCAGGTAAATACAAACAGAAAGAAGGCAGAAGTGGCAGTATTAATAGCAGGAGTGGTAGAATTTATTATAAAAACTAAACAAGATAAAGAGGACCATTGGGTAAATGATAAAAGACACACTGTACAGAGGGTGAACCCTCTTAAATTGCATACATTAAATAATATAATAGGTGAACTTACAAAGCAAAAGCTATTAGGTTAAAAAGTAAAGAAACATTTACAGTGGGACATTCTTATTCACTTCCTTCAGAATCAGGCATATCTAAAAGACAAAACTAAGATAACTATATAATATTAATCAAAATTTTTAGAGATAGATTAGGTGGTAATCCCAGCAATGCGGGAGGCTAAGGCATGAGGATCACAAGTTTGAGTCTAGCTGGGACAATTTAGCAACTTAGTGAAACGCTCTCAAAATAAAAAATGATCAAGAACTAGAGATGTAGCTCAGGGCAGAGAACCTGGATTCAATACTCAGTACCATTAAAAAATTGAAACACATTTAGTTATGACTAGGTAGATAGGTAGGTAAATTTATAATGTCGGGTAGGAAAGATACAATATTACATGTATCTATGGAATAGAAACTGATTATATATTTAGACACAAATAGAAACACAAAAAAAATCCAGAAAGGACTTTATAAGCCAAAATATTTGATCGTGAAATTAGAAATAACAAAAACATAAACAAAAAACACTTCTCTCCTATTGATTATGATGTCCCTTGATTATAACCTAAAACAATAGAAAACAATGAAAATAAAATTCTTCCAAAGTTTATGCAAGACAGTGAAAACCACAATAATAGGAAAAATACACTGTTAAGGAATATATTTAAAAAATGATAATCAATGAGAAAGCAATTTACTATATACATCTTAAAATGAATAAATATCAGGAAAATAAACACCCCCAAAATAAAGAGGGTTAAATAATTAAGATAAAATTGAAATTAGAAACAAATAAAAATGCTGATTCTTAGAAAAGACTAGTAAAGTAGATGGCCTCTCCTAATCCCAATTGAGGAATAATTAGAACAAAAATAAGGATATGGAAAAGATGCAAAAGAGTACCAACTTAATAGGACTATTTTCAGCAATGAGTTTTAAAAATCTAATGGAATTTATTATTTCTGACAACATATGATTAATTCAGATGATTTTAGAACATGGAGAAAACTTGTCAAAACCAGTAATCTCAGAAGAGATTAGGAATGTAGAATTAAAAGAAACACCTGAAAAGAGAGAGGTAAGAGCAGACATGATGATACATGCCTATAGTAGTACTCTGTGAGGCTGAGACAGGAGGGTCACAAGTTCCAGCCAAGCCTGGAAATGTAGTGATTTATTAAGAACCTATCTCAAAAGAAAAAAATTAAAGGGGTCAGGGGCTGGACTTATAGCTCAGTGTGAAGGCCTTAGGTTCAATCCCCAGTACAACTAAGAAAATGTCAAAAAGGGATAGATAGGTTCCTAGATGAATTTTTTTTTTTAGGCACATTTACCCTTGTTGAAATTTTATTAATTTTTTTTTGCATTTTTTCATTAAGTTTATTAGTACATTTTAGGTATAAAATACAGTTTCATTCATTGTTGGGACCTTGTACCTTTACATGATGTATCTTAGTTCTTATTTTTTCCCCATTTCCCGGCCCTCCCTTTACCCCCTCCATCCTTCTCTATTTACAGAGACTTTATTTGCATTTTTTCCTTTTCTCATATTTTTTTCTCTTCTTTCCTTTCCCCTACCCTTCCCACTTCCCCCACTCACTTGAACTTGTATACACTTTTAGTATTTCACACCAGAGAAATTATTCAGTATTTACCTGTGTGTCCTATTTATTTCACTTAAGAGTATGGCCTCAATGTGCATCCACTTAGCTATAACTGTCTCTAGTTTCTCTTTCTTTATGGCAGAGTAGTAGACCATTTTATAGAAAAACAACCACATCTTCTTTATCCAGTTTCCAGTTGATGGGTATTTGGGCTGTTTCCAAGTTTTAGCTATTACAAACTGCTGCTATAAACATGGGTATGCAAATATCACTGTGGTATGATTCTTTCACTTCTTTTGGAAAGATACCCAGCAGATGGATAGCTGGGCCAAATGGGACCTCTAGTCCTAGTTCTTTAAGGTATCTCCATACTGATTTCCACAGTGGTTGCACCAGTCTGCACTCCCACCAACAGTGGAGGAGGATTCCTTTCTCCCCACAGCCCTGCCAGCATTTGCTATTCGTTGATTTCTTGATAGCAGCCATGCTTTCTGGAGTGAGGTGGAATCTCAGTGTTGTTTTCATCTGCATCTCTTAAATGGCCAGTGATATTGAACATTTTTTTCATATATTTATTTGCTGCTTTTACTTATTTGTCCGAGAAATATCTGTTCATTTCAGATGCCCATTTTTAATTCTTTTTTTTAATGTTTGAGGGGTCTGATTTATTGAGTTCTTTATATATTCTAGATAGTAGACCTTTGTCTGAGGAACAGCTGGTAAAAACTTTTTCCCACATTGTAGGTTGTCTCTTAGCTCTGTTGGTAGTTTCTCTTGCAGTGCAGAAGCTTTTTAATAAGATGAGGTCCCAGTTGTTGATTCGTGCTAGTTCCTGTGCTACTGAGGATTTGTTCATAAAATCTTTTCCTTTGCCAATGTCTTCAAAAGTTCCACCTAACTTACCTTCCAGTAAGTTTAGTGTTTCTGTTTTAATATTTAGATCTTTAATCCACTTCAATTTTAGTTTAGTGCATGGTGAAAGATAGGGATCTAGTTTTAATTTTTGGTAGGTTGAAATCCAGTTTTTCCAACACTGTTTATTAAAAAGGCTATCTTTCCTCCAGTGAGGATGATTGGCTCCTTTGTCAAAGATGAGGTAGCTGAGTATGTCTGAAGTTGTTTCTGTATCTTCTAATGTATTCCACTGATTCTCAGGTCTGTTGCGTTGCCAGTGCCATGCTGTTTTTATCACCGTGGCTTTGTAGTATAATTTCAAGTTGGGGATTGTGATACCCCCAGCCATGTCTCTGTTGCCTAGAATTGCTTTTGCTATTCTAGGTCTCTTCTGGTTCCAAATGAATTTTTGGATTCTTTTCTCTAGTTCTGTGAAACATACTGTTGGGATTTCAATTGGGATTGCATTGAATCTGTATAGCAGCTTTGGAAGTATGGCCATTTGTACTATATTGGTTCTTCCTACCCAGGAACAAGGGATATCTTTCCATTTTCTTATATCCTCTTCTATCATTTTTTTCAAAGTGCTGTACTTTTCAGTGTAGAGGTCTTTTGTCTCCTTTGTTAGATTGATTCCTAGATATTTCATTTTTTTGGATGCTATTGTGAAAGGAATTATTTCCTTATTTCTCTCTCAGTGAGTCTGTTATTTGTGTACAAGAAGGCTATTGATTTTTGAGTGTTTACCTTGTATCCAACTACTCTACTGAATGTGTCAATTAAGTCTAGAAGCATTTTGGCAGAATATTTGGGGTGTTCTATGTAGAGTATCATATCATCAGCAAATAATGACAGTTTAACTTCTTCTTTTCCTATTTTTATTCCTTTTACTTCTTTCTCTTGTCTAATGTTTCCAGAACTATATTGAACAAGAGTGGTGATAGTGGACATCTTTGTCTTGTACCTGATTTTAGCGTGAAGGTTTTCAGTTTTTGACCATTTAGTATGATGTTGGCTGCTGGTTTTTCATAGATAGTCTGTATTATCTTGAGATAAAGACCACCTATTCCAGTTATCTGTAGGGTTTTTATCATGAATGGGTGTTGGATTTTGTCGAATACTTTTTCTGCATCTATTGAGATGATCATATGGTTTTTGTCCTTGACTCTGTTAATAGAATGTCTTACATTTATTGATTTATGTATGTTGAACCATCCTTGCAATCCCTAGGATAAATCTGACTTGGTCAGGGTGTACGATCTTCTTGATGACCCTCTGTATTCTGTTTGCCAGTATCTTATTGAGGATTTTTACATCTATGTTCATTAGGGAGATTGGCCTGTAGTTCTCTATTTTGGTAAGGTCTTTCCCTGGTTTGGAAATGAAAGTAACAGTTGATTCCAGGAATGAGTCTGAAAGTATTGCTTCCCTTTCAATTTCATTGAAGAGTTTAAAGAGTATTGGGAATAGATCTTCTCTAAATGTCTTGTAGAATTCAGCAGTGAAGCCATCATTCAACTTTGGTAATTCATATGTATCTAGGAACCTGCCCATTTCTTCTGTGTTTTACATTTTATTAGAGTACAGGTTCTCGAAGTAGGTATTGCTGATCCTCTGGATTTCTGCTGGATCTTTTGTGACTTCACCTTTTTTATTCCTAATTGCATGAACTTGAGCCTTTTTTCCCCTTTTTTGATAAGGTTGGCTAAGGGTTTATCAATTTTATTTATTCTTTCAAAAAACCAACTCTTCGATTTGTTGATTTTTTGTATCATTCTCTTAGTCTCCATTGCATGGATTTCTGCTCTGATCTTATAATTTCCTCCCTTGTATGAGCTTTGGGTTTGTCTCACTCTTCTTTTTCTAGGAGCTTAAGGTTCAGCGTTAGGTTGTTTATTTTAGCTCACTCTGTTTTCCTAATACGGGCATTTACTGCTATGAATTTCCCTCCTAGAACTGCTTTCATTGTGTTCCATAGATTCCTGTATGTTGTATTGGCATTATCATTTAATTGTAGAAACTGTCTAATTTCTTCTTTAATTTTCTCTGTGAGCCATTGGTTGCTCAGGAGGGTGTTATTCAATTTCCATGTGTTTGTGCAGTTCTTGTGGTTTCTTATGCTATTGATCTCCAGGTGAATTGCACTATGATCTGATAATATACAGGGGATAACTTCAATTCCTTTGCATTTACTTAAACATGTTCTATGAGCTAGCATGTGGTCTATTTTGGAGAATGACTGTGTGCACCCAAAAATAATGTATTTTCTGATTTTGTGGGGTGAAACACTCTGTAGACATCTATTAAGTCCATTTCTTCAAAAGCTTGGCTCAGTTCTATTATTTTGTTGTTGATTTTTTGTCTAGATGATCTGTGTATTTGTGACAGTGGGGTATTGAGGTTCCCTGCTACAATTATATTAGTGCTTATTTGTTTTTTCATGTCCATTAATACTTGTTTTGTATAGTTTGGGGCATTAGTATTTGGTCTCATATATATTAATGATTGTCATCTCTTGCTCTTGGATTGTTCCCTTTACAAGGATGTAGTGACCTTCTTTGTCTCTCTTAACTAGTTTTGGTTTGAAATCTATTTTTTCTGCAAATATGATAGCTACCCCTACTTTTTTTCTGGGCTCCTGTTCCATGGAGAACTGTTTTCCATCCTTTTACTTTCAGTTTGTGAATTTCTTTGTGAACTAAGTGGGTTTCTCGTATACAGCATATTGTTGGATTTTGCTTCTTAATCCATTCTGCCAGTCTATTTCTTTTGATTGGTCAGTCAAGGCCATTAACATTGATGGTTATAACTGATATGTATTGGCTTATTCTTGTCATGTTATTTTCCTGTTGTTGGCTCTTTTATATTTTATTTTCCCCTCTCTCCCTTTAATTTCTTGCCTTGCCTGGTGGATTTGCTTTGTTGGGCCTTATGGAGTTGTGGCCTTCATTTTCTTTTTCTAGGATTTTGTTTAGAATTGTTTGGAGTGATGGTTTGATATTCATGAAAATTCTCAGATGTTCTTTGTTGTGGAGGTATCTTATTTCTCCATCAATTTTGAAAGATAATTTTGCAGGATACATCAGTCTGGGTTGGAGGTTATGTTCTTTTAGGATTTGAAATACCTCAGTCCAGGCACTCCTGGACTTGAGGGGGTTTTTTTAGAAGTCTGCTGTGATTCTGATGGGCTTCCCTTTGTATGTGATTTGTTTCTTTTCTCTAATTGCTTGTGGTATTTTGTGTTTCTGTTGAGTTTCAGGGATCTTGATTATTATATGTCTAGGTGTAGATTTTTGCTATTCATGGCTAGTTGGAGTCCTATATGCCTCACTCATCTGTATGTCAAATTCTTTTGCTCTGTTTGGGAAGTTTTCTGTCATTAATTCTGTGAACAGTTTTTTTTAATGTCATTTGTACTTTCTCTTGATTTTGCATGGATTCCTATCAGTCTTATATTATTCTTCTTTGCATCATCAGCTGCTGGATCGATTTCTCATGGTCCCTTACTGTTTTTCAGAGATCTGTCTTTTCATGGTCACTGACCACAATCTTTTCTTCTATATCTGATAGTCTGTCTTCACATTCACTCATTCTGCTGTGAATGCTTTCAATAGAGTTTTTAATCTCCTGCATATCTGTTTGAATCTGTTTCATGGATTCCATTTCTTTCCTATGCTGGGCATTCATGGCTTCCATCATGGTCCTGAGCTCATCTATTTGTTTTATCTGTTTCTGTTCTAGGGTCTCCAATCATGTGTTTCATTCTGCTTATCATCTCTGTGGTTATCTGGGAAATTATTTCTGTTTTGAATTTTTCTAGAGCTTCATTCATCTGTTTTGTTACTTCCTGTGTCATCATTGTAGGGTGTCCAGGTGATTGATTATCAGACTTTTCCACCTCATTTCCCTCAGAATTTGCCTTTGGTGATCTGGTAGACTGATTTTGTGTCTTGCTTAGGAGTCTTCTCATTTTTATACTTGCTGTTGGTAGTTTTTGGTTCAATTCCTGGGTTGATACTTCAATATTGCTTATTATAAGTATCTTTGTTGCTTGTATTTAGAACTTTTATGGAATGATTGTTTCTCAGAAGAGGCTTCCAGATGTATCTGGCCTTTAGATTTTGAGTCTCTAATGACTCTAAGGCATCACGTTTTCAGTATACCAGGAAGAACAACTTATTCGATCAATCACAACACCTTAGCCAGAGTGATATAGTCAGCAATAACAACAGCATCAAGCACAGTTTAGAAAATGACAATTTGTGGTAGTTATTAATCTATGACTTGTAAACATGTTAATTAAATCAAAATCAAGGACCAGCCCAAACTATGTCTATAGTGAGTAAATTCTTCAATATAACAACTTTACTCTTTAGGATGGGGACTTAGAAGGAGTTGGGGAGGGAGGGATAGATAGGTATGATAGGGAAAGTATAGAAGTGAGGCCAGAGGGCAGAAGAAGATCACACAAACTTAGGAAGCTGTTGAAGAGAAAAGGAAAAGACAGAAGGAAAGAACAGACACAAAAACAGAACAGCCTAACAGCAATAGGGAGGCTAGAAACTGTTTTCACTTTTCTTAAAAACTAATGAAAATAGGCAGAAGGAAAAAGAAAAAGTAAGAAAAAAATTTGAATTAGGACAGGTACAGGAATAAAAAGGGAGAGAAATGAAGAACAAGGTGAGAGAGTGACAACAAGAAAGAGAAAGAAAAAAAGAAAAGAGAAAATAAGGGAAAAATTTGAAAAGAGAAAAGAATGCATAAAAATTAGAAAAAATATTAAAAATAAGAAAAAATTACTTTGAAGATAAAAAATAAAAATAAAGGACCTCCTTCAGGGTATGCCTCTGCTGTCAGTGTAGACAGCATGGGCAGGAGTGTGCAGATCTAAGTCAATTAGTCTCAGCAAGCCAGCAGCTATCCCCTGAGGTTCAGGCTGATTTCTGCCTGCAAGGCCCAAGTTGAGACCTCCGACCTCCTGCTGGGTTGAACTCTTCAAGATTCTACTAGGTTCTGCTGCAGGTTCCAGCTGCCCTTCCCAGGAGGATAGTCCAGGTTCCAGTGGGAAGTGGTGTTCCCTGCAACTTACCAACTATGGTGGTCTGGTGTGCCTTTATTGGAAAGATTTTCTTCACTTCTCCAGTGGGCTTCAGTTTTCATCTAGGAGCCTCAGAGAGACCCTCTTTCTCTTGTTCACTTCTGTTCTACCTTCTGGAGCTCAGATCAATGTCTTTTCTGACCCACTGCTCCTCTGTGGTGTGGATCCAAGTGCTGGCTTGGCCCAGTGGCTAGAGTGGGGGGGATGGTGTGCTTTGGCGCCTGCAAGGCTCTGCTCCTCTGCCCCAAAGGGGTGGGGCCGCTGGATGTCCCGCGCACTGCTCGAGACCTGTGCTCCTCCTAGATGAATTTTATATAACCTTCAAAGAACATTTAAGTCTAATATTTAAAAAGCTATTAAATACCACATATAACCCTCCTCCCCAAAATTAAAGGCATCATGAGGTTGGCATAACCTTAATAACAAACTTCATTAAAATATGTAAAAAGAAAATCTATGTAAGTCAAAATTGCTTCTCGGTATGTGTGTAAAAATTATAAACAACTTAAGAATCCAGCAATATATACAAAGAATAATATCCTACATCAAATTAATAGCCAAGTGATTACTAATCCTTGAAGACACAAGGATTTCTCAAGGTTAGGAAATCTATTAACATAATTAGATTAATAAATCAAAGTAAAAAAAAATCAATAGATAGTGAAACAGTTTTAGATGAAGTTTGGAAACAATTCTTTATAAAAATAAAGCTCAGTGACAGGGGTGGTGGCACATGCTTGTAATCCTAGCGCTCAAGAAGCTGATGTAAGGGGATCACTGTGAGTTTGAGACCAGCCTGAGCTGCATAGTGAGTTCAGGGTCAGCCTGGAATACATAGTGAGACTCTGACTCAGATAAATAGATAAGTAGGTAAACAAAAAATCTCACTAATTTAAACAAAAAATTATATTCATATTTACATGATAATTGTATTGTATTTAAAATGATTTGGTGCTGGGGATCTTTTATTTAAAATGATCCTTCTGGGCTGGGAATGTAGCTCAGCAGCGCAAGCCCGAGGCCCTGGGTTTGATTCCCGGTACCAAAAAATAAATAAATAGGGCCGGGGATTTAGCTCAGTGGTTTTGCTGCCTGCTGCGCAAGCGCAAGGACCCAAGTTTGATCCCTGGTACCAAAAAAAAAAAAAAAGAAAGAAAAGAAAAGAAGTATGAAAAAGTAAATAAATAAATAAAATGATCCTTCAGAAATTTAAAAGCACTCTAAATGGGCTGGGGGTTTAGCTCAGTGGTTTCGCCACCTGCTGCGCAAGAGCAAGGACCCAAGTTTGATCCCCGGTACCAAAAAAAAAGAAAGAAAAAAAAGGCACTCTAAGTGGAGAACTACTAGGACATTGCAATTAAAATCCAGGGGATAAAGAAAGGTCACTTATAATTACTATTCAAAATTGTTCTAAATGTTTTGGCAATTGGAATAAGAGAAGAATGTTTTGAGAAAAGTTAAAACCACTTTTGTTAAATATACAATTATATACCTACAAAACCGCATGTCACTAGAAATAAAAATAGAGAATCTGAAGTAAATTTAGTACTTGAATGAATACTAGGTAAATACATATCATAAGAGTTGAGACTATAGATTCTGGGTTTATTTGATGGTGTTTGAATCCCAGCCCTGTCATTCACTAGCTGAATGACACATTGCCTAATCTTGGCCACATAACTTGCTTTGACAAATTACCTAATTTTCTATGCTTCCATTTTTTTACATGTATATCATCCCATAGTTCAAAGATAGAACGAGTAAATATATATGAACTGCTTAGAATAATACTGATGCAGGTAATTAAGTACCTGTTGTCATCATTAAATAAAAATTGGCTAAATTTAGAAGTCAAGAAAAAAGTCCTCTCACAAAGGCAACAAACAGTATATTCTTTGGAATGAATTTTACAAAGATGATATGAGACCCATATGAAGGCATCTATAAAATATTATTGGAAGACAAAATAAGATCTGAATGAATGGAAAGACAGTGTTTTTGGATGGGAAGACTGATACTATAAGCATGTCAGTTCACACTAAATGAATGCATAGATATCAAAACTGTCACATAAAATCCCAGTGAGTTAAGGTTATTTTTAATTGGAATAAGTGATCTTAAAATTCATGAGGGAGAATAAATGCCTGAAAATAGCTTAAAAACATATTTAAAAGACAATACTGAAGATAAAGTGGCCTTACTATGTAACTACCAAAGTACTATGAAGCTGCCATAATCACATTTATATTTTATTGATGCAAATAATATCAATTAGATGGGTAGAATAGACTAAAATTTCAGAAATAGATCATAGTATATAGGAAAATTTAACATAAAAGGGAAATTTTTTTATTCAGTGAGATTTGATAAATGGTGCTGGCACAACTGGTTATCCATCTGGAAGAATATAAAATTGGACCCATATCTCTCAGCATATTCAAAAATAAATTAAGATGGATTAAAGACAAATGTAAAAAATAAAGCAATAAGAATTCTAGAAGTTAATTTGGGAGACTGAATAAGACAGGAATGACTTGAGCTGTGAATAGCAGAAAGCTCCAAAAACAGTGGCTTAAACACCTTAGAGAATTATTTTCTTACAAATAATTCCAAAGCCAGACTGTCCAGGTATCAAAGATGCCATTGAGGACCCAGGTTCCTTCTATGCCTTTTATTCTGCAGTCCTTAGCATGTGGCTTTTGTCCTGTGGATCCCCAGGTAGTAGATACACTTTCATATTCTTTCTGAAATAAGAATGAATGGAAAGTTGAGAAGGCCTCTTCTCTACATTGGACTGTGTCTTTTGACTCTCCTGAGACTTCTTCCTACAACTCTTTTTTTCAGAACTGTTATACATGGCCATTCTTAGAGGCATGAGAAGAGGAAGCATGTACTATTTTTGCCTTCCAGTCCTTAAAACAGAAGATGGCAAGGAGGAAGTGCTTGTGAATCTACACACAGCCTGTTCTACCCCAGGAGTAGAGGAGACAATTTTAATATCACAGAGAACCAAGAAGAAAAGATAGGCTTAAATTGTTATTTTTATTGAAAACTTTTCATATTTAAATTAAAATATCTAAAAACAAAATCATTACATTAGGAAATATATTTCTACTCCATGTGAAGAATATAAGATTTATATCTATAATATATGGAGAGACTTTTACAGATTGAAAATAGGCAACTGAAAGGGAAAATAACATGGATAGACATTTCACAAAAGAGAAATTCAAATGGTCAGTGAACATGAAAATGTGAATCAGTTTTTCTATTAGTCTAGAGAAGATAGTAGCTGATCCCAAATTGCTCATCCCCAGTACATAATTCCTAACATTTGCTGACCTTCATTGACCTTAATTGTCCTTCAGGATCACCAGTGCTTTGCTTAGGGTGTTTCTTGCAGCATGGTGAGCAAAACAGTCAGGGAGCAGCTCCTGTGTGAGAGCTCTCCCGGGCTGGAATTAGGAACACATGTTTCCAAAGGGACAATCTCATATATGAAACTGTGTTCCATAGTGCTCTTGACCCAGTTCTTCAACTGCATATAACTTATTAACCCATGTTTTCCATCCTGGCATCTAACATGTTGTTTTCGCGTGAAAATAAGTGCTGATCACTGTGAACTTCTAAATACAACCCATTTGTAAAGTGAGGATTTTCTGTACAATTCTGAAACTCCAGTTTAGGAGGAAGCCAAAATAAACAACAACAACAGAAAAGAAGCAATTCAGGAAACTCTACTCAAAAACTCCTACAAAAGCACATGAAATATGCACAATAAAAATTTATTAATGGAATTACTGACAACAACAACAACAAAACTGTATAGGAAATAAAAGAATAAACAGCAAAATATTAACAGAAGTTGTATTGGGGGAGTTGGTCTTGGGAGAAAGCCTTCCAATTTTAAATCACCAACAGGTCAAACACAGAAAATAATGCCTGCTTTGGAACCACAGCAAGTTGGTTGTACAGTTTGGGGGTTGGTGAAGATAAATATCCTTCCAGACAAGTACAGCCTGTTAATGGCCATGCTGTCCTGATGTCACCTTCCAATTCAGAATAAACTCCAGACATGGTCTTTAGGGGAGGAGCTTGATCAGAAGTTGGAAGAGGAATGAAATACAACCAAAAGTTCCTGGGCTAGAGGACTCAAACTTTTATCCAAGGGCTTTTCCATTTCCTCCTTCTTTGACTTGTGGTCTTATTGCTTTCTGCTTTGTCTCAGGGTCCTTGTGCTGCCCCCTTCTTGCTTCTGTGTAGAATTATATGGTTGGGAGATGTTTAATTTTAATAACTTCTTGAGTCATTGATGGCGAGCCTTTTAGAGATTTAAGTGATAACAAACAGCCAGCTGTGGAATAGACAAAAATATTTTAGCAAGGGTATAAAAGGGTGTATGAAAGGGCCAAATGTAACAGAAAAACTTGGTAAATTAGACTTTGTCAAAATTTAATAGTTCCATTTATCAAATGATATGTACAGGAAAATGAAAAGACAAGCCACATGAAAATTACCTATTTTTAATATGTGTGTATATATATATGTATGTACATATCTCTGACTCTATGTATAATTATAGGTATAATATGTATGAATGTATGCAATAAAAGACTTATAGAAATAGCTCCTACAAATCCATAACAAAAGAGAAATACTGCAATGTGGCAAAAGAATGTCACATTAAAGATACACAAATGTCCAATAAGCACATGAAAAAATGCCATCAAGGCAATGAAAATTAAAACCACAGTGAAATACTACTATTCACCCATGAGAATGGCATAAACTAGAAAGATCCACAGCACCAAATGTTGATGGAGACATGGACAACTGGAACTCTGCATTACTGATGGGAGTGTATGATATAAAAAGGCATGTCCACTTGACCCAGCAATTTCCTAAGTATTTACTTAAGACAAATGATAACTTATGTTTATAGCAGCTTTATTCACAATAGGCCCAAACTAAAAATCATCAGGTGGGTGAATATAATAAATTGTAATATATTCATGCAATAGAGTGCAACTTTGCACTACAAAAAAGTGAACTACTGATACATGCAGCAATATATCAGAAACAACCTGGTAATAGGAAGGATCCAGAGTACAAACTATATGACTCTATCTATATCACATTCCAAGAATAGACAGAACTAATCCACAGTGCAAACAGAACAATGGTTGCCTCTGAGGTGGAAACTGCTGTGGCACAGGGGAGCTTGGTGGCCATGAGGAAGCTGTACCGTATCTACTCTGGGCTTGTGGGAGATGCACTTCTTAAAACTCCTGGAAGTGTCTGCTTTAGATCTGTCAGCTGCACTGCATATACAATGTACCTAAATAGTAATATAAAAACAAAACAATGTTCAAACATCTTCGATTGAACGTGGCAAGTTTGGGGTTTGTAGTTTTCCTCTTGCAGCTTCAGCCAGGGTGAGATTTCATTTGGTGCCGAGGGCAGTCAGTCCCATGGTCTGTACTGAGCCATAACCATAGTATTCTCTTAAATTCCACCCTGCTGCTCTTGTACTTCAAGGCTTTGCTGGGTAAAGACATTTTGCCCATCAAGATAACAGCATACATGACATATCCAGGACTGTGCTGAGAATGAAGAATGGGTGGTGTGTAGATGGACCCATGCCTTTAAATATTTTCATTAATTTCCAAATAGAAAAAGACCTGCCTTAAACTCTTAGATATAGGTTACTTTGGTGGGCAGTTTTATTACTAGAATATTACTAACATAATAGGTAAATTTTAAATGCACTGTATATTCCAGATAGGTCAAAAGAATTGAATTCCTATTTCTTAAATATAGAACATGAAGGTTATACATATAATTTTTAAATGTCACTAATAGTATTCGGTAGATATAAAAATAGTGTTACTAACTCCTTTGATTAAAATACTAATTTTATGTGAATCTGCACCGTTTTTATCCTGCTTTGGAAGTTAAATGGAATAAATTAGTTTTCTTATTCCTTTTATTTTTATTTGTATTTTTTACACTACAAAAATGTATTAAACCTTCAGACATATTGGAAATTGCAAAAGAGGAAGATTCAAGAGCCAAGAGGAAAATGCTTTTAATTTTCAAGACTGAAATTTGGTTTAGTCTTGGATGCCATTATAGTGAATAATGGGAACTGATCCTAGACTTCAAAAGAAATATGACCATATGGTCTTACCATTCAGCACTTAGTGCTGCCATGAATTTCCAGTTAGACCCAAAACTTTTCATTTCCCCAGTGTTCCCCTCACTTTGTCATCGTACAAAAATGAAAGGAATCTGAAGCCCCTCTTTCACATCTTCTGAAATACTAGTGCTGAGAAAAGTTAATTTTTATGAAAATAGGATTTTATAAGAAGAGACAAAACCCAGAAACATTAATCAGATCCACTAGGCTAATTACTGCAACTCCAGAGTTTATTACTTTTAAATATTAACTGCTTAAAATGATTCATTTAGAGATCAAAATGATTAATCCTTCTCAGTCACTATAAATGTCAGCGGCAGGATTAAAGGATTTAGATGGTCATGTTTACTCAACCTTAAATTTCTGTACTAAAGACACAAGTTAAATAGCTCCAGTTTATCATTGTTTCATGTTAATGTTTTCCTCTTAACTCCCTCTTTTAGCTCCCCTGCCTAACTGATTGTTAACTAATTTTGGCTGTTAAGTAGGCAAGTGCTTCTTCCAGGCTTGGCTGCCGACCTGCTTTGTAGATTACCTACCAGAAGGTGTGAGCAGATAGTTGTAGCTTACAGCCCTCCTCCGGACACAGTGAGGGTAATCCTTTCCCCCTGCCTCGGCCTTTATTGGTCTGATGTCTTGAGCCTCCAGCTTACTGCTAAACTTGTATCTGGTTCCTTGCCACGTTGCCAATTTTGGATCCACATTTCAAATCACTGTGGTGCCGCTTCAGTCACAATTATTAAACACCTGCTGCTTTATGCCAAAGCATACGCATATTTATACCAATACCTACTGCAGTTTGACTATCAGATACCAGCAGATATGTTGTAGGCGTATTATTATCTCTGGGTCTTGGGTTGTTCTTAAAAAAATAATTGCTAAGTAAAAATAAGAAGCAAATTCATTTTCAGAATGCTTTTGATAAAGGAAACATTTTAAAGTTGTCTCTCTAATTACAAATCATTGCTAAAATCACTTGTTAATGGTTGAGTGTATAAATCCTTCACTATACAAACTTAAGAGATGTGCTTTCTTTACAAATCATTTGATTCACAACCTAGGTTTTCTCATTTAGGCCACCATTCAATGTCTGTATGTTCCTCCAGCCCTGGAAATCTCACAAATCTTATCCTGAAGAAAGTGCATATTCTCCAGCTGGGCCATTCATTTGGATCCTGCTTGCAAACACACCTAGAGTTTTCCTTTAGCACACACCTCATTAAGTTTATCTTAGTGCCCACCCCAAACTTCTACTACGGTAGCAGAGGTCCCACTCACAGCTGCATTCACAATAATTGTTGAGGGTGCACTGGGCAATGGCTTCCATTAGACTTTATGTTTTGAGTAATAAAGTGAATTATAAGTATAGCACACAGGGGTCATTTTCATTGTTCTCTGGAAATTTAAGATTATTTGCACGGGGTCACAAAGGTGTCTTACCTTTTCTCACCTATCGTAAGGGTGTTTAGGACAATCCTATAACAAAAGTTAACAAGAGCAAAGCATAAGAAGTTTATTTAACCAAGATTGTACATGACATGGAAGCCTTCAGAAGTGAAGATCCAAATACCTGGGAAAGCTGTTTTTAGGGTTTGGTTTGATGAAAAATGGACAGCCATGCAGATATGCGGTTTGACAAAAAGCATAGGAGATAATGTGCCAGACTGAGGGGGAAACCCAGCGAGGCCAGGTTCTTCTTGGCCTCTCTGTGTGGCATTCTTTCCTTCTGGATATGTAATGGGACCCTCTGGGAGAAGGGAGGAAGAAGAGAGTGATCTTTCCCGGTTTCATGGCTTGCTTTGGGAGCATTTCCTGTGTCTATGGCCTATCTTGGGAGAAAGGAATTCTGGTTTCTATTACTCACTTTCAAGAGGGAGAAAAGTGGGATGCAGCAGGGCAGTGGAAGGTCAGACTTTGCTTCTGAGACGGCGTCTTCTCATCTCCTTCAGTTCAAACTTCTCTGAATGACTGTACTTTGAGGTATTGTTTTCTAAACCCCAACATTAGTATGTGGTTTGGGATATTAATAACATATTAATAGATACATTTAATAAGTTGAAAATATTTCCCTTTTATGTGCAGAGAAAAATAGGGTAGAAAAGTTCCTTTACTCACTTGAACTTTAAGATAATTTTTTAAAATGTAGTTTTACGTAGGGCCTTATCAGTAGAGATTTGTATCCTCATTAAAATTCCTCCAGAATGTTCAAGGATAGGTGTTCTGTTCAAATGGTGATGAATTTAACATAAGAAAGTTAAAAAGTTGGAGTGTCCTATAAAATATGCACTGGGAAATAAAGTTACATACACTTTTGTTTGATCCTCTTACCATTTTGCAAACATAGCCCAAAAGGGAATGCCAGTAAAATGGTGGAGGTACTCATTCCACAAGCACCTAATTAGAACTGTTTGCGGATTTGTAGTTCTGTGTTTTGCTTGGCATTCAAAAAGTAGTTTTATTCAAACTCACAATTAAAAAAATAATTAAAGACAGTGATAGGTTATTTTGTTTCCGTGTTTTTATGTTGGTTAATCTATCCATTTCTCATACTTGCATTTTAGGATTGCTCCTTTAAAATAACCATATGTGATGAAGGAAAAGGAAAGGATTGAAATGGAGGAAAAACAATGTCCCACATATGACTTAAACAATTTCATTTTTTTATAAAAAGAAAGAAGGATTTTTAAATCCTAACTTTCCCAAGAGAAAGTAATATATTAAATTTCTAATTATTGAATGGGAACTATTAAATGGCAAATAAAGAAAATACATTTTTTAAAAATATAGGCATTAATTTTTCCTTTGTTTTAGCTATATTGAATTTTCATTTATTTATTCAGAGACAGGGCCTCATTATGCAGCCTGGCTCCAGACTCTTCTGCCTCAATAACCCAAGCTCTGGGACTATAGGCATGGGCCACCACCGCTGGCTTCACTTCTTGTATGTTTAAATTATTGAAATAATTATCAAAAGTAAAATTTGAAACTATAAAACTGGAAGTAAGTTCCTTCCCTTAAAATGAGCCATAATAAGAGCTATATATCTTTCTCATCTTTATTCATGCTCAAACCATGAGCACTTATATAATCTGTTGGTTCTTTTTCTTATTTTCCAAAAATGGAATCATACTATACATACTACTCTGAAACTTACATTTTTAACTTAAAATATACATATTGGGCTTCCCTCCAGATCTGAAAATATAGGTCTAAACTCATCCTTTATGCTAGCCACACAGTGTTCCACAGCATGGATATATAACTTATTCAGCCATTCCCTTACTGGTAAACATTTGGGTTACTTAAAATTTTGTAATAATGGAATAGTAAACATTTTTTGGTACATATATATTAGGATCAAGTGATTTTATTTCTACAGGATATAGTCTCAGTGGTAAAGAGTCTGAGTTAAAGAGCATTCATAATTTTAGTAGAGAAATACTTTATAAGGAATAAAAGCAGCATAATAGAAGATAAAAGCCAGGCTGGTGCTTCAGCACTTGGGAGGTTGAGGCAGGATGATCACTGTGAGTTCTAGGCTAGCCTGGACTACATAGCAAGACCCTATCTCAAAAAAAAAAAAAAAGAATAAAGTAATAATGAATTCTCAAAGTAGGCCTACAGAATCAAATGGCTTTTCGAAGGACAATTTTCTGGTTTGCCCCCTAAACTCAATACCAATGACCAATATTCCAAATACTCATTGAAAATTTCAAGTCCTACTTGCAGTGGGATATAAAAGTGAACCAACACATAATAGATTGGTGAGAATGTGCAGCACTTGGAACCTTCATGTGATACTAGTGGGAATGAACTGGTGCTTGTGCTGTGATGCATGGTCTGGTAGTTCTTCAGAAGGTTAAGCACAGAGCAATCATATGACCCAGGAGTTTCTCTTTGAGGTATATATCTCAGAGAAATGAAAACATGTATATATGCAAAACCCTTATACATAAATATTCCTAGCAACATTTTCATAAGTCCAAAAATGAGAAATGGTTGAATGAAAGATGGTGTAACCATACACAGGAATATTATTTAGCCCTAAAGAGTATGAAGTACTAATATGGGCTGTAACATGTTTGAACTTGGACAACATTGTACTAAGTGAAAGAAACCAATCACATACCTTCTTTATTTGTAATGTCCAAAATCACCAAATCTGTAGAGACAGAAGCAGATTAATGGTTGCCCAGAGCTACCATTTGGAATACCATTAGAGATTGGAAGCAAGTAAGGGTTTTCTGGGAAGTGGCTGATAATTATTATGAGATTTCTTTCTGGGAAAGAAAATATTCTACAATAGTGGTCGTAGTTTCAGAACTATGAATATATTAAAAACAAGTGTACACTATAAATGAATACATTTTATGGTATATGAGTTACAGCTCAATAAATCTGTTTATTTAATAATAATCTAAAATAGAGCTGGTATGATGGCACATGCCTGTAATCCAGCACTTAAGAGGTTGAGGCAGGAGGATTGCTATGAGTTCCAGAGCACCCTTTGCTACATAGTGTGTCCAGGGCTAGTCTGGGCTACAGAACGAAACCCTGTCTCACATAAAACAACCCAAGAAAGAGAGAGAAAGAACCAAATCTAGATATTAGAGCAATCTGGACATTAGTTGGGGAGATAATAGCTTCCCCCAAGGGTGCTTTCCTCACCCCATCCAACTCTTGAGACCAGACTCTCATGCAGTTTTTTTTCTTTTCAGCTCTTTTAAGAGACTGTAGATGATGTGCACATTGGTGAATGTTACTCCACAGGTTTGGGAAATCTCTCCTCCGAGTAGCTTCTGGGCACTAAGTGAGAAAAAGGCCCAGTACTACAGCTAACTCATTTTTCTGGTCCCTTTCATTTATTAAAGGGGTAGTTGTGCTATATGTCAACCTCATTTAAGGTATTTGTTCTTACACCGTCCTTTCTACTTTGTAAATATGCTAAGTCATTTTTTTAAAAAATGTGAACATTTCTTGAATGACACAATCTGGCTCGATTGCATTTATTTGGTTTTTCTTTTGTAGATTTTCAAATTATGAGTGTCATAAAACAAAAATGCCTAATCCAATCCAAGCCAAACTTGCTTTTTAATTACAATGAATTCTACCCTCAGGTATATTTCGTTCTTGCTGCAATTTATTATTCTGGTACTGTTTCAAATTGTAATGGGCAACTCTGCTGTTGGCTCTGCTGATCAAGGTTACCAAATTTCAAAGCACAGGAGATAAATACTTATTTGCCAGCCTTAGCCAAACAGAACTGAGACTATGAAGGGCAAAAAGAGAAGTTAAGGTAATGGTGATAGAACTATTCCACAGAACATAAGACTTTTACAATCTAAAGGAATCATGGAAAATAAGAATTAGACATCTATTAGTTGACCCTAAGCAGGACTGTCAAGTGTCTAACTTGGTCCCAGAGATACCTTAGCCACCTTACTCGCACCTCATTTTCCCCCTGCTTCTCTACATTGCCTTAAAGCTCTCCCCAAATAACTTCGCCCCAGCCCAACCCTCTCCCTCCCTCCTCTATTCCTTGTCACCATCTCTTCTTCAATTAGGAACTCTCCTTATCTCCATTTTCTCTGAATTTGTCCAAACAGTGTATGCTTCCTGTGTGTATAGTCTATTTTGCAACAGTGAGAAATAATCTGATAGATTTATTTATTCTGCTTCCATGGCTAGATCTCCCCAGTTGATTTGCATTCAAACAAGGGGTCCCAAGATCAAAAATCCTTAACCAAGGAGGAGAAATGACAGCAATAGCATTTCAAGTATTGAGACAAATCATGCAGGCAGTTACTTCAATAACAGTTGACTTTAGTAGTGATATGGCTGTTTGCAATTGATGTGAAAATGATTCGTTCCCCATCATCAACTTATTCATTCTCCAGTGATTATTAGTTACTTTTGTCAAGGTATTTGTTTTAAAGCATTTTCTCCACATTTACACAAACCATCTCTTAAGCCAATTCATGAAAACCCTGAAAAATTAAAAATAAAAAATAGAGCGGTGAAGTACTTTGAACAATACTAGTGAGGAGTTTTAAACTAATGTTTTTTCCCCAAGATCAAAAATGAGCTTTTTAATTCTGCCAAGAAAGCTCTTAGTTTTCTAGTTAGTTTCTTAGCTTTCTAGTTTACATTTCGGAAATAGCGATAAAGAATTTTGAGTCACTGTGGGACTCAGACCTCAGAGGGTCACGTGCTTGTGGAGATCGGGGTGCACAGAGGAGTTCACAGGGATGATAAGTTGGCCAATGAGGCACAAAGTGCACTGTGTTTACATACCTGGAGAGCAAATAAAGATTGCAGTTTTCTGCTTTCTTTCACCTCATAGATTTTTTGCATCAGGATGGCAATGTAGTGAAAGGGAAATAACTTGGAAAATGTTTTAAGTTATAGCTCGGATTTTTGAAAGAAAGTTATATTGCCTTTTAACTTCTCTCTTTTTTTTCCCCTGGATGTGGGCATCTCCCCAAATAGGGGAGAAAACCAGAGAATCCCTTCATTTATTTTTTCCCTTTTAACAAATTATTTTGTATTCTTTTGAAAACTTCATGTGTGATGATAATATTTAAATATTTTAGAGTGCTCCTCCATTTAAAATGTGACATGCAAATAACAATGAGTAAACTCCTTTTTTTTTTTTTTGATACTGGGGAACAAACTCAGGTCCTGGTGCTTGCGAGGCAGACGAGGTGCCTCTGCACTAAACCCCCAGCCCTAACAATGAGTAAACTCTTCCACACCAATTCTATTAACTGTCCATGATGACACTGACCTTATGTGGATTGTCTTCATAAGTACAATTAACAGTACAATTAATTAATTACAATTAATTAATTCAGTACAATTAATTAATTAATTCTTTAAAAATATCGGCAATACTGTATCTTACCTCAAATAACTTCTCCACTTGCTCAGTATTCCTCACTATTCAGTGCGTGGGCTTCTCTCTTTGTTCCTCTCTGTCTCTTTCTGTCTGTCTGTCTCTGTCCATGTCTCTCTGTGTCCATGTGTTACTCTCTCCCTCCTTCCCTCCCCCTCCTCCTCTCCCTCCTCCTCACTGCCTCTCCTCCTCCCCTTCCTCTTTCTATGACATACTTTTTTGGTTCAGATGCTTATTCACATCTCCTTGATAAGCACAGTTTGATTTGCAGCTAATTGTAGCAACTGATTTTCATTATTTATGAGTCTCATTGTTAGAATCCATTTCGAAGTACAACTAAGATAAAGCTGATTCCAGATTCTGGTATGACCACAGCAATAAAGCAATTAACCACATTAGTTAAAGTATGCTGGGGCCTGGGACTGCTAATATCTTTGCAACCAAATATTTACTATACTGTGCATTGTATTTGACTTGTTTCCTAGGAGAGTCAACATGTTATTTTATCACAGATAATGTATAATATCCACTTTAAAAAATACATAGCATAGGTTTCTCATACCAGCAAATTAACTTCAAAATGTTTGTAAAGACATAGTAGAAAAATTAAAAGTATGCCTAGTATAAATGCTTAATATTCCTAAAAGGTTTGATTATTAGGTAGTTGCATTCAAATCATCTTTGGATACTACTACTCTTTATATGTATTTTGATTCTGGTTGGTACCTGAATCTCAATTGTACCATGTCAATAAGAGATAGGAAATGGAAGAACCATATATATGCGTCCTATAAGCAAACATTTTTCTCACTCTTTGCATCCATAGTATCATAAAATATACGAGAAACTTCAGGAATAAATACAGAATTAGAAAAGTCATTAATAACAGCAATCATTTTAAGGTGTCACCTAATTTAAACACTCTTGCTCTAAGTTATTGCAGTGTCATGAGTTTTATTATGCTCAATTTATTAGTAAAGGCCTCCAGAGTTCACAGCCATTTATTTTTCAGGGAACTTGGTTTTATCATTAATTTTTAAATACATAATGCTCCCACTTTATTTTTAGAGTTCATTTTATTTACAAAAATTGGTTTACTCTGATCAATACAGGTATTCCCAGGTGTCTATTAAAACAAAAAATCTAGGGCTGGGGATTTAGCTCAGTGGTTTCACCGCCTGCTGTGCAAGTGCAAGGACCCGAGTTCAATCCCTGGTACCAAAAAAACCAAAACAAAACAAAAAACCCAAAATGTAGAAAGTCAAAGATGTCCAAAACATGGTGCAAATTTTCAAGATGACACTCTAAATTTTAGTGAGTACACACACACACACACACACGCGATATTTGTACTGATGGCTGAATTAAGGTGGGAAGATATGTCTGCCCCATCTCTGGAATGGTGTATGGGCTTAAAGAGTGACAAAGGGGCTTGGGGCTCAGAGCTGCCACTGGTTCGGAGTCCACAGTGGAGCCCACCCCGCTTAGTTGCACCTATTAACCATACACAGTGCAGAGTAATGTAAACACCTGATGCTAGAGTGCTGATAGTGGAAAACCCTGAGTGCTTGAGTGTTTGTTTCAGGGAGATTTTCTTTAAAAAAAGAATAAAATAAACAAAAACTAACATTAATCGCATACTCACTAGTTGTTATCTCTTTTTCCCCCTAATTAGGACAGAATTTTACCCTAAGGCAGTTAGGAGTTTGTGAACCAGCAACTCGAAGAGGACTGGCATTTTGTGCGGAAATGGGGCTCCCTCACAGAGGTTACTCTATCAGTGCAGGGTCAGATGCTGATACTGAAAATGAAGCAGTGATGTCCCCAGAGCATGCCATGAGACTGTGGGGCAGGGGGGTCAAATCAGGCCGCAGCTCCTGCCTGTCAAGTCGGTCCAACTCAGCCCTCACCCTGACAGACACGGAGCATGAGAACAAGTCCGACAGTGAGAGCGGTAAGTTTCATGTTTTGCTTTCTAATGTTGGCATTCAGTGCTTCTGCTTGTTTTCATTGACTGCAGGTCATGCTTCCCTTCCTTTCTTGTTTCCTTTCATATCCTTCTATCTCTTTCCTCTTCTTTCCTTTATTTATTTTTGTTTCTTTAAATGCAATTGAACCAAAGAAATGTACTTGAATAATGTATTTTTTCCCAGAAAAAAATCAATATTTGAAATCAGATTGTTAAATTATGCAAGCAGCCTATGATGTGTTAGCTATCGTTTTGAAAAACTGTTTAATCGAGTATAGAAAAAAAAAAGATTAGCTTTGACTTATCGTGGACCATGTCACCTGTTACTCTCTGTGGAAGAGCAAAATAAGCATTGATAAAGTTTACTCCAGAGCCAGCTTGCAATCAAAGATGTCTTTGTAGATTCCTCTTGAAGATATCTTAAAGAAGTTGTGGAAGCTTAGAATGGATGAATGAGCACACAGAATAGTTTATTAATGGGGATGATGTGATTGAAGAACAAATTTGATCATGCTTTAAAGTTACTAGTTGATGAGAGCAATTGAAATCTTGGGAAAGAGGTGGAGTGTGGCCTTTGATGTACTTTGGGAACTGGATCACAATACAATTAAATCCACACACAAAAACTGGATTTATGGATATCTAACTAGTAGCTTTATATATGGTAAGAAAAATGTCTTTAAAAATTACTAGGACATCTGTCTTATTGCCAATGCAGAATAATAAAAAATAGTTAAGTTATATGCAGTAACAGATTTAAAAGAAAACATAAATTTTAGTCAG
This sequence comes from Heterocephalus glaber, assembly GCF_000247695.1. The sequence goes on from NW_004624769.1 coordinate 13,137,486, forward strand.
TGCTGTTTCTAGGCAGAATTGGAACATCAGTGTCCATGCACCAGATAACAAAAAGAACATTTTCCTTCAGCTTTTAATATTAACAGTACGCTCTGCACTCTCTACTTCATTCTGGTTATTAATGCTATGCATATCCAATCCATCAAAATGCAAAGGAAAAGTTAAAACAGAAGAATTGCATAACATTTGAAAAGATGGTTGTTTTATTAATAATATTTCATTTTATTATTTATTGAGCAACTTTGTCAGCTTTGCTTTGTAATAGAAGAGGAGATCTATGGTTCACTTTCACTTTTAGCTGACAGGATGAAGTGGCACCTCATGCTTCCCATTGTTTATTAAACATTTCTTTCCTATTCATGGGGAAAGAAAAGTCTAATTAAGCAATGGAAAAGAATTTATCTTATGTGAAACACTTTAGTGCATTAAACTGAAATAAGATCAATTAATAACATACACTCAATATCTCCATTTTGGAAGTGTTATTTCTGGGTGGAGGCTGGCTTTGTTACAACCCCAAACAGAAAAATGAGAATAGTTCTTTTTGATAAAATAAGTCTTAGAATCAGGCTTCCAACATTTCCCTCAGCTAATCCATTCACCTCAATGAAACCTGTGTTTATATCAGTTTTCATAGTAGATTCAAAAATGCACTAACCTTAAATACTTACAGTTTGGTTTAAATATTGCTTCCAGTCCAGCTGCACTTCACAGAACATTCCTTGAGCAATCGCAGGTACATGGTTATATTCCAGTTTTACATGTAGCATTTAATTTTCCTAAAATACCGAACAAATTGTATGACATTATAGAAAAGAAGAGACTGCAGTAGGATAATGCCTTTGGTTCTGATACTCTGCATTATAGATTGTCCATATCCAAATCTACTATTTTTCACATTGGCTCCACTTGCCTTTTCCACCCCAAATCTAACAAGTGTATCTTGTTGTATTTGTATTGGTAAAATATAATTTTATTATTTTAAAAATTCTGTATCTGGGGCTGGGGATGTAACTCAGTGACACCATGCCGGCCTCACAAGCGCAAGGTCCTGAGTTTGATCCCCGGTACCTGGAAAAACAACAACAACAAAATTCTATATCTGCTAAAACTATCTCATGATGAATCTCCAAATATAGTTATTTCTTTTCATAAAATATACTGTAATTCCAGCATCCTTAGGAGGCTGAGATGGGAGGATCACAAGTTTATGGCCAACCTTCAAAATAAATGAAGAAAGAGCTGGAGATGTAGCTCATGCTGAAGGCCCTAGGTTCAATCCCCAGTACTGAAAAAGAAAAAAGGAAAAATAAAAAGACTACAAGCGTTGTAACCCTTAGTTAGCAGTATATAATGTTCAAAGGATTGGGAGGAGAGGAAAGGCTGTGAATTTCTCACATCACTGCCCCTCTCCATTTGCATGGATTATTTTTAACCAGAGGAGGAACTTGTTTCCCTGGGAATCTCTCAGGCCTGGTTCTTGTAGTAATGGGAAGGGTAGGAAAGCTGTACTCGTTTCTTCAAGTGGTAGCTATGAAGAAGCAGAAAGAAGAACAAGGAGACAGCATCAGGGACCTTGCTTTGAAATTCAGAACATTTGGCAGCATTTGTTGAGAGTAAACAGGTCACTTTAAGAGTATAAAGTGTCAAAAGCAATGTTTGTGAAGTTGAGCCATGATGACTTAAGCTTATATTTACTCTTTACTCAAGGTTTGGTTGTGATGATTTTTTAAACAATATTTTTGATGGTCTAAGAATTCCCAGTGAGATCAGTTTAAGGAGGGAAACAAGAGGAAAGAAAACAGATACGTGATCTTAATGAATACTGGCTATTTCATATATTTAATGTGTATCTCCATAGGAAAATTTCAGATTAATTTGTTTTAAAATTTTAGTGATTACTCAGAAGGATATTCATTAAAGTGATTAATTTCATTAGGATCTGGGGAAACAGTGTTCTGGGGTACTTAGCAAACATTAGAATTTTGTGTTGTGTAATTAAACAAGAGCATTGAGAATTTTTTCTCCTAATATAAAAACTAGTTTTTTCCTTAAACTGGGTTAAGAATTAAAATTTGAAATCATATACAATTTTTTCTAACACCTTTATAAACAATATTCTCAAAATGGATACATATTTTATTACTACATCTAATCAAATATTTCTAATATAAAATTGCTTAAATAATTCAGTTTTACTCTCTTCAGGTATTTTAAATTGCTCCAACTTTGAAAGGCTATTGATCTACTTATATTTCCATTGTCTCATTGTGTTTATTTCTATACTGGCTTGAGTTGTGTCAGTGGAATTACTATTAGATCACCAAATGTTGAAACAAAAAGGATAGGGGTACAATAACTCACCAAAATGAAGCTAGTTTAGGAACCAGACACTGATTTGTTTTCATCTAATTTAATGTGGGAGTTTTCATTGATGGTTTTTATCATTTGAAAAAAACCATGAATGAGGCCATTTTCCCCAGGAAAAGATGTTATTCAACATTTGTAAAATTATGCAAGCAGAGTGCCTGACCCTCTAGTTTTAACTTCGAAGAAGAGTTTGGTCACTAAAACAGATTGTGTTTAATTTATTTATTGATACAGAGGCCAACAGTTCAAGTTTAGAGGTGCTAGAACTGCTGTGAAGCTAATGAAATTTTGATGGCTGCAGCATCCCACAAAAGTAAAAAAGCACTGAGACCATGTCACATGCCTTCCTGTTAGCAGAGATTCAAAACAAGTGATAAAGTTTATTCTCTTGGAAAACCAACTTTTCCCCACCATGACAACTTGAAGTGAAAGAAAAAAATTTGAAGGAAAGAAATTATAATATATTGAATTTCATATGGAATTCCAAATGTTAACCTTGTTTGAAATTAGAGATATAGAAGTCCTTTCTTGACACATAGTGATTGTTGTTGTCATCATTGTTGTAAGTCAACTGCCGTGCACCAGGAAAAATACCTGAGGAGCAGTGATTTGTGACCAACTATTAACAGTGGCTCTAGTAAGCTGTTGAAAGGTTACAAAATAAATGTAATGGGATGCCCTAGCTGAAGGTAAAATTACCAGTATGCTCTAGGTTATTTTAGGCGTCTTTTCCTGTCTCTGATATGTTGTTATAAAAGACCGCTGTCTGAATTGCTGCTCTTAGACTTTGCATCTAATCTGATCTCCATTCCAAATGTCTGTCTAAATGTCAGGAACAAAGGACTTTTTACTTTTATCAAAACATCTATCACTTAGTTTTTAAAATGTTTGCATGTGTGACATTTTCCAGAAGCAGCTGAACATGTATCATTATTTGTCATCCAGCAGTGTGGTATCAGGAAGGGCTGGGATTTGAATTGGGACAATCGGGATTCAGATCCTTTTATTTGTCCCCTAAGACTGTTTCCTCCTAAGTCACCCAGAGTAGAAGTTTCCACTTTTTCCATCTCTGCCTGCTATTTCATCGGTTGTACTGCTACTTCCAGAGATGTGGTGTTCTCTTATTAGAGGTCCCTCATCTTGCTCCATCTCCACTTCTTAGTGCCCCTAGGAAAAAGATAACCTTTGAGCAAACAGATCAACTGTGACTTCAGGCAACCCAGGAGGAGCTGGTACTGCTGTTCCATCTCATCATGATTCAGGGCTTCCGGAGCCTCCAGTGAGAAAAATAACTGAAACCATGTTATTGGGAGGCCTGGCACCTTGTTAGTATTGGCACCACAGCTGTGTGTCCACGGGCAAGTCTCTTACCCGTCCTGTATTACAGTTTCCAAGAGGGTCAAATAGAGATAACAGTGAAAACTATGCAGTCCTGCAAGAATAAGATTGCTGTGAACATTAAACGAGTTCAGGTAAATATATTTGTTTTTCAGCAGTGCTTGGTAGCTAGTGAGTTATAAGTGAGTGTGTGGTCTTATTATTACTTTATAAATGTGGAAAAGTGGTTTAAGTGGTTATGAAGATTAAATTAAATAAACATTATCAAGTACCTATATAATTTTTGGCCCACAATAATTTTTTTTCTTTTCTTTTCCTTCTACTTTCACTCTACTCTCTTTTCCTCTGTGTGTATTAGTCAAGTGTTCCTAGGTTGGTAAAATACTAATAGTCTCCTCCAGAAAAGGCATTGATAATTTGCATAGTCTGGAATTTCTGTCTCCATATATTGACTCTCTTATTTTCCTCCAAAACCCCACATCCTTTTTAATTTACTGTAATTAAATGAATGTGCATTGAATAGTGCTGATAATTAATCTGATGGCTGTAGACTTCAAAGACTTTAGCATGCTTCTTCCCCTCCTGGCCAAAGGAAATTTCAGAAGTAGTGTTTCCCTCAAAGGCATGTTACTTAGACAGTCAATTAAAAGGCAATTTAACTGATGCTCATCAGTTCACACAATAAAATAAATCATTCCTCAAGACTTTATTTCTCACCCAGGGTCTTAGCAGTGTACCTGTTGTAGGACCTCCCTAACACCACAGTGGTTGTGCATGATACTAAAGTATTATGATCTGATTTGACTAACTAAAAGAGTAAAACATTAAAGTACAATCTTTTTTCATGTAAAAGATATTGCTTGGCACAGCTAAAATAATTTTCAATTTTTACTTACCCTTTGAAATAGATGTTTTAAAAGTCTGTCTTCTATGTGGAGAAATAGTCTAAAGGTTGAGTTATTGTACTTTAAAAGGAAACAAGTATCCCCTTAAACTAATTTCGTAAACTACTGTAGTGGTTTATATCAATCTCTCAATGGAGAATGTGAATTATTTTGCAATCCAAAGCACCATGTCAGGCAGAAACTGTTCTGTGGACGTGTGGGTGGACAGCAATTTCTTCTCTTTTTTGATCAGCTGTAGGTGAAGGAGAGGAAATGGAAGGACCTGTAGCTATTCTATTACCAATTAAATTCTAAAAAACTTGCGAGAAACTGTTATCAGCATTGGAGTACTATGTTACGTCACCTAATCCTGATGCTGCTAAAGACAACACATATTTTTGCATTTTCTAAAGATAATTTGAAAAAGGGTTTTTTTTTCTTGCCTCATAGCCTAAGTCACTCCTTCAACTTTATTCACAAGCCTTTCTTTTGGCTTGCTTTGGAAATTGTGCAAGGTAAGATGGCACTCCCTTGCTGTAGGAAATAAACACCATTTCAGTGTTATTCCAGTTTTATGAGATTCTATTGCACATACTAAATTATAACTTGAATATATATTCCATTATAGGCCCTCTTCTGGCATGTCATGGTCAATTCTGGCAGAGTCTGCTGTTGTAAATCACATTTTATGTTTTAGGTGCTCTAGAGTGTCAAAAATGGCAAAAGTAATATGTTACTGCGGTTACTAAATCAAGCTCAGAATTAAGGTGCTACTTTGCAAAATGCAGTCAAATCTTTTCTAATATATAAAAATAATTACATTGCCTTGATATATACATTTATAGTTTCAAATGCAACTTGTCATTCTTTGAGTTAAAGCTTCCGTTTTTCATTTAAGGATGAAATATATTCACTGGCTGGATACATACAAGTCACTCTTGAGCATAGAAGTTATGATTTAAGTAAAAACTTTAAAAAATTTAGTATTATGAAATTAGAATTATAAAGACCTATAAATTCTTCAGCCTTTACTATTACTTAAGTATTTATAAACATTTGTTTGTCCATTCTAAGAAGATTTGAGAAAACTTGTCAGTCTGGTACTTGTCACATGGATATTATCATTTCTACTAAACTCATCTTGTATTTTAAGTATTTTTGCTCAAAGTATATGGGATATAAACTACCCCTGTTTAAATTCAGAACATTCTTTTAGTTGCAGAGTTGAAATCAAAGTGCAGCATACTGTGGCACGTATCAAAACTGATGATGTGTGCTATTTTGATTTTTGAATGTGTTCTTGATACCCTTGAAAAATCACAGTGGTAGCAGTAAAATTGTTTTAATTAATGAATTGAACAGCAGTGAATGCTGAATCAGGTTTATTGATGTAATTATCACTGAAATAGAAAAAATAAATGTTAGAGCCATAGAACCTTAGTTTATTTGCTGTTCTGAGTGTATTCAAGTGTTTGAAGAGCAACTGGCTGATTTTTTGGGTAATTTAAAGATTATTCTCTAGTCATAGTGATTCTGTTTATTAACACTACATACACATACAGTTTTATATGTGAAAAATCTTATAAAATATTTATTAAGTAGTTTAAAGGATGGTTTCACTATATTGAAATTTTCTTGTATAATTGACTGACTTGAATAGCTTTCTATAATGGCTAGCCTGTACATAAACTAAATGTAAAAGCTATTTGAATTCATATTAAATGGGTACAAATGCATATAAACTTGAGAAAGGGGCAATTAAGAATGTCCAATGACTAGTACCTTGACTTTATTTTTTTTTTTGTATTAAATTCTTTTATTGGTACGTTGTAGGTTTGCAACACAATTACATTCCTCATTGGGAATTGTACCTTTACATAATGCATCTTGGTTCTTATTTTTTCCCCATTCCTAGCCCTCCCTTCACCCCCTCCACCCTTCCCTATTTACA
>NW_004624769.1:13149358-13256525 GCF_000247695.1 Heterocephalus glaber
GGTCTGGTGTCCTCTGCGCCTTGGTAATGTGGAATCAGGTGGCTGCCTGTCTGCAGTGGGGTGATTCGGTGTCTTCTGCATGACTCAGTACCTCGGTAGGGCGTGCACAGACCTGCCTGTCTGCAGCGGGCTGATTCGGCGTATTCCGCGGGACTCCTTGACTTTAAATATTATTTTTAAGTCACACAGAAACTGAAAATTGAATAAAGTTTGGATGTGACTTAGTGAATTGATTTCTTGTTTAGTATATCAACTATATCTTTATTCAATGAATAATAAGGGCTGATTATTGTACCAAGTGCTGGGGAAGAAAATGAGTAAGATGTCGTTCCTGACCTCTAAGCTCACAGGCTAGCTGGGCAAACAGGTGAGCAGACATATACGTAATTGGCTTTTAATATGACAAGTGTTATTGTAACAGAATATGCAAAGTCAATGTCAGCATGGAGCAGATTTCTGCCACTAGAGAATGAGAGGAAAGAAGGTTTCATAAGGGAGAAAGGAAGTGGCGTTGGGACTGAGGTTTAAAGGATATGTAAAAATTCAAGGCATAAGCAAAGAAGAGTGTGTGAAATCTCTGAGTGTTCCTAAAGCCACAAGTTGTTTGTTGCCTGTAACACATGGGAGTTGAGGCTGGAAAAGTAGCCTCCAAACATATCCAAAGGTCTTTCATGGGATTTTTCACTTTTTCCTGCAGGTAATAAAGAGGTTCTGAGGGATTTTAATAGCGGAATAGTATGGTCTTATGCACATTGTACAGAGTACTTTGAAAGCAGTGTAGATGTTAACTGTTTTTTTCCACAAGGGGGTAAATGCTCTGGGGACATGTCCATGTTCACCATTGTGCTCACTTTGCCCAGTACCTGAACCTAAAATGAAGTTGCTGCTGAATGAGTAAATAATAACCCTGGAAGTCCCAATGGTTTAGATGTGGTTTGTCCTCCCAAGGGTCATGTGTTGGAAGCTTGTTCTCCAGTGTGGTGTTGCGTGGGGTAGAATCTTTAAGGGTGAGGCCTAGTGAAAGGTGAATAGATCATTGGAAGGTCTGCCCTAGGAAGGGATTTGTGCTGCTCCCAGAGTGAAGTAGTTCTCATGACAGCAGCTTGTTCTAAAGTGAACCCCTGCTCCATACTTTTCCTTTTCTCTACGTGGCTGGTTCCCTTTTCTCTTCCCTTCCAGGGTGTGTCATAGTCAAGAGGGCTCTCACCACAAGCTGAACGGATGGGGTCACCCTACCTTAACCTTCGGTCTCTAAAACTATGAGCTCTTTTTTTATGAAGCACTCAGCCTCAGGTATTTTCTTAAAGAAAAGAAAATCGACTAGTATTCTAATTATCAGAGTGGGAAAATAGAAAAATTTGAACCAAGAACTGTGGAGAACTGGGAGACCCATTCAAACAGAGAATGAAGATTTGATGACTAATTCATTGCATGGGGTCAGGGAGAAGAGAGAGATTTTAAAAGGCTGTTTGATCTAATGTGGGCGGCTGGGTGGGTGATGGTCTATAATCCAAGTTGGGAGTATATTGTTTGTGGTAAGATTGTTCATTCAGATAAGGACAGGTAGTATTTGAAGTGCCTATAAGGCATTGAAGCTCAATAAATTATTAGGTAATTATACGAAAATTATCTAATTGCAGTATATATGAAATTATATATATGAAATTCATAGAATGAGAAAAAGAGAGAACTGAAGATAGAATCCTGAGTTCACCAATATTTAATATATAACTACCGAGGAAGCACCAATGTAAGAAACAAAGAGGGACCAGCCATGGAGGCAAAAAGCAAACAAAACATTAATTCACAGAAGGTGACATACAATGTGGTTAGCAAATCGAAAACTTCCAAAGTCTACATGATGTCCTTGGGTTGGACAGGAAGATATTAATTCTTGTGCAGTGGATGTGGATAATTGCAGAGGGTAGAGGTAAGAGAAACCTAAATTGTGGCACTAGGGAGATTATTTTTCCCAGAACTCGACTAAACAAGGAAGGAGAGAGCTAGGCTAGCAATTCCTGAGGAACTTGATGGAGGGATACTTTTTATCTTGGAGGACATTTCAGGATTTTCATAAAGAAAAGGAAGGAGAAATGCAATTAGGAAAAGCTAGAGGTACAGAAGATTGAGGGAAATAAAAAGTGCCTGTTCTCTGAAGAATCAGGAGTGGAGATATCCTTGGACTATAACATTATGTAATGCCTGAAAATCCTCAAGTTTTTTATCATTTAAGATACTTTTTATCTTATAATTGTGTGTATATCATTACAATAAAAAAGATACATTTCTATCTAATGTTAATTAAAATCATAACAAATGTTAGGCCAGCATGTGAAGGGATGATAATTGAAGAGATTGTGACTCTATGTCGTATAAAGATTTGTGGGGAAAGTACATTCTTAGCTAAAATTGATATTTCATTTAAAATGGTTCTAAACTGGATATTGTGGTACATGCCTGAAATACCTGCACTCTGGGAGCCTGAAGCAGGAAGATCACAAGCTCAGGCTCAATTTAGCAACTTAGAGAAACCTTGTCTTCAAAACAAACAAACAACCCACTGCGAATGTAGCTTCCTCTGAAGTTAGTGAATTCAATCCCCACTGCTGCAAAACAAAAATGGAGTTCTAACTACAATGGCATACTTTTGCTGATTCTAGCTATCTGGGAGACTGAGGTAGTAGATTCTCAAGTTCAAGCCCAGCCCTAGGCAATTTAATGACACCTTGATTCAAATTTTTAAGAAGTTTAAAAAAACAAAGAGAAAAGGCTGAGGATGTAGCTCAGTGTCTAGCATGCATGAGGCCCTGGGTTCAGTCTCCAGAACTACAATAAATAAATTTAAAAAGTTGTATACAAGACTATTGTTGTATATAAGTAAGACTACACTTATGCGTCCAAAGTCTAATGATAAACAGTTATAGCTTTGAAACCTGAACTTCAGGATTGCTCTAAGAAATGCTTTGAGGATCTAGATAATTTCTTACTTCCTTGTTTAATCCTTGATGTGTGTATGTGAGAGAGAGAAGAAGAGACAGAGAGATAAAAGACAGGCAGAGAGGGAGGGAGGGAGGAAGGGAGGAAGAGAAAGAAGAAGGGAGAGAAAGAGCAAGCGAGGATATATATATAGATATATATATATCTATATATATATATTGCATATGTATATGTTTATGCATATGTGTGTGTATAATCTTTGCCCTAAGGATTAAATTAACAAGTATTTTCACTTTAGTAGCTGCTACATGGTTTTGTTTTGCTAAAAAACAAAATGCATATTTACAAACATAAAATTACATAATCAGATTTTATCTTTAAATAAACTCTCCTGGGACAATACCAAACAATATTTTGAATACACAAAAGGTGAGAAAAAAGCCTAATTACAAATGATAATCCAAGAGAAATAGAAATATGCCATAAAAAGCCAGAGTGGTAATTATTATTTGAATATTACAAATTTGGAAAATGATGACTTTGTAAAACAATCATTTGGACTAAATTGGTTAATACCAAAGTAATCAGGATGAAGTAGGCTTGCCCTTCCAACTGATTTCTAAGGAGTGTTAAAGTTCACAAAGAGAGATCTTCAAATTTTGACATATAGCAAATGGAGACTCCTGGGGGATGTGAAAGTGCTTGAATGAAATGTCAGTTGCTGCAGAAAACAAGCACCAGACATTTCTTTCTAATGGACTGTGCCTCACTGTGACTGGAGGACTGGTGTGTAGACTGCAGGGTCCAAAACTCTGCTTATAGGTGAACCAAATGGTTTAAATGAGCCCATTTAGACTTTAAGGGCTCAGGTAACAACTAGCATCTTTAAAGAATTTAATCATTGTTTGTAATGTACTGTCTTAATGACTCAAGTAAAATGAGTGGATATGAGGGACATGATAAAAGTGGAACTTCAGATCAAATGATTTAAGAATAAAGCATTATGAGTTTTTAAATTCATGCCTTTACTCTATATTAATTACCTAGCATTGCATGTTCATTAGACAATACAGAGAAGCTGGATAATATTAATTAGTTTCTACTCTGGTATTCACCTCCGTGGTTTTTTTTTAATTGCAATTCTTTTTTTGACCTAAGTTTCTCCATGTCATTAGTTATGCAGCAATACTTTTTCCATGGTATGTTTTACCCTAATTTGTTTAGTATACCCACCACTTATTGCCAACCAACGTGTTTGAAATTTCACTATTTTAAATTTTGTTGGGAGGGTAGTAAAGAAGATATTGCTCAAAGGTTACAAAAGTTAGGAAGAGTAAGTTCAATAGATCATTATGCAATATGGAGGATATACTTAGTAACAATATATTGTATTCCTGAAAATTGCTAAAAAGAATAGATTTTAAGTGTTCTCACCACAAGAAATGATAAGTATTTGAGGCAATGCATATATTTATTAACTTGATTTAGTCATTCCAGAATGAATATGTATTTTAAAATATCACATAAGTAATAAATATATATTTTTGCATAAATCAACAAATTAGAAAAATATTTTGTAATAACAACCCTAATGACTAAATATTTACCATTTTGTTATTACTGTAAGATAAAATCTTAGAATTGTAATTTCAGAGCCATAGGGTATGTACAATTTAAGGCTTTTGATACATGCTCTCACAATATTCTCTAAAGTACCTTGTGTCAACTTACACTCCCATCAACAGTATTAAAAAATGCCTTATCTCACAGAGAATTGACAACAAGTGTTGTCCTGCCCTAGAATTTATATTCACTTTAAGAAGAAATGGGTCTTCCAGACTGTCTTGGTTACTGTTCTTGTTGCTGAAATGAAATACCTGACACCCAAAGTTAAAGGAGGAAAGGTTTATTTGGCTCACAGTTTGTAGAGGTTTCAGTTCATAGCTGGCTCCAAGGCAAGGTGGCATGACAGTGAGGCATTGCAGAGGAGAAACAGTTCATGACAGGCAGAAGGCAGTGAAGTAGCAAACAGCAGAGGACAACCCTCTTTCTGACCCTTAGGGCACGTTGCACTCATACCCAGGGCAGGCCTTCCCCATTATGCACACTCAGAACTATGCCAAACCAATCAGTGGACTAGTTTAGTAATCACATACCCTTGATTCCAGGATCACACACTTAATCCCAGCATTACACACTGTAGATCCAACCACCTCTAAAAAGCCCCAGCTATGACCACATTAGGCTTTGGGTGGACATCTAGACACAAGCCGTAACACAGACATAAGACAACTGAAAGTAAAGATGGAATTTAGAGACATCTTTATTCAATATAAAAATGGAATTCAAGGGCATTGAGTGTATATTTTTCCTCCTTGTATCCATGTGGACTTGGTGAGACAGGCTTGCTTGCAGGTGAGCCATTTATATAAAAACATTTCATTAGTGTGGGCCTTCTGCTAATAAACATGAATAACTTATAATGTAGAATAGTGAAAACCCAAGTATAAAAACAGTGGGGAATAGCATATATTCATGGTTCTCAAATCTAGCAGAATTATGCCTTGCTTCAGCAATTTCATGCTAATTACTAGAGATTCTGATTACCAAGAAAATCTGTATTCAATCCAGCTCAAAATAGGACATTCATTTTCACAACATTATTTAGATCTAATGTTTTGTAAATCATTTTCTCAGTTTGACGTTGTTTAAATTTTGACATAAAGACTTTAAAAAACTTTCAAATATACTGAATTCAGGGCCAGGGATTTAGCTCAGTGGTTCTGCCATCTGCCTCATGAGCGCAAGGTCCTGAGTTTGATCCCTGGTACCAAAAATATATATATATATTTATATATATATAATATATATATGTAATATGTATATATACACATACACACACATAGAATTCAATATTATTTACTAATGGCCTCTTTTATGCTTACAAATTTTTTCACCTCTAAAAACTCATTTATATTTCCTTCTTTTATGTTTTTAAAATTTTTAATACATCTCAGTCTACTTTTGTCAATGCCATTTAATTTGAGAATGCCTCATAATGTTTAAAACACAGTACTATAATTAAATGTCAGCAATAAAACATCAATAAAAATTTGTGCTGTTAAAACTTTGCAAAAAAAATAGAAAAAGATTTGTAAAATATCTTGTGTAAAAGGGAGTTTTTAGACACTAAATGTAAGTTTGGTAGTTTCTGATAGATTTAGAATGCCAACTAAAACTAAACACTTTCAGGAATACACAATTAACCATAGCCATATAATATGTAAGGTTTAAGCATTGTAAAAAAAAAAAGTGTAACGGTAGAAAAACAAACTAAAATAGGTTTATGGAAATACTGTATAATGTTAGAAGCAGTTATTGAGATCTATTTTTCATTAAAAGATAAAGCAATAATCCTGAAAAAGTCAGATTGTCTTAAAGCATATATTTTGTGAATGTCTTTATATTAAATACTTGAGAGATATTTTTAACAAATATATCCTTTCCTGTTAGGCTTAGAAATACAAGGCTTTACAAAGGGGAAACAACTAAAAGACCAAGCAATTAGAAGAAATACATTGCTAGACTACTTACTGAGAAAAGCAATAAAGAACTCAGGAAAGGAAAGACTTTACAGAATTTATAGAGTTTGCACAAGATTTTGGGAGGTGATATAATGTTTCAGGGTAGAAGAAGCATACCACATGCTTACAGTTGGAAAAGCTTAGGAAATGCTTGAAAACAATAAAGGGAAGCAATTGTGGGTTTATAAGGAGGCCACCGGATCTGGAAGAATCTTATTAGGAAGCAATGGAAGTCAAAGTTGACAATTAAATGAAGAATTGTATATATTTTTATAAATTTATTTTTTGAAGCAAAACATTTATTAGTACATTTAAGATATATATAATGATAACATTCATCATAGGGAATTTGTACATGTACATGATGTATCTTGCTTCTTTTTTTCCCATCTTCTCACTCCTAAGACTGTCTCTGTGTGTAAATGGGTCCAGTCTATGTCCTTAAGCAGAACTGGGGCATAATGAACGAAGAATAGACTATATATATCAAGGAGAACAAGGAGCCAAGGTCTGGTATGAACCAAGGAGGATATACAGCAAATACAGAGGAAACACCAAGTTATACTGGGCATGGTAATGTGAGAGAAGAACAGTAAGCAGCCAAAGGTGACTGTAAGCATTTGACTTCAGAACCTGGAAAAACGGTGCTATACTAAGTGTCTTAGTCCCTTTCTTTGTCACTGGGACAAAATACCTGACAGCTGGAACTTCAAGGAGGAGAGGTTTATTTTGGCTCATGGTTACAGTCCATGGTCACCTGGCTTCAAGGCAGAAACAGCATGACAGAGGGAGGCTGCTCACATCATGATGACCGGGAAGCCAGGATTGAAGGGAGGAACCCAGGAGGGAGAACTGCCCTTCCTATGCATGTTCCCAGTGATCCTTCTCTTCCATCCAGTCCCCATCTCCCCATCAGCACACCTAACTGCTGAGCTTACCATGGATGAATCCACTGATGAAGACAGTGTTCCATTGTCGAACCACCTTCCAAAAGACACACCCCTGAACACATGAGGCTTTGGGGGGACATTTCAGGTCTAAACCATAACTGTAGGAGAAAAGAAAATGCCATAGAGGGATGGGGATTTAGCTCAGCGGTTCTGCCGCGTGCCTCGCAAGCACAAGGTCCTGAGTGTGATCCCCAGTACCAAACAAAAAAAAAGAAGAAAGAAAATGCCATAGAAAGACTGTTAACATAGACCTGAATGATTACATAATGTCATAGAAGAGTTCACATTGCAGCTTGTGAAACAGTGTACCAAAATGAGATTTTATCAAAAGCCAAAAATAAATAGTGGTGTAATTAGAGAACAAGATGGACAGTAAACAATAGCAGATCTAGTTCACATTTAAAAAGAACAGCTATTTCTCTGTGTTTCTTGAATCATCTCTCAGAGCAGGACACTCTGATCACTCAGCGACCAACGAGAATACTATAACACAATACCCACTTAAGCCCAATCTAGTGCAATACTCTAACATGCAATAATTTGCTGCTAGGTAACACCTTAGAGATTGAAGAGCAGAATCAGAGAATATTTTGTTTCCATACATTTGTTACTTCTGAAAAATCTTAATGCAATCACATCATAAAATTGATTTCTTGTACAAGATTATTTAGGGTAAATCGTATTCCCCTTCTGTTTTGCAATCTTGATTGATATTTTAAGGTGGTTAAGTTGTTCAGGTGACTTGTTAAAGGCCCTGCTGATGGCCTAACACTAAGCCGAGTGCCTTTTGGTCCTGTAAAGACAAAGGACTATGCTGTGAGTGGCTTTGTATGGCTATAATCCCAGTGACTGGGGAGACTAAGACAGGAGAATTGCAAGGTCAAGGCCAGTCGAGCAAGATCCTGTCCTAAAATTTAAAAAGGGTTGAGGATAGAGTTCAATGGTAGCATGCCCCTAGGTTAACTCACCAATTCTCAATAAATAAATAAATAAATAAATAAATAAAGCAAGCCGCAGTTCAGTAGCTCTTAATGTCAACAGTCGCATTTTTAAAGTTTCTCATGTTAGTTTTATCTCAAAATATCAAAAGATGGGTGCAGACAGTCAGAAAGGTAACTAACACAAACTACAGTGTTTCCCTTACAGTCTTGGCATATTTCACCTGCTAGCCTCAAGTGGTTTCTAAAGGGATAAAAATGGATGCAAAGGGATCCATCCATTTGGAAATAAAATTTGTAATTTAAGGGATAAGATATTGCCCATACATACCCATGAGCCCTGATGACTTCCCCAATATTTTAAGTAGTTTGCACTAAATGTATAGCTCTTCGATAGTTGAGAGCTTGCAGGTAGGATTTCTTTTCCTGAAAAAACATGAAAAAAGAGTGAGATCTTAAGATTGACCCTTCCCATGAGGTACGTTTCTTATCCTATTTTAAACATAAAATTTTACCCATGAAAATTCTCTTAATCCAACCAATGCTAGTTTTGCTATCTAGACATAGTGCCCTTACAGAACAGTTTATGTTCTCTCTAAAATCTTTGACTTCCCATAGAAAGGGTCCTAAATGTAGAGAAGCATTTTGTGGTAGTAACATTTCCAGTGATGATTGTTAAGGATTTTAGATATGAATGTTGTTTTTATTGTTCTTTAGAAAAAATAGTATAGAAGAATCTAAATGTCAGAATAGAACTTGATAGAGAGATGGGCAGAGATAGATATTCAGCATTTATTGAGCACTTACTGTATTTAATCTTTACAACTACCCTTTGAGGTATATATTATCCATATTTTACAGAGGAAAGAGAACTAAGACTTAGAGAATGTAAATACCTTGCTAAGATCTCACAGATACTAAATGATACTAAATGACAAAGCCACAAATCAAAATCACAAGTCTAATTCCAAATCTTACTATCATGTTGTTCTTGTCTGGAATCTGTTGGTATTGAGACAGTAATGGAGTGTAGATTCTCTCAGATAATTTACTTTTAACTGAGAAGGAAAGTGCTTTGAAGTGTAAATGTCCTCCTTGTCACCATGAGTGTCTGTGCTATTGGATTTGCTTCCCCTTTCTTAGTTTAAGATGTAATCTTACTATATTAAGAAAAGAATTTCATAGGCACTGTGGTAAGGTCAACATGATTAGAAGTTGAGAGATTTGATTTCTTGTTCTAGCTTTACAATTAATTCATTTTTTTAACCCAGTGTCTTTGAGTCTGAGTTTCCTCAAACTGTGCCTTCTTCTTGAATAATTTTTCAAATATATTAATTTTGGTGAAGACTACAAATCTAATTTTGTGAAATTTTCTCTTGAGGATTTCCCTCAAGAGAGAAAGTTATTTTGAGTCAAAATAAGTCCAGTGAAGTAAAGATGTGAAGCATAAAAATCTCATAAACCACCTAAAGTGGTAAGAAAAATTAATTCATTTTTTTCATCAATAAACATAATCTAAGCTTCTTTGTTTCTCCCTGTGTGTGTTAATAAGTATTACATCTAGGTCGAGTGAAACTATGACCCCTGAACTAATTCAATGGATACTATTGCTTACAAAGTTTTATCTTTTATTTATTCTATATTAGTAAGTCATTTTAGCTTCCTAAAATAAATTTGTTTCAGTGGTAACATTTTTATCTAAGTAAAGGTGAAGATCTAAATGGTATTTTATCACATATGCTAAGAAAACCTCCTTAGTGGTGATATACAGGAAGAAGTGTTTTGATAAGGGCTTACCATACCTAGCAAGTAGGTGCTATATTTAATAGATAAGTATAAAATTACTAATATTACCTAAATATTTCTATCAATCCTTTAAAAACATATAATCAAGTCATGTTTAGAAAACAAAACAGTCGATAACATTTTTTTTTCTTCTTTCACACACTATTCAAAGAGAAAGAATAGATATGCAACATAATTTTGTTTAACCATGGTCATACTTGATTTCCACACATAAATTATTACTGCCTTAAATTTCCTCATGTGTTATCATGTCTTTTTTGAGATACTATAGGCCCTCCAGACACAATGTACTTCAGCTTATTATTTCATTGAAAGAATATTCATGCAATTGTCAGCTTGTTTCTAGGGGAAATGATCTCTACAAAATCAATTCTGCTTTATGTTACTAACGGACCTGCCAGATAATTGACTGTCACAATCATATAAGCCTGTCATGGGCTTTGTGAGTTGTTAGTTCTCTTCTTTGTAAGGAAGTTTAAAGAGACATGATGGAATTGCATACCATGACTTTTCAGAATTAACCTGTATCTATGTTTAATTGGAACTTTCTTCTTGCGTTTTATCCTAAATTCTTAGTATGAAGTGAAATTTTGGTCCCTGGTGTATCATGATCCTTTTTGCACTTGAACAGCAAGGCTGTTATTCTTCTTTTCTCAAAACTAATTAAGCCCAATATTCATTCCTTGATAAATTGATCCTATGCCCTAGACTTAATCATTTTCATTGTTAACTGAACTTTCCACAATTCATCATGTCTCCTTAGTTTCTGAGGACCTCAAAATTTCTCTCCTTAATCTTTCATATGCTCACACACATGACACTTTTGTTTTACACTTTTAATATATTGCACCCAGTACCTCTCTTACTTTTTTAATGATAGTAACATCACATTTCTGTTCAAATTTATTTTTTGTATCTATGACATGTATCAAAACTATGCTCCAAAACATGACATCTGACCTCAAAATATGTTCTTAATGGTTCAGCCTCTTTTTTTATAGCTCTTTTATTCAAATGACCTAACCTTTGCAGTGAAGTGTTGTAATCATTAAAATTATGCTATTGTCATTTTTTCTTTCCACACACTTTTTCCATGAATTTCTTTTGAAATTTCAAATTTGGATTTTTAAAGAATTTTCCATAAAATTCTTATTTCCCAGATTATATGGATAAATAGATCGAGATTTTCTTCTAACTATCTCTACACGTCCTCTAATCATACCTATCTAATACAATTACATTTTGAGATTTAGTTTTCTATCCAACTAACTAATAATTATCAGACCTCCTTTCCCTTCTAATGTCATCATTCTAAATTTCCTTTGTAACTGGGCTATTCAAATTCATGTTTCTTTCAACTTGAAGTTTTTAATGGGCTAAATAATAAATATCTATTGAGGGGCTGATTTAGTAGCTTTTCAAATCTTATTTCTCATACCCTAAAAATCAGTGCAACTTTAGAGACCTAGGTTTAAACAAGAATACGATATGGAATTTGCTGAAAGCTGCTCTAAGAACATATTTCAGTTTATATATGTTTAAAATATACCTTAGAACACTATACCTTAGAATATCTTATTTTAGTTTGTGACTTAAGGCACTATCTAGGTAAATTATGCAAACTGTCATTAACAAAAATAGCTAGTTATCCTTTGCGAATACGCTTCCAGTTAGAAAGCTGCTATCAGGGAAAAGAATGCTAGCCATCTTTTTGTAGCCTACCTTTTTCCCTAATGGATGTAAATCATTAGGAATAAATTGTGTTCTGTCATTGTAGCCAGTAATTGGTGACATTTTCTTGTCACTATGGGATTATAAATAACAGCAATGTGTGTCCTGTCAACAGATTCATTATGTTATGAAAAACATAAAGCAGTAGTCTATTTCTTTTAACCATATTTTGCATCTTTCCCATATTAAGTGTGACATTGACATCCTTACACATTTTTTAAAAAATACTCAGTGGAGGAGTTTTTATTAGTAATAACTTCTAATTGTTTTTATTATGCCTTAAATATATCTTAATTGTTTCTTCTATGGTTCACCTGAAAGGATACTCCTTCAAAATTATTTTGTTTGCAAACAGATGTTTGATAATTGATTGATGAACAGATGGGTATTTTTAATAGTTTTGGTTTGGTTTTTTTTGGTACCGGGGATCGAACTCAGGACCCTGCACTTGTGAAGCAGGCGGTGGCACCACTGAGCTAAATCCCCAGCCCTAGGCATTTTTAATAGTAAAACACAAAAGAGTAAGCATTTGTAAAGCATCTTAACATAGCTCAAAATATAAAAATAATTATATGCAGTCCTTGAAATTTGTGTTTACACAGAAAATCATGGTCACCTGCTCCATGTGAAAGAAAAAAACAACTATTTGGGAGAAATATTAACATGGACCAAATCCCATAATTACCTGCTTCACTGAATATTACATTAGTTTATCTCTTTCCATTTTGAGTGCCTGGACAATGTTATATTTGACCTCCCTATAAAGGTGAGTAACATCTCTCACTTCCAGTCGTTTCTCCTGCTTCTTGGTGAAGAGGTCTTATTTTTCCTTGCCCCTTGAAAATTAAGACAGAAAAGTTGCTGCTGGTTTACAGAGAGAACCTGACAAGCAACACCACTCCAGGCTGTACTTGGCCTGTCTTTCTGGACAAGTCTATCAGCCTTTCCCCTGGAAGCCTCTCAACTATGACTTGCAGGGCACAGCTTCGTACCTGTTCCATGAAGTCAATATGAGAGCTCTTGGAATCCTGACTTTGCTATTAGGGAAATATCTTCCAAACTTCTGTCTTTGATTCTCTTTTTTTAGCCATACGACCCTTTTGAACTTTATTTTCAGCCTGCTGTCCCTTTCGTGTAAGCATTGCTATCCAAGGTTCCCTTACTTCAGTTTTATTTGTTCATTCAACAGATACAATCATGTATTATCTATGACTCTTCAAGGGTAACAAGGCTGAGAAACAAAACTTATAACACTTTATGGTGTAGGGCTAGGGATTTAGCTCAATCAGTGGCACTGCGCCTGCCTCACAAGTGCAAGGTCCTGAGTTTGATTCCCATTACCATAAAAAAAAAAATTTATGGTATATAGTGTCTTAGAAATAAATACTCTAATAGGATCTTGAGTCCCTTGTGCACTTTGGACTTAGTCACATGTTTTGTCTTTTAATATTTCTGCATCAATTTCTCATTATTTTAGGTAATATATCATTCAGATGCCCCTTTTTTCTTCTAAAGGTTACTGTTATTTTTAAAGTTTTTTGTTACTAATGGAGTTGCCATAATTTTTTCTTTTGTTCTATTTTGCAAAGTCTCAGTTAATTTACTGTTAAATGCTGCACTTTTTTGTTGTCCATATGTCACTTCTTCAATACCCTTTCTATTCTTTTTCTACTTAAAATCACATTGCTATTTAAATCTGCAAATAACAGTTGTAAATGAAATACATTCTCTTCCACAATGCAAATTTTTTAAAGAACTTTTAAACAACATAAACTGCTATAAACTTTAAAACATTATAAAATCACATGATGACTTGAATTATATATTTTGCATCATGGTAATCAAAATGATTTACCAAAGTGAGCTCAATTTTCTATTTTTTCTTGCCACTTACCATTTCCAAATCTCTTCCAAACTTTCAAGCATATTACTTTCCCTTACTTCTCTATTTGAAATCTACCAAGTATGTGTACATCAAGTTCAAACTATCTATTTCAAAACTTTTGATAGCCCTGCATATATAGTCCTCTATATGTGAAATTTTTATTTCTTTCTTCCAGTTCTCTTGGCTTTATAAATATATGGTCACCCCAAAAGACAAGACGATGGTGGTCGAATCAACCTTCTTAGGAAGATTTAAATCCTGTAAGATAATCTTTGCTATTATTTAAACACCAAATAATCTGATATTCCTCTTCTTACTTTGAGATTCCTTATGAACACACTAAAATATCTTCTTCTGTATTATTTGCCATCTTGTAAGTAAACTGTGTGCTTTCTTGCTGTTTATCATTCTGTGCTGACAACTAGCAGTGTCTTCCCAGCTCCTCTCTACTGATCAAAATCCTTCCAGCCTTTCAAGGTTCAATTTAAGTGCCAGTTCCTTTTATTTGTCTTTATAACCTAAAGGGTAACTGAGCTGGCCTGTTTCTAAATTCTCATTGTATTCATTCTCTTCACTGTTTCTGTAGCAGTTTTTACCACATTATTTTTATGTTATCTGTGTATTTGCCTTATTTTCTGTAAGAGAAATCAGGCTTCTAGACCTTTTCCACATATCATGTAGCAATAGAACCACACCCAAAGTAAATGTCCGGTTAAAGTTTTTCAACAGCTAAGGGGTTGAGGGTATTCTTTACATGCTTAACATGCACAAAGCCCTGAGTTCAACCACCAGCACCAATAAAATAAAAACAAAAATTCAACAACTGAATGCACAAATTGAACTAGGCATAATGTCAGAAAATTGTAAGAGGAATTGATAGAAAAACGGAGCCTGATAGAGTCAAACATTGGTATTTTCTTGGTGAAAAAAATGATATTTGCATACTCTGTACTCTTGTAAAAATATTTTATAAAGAGTTTTGTTTTGTGGATGTGTTTTTAAATCACATTTGTGAAAGAAGGAATGAATCCAGTGACTTCTATGACATACTACTTTAATTAGAATTCAGACCATTCGTGTATTCCTTTTTATGGTTTCTTCTCATTTGCATTCCCTAGATTTTCTTTCCTAAATGATTTATACACTTGCATAACTTGAAATCTTAAACATTAAATTTACTGCACATTGTCATTATATATTAAAATTATTTTCATAATCTCAACTACTTTAATGTGTCATATGTTCTTATACATACAATTTATGTTAAGAATTTCCTTAGCAAGGTTTACATTGTCGTCTGGAGCACTTTAGAAATCAATATTGTAGAATACTATATGGAGAAAAAATATTTCAAAAAGTACTCCCCTGTGTTCCCATTAATTTGTTTATTATCAAGGTCTTTATTAGGAATATAGTTGCTAATGTAAGCCCATAATAAACAGTATAATTGAATTTTCAATATTTTGTCACCTGGGAGTAATTTTCTTATAAGACCTCTGCTCCATCTTCTGACTAATTGTCAGCAGTTATTCAGTATCACCACATTAATGTCACCAAACATTGCAAAAATATCTACCTGATTGCATTACATTTAAAAGATCTTCATTGCAAGTCCTTGCTTTTTTCTCTTTACATTATTTACCTCAATTTAAAATATCATTTAAAATGCAATCGATGTAATAAGCTGACATGTTTTAAAAATACAAATTCATTTCTCAGCTAAGATATTTGGAGGGATTCAATACAGAATGTCACACTGAGAGTCCACAAGCATTGGAGTAACTCTTGCAAAGGCAGGAAGTGGGCTTTGCTTATCTGAGTCAGTTCACCAAACCACAGTGACAGAAGTGGGGACTTCTTCCCTGAATACATGTTGTTTGAGGTCAAATTAATCTTTCTTTTCATTGACCCTTGTCTGTGATGAACCAGATATTTTACTGAGTGATATTCTAAAATTATATTATCAAAAAGACAGTAACAGTTGAAAATACCAGACTAAAGAATGCAAAAACCTTTTGTTTTTGTTTGGTGCCTTTTAGTCAGAATTGAACTAGTCACAAATCTGAAACACAAAATGAATACCTAGAATAATCGGTTTATGTTTGTTGTCCAGTGTAATCAACCCCCATCTCTTTCTGCTTTTAAGAATGTCTTGGTATGTTCATTAATTTAAATGGAGTTTAGTTACTTTCTCTCGACCAAATCCCAGACACTCAAAAGTTAAAGGAGGAGAGATTTATTTTGGCTCACAGTTTGTAGAGGTTTCAGTCCATAGTCAACTGACTTCAAGGCAGGGCAGCATCACAGAGAGTCATGCCAGAGGAGAAAGAGTTCGTGACATGGCAGCAAGAACCAGGGCCATCAAGGGAGGAGGGATATATATACATATATACATATATACATTCCATGCTCACAGTGACCCACCTCTTGCCACCACATTTCAACATCTCACCCACTTATAAACCAATCACTGGACTAATCCACTATCACACATTCATGATCCAATCACCTCCCAAAAGCTCCACCTATGAGAGAATGAAGTTTGAGGAAGACATCTAGATATAAGCCATAACAAATGGTCACCCAGCCTATAGCATACTTTTAGTTTAGTACCTCCTCTGTTTCCTAGACAGCTTGGTAGTGATCCATAAATAAGATTAAAATAATTGTATCTTATTTAGGCATTCTGTACTTCACCTGCTTTGCAAACTTCTCAAACTTTCTTTGCTCATCAATTAAATTTTGAAGTTGAATATAAGCGTATACAGTCATGGTCAAATTTTTAATCTAAAAATTTTAGTTGTTTCCTTGTTTATATTATACTCTATGCAAAACAAGTCATATGAGAAAATTTCCCGAGGAGAGTTCTTCCCAGTGTGTGAAAGCAAAGAACCTGATGGTGCTGGCATGTTCTTGTAGAGTCCTATGTGTGTACACATTTGACCACAAAAGCAGAGTTTGACCAGATTCAGTTTAGTTTAGTTTTGGGCTATTATTGTACAGTTTTCTGGGGATGTCATAATGAACCACACACATTCTTTGTCCCTATGGGAGCTACTATAATTTGAATGTGTCTTTCAAAAGATCTTGTGTTAATAACTTAATCCCCAGATTCATATGTTAATGGTATTTAGAGGTGGGATTTGTGGAAAATTATTAGGATTAGATGGGATCATGAGGATGAGGCCCATATGATGACAATAATAGATTTATAAGAAGAGGAAAATCCTGAGCTAGGGTGATTGCTTTGTCTTGTCATGTGATGCTCTCTGCCACATAATGATACAGTAAGATGGCCCTTACCAGATGCCAAGCTTGTAGGCTTCCCAGCCTCCAGAGCTGTTAACCAAATAAAAATTTACAAGTGGGATGGGAAGATAGACACTACACAAGTAAACCTCAAAAATGTTTTATTATAACATATCCAAGGAAGGGATTTGGGTTTGGTGAGAAAGAGTATGTAGGGTAGATGAGAGTCAGGTAGTCAAGGAAGTCTTCTCTGACAAAATTAAAGCTGAAACTTGAAAGATCAGAATGAGCATGTTAGATAACACTCCAGGAAGATTTCAGGTAAAGAACACTGTGAAGCCTCTGGAGTATATGAGCTAGCTGGAGCACTTGAGACACTGAAAGCTAGTCTCTGAAGCATACTTAGTGGTCTAGAGAAGATTGGTATTACTTATGACATAAAGTGGGAGAGGGAAGAAAGTTGAGCTTTATAAAATGTTTGGATTATAAAAAATTTGAATTTTAAAAATTATTTTGGATTCCAGACTATTTTTCCACCCAAAATTGCAATGGGAAACTATGAAAAGTTTTTTTTTTCCTGCTTTGCTTTGGTTTCAGGTGCTAGAGATTGAACCCAGGGTCTTGCACAAACTAACCATGTGCTCTACCTCTGAGCTGCACCCCAACCACATGAAAGGGCTTTGAACACAGAGAGACATGATCCAACTTGCCTAAGATCCCAGAGCCAAACATTTGAAGAGCTGGAATTGAACTCAGGCCAATCTGTCCTCAGAGCTCAGCTCCACATTCTAAAATAATTTCCCCTGAGACTCTGCAAATAACTGAGTATGTGGCAGAAGCTATGTGCCATTACGGAGTACCCACAAAGCACTTGGTGACTGTAAGGAGGAAGACAAAGCATGGCAGTTTGATCTTTGAAAAAAACTTAAGAAGGGCATTTCAGAAAAAGGGGAGGACATAAAAATAAGGGAAGGAGATGTCACTGTTTTAGGGGGAAAGTGAATGGCCCCAGTCTCTTGAGTGTGTGCTACCCATAAGTAGTTGCCAGAAATTTGTGAAGATAGGTTGAAGAAAGACTGAATGGAGCTTCCATTCTATCTTGAGACCTATCATTAATTAATTAATAATCATTACAGGTGTTTGAGAAGAAAAATGACATAAAATCCTTCAAAAAATTGTAATACGAGAGTGTAGAGTGTAACAGTTAAGTAAGGAGACCTGAACAATGGAGGGATCTATATAAGAAGCCTGTGTAGCAGGAGAGTGGGGTGGTAGAATCCACAATTTACCAGAGTGCTTGTCAGAAGTCAGTACTCAAGGCAGGTTAGGGCAGTCAAAAAAACCCACTAATGTAGTCATTCCTCTAAGAGCTACTTAAGGCTCAGTAGAGTAGAGGCACAAATAACACAAATGCCTGTAGTCCTAGTTACTCAGGAGGCTGAGGCAGGAGGATAGTTTGAGCCCAGGAGTTCAACCTCAGCCTCTGCAACATAGTGAGACCCTGTCTTAAAAGATACTATTTAGAGTAGTGGCAGAAGGAAAGAAAGAGAGGTGCTCTGTCAATAATGACATTAGACCAGAAACTCCATAAGAACAGATACTCTCTTTGTACAGTGCTTGGCATTGAGTGAGCATGTAATAAAATCTGTAGATTTGGATTGAATTAATGAATGATCCATAATGAATTTATAAGCGTCCTGCTATGCATATATTACATTTCCTCATAGCATACTCATGTTGATGATGCTATTGATCAATTTTTATAAGATTATGCCAAGCACCTTGAAATTCATATTTTAAAAGAGAACAGAAATACTCAGAACATTATTTAAAATGTCTCCCACCTGTGAGAATGTGTCTAGCCCACAAAGCTTCCAGCTTCCCCAAATTTAACCAAGGACACATCTTGCTTTCTCATTTCAGCAAGGGGTGATTAGTTTACCAGTGACGCAACCAAGGTTAACCCAGGCTTTGGCTGATGTCCCAGAAGAATTTAGTACAATCTCCGTGAAAGTGTCTACCACATACCCTCTCTGACTTCCTGACCTCATATCAAACTGTCTCTTGTTTGGCTCCCAGAGCATGGAGGAGGGTGATGAGAGGGTAGCCTGGCCTGCAGGATGGGCAGCTGCTCTCATTGCTCCTGTGCCAGCAAAGGGCTGACATTGACCAGAAGTCTGTGTGTGCTTGAGCCTTTACACTAATGTAGCCGCCCCGAGGGAGGTGTGAGTTCTGACCAGGGACAGGGTCAGACAGCTGTGAGAGGGCCTGGCCAGCACAGAGCCAAGGAGTGAGAGCAGGTGCTTTTGACAGCTAGGAAAAGAATTGGTCTGGGAATCCTCCCAACAGAGGAAAATCACAGAAATTAGAGACAGAAAAAACCTATTAGTCAGTTCCCTTGCCAAAGATAAATTGATCCCTAGGGTGTACTCCTTGCTCCCTGTCCAGTCCAGCTATATCTCAGTCAACTTGTAAGGAATAGGGACCATGGGATTTAGAAAAAAGATTCAGAACACTAAGATGGAGATGGTTTAGGTATTAAGAAGAAGAAAGGATCAGTAACCATTAAAGAAAACAGGAATGATTATTGAGAAGAATAAGAACAGTAGACTTTTTCTTTTGGATTAAAGATTTGAATAGAGGTAGGAAACTCCACAAAAATTTCTGTGGCTGTTATGGGGTGTGGCTGACTGGCTCGCAGTTTCTTTCTTTCTTTCTTTCTTTCTTTCTTTCTTTCTTTCTTTCTTTCTTTCTTTTTTTTGGGGGGGGCATTGCAGGGGAATCAAACCAAGGTGCCTTGGGCATGCTAGGCAGTTACTCTACCACTGAATTACATCATCACCTCTACATTGTTTTCTTAATGAAGAGCTGGGTGTCATTTATCCAGGAAGAAACAGTCTCATTCATATTTTGCTCATTTCTTTTGAGTAGTAAAGGTATTGACTAAATATTCTTGACATTACAAGAATTAGAATATTCATTTTTCTTTTGGAGTAATGATAGCAGAG
Organism: Heterocephalus glaber; assembly: GCF_000247695.1. The sequence continues at coordinate 13,169,447 of NW_004624769.1, forward strand.
AATTCTCCCAGGATAACACTCTGATAGAATTTATTGAAGAGGGACTTGTATGGTAGTTTGTTAAATATATGGTTTTGATTGAATATCTGTAGTCATTAAGAGAGCTGAAGAATTTTGTTGCTAAAGATAATGTTGAGATGCCAGTAGTTACAGAATGAGGTCTGAATTGTTTCTTATTTGCTCAGACCATTTCTTCATCACTTATAAGAAGAAAAGGGGAGCTAATTCTCAAAGAAACTATGCATTAGTAATTTCTCTTGATTTTAATCATGTTAAACTAGATGGCAGATTCATTACAATGACTTTGATTGTCTGATATTTTTTCACTACTTCATGTTTTTTGTATATTTTCTAATTATATCCAGGCATTTTGTTCTATATTTCACATCCAAAACAGCTTAGCTGAGCAATGTCATTCCCAGACAACCTCAGCCCTTTTCTCATTCACACTAGGGATGAAGGGCTCTTCCAAGAAGTATTTAGAGAACTGTGACCTAAACAGCCTTTGCCTGGAAGATTTTTTTCCTTTTGTACCGTGATTATTTTCCAAACTCATCATCATAGTGCTAATTTCTCTTGCTGTTTCCTTAGGGTTCAGGCGTTTGGAGCTAGTGCTGCCTTCCAGATCCCAGACCACAGTGTCTGTGTTACTGACCTGACCCTTCAATCAGAGCCACTGTGGTCATAGAAAGGCAGACAGAAGTGGAAGTCATGAGACACCAATTTTTTCTGATCTTTAAAAACCTCTTTCACAAACCCATTGCCTTCATCACACTTCTGGCAATGAGCTCACTCTGTGTTACTTGATGCCAGAAAGACGTAGCACCTTGACATCTGATTTCCAGGCTGAGCCCACCAATCACCCTTACTGTGGTTCTCATCATTTGTTCCAGATTTTTATCAGGAATCCATGGTCCAACACACAGTTCTTGGTGTTGTGAAAGAAATATTTAACATTTGTTAAAACAGTAAGGAAGACTTTGTTCAGGACTATTATAATTGGCGTCAAGTCTGTTGCAATAGGGGAGAGAGATGGGGCTCTACTCCAAATACAATAACATGTGGGTATTTACAGTATAGCCAGAAAGCCCCTCAGGGCAGGAGTGGTGGATGGAAAATTACTAGGTAGGGAGTTTCTGACTAAATGAACTACACAGGGTTCTTGTTGAAGACAAGCCAAGGATCTGTACATCAAAGGTTGGGGATGAGGAATTTGGTCAGATATGGAGGATGGGTATGCTTTCTAAATTGACTTAGCAGGATTCTTGCAAAAAACTGGGCTCTGCAGGCCCATCAAGGTGGAGAGTAGAAGTGAGCAAAGTCAAGACCAAGTCAAAAGTAGTATTCAGAGGGGCCTGAGTGAAGTTTGGTCAAGGAGAGAGCCTTTGTCAGCATGACAAATGGCAGTTTTGTCCTACAAAAACATTCAGCTAATTAGGGCTCTGCCAGAGGCAGGACTGCTTTTGTTTCTTCTGTTCACAGACAGTGTGTGTTCTTGAGCATGCCCACATCCCCCACCCTGTCAGTGTCATTTTGGCATACTCTCTCTGTCATCCTCAGTGGGCCTAGGAAGTTTGGCCTTCAGGTTGCACGTAAGATAGATACCATGTAGGGGAAGGGCTTTGAGGACAGCCCTTGGAAAAATGGCTCAATAATGATGCTCATATCGTTCACACTCACCCTGTGAAGTAGATTTTATCAAATGAGAAAACATATACTACTCACATGTGACATTTTATTCAGAGCCAAAATTCTAAAGGAAAGGAGTTAATGTGTTTATACTCAGAAAAACTGGCCAAGTTTTCTTTGAAAATGTCTTGTGCAGTTCGATTTTTTTCTTGAACATATAAACTGTTCTTCCTTTAGTGACTTTGAGGGAAAATTGCAGAGAAAATGCAGGTAGCTGTCCTTGAAGAATTTTAGTATGTGTGTTTACAAACAAAGAGCATAAACAAAGAAATGCATCTGTTATTATTTATTGTCCCCTAAAGCAACTTGTACTAAAGTATCCTTTGAATGGGCTAGGAAATAAGTTGAATAAATGGGCTGTCTTAGTTTCTTTCCATTGGCTTTTAAAAACACCACCGATATTGCAATATTTTTGTTTCCTTTACTGTAGTGCCAGCAACATAACAGATGAGAAGAGAGTGGATATTCACTGTTCTCCAAAAATACAACTTAGCCTCTTCCTGCAACTTGAGCCCTCACACTACAGCCTGCCTCGTCTCTGCCGTTTCCTGCTTGCTCCCTCCTCTAATTACTCTTCCTTTTTTTCAGATTCCTTTCATGGCTCTTCTCCTTTTTTTGTTCTCCTCTATTCCCTCTTGCCTGCATTCCACATTTCTTTTCAACTCCTCTATTTGGCTACTAGTGCTTAAAATGAGCATTAAGTCTCAAAGCTTAATAGACTCAATCTCTTACAAAATACTTTTACAGATTTTATTTCGACAAAGTTAGCCTTCTGTCCTCAGTGTTGAGGAATTTAAAAGACAGATTGACAAACCCAAAGAGAAGAGCTTAATGATAAGTGTAGCAAACTGTTCTTCAGCTTTACACTCATTTTTGGATATATTAAATTACGTTCCCTATTGTTGTAAGCACAAACACATCATCAGGCATTCTGGAAAGAAAAATCCTTCTGCTTGTCAAAATTAAATTCAGAATTCACCCAAACATTAAGTGAGTAGAATGTTGAGTTGAGAATGTGTAATCGTATAAGCATGGAATCTTATTAGGTAAATCTGGCAAAAAAAATTTTATTGTGTACTTTATAAAGCTAAAAAATTACTATTACTCTACTAATAAAAATCTATTAGAACATTTGGTAGGAGCGTTTGATAAAAGTTGTTTTAAAGATAAATAAGAAAATGAGTGGGAAGTGAAATGGAAAAAAATAGAGATGTATATTAATTTGTTTATTCTTTTCTCTGCCTCTAAGATAAATTATTCAACAAGAAAATGATGGAAATTGAGAATTTCTTAAAATTATTGGTAGATGACAAATGTGTTTTTAAATTATTTTATGAGATAGTTTTTTCTTTGAAAGAATAAATTGTGATGATTCCATATTATTTGGGAGGCATTCTCATGAAGAAATTAAACTCTAACTGCATTTAAAAGTTGTGCTACTTTTGATCTTATACCTAGGAAAAGTAACATTTACCTTAAAAATGAAAACTTGACCAAGAATATCATAAATTGACTTTTCTTTGTTATGCTATAAGCAGTAGAATCTCACTGTTAGATTGTAAGAAAAAGGAGGTAAATACCAAACTCAACAATGAACTCCTGTTGGAAAAAGTCAGTTATGTAACTAGTTAGGATCCACAAAAGTATATTTATGTGTTCTGTTTAAAAATTTTAGTGGACATAGAGCAAAATGATTTGGAACCCTAAAAATTGTGAATAATAAACTTCCTGTCAAAAGAATAGATTTCTACAAAAGAAATTCTCACAAGGAAGTCTGGATATTGTTAACACAGAAAGGATAGATACAAAATCGTAGGAGTGTCTTTTGAAGAGAAAAAATGATATATAAAAATAGGACTCTTAGTTCTGAAGGGTGATAATCGTAAAAACAAACAACAAAAGAGATACTTCAATCTCTTTAGAATTTTTCTTTTCTTTAAGATTTAGCCAATATGAGAATATGTCTATTTGAGAATGGGCCTTCATAAATTATGAAGAGGTTCTTAAGTCTTAGAAATTATGATGGTTTCAACCATCTGGGCATCTTGGGTTGCTTTCTCTTTTCTGTGTAACTGTCTCTTCCTTTCCATTCCAATTGCTTCCACTGTAGTTGAGTTCCATCACTACTTCCCTGGTAACAGTATGTACTTACTACTGGTTTCAATAACACTCTCACTCAGTCCTCTACCGTGAGTAAACTAAGCTCCTGTAAGCCTGCTGCTATTATGCTACTTTCCTGAACAACAGTCTTTTTATGATAACAATGAGGATGAGGATGATGATAATGTAAATAAACATTTATAATTAGTTGTGCTAGGTAATATTGTCCACCTGACTGGATTAAGAGACTCCTGCAGAATGATTGTATCATGAGAGCACTATGCTCATCAGTGAACTAATAGTTGAATGTCCTGTTAGGAAGTGGTGCCCAGTTGGAGGAATTCAGGGATTGGTGGTGTGCCTTTGGGGATACATATTTCACTGGCGGTCTTCTTGTGCTCTGCTTCCGGGTTTCCATGAAGGAAGCAGCATCGTTCCACCCACTACACCCTGCCACCATGATGTTCCTGCTTTGGAGCCAGCCAACCATGGACTGAAACCACTGAAACTGTGAGCAAAAATATACCTCTCCTCCTTTAAGTAGTGAATGTCAAGTACCTTGTCCCATCAGTGGGAAAGCTGACCAATACAAACACTATAGAGTAGTTCCTGTACACTAGTCTTTTAAATCTTTTGATGTGTTAGCTCATTTAATCCTCAGAACAACCTTATGAAGTGTGTTTGAGCATTAACCACATTTAATAGGTTTAGATTTGAAGCTTCAAAGGTAGTACTTTGCAGGAGGTTAATTAGCAACTTTTAGCTATTTCTTGTTCTCTCATACTTTTAAGTCTAAAATGCTTTGCCTGACTTTCCAGCATCTACAAAATCTACATCATCTTACTTACTCAGCAGCACCCTTATTGTTTTAAATGCATTATTCCCCCTCCCTACGACGTATGGTAGAGAATCAACTTCATAGAATGTCTGGAAATTTGCTCTTACTTTAGTGTATTATCATGCTTTTGAATCTAAAGTTGTATCATAAATAAAATAGAATGTGAGACTCTCTAGCCATCCCAATTTCTCAGAAACATTTATCTGTATCACAAACGTGAGAACTGTTTTGAAAAGGTTAGCAAGATTTGAACAGCAATTGTTGGCCCTGCAACAAAAGCAGACTGATAACCCACTTGGAGATGGATGAAGATGATACTATAGGTAGAGGTGCCTTTAAGACCTTCCTTTTTGCTGTAGTTCCTAGTCAGTGTTGTTGAATCTGGTCCCTATCATAACTGAAATTTCAAACATAAATTATACTGTAACATCCCTATAGAAATGTCTGAAATCATAAATGAAGAAGAAACGAAGATGCTGTTCTCAATACATCCTACATCATTAATGTGTCAAATCTCTCTTCCTATTTAAATGAAACTGGGATGTTTTCCAACTTTTCATCCTGATTGTAAGTATAAGTGCTTGTGTTAAGGAGGGAAGGAGGTGTAGATGAAAGTACTAGTTTTGTGTTTCTACTAACCTGATCCCCTCAACCAGCTGCCCTTTCCACCCACCCTACAAATTCTTCACTCATAAAATACACATTCATACAATCTATTCATACAACTTATCAAAGCCAGACCCTTGTTTTAGCCATTTCAGCAAAATGAGCCAATTTAGGTTTGGTAGATAGAAAAAGGAGGTTAAGAAGCCATGCCCAGGCAATAGAAATTAGACTTCAGAATGGAGCTAAAGTAATTTTAAAAACATTTTACCTGTCAGAAAAAAATTACATGTAATAACTTTAAGAATTAGTCATTTTAGCTCAAGGGATATGGCACAAAGAAATCTGAAATGTACCTCTCTAACAGGAAATATCACCAAATAGAAAAGTGTTTAACTGTACATCATATTATAAACAAAGTCACCAATATCAATTAAGTTCTTTCTGGGCAAGCACAAAGCTGTAGTTTCAAAGCTGTTTTTCAGCAGATGACTCTTCAAGGGTCATTTTATGAAGTAGAAGATAGATCCTTTGAGGGTGTCCATTGTCCCCTTCTCTCAGTATGGTCTTATGTCTCATTGACTGTATTAGCATTAAACTTTTTAAGAGTGACAGGCTGCAGTAAGGGGATCCCAAGTGTACCATGGGATCTGCAGGGCCAGCTGTTCCTTAGCTCGAATAATTCTTTTTGAGATTTACAGATCCGTTTGCATTTGACAGACCATGGTAAGTCTTTGTACTGCCCAGTCCTAATGTTTAAAGGAGACCAGCTTCATAATTTATTAGCTGCAACATTTCCTCTGGGCTTTATCTGTGTGACGTTGTTGAGCTACAGAACATTATAAATATGAAGAACTTTGCAGAAGGACATTCTTTAAGAGAGCTATGGCCTTTTTGTTGTTGTTGTTGATGCCAAGGACTCCTCTGAGAGTTCTTGTTGGTTTACCTGTTTGGAAAGCAGCAGAAAGTGTTCCACTTTTAAAGTGGGATTGCAGTGTCAGTTTTGAGTTTGCTAACAATATGGCCCTGATGTACAAGACAGTCAGCAGTGTAGTTAGCAATGACAGTAAAATGTGGTTGCATTGTGTTTTGAGACATTCTTGAATTGCCTGTGTGCCCCAGCGACATGGTGCTATTTACACTCTGCAGCCTCTATGACTTTGTTTATGTCACACATTGCTGACCTCATCATTCCACCTTTTATTTTTTAACTCTTTTTCCAGTATCTGGGATCAAACTCAGGACCTTGCACTTGCGAGGCAGGCACAGCACTGATGAGCTAAATCCCTGACCCCACTCCACTTTTAAAAGCTTGTTCACGTTCAAAAATGATCTCAACATGTTTTTTTTATGAAGCTTTTATTGATGCTCTTCAAAATGGATATTGCTTCTGCCTCTTTTACTAACTTACGATACTTAAATGTCATACTTTGTATGATGGTTACTGTTTACTTTTGCCCCAAACTGGACTGCATTATTCACCCACTGGATTATCCTGTTAATCCTTGTATGACCCAGTACCATATCTTGCACAAAGTAGGTGCTGTACTTTGGTTTACAAATGCTTCTATTTCCAAATAATTTGGTACACAAACAGAAGTGTCTGGCAAAATTTTGTTTTTGTTTGCAAACTCTGCATCGGGTGACAAACTCAACCATGACCATCTTTCCTATGCAATCACAAATGTGTCTATCTTTTCCAGAATTGTAGAACAATTAGTTTGTGAACTGAAGTACCACTGTAGTTGTTAATTCTATACCCAAATTCCACTTTTCCGTGTTTCTTGTACTTTTGCTAATTGCATATTTAATGACATTTTCAGCTGTTTGTAAAAGTTATTTTAGCATGAGAAAGTACTTCTGGAGAGATTTATGCTAGACTAATATTAAAAATAATAATATGTGCATTTTTAAGTAAGCTGTTCTTCAGTTTACAGAATATTTTTATATATGTTATTTGATCATCCTATGATGGCTGTAAAGATATCCATGGCTATGGAGAAGGTAGGAGGGTTTTTTTGCAGATTAGGATGCTGAGGCCAAAAGTTAGCTCATTTCTATAGTTGCAAATCTAGTAAATTTCAGAGGTTAAAGTCAAAAACAGGCATCCTAAGGGTCCAATAGGACTCACTCCATATTTTTTTATCAGCTGAATGCTGATCATCAGGCCCTAATTAGACACATTCAAATGAGACCAAGTGGTCTCTGGTCTTCAGAGTCCTACATCACAGTAACCTAGCTGCAGCACTGTTAGAAATGATGGTTACAACCATGCTGCCTCACCACCTAGACTAATATGTAATTAAAAGACAACATTTGTTTTCAGTAACTGAACAGGTTCAATAATTTTAATGGCATTTAATGATTATTCAGCTTGTAGCATCTTTTATTCAAAGGTCAATTCCAATACATTGTGTAAACAGTTTGCTGTATTTATAGATGACAAGGATAACAGATTAGGAGACTACACTGAAGAAATCATTTGCATGGCCCTGTATATAGTTGGCACTTAATAAATATTTATTACCTAGTTCTATAAAAATTTCCTCTATGTTTCTGAATGTATCCTTTTTGTAAATGACTCTTTCCTCTAGAAAATTGAGAAAAAGCTAACTTATGAAGTACAGTTGAGGGAATATGGCATAATATTTAATTTAAAACAAGTTCAGCCATAAGATGAACAAATTGCTCAAATGTTTTGTTCCTCAATTTTAAAAGGGATGCTCCAGAGAATAGAATCTGACTAGAGTTTTCCCTGTTTTTAGTTAACTTTACTTATCATTCATCTGTAAGTATTCTCAAGTTACTGATATTCCAAATTGAATGGCTATTTTATCTATTATGTTCTTCTATCTCAAGTGAAAAAAATCACATTTTCAATATAAGGGCTATGGGATTTAAATAGTTAAGGCTAATTCTTCCTCGAAGCTTCTTTATGTCATTATAGCCACCTGCTCTACTGTACAGAGCTGAAGTAGTTAATAAGCGGCATTAACACGTCTAGTATCATTGGTGAGAGGGCAAACCCAAAGCTGTTGAATAGCTGTAACTGTGAGCAGGAAATGTTGATTCACTCACTGTCTTTCACTTTACCACCAAAACTTGCAATCATTTCTGCAAAATGAAATGAAAAGTAAGCTCACGTCCCAGTGTAACTTTACTGGATTTCATTGCATAAACTTGAAATATGCATTTGGCATTGTGATACATCCACCAGCGATCCATACTGCCATTTTTGGAAAAGCAGAGTCAATGTTCAGGAGGGAGGTGGGCATTAGATATGCAGACTTGGGGTGGCAGAGGAGACTGTGGTGCCATGAATTATTGCCAAGGAAGGTCACTGAGGACAGAACAGGGACAGAGGGAAAGCCACAAACCTAGAGGGGTTGCTACATTTGTGGTTGGGGTGAAAGTTAAAAAAGAGACAGGTTGGGAAGAGTAAAGACTTAGGGATGGACTAAAGAGTACTCGATACCACAAATTAAGGGAGAAATTAACTTACGTTGGAAGTGGGTTTTCAGATTGCAGGAAATGAGTGAGGAAGCAGTGAGAAACTAGAAGCTGTTTTATTTTTAATGAAGTTTAATGGTGAATGAGAAGAGCTATTTTGGTTGCAAAATTAAAGGGAGGGAACTAAATAGGAATAGAAATTTATTTGTTTAAAGATTGATGAGATTTGTGAGTGTCCATACAGGCTGAAATTAAAGATCCGATGGGGAAAGAAAGAGTGAAGAATAAAGTGGCAGTTTGTCTTAATGGGATAAAAGATACTATCAAAATGTCTCCTCCTAATGAGGTGCATTTCCATCACCATATCTATATAGCACGTCATTAGACATATCTAACAGAAAATGTCTTTTTAAATGACACATTATTTCACTTAAATATTTACATCTGAATCCTGGTCCTACTTATTTTCTTGCACTTGCTGACAAGTCATTAGGAAAAACTGTTTTGTTCAATATTACTTGTCATTTAGGAGGCTTGTATAGCTTAAATAAAAGCTTGATGGATTAACACTGGTTAAAAAACAAAAGGAAGAATGCTAGGAGTGGTCATGCATCTATTCAGAAGACCTAATATATGCATCTTTAGACACCCATAGAAGTAAAATAAGAAGAAAGGACTAACACATAGAAAACTAGAGAGCTCAAGAAAATGTGAGGATTAGAGGGGTATGCACAGTTTAAACAGTTAAGGGGAATTCTTCCTTTTATGTCATTATAGCCATTTGCTGTACTATATCAGAATATAGAAATATCAGAAATATAGAACTATTTCATTTCATCTTGCAGAATGGACTGCAAGTTGGGCAGTAAAATGAAGGACGGTGAGTAAATCAACATTTACTGCTCACAGTTAAAGCTATTCAACAGATTTTGATTTTCACTCTCTCCAGTGATACTAGGCATATTAATGTCTTTTATGAATTACCTCAGAATATGGAAATATCAGAATATAAAAATGATCATTACACAAGTCTAATTTACTTGCCATATGTATGGTGTCAAAAGATAACTGTATCTTAGAACTTCATGGTAAACAATAATTAAATTATACAGCAGAGATGTTGGCAAACATAGTTAATAGACTTAGGAGCTATCATTTTTAACTCATATGATTCCTTTTACATGGGCTTTTGGTTTGATATTATTTGTACATATCATCTAATATCTTGTTATGGATTATTTTAGTAGACTGGTTAACAAAATGTCACCAATCCACGAGTGTTGGCAGGAAGTCACAGAGGACTGCTGACACATTCATAATAATAACCACACCTCTATGCATTGCCAGTTTCCTTCCATATCTCAGAATCATTGAGAAACTATTGGACATCATAGGTAACAGCTGAAATGTGTACGTTAGAACATACCAATGATTAGGAGCTCTCACTGACCAGGAACTATGCACCAGGGCCAAGAATAATTGCACTTTTACAGTTTTAATCCTAGAAGGAATCATTTCTAAGAATCATTTCTCAACACTTCTGAGCACATGGTGATTCAAAACAAAATTTAGGGCCGGGGATTTAGCTCAGTGGTTCTAGCACCTGTCTTGCAAGCATAAGGTCCCAAATGTGATCCCCGGTACCAAAAGAAACCAACAAAACAAAATTTAGTAAAAGAATAAAATGAACATCACCCCTGGGCTCTTTCAAAACCTACCTTGTTGTTCTTCAGGAGGTCACTGATGTATCCATGGCACCTACAAGGCCTGAGCTTGTCCTGCTACTTCTTGTGAAATAAGCTACTAGTTTCCCTTGCTGCCTAATTTGTGTTTTTATTTATTTCGCTAGGGAAAAAATATTAAGTTTTAAAATTATTATTATGAAGATTTTACTAGAGAGAGAGTCACATTTACCTACCCCTGCATTAACTATGAAACTAATCTCTCAGGACTGAAACACACACACACTCAGAAACAAATGTTAGATGACTTAGCATTGGCTACACATACATTAGGTTGAACCCACTTAGTTGTGAAGAAAATAAGATCACGTTTTGAAATGATGTGGTAATTTGCAGTTAGCCAATGAATCTGCATGGAATTATCCTCTTAATAACTGAAGTATCGTTTTTTTGCATTTGAGAATTCTGCATTTTCAAAGGATTCAATGTAAGCCTTGGGGCAGAAAATCTAAGTTTTTCTTTTAATCATTTGCATATTTTATTTTTCATAGACATTGTATTATTTTAGGTCTTTCCACTGTTGCTTGAAAATGTAGTCTGGTGAATTAAATTGATTTTTAATTATGATTTTAGACTTCAGATAAACCAAAGTGAACTAGAATATTCTTACAGCATAAACAATGGATTGCTTAAATTCCCATCTCTCATTTCAAGTATTTGCTAATGTGGCATTGATCAATCTACAATTCCCAGACTTAAGAGAAGTGATAGGAATATTGGATAAAAAATGCTGTCCAGGCCAGAAAGATAAATTGTTTAGGTTGTCTTTTTGCAAGTTTGAGGTCATGATTCATTCATCTTGTTATTTTGATATATCCCTTTAGTGGCCTCAATTGTAGGATTAGATATTGAATGGTGGCAGATCATTCAATATATAGGCTCTCATAGTTTGGCATTAGAAGGCTTTTCGTGTTTAAAATGGAATTGTGTGCCCACAGAATTCCAAAGATAATCATGATGATGATCTAGTCTGTAAGATTAATCCCTCAACAATATTATCAGACAATTCTTAACACATTGATTTGTCCCTGATATGACACTTCTGAAACAAATGGATATACTAAGCATTTTAGGAATAACACTGAGCCTCCTATTCAGTCTGACTGTTTAAAAAATTTAACCCATTAGGAAGTTTACCGGGAAACTTTTCACACATTATCATAGTCAGTGTTTATTACTGCCCCAAATAAAAATATTTTTAGAAACTCAAAATGATAGGGCCCGGAGATTTAGCACAGTGGTTTCACTGCCTGCTGCGCAAGCTCAAGTACTGGAGTTCCATCCCTGGTACCAAAAAAAAAAAAAAAAACAAAAAACTGAAAATGCTTTTTGGGAAGTACTAATTAATAAAGAATTAAAAATAAAAATCATTTGGCATAAAATTTTCTCCTTATGGCTAAAATGAAGAGTGAAAGTACTAATTAATACATTGTTTAATAAGTCTAATTAGACCAGGGATATTTAAGCCTCCCTTTTAGCCTGAGATACTATACTTAAGACACTTAGTATAATTTTTCTCTCTTTCATAGTTTGGGAATTGCTTATATACTGAACCCATTAAAATGAATATGTTAAAGGTTAAAAATACATTATTTAGCCAAGATACTTGAAGGATTAATGGATATGCTTTTTAAAAATTAAAATGTTTTATTTATTAAAAATAAAAATAAAAATTTGACAAGGACCAAGAGGTCATTTAGTCAGTGTCTGTCTGTCTCTCTCTCCCTCTTTCTCTCTCTCTCTCTCTCTCTCTAGACAGAATTATTTTATTTCACATTTGTCTGAATAGTCTGAAATGCCCCAGATGACAATTTTTCACTGCTTTCTGAAATTGCTAAAATCCAGAAATTCTTCAAGATAAAATTGATTTGGGTCCTTAGAGGAGAGGAAGATTCTACCTAAATGTTTCTTTTCTTAGAATCAGCCCATTCATTTACCCCAGATGGTTATTTTAAATCACTATATACTTCCATTTTGCACTAGAAATAGTTGTCATATTTCTTTTTTTTCTCAATATAAGCACATTTGGATTTTTCTCATTTTCTCATAAGTCATTCTTTCTATACTTTTCATCACCTGGATATATCTCTGGCTTCCTTCCAGGTTGTCCACGTCTTTGTGGAGTGTGGAAGTGTAAGTAAAATTTCACTGTTGAGATAAGTCTGGTTGTGTCTAGAGGCAGTATAAAAGTATAATCTGAAGTCAGATAGAATTCTGTATCTGCTAATTACAGCTGTAAGTCTTTCATGTATTAAAATCCTAGATGTCTCACTTTCTTTATCTTTAAAATGGAATAAAACAAACAGTATCTACTTCACAGGATTATTAAATAAAATAACAGTAGCTGGCACAAAGTAAGAAGCAAAAATAGTTATTACTATCATTGTAGTGCAATTCCTAATTGACATAAATTGTTGCACATTGATATGGAAATCTTTTATTATCTTTTTTAAATAGAAAGGACTTTGCATTTATCTGTGACTTCTTTTGAATCTAATCCAGTTTAGGTTGAGATTTATTTATTTATTGCTATTTATTTACTTATTGTTATTTATTATGGCGCTGGTTTTTTAACTCATGGCCTTAGTACATGTTAGTTAAGTACTCTACCACTTAATCCAACTTAATGAACGGAGGTGCAGCTAAATAGTAGAGCACCTGCCTAGCATACTCCAGGATGTGGATTTGATCACCAGCACTGAAAAACAAAAACAACAACAAAAATAGCAAAGAAATAAATTTATTCAGTCAATATACAAAAGAAAAAACCCCATAAGATTAATAATAAAGTAATCCTGAAATCATGCATATAATCAAATGTAACTTGCACATCATTATGTTATGAATTAGGAACAGAAGAGTTAACTGTGAGAAAAGGAGAACACCTATGTGAACCTGGACTGGAAACATGATTCCCAAAGACCCTGACTCAATTTGAAATACAGGTAACAGGTAGTTTTTGTCATGAAAAAATATCAAAGAAGGTTATGCGGATGGAGCAGAAAAGGCAATGAATAGAAAATCTTCTTTATTATTAAGATCGTTCCAGATGTCAGGCAGGCATTAGACTATGGGTCGCATGCCTGTGGTTCTGAGGAGAAACAGAATGCAGGGACAGGGAACCCAGGCACACATGCACACACGTGCACACACACACACACATGCACCTTATATACCCTACTCCTGGGGTTACTGTGGTTAATGGATAAAACATAATTTTTAATCTGTGTATACCTCTCATTGCTACTATATAAATTTAGTATTTATTGACTTACTGCCTAGTTTGTATTAGCTATTTTAAACTCAATTCAGTACAAGAGGATCAAAGAAATATGAAAAGCGTCTGATATGTCCTTCTAACTCACTATATTGCATGCATAGGAATGAGCCACATGTAAATAGTAGTTGAATAACACCTGTTGCTTGGTGACTTGAATGTGGTTGCCAAAGGAATGGAAAGTTGGAGAAAAGGTAAAAGGTTAGTTTTGCAGTTTTTATTTAGCTAATAGCCATTTTGTCAACAGATACTGCAATAGTGAGAGCTAGGTTTCCTTCTTTAGGGCAGTAAGAAGTTATTATATTAGCATGAGAAAGAGTTTTCTAAAATCTTCATGAACTTGATAACTCCTCATCTCTGATACAGAATAAGTTGAGGACTTGACTCATCATTTGGGTTTTAGATTAGTTATTTGCTTCCTCTTCAGTTTAATTAGATTCAATTCAGTTCATTTCAATTCATTCAGCATAATCTCACAAATATTTATTGATGCCTACATGTGTTTACCCTATGCACAGAATTGAACTGGGTCTTGTGATAAACCCTGTCAGGCTAGTGAGCCATTATGTACACATTTGGAAGAACATTTCAACTCTCAGATGCCTTTGACTAATAACTTTATAAATTGTTGCATACAATGTATGATAGCTAAGTGATATCTAAAGGGATGCCCATTTTAACACCTTGGTTAAAATATGAGTTATAAAGGTAAATATTTTGGGTAGGAAAAGAGGGCCGACCTGTTTTAGAATACTTAAGTGGTGATGTTATTTCACCTTTAAAACTTTCAAGATTTTGTTTCTTTATAGAGAGAACCACCCAACCAAATTGTAAGCACATAACCTGTTCTTTACAGTAAAAGCAACTGGGCAAAAGGTGACAACATTGGTACCAATTGAATTAATATATGTGATAAAGTCATTAGTGTGCTCCCTATCTGGTATAATTTGTTTGCAAGGACAAATTTTTGTTTGAAAACCAGCTATGAGCATTCTTTGCACCAGTGATTGGTGATATTTCAACTACCTGGTCAGAAGAAAATGTTTCAGTGCTGCTTTCTCTTATAGACGAAGACAAAACAAATTTTATCCTGTAATCTCTGTATTATGCCACGGTCCATTTGAGCTGTACAGTGCACTACTTGTTCAGTTTTTGTTATAACCTTCATAGAAAGTGGAAAATGTACCCCAAACTGCTATACGATAAGATCGCTTTTTGCCTGACAGTTTGTAGTTTTATATACAACATGTTATTGTTGTGAGAGTGAAGTTTATGGCAAGTGAGTCTCCAGCAGTCTGTCACTTCACCTGACTTCAATGAAAAGGTCTCCAGATAGGCTGTGTTTGCAACTACTGTAAATATTAGTAGTGAAATTTACGAATCAACCAGCATTCCTGCTTTGCTATTTTAAAACTGAAATTTAGTTTCAAAGACCATTACCTGTTTTACTTGTGTGTCTTGGGGGAAAGAGGAGACAGCTGTTAAGATATTGCAAATATTTTCTTTTATTTTCTCTTTCAAATTTTTTTGTTATACATTAGAGACCTTATGTAATGTTTAACATTTCAATTTACTATATGCATTTTCAGCTTCAGTATTTGTCATCTTGTTCCAATTTAATGAAAGCTTATTTGGCTATGGTTTTCATTGGAAAGCAGAACACACGTACAACTTTCAGCAATAATATATATTTTCCCTTTTCTTTGGATTTGAACAGCCTTCTAAAATTTTCTCTACTGAAATTCTGGCAGAGTTATTTCTTCAACATTTGGCTGAGGCTTTGGAATGTTTTAAACATTTGAAGTGACTGGGATCAATTACTGTAACCTAAAATGGATAACCTTTAAGACACAAAGCTCGTGTTTTTTCTTAATCATCTCATTACATGACATTTTTCTGTTTGTATATTGATAAAACACTGTATGTTGGCTAAATAAGGCTCATTTCATTTATTTCCAAGAACAGTTGATATTGTAAAGCTAGCATATTACATATAACATTAGTTATTTTTAAGATATAACATCTTTGTGGATGAAAAAAATAAAATTCAGAAGATGGGTAAACTTGTAACAATGTAGCAGTCTAACGAAGTATAATAAATAGCAAAATCATGTATTTCAAGTGAATCTTTAAAAAATTCACAATGCAAACATATTTTAAGTTCTGCTTTTCTAATTAAGGGAGCTCCAAGAGTTTTCTTATTCATTCTCACAAGTGCTATTTCATTTCCCACTGTTATTTCCCCCCCAATAAAAAATCACTGCTTCCTGTGAGAGATGTTTACTTAGAAGGGTTTATGTATTTATTTATCAGGCTATTACAGGACTCATATTACACTGCTAGGGTAGAGAGAAAGCCAGGCATTACCATATTCAAGATTTGACTTGATAAATATGAATCCAGAGCAACTGTCTGCTGATGGTAGGTAGTGGATGTGACCCATGACGGACAGATGGTTGGGGCAATGGAGAGAAGTATTACAGCCAGAACATTCCTACTCCTGCTCTCTTGCTCCAGTGGACTCAGAATACATTAGCAGGTCTTCTCTCAGCTCAGAGGGTTTTTTTTCCTGATGATGGATTAGTGATAAACTCATATGCAGGTTAGTCCAGATTTCCTTTGAGATCTTAGTTTTTCATGAATGAAAAGATCCCTAGTAAATTTTCCACATTCTTTCATTATTTTTCACATAAAGCCAGATTGTCTTGTGCAATTTTACATTGCTTTTTTCTGAAATAATAAATTGTAGTTGTCTGGGGTTTTTTTGTTTTTGTTTGTTGTTTTTGCTGTTGTTGTTTGGGTACCGGGGATTGAACTCGGGACCTTGCGCTTGCAAGGCAGGCACCAGAACCACTGAGCTAAATCCCCAACCCTGACCCTGTAGTTGTCTGGTTTTAATGTGCTAATTATTTATTTATTTAGAGAAACAGTGTTCCTTCATGAAGTAAATTTTATTCAGTGAAGACAGAACTTAGAGGAAAGTTGAGATCATTCTATAAAACACAAGCTGAGCGCTCACCTCAGCAGCACATGTACTAAAAAACACAAGTTGAGGCCAATGGTTTCCTTGCTTATTTTGTCCTAAATGACCTTTGATCCAAGGCCAAACTTTGTACCAGATGTGTGGTATTTTATAATAATTATATGACACAAGCCTTCATTTGTTTTCCACTTAGACCATTCAACATCTGTTTCATCAAAATGGTTCTCATTTTTTTCAGGGTCCCAGATTAATACAAATATTAAGTGAGACTCTAAGTCACATATTTTATTATTTCATTATGTGAATTTTTCTTGCATTTATCTGCTATAAATTGCTCCAGACCTCAAGCTTTCCTTTAATGCCTGAGCATAATAGAGTTGATTTCTCTAATATTTTGGGATAAAAAATTTGAAGGTCTTCATTTAACACTTAAACTTATTGTTTTCTTTATTTTGTTAACCACTACAGTTTCAAATACAGATGAAAACTTAAGGAATGGAGATGAAAGTGCATAATAAGGCATGATGTGGTCCAGCATTTCCATTTCCACTTTGAGACCACTTCATCTATGTTCCAACCTACCTCACTGTCTTTTTTATCTGTACTAAACATAATTTCTAAATATTGATTAACAAAAACAAGTGGTTAGAGGTCATAAATGGAGGACATGCCAGAACTGTGGGAAAGTGTGAAAACTGAATCTCATCACCTGTTGACATTCCCAGTGCTACAGAAAGGGCAATTTGAGAACTACACTTAGTTCAGGTGATAGGCAAGACTCTAACTATAGCTGTTCACATCACCACCTTTATTGAAATACTAAAATGCGTAAGTCTTTTCCTTTGCTATCCTTGAATATTTCATTCAAAATTTTAGGGAAATGACCTTTAATTATATCTAAGTTAGTGGGAAAAATAGTAAGTTTGGAAGAATGTGTACACTCCCTCAGTGACTTTTGTACAGTTATTTCACATGCCTCAAAATCCTGTATTTTAAGGGCTGGGGATTTAGCTCAGTGTCACCATGCCTGCCTCATAAGCGCAAGGTCCTGAGTTGGATCCTCAGTACCAAACAAAAATAAAAATAAAAAATATACATATTTAAAAATTAAATCCTGTATTTTAATTCACTGCTATTAGTAAAATCAAGATTAGTGCAGCTCTTCAAAGTACTATGCATTTGCACTAATATTAGTGCAGTAGTCAGTTTTCTGGGCCAACGTAGACATAACCAGATAGAAAAATAAATGTGCACATCCGTGGCCCAAAATAAATCAATGTGGACATAATGAAAATTTTCCAGTGAGCTTAAAAGAAAATTTAATATACTTCACCTCTTTTCTTGGAGGTTAAGGGAGTTGGTTTGCTTTCATTGGAATTTTTATGTGGCTAAAACTTCCTATTTGCTGCACTTGCCTTGGATTTTATTTTCCTACAATTATGATTTCTTTGCTAAAGATGAATAGAGAAGTTATATTAATAAATTTTGTTGGTCAAATGGGTGTTTCACAAGACAACTCAAATTTTGTAAGCTATATGATGTTTGAATTTAATTTCAAAGACAATAAAGCTCTAAAATAGGAAATTTATTATAAAAATCTAACTTTTTATTTAATGAAAGGGGCTGTTGCTGTTGTTTCTGTGACAAATTTGATCTGAGAATAAAAGAAACCATGATGGAAATGTATCTTTGTCCAAAGCTGATTTGTCTCAGATATTTTTCATCACAGTTCAATCATTTCTAAATTATTTGTGGAGTTTCAGATTTCTGCTTTGGACATATATTTTAGTCCAAAGATATCACTCACATATAATCCTGAGCATTTCTGAAGCTGTGCTGTTCAGTATTCCTATCATTCAGACACGGTTTGGCAAAGAGACTGGTTCAGTCAAGCGAAATATACTTTTAAGTCCTAGGGTTGATTGGTCAAGAATAAGATTTCTCCAATAAGACATTTTTACAAAGGCACAGTGACTATACTTTCATAGTTCAAACAAACAGAGCATAAGGGATTATTTTGAAATATAGTGACAGTACAGCTGTAATAATAAAAAGGCCTGTAATAAATAAAAGATTCTGCATCTGTTTTGGGAGACCTCTGACTGCTCTACCTTGTAACTTGCCATGGGTTTCAGGCACTGTATCTTGACTGTAAGTACAATTGCAAGAGTGGTACATAGTCCATATTATGTTTTGTTGCAAAGAGTGTCAGCAGTTGGGGAAACACTGTTTAATGATTGAGAGAGTGAAATAGTGTTGGAACACTAAGTTATGTTTATCTATTCGTCTGAGAATAAAATTATCTTTCATCTGTTTTCCTAGATGTAGTGGTGGTTCTGTGCCGTGACAGGCAACCGCCTTACCCCTTTGGGGCAATAGGATATCTTTGCAAAACAGGATACAATTTAAGAGAAGGTTATTTTTGCATAAAGATTATTCATATTCTCTCTCTCCCTCCCTCCCTCTCTCTCTCTCTCTCTCTCTCTCTCTCTCTCTCTGTCTCTCTCTCTCCCCACACACACACATTTGTTACTACTGAGCTTTTCCTCCAGTCCTGAAAATTATTTTCTTAAAAATCAAGAAGAATTTGGGCTTATTATCACTCTGGTTCAGACTTGGCTACTTTGTTTTGTCAGTCACCATCAATGCAGTCTGATAAAAATAATTCCTGACAGTTTGCTTCCCCTTCTCATCCAGTAAAAGAAGAACAATCACAGCCCATACTTTATGCAGGGCAGTAAGGTGTCATGAGGACTATTAAATGTAAAGTTCTTAACAGTTTTTCAGTGTGTAACTTAACTGTGAAAAATCTATGAATGGTTAACAGAGTATTCAATCTAAATCTTCCCCAAGGTCAGTAAGATTATTTTGGAATATGAAAAACTACACCTACAAGGGGAAGTAATTCATCACTTTAAAAAACAAATTTAGAGTTTTTAATAGAAGCCAAACTAACTCAGACATCTAAGCCATCAATAAAGCTTGCCAGAATTTGAAGAGAATATCACGATGTAACTCTTTTTATGGATCAAGTACAAATGAAGTTGACAGTGTATGCCTAATCAGAGCACTGAGAACGGGAAGCTGCAAAGGCAGTATTTCCACTTTCTCATGTTGACACGTTGTATATGCAGGCATTGCAGCCAGACTGAATAAAAATGTCAAGCCTTTGCTAATGTGAAGCACATGCTTTTTCAATCTAAATTCTGAGTTTAAGAAGCCCCAAACCACAGTGAAAATAAATACATTTATTAATTGATGTATTCTATTTTATTGTACTCAAACAAGACAACAGTTAGGAAATCCGTCAACGAAAGCTTACCTTTGATTAAAATATACAGCTTCTCATCAAAGGAGCCTGAGAAATGTAACTGCATGCTGGGAGCTGAGGACAAGGCCAAGGTGGAGGCACGCAATCACTGGGTTTCCCTTGAAGGCTTTTCATCATCAGTAGTCACAGTGCTGACACTTCCCCATGGAAGGCAGTTTTCTTCACAGAATAGAGAGCATCAGGAAAGTAGCTAAAAATTGCTGTTCAGGAACTTCATTGTAACGTGGCACTACTTTTATTTTTAACCTGGCTTTTGTTAAGTGTAGGAGAAATCAAATTCAGTATCTATAAACTGAAAAAATTATTAGGCATTGCTGCTGCTTGCGACTGCTAACCAAAAGGCTTCGTCCACCCCCTATTCCCTGTAACTTCCACCTTGTCTCCTGTAAGGTAAAATCAGCTCCCAGCCTCCTATATGGAACATTCCCTCATCTCCTTCCCATGCTTCTGTACCTTTGCCTGAATGCCTTCTTTTGTATTCAGAGTAGATAGTGCATAACTTTGGTGAGAAGGGAACCCCACCCAAGGGCTGACTTGGTCTTTACCTCCCTCATCACCTTTCCTTTTGTGTACTGATAAAAGTGTGGCTGTGTATTTTAGAGGAATACATTCACTTTATGTTGAGCTCATAGAATACTTAGGGAGATGGCAACAGGGTAATAAACATGTCCTTGTCTTCAAAACACTTGACATATACCAAAGAAATGATTACGAAGTGTTTATATTCATTCATTTAACCCATATTCACTGAGTACTTGCGATGTGCCAGGCTAGGTGCTGGGTTTTGGGGATACAATAGTGAATAAAAGACAAGGTCCTTCCTCTCCAGAGGACTCCTTGGAAAGTAATGTAGACCGTTATGTGGTAGGAAAGCAAAAAAAGATTTGTTTTAGGCCTTGAAAAAGGTGGAATATTGGTGAGCATGTCAGGACTTGGAAGAATGAAGGGAAAGAATATTCATTTGGGGCATGGCATAAAATCAAAGATAGAGGACAGCAAAAAAGTTGTTGAATTTAAGGGAATAAAGGAGACTCACAAAGCAGACTTGAATCAGAAGGAAGCTTCAGGTATACAAAGACCATCACTGGAGATGCTGTGTAAGGGAAGAATATTAAAAGGATTAACTTGGCAATATTGTGAAATAGGAATTAGACTGCAAAAATGTTAGAAGCTTGATCCACTTAGAAGGCTTATACAAAATCTTAGGCATAAGTTAATAGAAGCTATATTTGTAACTCTTAATATTAGACATAAGGGACAGAAGGTAAAATATTTCAAATGAAGCATTAATAAGCCTTGGTAATTGATTGCAAATGTTGAAGAAGAAAAAGCAAAAAAGGTTTCCATTTTAACACACTGGGAACCATGATGGAACACCTGATAAGTGGGGCTCGAGTGTGGTGGCTACCTAAAGAGGAGGCTGAGTTTAGCTTTGAGTTTACCAAGTAGCTGTTAGTAGTAACTGTCTTTGTCTGGGTTTGTGGAGAAGGTGTGTTTCCTACTCATAATGTTCTGTTAAACTAATGATTCTCTAACTTTTTATGTGTATCTGCCTCTTTCACATCTACCCATCTATTAAATGTATGACAAGCTATGATCTTTTTATGTGATAGAGAATTCTTCAGGAGCTAAACTCAGTGTTAGTGATTGTATATTGATTTGTAGTAGATTTAGAGAATATGTCTTTTGTGGATCTGACTAGCAATCTATTAGAGATCCAGCTGTATCCCCCCGCCCCATTTTCTAACACAAGAATTCACTAATTCATACATGTCACTTAGTTATTCTAATCTCTAAAATAACTTTGGATGTGTTGATTCTAAAATGCCCATAGAATATCCAATGGATACTCAGTTGAATATAATTTTCTGTCCTTCAAATAGAAAGGGAGACCAGAATATTACATCATTAATGTATTGATATTGATAGTAGGTAAAGCCTCGCTGAATTACTGATTCTCTTTTCAGACAGTTAATAAGAATCATTCTGACTTTTGAAATAATATGATGCTTTAAAAGTTTATTGTTATTGCTTTCTCCATGTCAGATTCACTGTAACTTCTTCAGGAGCCATCAGAGATAGAAATGTCAAAGATGGCCTTTTAATGTTAAAAAGTAAATTTGCAAAGGCATATTTTAATTTTTGCCTGTATTTCCATTGACAAAATATGAAATGATGACTGAAGTGGTGTTTGATAAATTACACTTTCAGACATCTA
Organism: Heterocephalus glaber; assembly: GCF_000247695.1. The sequence continues at coordinate 13,191,678 of NW_004624769.1, forward strand.
AGTCCTGTCATGTTCGTGACAACAGATTTACCATCTTTAAGTTTTTAGGCTAAATGAGGGCAATGAAACAAATTTAGATGTAAAGCGGGAACTATAGAGTGATAGCCTTTACATCCAGAATCCTATTTGCTTTTATTCCATGTATATTTATTAGAATTATCAAGAGGTGATTTGAAGAATTTTCTATCCATAATGTGTCTGTTTAATAAGAGAGTTAGGATTTGTTGTGTGGCCTATGGAAGTTTTACTATCTTTCTACTCTTTCCATGGGTATCTTTATTCAATTCTCATTCAGAATTCTGGTCAACAAAGTTCTAACTTAAAAACCAATCTCATAAAGTAAATTCAGTAATAAAAAAATAAACTCATGGTTACCATCTAAAAAAATAATTTTTGCCTCTAGGCTGGATCTTACCTGTTTGGATTGAATTTTAATAGAACCAAGATACATTCATATCAAGATGCAGAGCGATTCTCAGGGCCAGCCGCTTTGTTTCAGAGCAACTAAATTTATCAAAATATGTCAAAATAGCATATTACAGGAAATTGTGACCCTTGAAACCTCTATAAAGAAAAAGATAGTGGTAAGTAGTTCAGATCTTTTAAATAATGTCATTTTAACAAGAAAGAAAATGTCACATTGTTTGTTACGTTTTGTAACATTGTAACCTAAATGACATTGGTATTGAGACCTGGGACCTTAAGCATTTGTTGAGTGAATGAATGAATGGATTTTGTTACATATTGACCTTCAGTGAGAACAAAGACTTAGATACTGAACATATTAGAGCCATAAAGAATGAGTCTGAATTTTAAAAGTTGCAATAATGAAATTGACATTTGTTCAAAATATATTGCATCATTTGAAAAAGACATCCCAATAAATCATTAGCAAATGACCTAGATTCCCATGCTTTACTCTGTCTTAAAACATTCATTCTTCATTTGCACATTTTCCTTTTTTATTGTCAAAAGGTATAGTAAGGAATAGAATGATGATATCAATACACTAAAATCCATTTCAGAATTGATATGCACATAATTGTATACATAATACCCTTGATATTTAAAAAAACTATCTATTATATCTATTATACCAAACTCCTACCCGTTCTTACAAGCCTGACCTATTGGGTTTAAATGTACCTGCAATCCCTTTCTTTAGATATTATCTCACCTTTAATCCTGAGTGTCTATCTTAGTATGAGCCATCTAGAAATAGTATCCCAAGTTTACACAGGGAAAAAGCAAACAAGGTCATAATCCAACACCTTAGTGTGCAGGAGGAGATACAATATTGAGCAGGGAGTCTTGCTTCTCAGGTTTGTAGTTAGTAAATCATTGCAAGAATAAAGATAAATATTAACTTAGTTGTATTTAAATTCTTACATATTCCACAAAAAAAGAAACTCATTTATCAACCATTCCTCCCAGAGGAATTTTCATCCAAATTCCTTGGTAGACACTTCCTTCTGTGACAGTAAAACATAAATAAAATACAGACAGAAATATTTACCATGTTCTAGGCAGCTTGAGGTAAGCTGAATCCTCATTGACTAGAAAGTGTGTGTTTCCCTGGAGAAAACCATAGGTCCCACTACCAACGTTTATCTTCTGTGAGCTGAAAGGGCCTCATCCTTGAGGGGAAAAGAGGAAAGAGTTGTTGACCAGAGAACATGATAAAGGAGAGCGACAAGAGATTAACAAGATGGTTGCTGGCCGTGGTTGGTTAACACCACAAATACTTGAGTTCTTTTTAAAAAAGAAAATTACATTTAATTTGAGTGTAGTGATGTACATCTGTAATCCCAGCACTCTGGGAAGCTGAGGCAGGAAGATTGCAAGTCCAAGCCCAGTAACTTAGTGAGACCCTGTCTCAAAATAAAAAAGACAGAAAAAGGGCTGTAGAAGTAGCTCATTGTGAAGGCCCTAGGTTCAGTCTCCAGTAATACAAACAAAATAAAATAAAAATTTACCTTGCCTAATTGAAGAATTAAAAATAAAGAGTCATCCTTCATAGTACATTCTATTATTAAATGTTGGTAGGTTCAGTGTGGACAAAGTGGAACTAATCCATCCATTAGAGAAGCATTGTTCTTCAAGGATTCAGTTCTCCTGGCCAGTGTCATTCTGAGGTGATCTGTGTGCCTTTTATGAGCCCCATCCTGTTAGCTTAGCAGTATGGGCACTATTTCAAGAAGGGAAATCTCAGGCTTGGTTGTACTATGGCCACAAAGCAGCACAGAGGGAGGGTCCAGATAACCCAGGGCAGTCAAGGTTTCAGATAAACACAGCAAGAGAGGCTTCCGATAACTGGAAATTGCTTCGTCCATGCAGTGGCACTCTGACGAATGAGGTAAATACACCACATGAAAGGCAGAAAAAATAAGGAGCCAAAGCAAGTAGTTGAGGCTCCTAGCAACATCTATTTTCAGCATTAAAGGGACTTCACTGAAGACTCTTTCAGTCCAGGTGAGGACCATGTAAAATTACTCCTCGGAACATTTATGGTCTTGCCTCCTGGCCACAAAGCTGTTTTGTTGGATGGGGCACCTGTATTCTTCTGTGGGCCTCTCTCAGGAGACATATAGGGTCCTAGAGAAATGAAAAATGCAATTGTTCAATTATAACATGATTTCTCTGAGAAAATGCAGTTCCTATTCCAGGGTGGTTACAAGGAGCATATTTCCTTTCATCCTAGCAGCCAAAACAGAGGCCTCCTAGTCTCATTTTGACTGTAATAGCCCCAGGAGCTTTGGCTGCGGTATTTTTCCCTGTTGGATGCAGATCCAGGATCAGGGCTGGATATTTGACAGCACAAATAACTGCATCCCTTTCCATGTGTGCATTGGTGTTGACTCTCGTTTGTCACTTTGGTTGTTTAAAAGTAGATGATGAGGATTCTGCCTCAGTCATCTACTTTCATGGGTGATTTGTTAAGACAGATATTAGTGAGAGGAAGCCTTGTTTGTTTTATATATTTAAATCCACCCCAAGGACAATATCATAATGAGAATATTATGATATACAATAAAATGAGTATTTTCTTTAGTTATTGACACATCATTTAAGACATTTGTGTGATTACCATACTACTTTCCACAATTTTAAGTGCTCAAAAATCATGTCCTATTTTATTTATTTTTTTTGGTACTGGGGATCAAACTTGGGTCCTTGCGCTTGTGCAGCAGGCAGCAAGCGAAACCACTGAGCTAAATCCCCAGCCCAATCATGTCCTATTTTAAATCCCTAGTGTCTAAAAGCCATGTGTGCTGGACAGGTATCAGTAATGAAGATGACCATATGATGACATAGTCAAGTATACAATAACTTATCAGGCAAGACTAATTTTCTCATTCTGAAAATGATTTAGCATAGCTTTTTTTTTTTCACATAGTCTTCTTGACTGCACACAAACCTGGTTGCCACCATGACAGATGTGGAGGACAGCAGAACAGAGAGAGGCCCGAGTCTGCTTTCTCTCTATTACACAGACACGCAGTATTTTTCTTTGCTGAACCTTGATAGTGAGTAGCTCTCAGCTGACATTTGCCAACTAGATTTTTCTTAAAAAGCCATTTTCCTCATGTAAAATAATTGTGACTTTCCAGTTGCAACCGACTGCTATAATTAATGGGGCTCACTTTCTGCACAGAAGCCCTATTAACATCAGTGCCACAGGAAAATTGAGAAGAGATGAGGAGACCAAACCAAGGACAAAGATGAGGAATTCCCTTCAAACTGAGGATCACAAATAAAAAGTACAGGAATAAAAAAACTAATTAACTAAACAAATATTTTCCCAGGCTATGGCAATATTGAAATATAAAGTTTCATGCTTATTTTTTATATACCATATTATATTTCTACTTTGGGAGACATGAAAAAAATTCCCATTCACTCTATTTGAACTAAAGTGTATTTTTTAATATTTCCCCTTGTTTCCTTAAAATGCATTCTACTTGTACATTAATGTGCATTGGACAAGTATGTTTCATTATTTATTTATTTATTTATTTATTTATTTATTTATTTATTTATTTTTGCTCGCATTTCCTCCCATCATTGCTTCATTGTGCTCAAAGACTGACGTAAAGGCAGGAGCTAAAACAGGCCATTGACCTGCTGTGTGTCCTCATCAGCTGGAGTGGCTTGATCCAAGGACTTATCCCTAAGCCCTGCTCCAGTGGTCAAGAACCTTTATCTAAAGCCTGTCCCTCATAGCTTTCTTCACTCTTGAGCTTAGTGATGGCTTGTCCATCACCAGGTGGTGCCATAGTGATTGCAAAGAAAGTCATTTCTTGATAGTAACTAACAAGATAGCTAGCATACATTTTGCTTTTAAGATACCTTATGGAGAGTTGTTGACTAAAAATATTTACTTTCCCTCTTAAAGGTGAAAGTCTGCTAATTGTTCAGTTAAATGCTCTCACTGTTCCTTCTGGGAATACAAGAGAGAGCACCTAAGAGATTCTTAGAAACAGGATTTTGCAAGTACAGTTAATGGTTAGGCACTGACTTCTCAAAACTGCAGTTTGCAGATGAAACAGTGAAAGTATAGTTACAATTATAAAGTCCCAGGCTCCCACCCTTAAACGTTGGCATATGAGTAACTAAGGAGAGATGCCCAGATTGTGCATTTTAAGTGAATGTCTCAGCTGATTTTAATGCAAGTGCTCTGAGATCCTCTAACAAGGGAGAGGAGCATAGAGCTATTCCTCTCTTAAATTCAAACTCCAAGAGGAGACATTTTCCTAGTATGTACATTAATAAGTTGATGTAGTTAAGAAGACAGTGAAGATTTCCTCTGAAGGTGGCATTATAAGTTCATCCTTCTAGCACCATCCTTTCCAAACTCACACACCCTTTTCTTCCTCCTTAGTTCTAAACATCAAACAGTGATAGTCAAAATATAAGAAAGAAAAATCTTAAAGAGACATATCTGTAATCAAAAACAATGTAAATATGTCCATGGCTAAGAAGAGTAACAGAAATACACCAGGAAATGAAGCTGAAGTGAAGTCCTCCTGGTCTCTGTGTCGGGAGAGTGTCAGAAGCAGACAGGGTTTGATGGCCAGAGGATGACAAGATCTGAAGGTGCCCTGCCTGAGGTCTGGACCTAAGCCAGCTCTGTGTGGAAACTAGAGATTGGGCTGGAATTGAAAAGTAGTGAAAAGGAATAAAAAAAGAAAAAGAGAAGCCTGTAATTTTCTCCCTAGAAAGCTTAGTATCTGGGGGTGGCTGGGTAGAGCAAATGCTCAAAACATGAGCCCAGATACTCCCTGGCTTAGAGACCGGATGTGTAAGATTGCCAGTTTCATGACAGGACAAAAGATTCAAGGTGTCAGTACAGAGAAGATCTGAAATGAAACAGGGGGATAGATGGAGGCAACAAAAATACTGGCATGCAAGGAGAAGTGAGTGAAGAAAGAGAGGCAAAGACAGAGAATATATAAAATAATATTCAAAGTGAATATGCAAATCAGAATTCCAAAATAAATAGAACCAATGCTAAGAAAACCAGTAAAATCAATATTTGGGAGATGAGTTCACTGATTTTTAAATAAAAATAATTAGTTTTAAATAAATATGTTTAATATTCTCAGAGTGAAGTGAAGAAATAAGATCCATAAATAATAAAAAATTATGAAAGCATAAGTGAAATGAAACAAGCACAGCATAGATGAAAAATATTGTCCCTGAAATTAGAAACAGTAATAGATAAGCTCTAGATTCAATGTAGGTGCAAAATATAGTATCAAGGAATTCAATCACAATAGAGCATAAAGTGCTTGACTGCTCACTCACATCCCCATATCTTAAAACATGTGTCATTGATCTAATCTGAGGATACAAGGCCTTATAAAACATCTCAGAGATTTATTGTGTGACTATTTAAAGACATTTTTATAAAAAATAGAAAAAAATGAGAATTAAAAAACATGAAGAATGAAATGATATACTATAAGGTATAATATGGATAGCAAAAGGAGAGAATAAATGAAATAAAAGAGAAGCAGCATTCAAAGAAATAATGGTTAAAAGATTTTTCACACATGATGGAAAATACAGAGTATGAAGGATTGAAAATACAGAGTATGAAGGATTGAAAGAAAAGTATTAAAGTAACCTAAGGGTAAACACATTATCTAACAAGAACTCTCTCACAGAAGTCTTCCTGTGAGCATTGTTGGAAAACAGAAGATTTTTCCAAAATCTTTTTGAAGTAAAAGAGAAATAAAATATCACCCTGGATTTCTCTTCCCAGCTAAACTGCCATGTAAAAATATTTAATTCAAGTTCTGAATGGAAAGGGGTAAATAATCCCTGACTTAATAAGCCATGTAAGGGATCCAGAGCCACAAACGCTTAAGCTATTAGAGGTACAGTATTATAAACATAAATTATAATCTTAAATCAAATAAGAAGTGATGTCAATGAAAATATAATTTTCTCCATTAATACAAATATGTGCTTTAGTTGTATTATATTATTATAGTGAGACAATCATGCAAGTTATAAGGTAATAGTTGAAGCTTTTGTTCATTATTTTATAAACATAGAAGTCATACAATATATTCCATCCTGACTTTATTTTCAGAAAATTTGATTTCTTTCTTTAGAAAATAGAAACTATATAACTTCTTTGGTAGGAAACTCCTAGTCATTTTGGTACCATATCAGATCAAAGCAGAATTAATTTTGCTGACAGTCCATGCTCTTTGCTATCTGTGATTCTGCCAAAATTTATCCCTCATCATATATGTTGTTTATTTTTGTAAAGTACTGTATTTGAAATCAATTGGAAGTAGATATTGTGATAAGTGACTTTTAAAAGGAAAGTAAAGCAAAATCTACCTTTGTTAAAACCAATATGGAAAAAACTATGCTTTACAAAATATCATTTAATAATCTATCTTCATAATGTGTGTGCATGGATGAAAAAAATAAGCATTATTTTAAAAACACCCTATTACATTTCCAGCAACTACTACAGCCATTTGGATTTGAATCAATGGTTTAGAATAAATCTGTAAAAGAGGAGTTCTGGTTTTGAACTTGCATAGAAATGTAGTTCGGTTAAAATGTATATTATTATTATTATTATTATTATTATTGTTATTATTATTCTTTGGGGATTCATTGCTGGGGATCAAAACCAGGGCTTTGTACTACTAGGCAAGCACTCTATGGCTGAGCTATACCCCCAGATCTCAAAACATGTTATACTGCTGAACTAACCTGAAGAAATAAATCTTTTAAAATATCAGAGATTTATTGTGGGTCTATTTAAAAGCTTTGCTGTTTAGGTAATATATGAACAGTTATTCAGAAATCATACATATACACATACAGACCAAATTCACAGGAGAAGAAAATATACAAATAGACACCTGATTTGCATTTAATTTTAAAACTTCTATTACTATGACTAAAAGAGTAAAACAGTTTTAAGCTGATCTCATTTGTGCCACTTCACTAAATTTCAGCCTTTGTCATTGTCTAAACTGGTGGGTAAATTTAAAATTTCCTGCCTTGAAAGCTACTTGGTGACATACTGTTAATCAGCGTACCACTTCAAAATATTTGAATGTCCATTAAATCTATTTTTCCCGTGTTTTGCAACCTTTGAGTTGCAAATGGAATTGTAACAGGGGAGTGAAAAGTCAGCTTTTTCTTGCTTCTCTAACTGTGCTTTCTGACCACAGTGATTTTCCAGCCTCATGGCACATTTGAATGCTTGGTTGTCTTATCACTCTGGCACTGTTGTCTTTGATTCCAAAAGTGAATGTAGCATTTCAAATGTCGGAAATGTGCTATAGAATTTTTGGCAGTAGGAAGGAATTCAGTTTGACTTTCCTGTCTTTAGGAAATATATAATGTTATGACCAAAATTAGTACTCTGAAATTGGAAAGAGCTAATATACATCTAATATATATATATATATATATATATATATATATATATTTATACCCCTTAACTGGCAGCCAGATTTGAACATTTCTTTTACTAGAAACCAACTTTCATATATAGATTTATTCACTTGGCATGATAAAAGAAACAGACAAAGATGGAAATTTTCATAACAAAATTTTAAACTAATGTAAAGTAAGTTTCATTAGCATAGAAAAATCATGTACCTATGTTTTATATTTGACAGTGGGTAAACAATCATGTGCATGTAAAATGCATATACTAAATTGCCAATACTTTAAGAAACAAGAAGAGCTTAAAATACATCAAGATTAATTCAAGTATTGCTTATTGGAAATTTAAAAATATTTCATAATGAAAATTCGCATTAGATAAATTTTTAATTGTGATCTGATAAGCTTTTGTTTTGTTTTGTTTTCACCTTTATATAGTGTAGGTATTTTCAGCCACTTGTAGTCATTTAAAAAGAGTTATTTGGCATGCATATCATACTGAGACACCTTATAATAAATCCAACCTCCTTACCTCCCAAACATACCATATGTTAAATTAATTAAAAATAAAACTTTTAACTGTGTTTGTAAAAGTACCAAGAAATTGAACTAAAAAGCACCTGGAGCCTATGTTTTAGAATCCCTATGGTTAGTTGCTATAATATTTGTGAAAATTTGAATAATATCGGAAATGGGTAGTCTTAATTCACATCCCAAGAGCAATTGCTTTCCTCTCATTCCTGTCTCTGTTCAAATATCCATAATGCATTTTTATTTTCAACAGCTGCTTAATATGTTATTCAAGTTAAAGTACGGTGGAACTTAGTCTTATAAAACCTTTTGAGACATCAAGAAATGTGATATTTCTGACCAGCTGCAAAAAACGGTAACCTCTTAGAAAAAAAGTGAGCTTAATAGAACAAAAAAGGAGGCAGTGAGTGTATTAATCTTTTTTCTTCCTTGTGTTCTTCCTCTCATATTGCTTTCCTTTTAAAAGCCTCTAATAGAACTCTAACCTTTAAAAGTTCTTTGAACCAAGCAATTTTTCATAATCATGCTGTCTCCTGATTGTTTTTATATCAGTTTAACATTTCTTTTGATTCAGTACATTCTTTTCAAGGTATTTATGAGATTTTACTCAAGTTCAGTTGAGGTTAGTAACTCATGATTTAAATCAGGTCATTGACTATATGCATGTGACCAAGTCAGGGCTACTCTTAAAGTTACAACTGATTTCCCAAAGTAACTACCACAAATTTCCTTCTAGGTAGAATTTGCTTTAAAATAATAAATGTATCCATTTATGCATCCGGTTATGTAAATCATGCTCTCATAAATGCTCTTCCCCATTAGCAACATGAAAAGATTTCATTGATCAAAAAACACCCATAATACTGTTCTTTAAAAAGCTATCCTTCTTACAGAAATAGATTGTCTGCATTATTGTCTGCAATAGAATTATGTTTTGATCAAATCTTATCATTTAGCATTTTATTAATATAAATGACAAAGTATTTAATTCTAAAATGGCAAGTCTTTCTTTCCAACATAGAATGCCACAGCATGGGATGCAATAATAGTGAATACATCTTCAATTTTGTTTCTTAGTAATCTATAATATGGAACATTTCAGTGTTTAATAGCTTCTAATAATCAAATAAAAAATTATTATCACCATTGTAATAAAATATTATCTAATCCTTTTACTGTAGTGAATGTTATATCCTTATGTTACATGATTTTTATTTTTGCATTGTTTTTATAATTTGCTAACATCAGCATGTAAGACACTGGTAGAAAAGCATTCATAAATAGTCTTAGAGTGCTAAAAGTAATATCAAAAAAGAGTCATTTTCCAATGAAGAACTAAAAATCAGTTCATGGGAAAATATTGTCAGATTGGCATAAACAAGGTTCAAGAAGCAATGTTAAATATAGGTGTCAGGACAAAAGAAAAGATAGATTGTTTTTCTAAATGACAGTACATTTTCACATGATATTTATGTGAAGAGTAAAAATCCACTCCCTAGGACAAAGCCAAAAGCAGAGCAAGAAAGTAGATCATTTTGATGTTTTCTTTATGTTTTTAACATAGTTCTTTGGAAATGTAGATGATTAAGGACATTTTTCATGCTTTATCTGAGCAATTGATATCTGTATGTCGCTCCAGAACTAAGATTTACATTTCAAACATTGAATTTATGCCTGAAGATTATATGTACATGGTTTTTTAATATTCCTAATTTTGAAAAAACCCTTATAATTTGGCCCTAAATTGTAATAAAAATGAATCATGATATTGTTATTTCCAAAACATTTTTCTGTGCAGGTGCTAGCATAAAAATGAAAGCATACTTTAAGATTTGTCTTGGGAACAGATGTTTTTGAAAATATTGGTGAACGAAAAGGAGGCCAAAATGTAGGGAAACATTTCATTCCACATGTATTATATGTTAGGATTGCTGGAGACAGGGAAGCTGCTAAAGAAAGCTAAGCAGTACTTTTAGATGTAGTTTCACTCTTTTTTTTTAAATTAGGATAACAAGTCAAGGGAGATAGAAAACAGCCACACACAACTGGTTCTCTAGTATGTATCATTTATTTAACTACAGACTTCATAATCTTCTTGGCTTATTTGGATAATGGATTCTGGATTTGCTAGGGTCATGGACACATTAAGTTATAGAACCTGAATGATTGTTGGGAGTGAGGACAGGATACTACAACCCATTTCCAGTGCTGGGGTCACACAGGGGAGACAGGAACTGAAAACCAGAATCGTAAGGGCGGAAATTGGACACAGGTCCTAAGAGTGTGATGTGACCTATCGGGCCATGAACGGTGCGTCACCTCTGACAGCTCTCACATCTGCCTCACATTCTTTCCTCAGGGGTATGCATGGAAATCACACAGCTGTTATAAACTAAAATGCTTTGAGAAAACTGAAAAAGTCTTCAATGCCGAAAATTCTGAGGTACAAAGACTTTATACAAATGGAATTATTTCAGATTTTATTATTAATAGTAATAAAAACTTAATTTAATTGAACTTGTTTTTCCATGAAATGAACTGGGTTGCCATTGATGTGGCTCAGGGATTAATATTTGGATTGGTACATGATTGACCCCACCCATCCATCCATTCAATTTCTTTCTCTCTCTCTTTCTCTCCGCCCCCCCCCCCCACAAAGATTTATTTTTGCCACATACGTCCACTAATTTGAGAGGCATAGCCTCTGGGACACTTCTGTGAAATGAGTTTTGTCAAGAGTTTCAGACCCTACATAAAATTAAAAAGTGGAACATAGCTACAATTATTCTACTGTAATACTTACTCAGACAAATCATTTGAAAAAAATTAGGCACGGATCAATTAAAGGAAAACTTTAGTTTAACTCTGACTTCTTTGGGGGCAGAATCCTATGTATACGATTATACATCATTAGCATTAATGAGACTTGATAATATTCAAGATAATGACTGGCATAAAGACATGCTGAGTTAAAGCTGTTATAGCCAATCAGTGTATCAACTGTTTGAAATTGTTTTATTTTTTAATTTGATCCACTTGGAAGACACATCTCACTGTGGGAAGCTGAAGACTTTTCTTATGTCCAATAAATTACTCTTATATGGAAGCCACTTACTTAGCTTATACATTGTCCTGATGGGCAAGAATCGATAATAAATGCCAAGAGAAACAGTTGTATGCCATAAAAGTAAATCCACTTATTCCAGAGATGGGGAGGTTTCATTACCGGACAGCTTGCAGAACAGCCTTCTGAAAATAATTTCTAAAATGCATGTAATGTCACCAGAGAAGTGACATTTTTAAATAAAATTTCACTTAGACTGTTTAAAATCTTAATTTCTCTGAACTATTCCATCTTATTGTCATCATCCTCACTCTATCTTCATCCTCACCTTTATTAACACATCCTTTGTTATTTATGTTCTCCCTGGCAGCCAAACAGAAAAAAATTAGAGAGGATATTATCTCCAAAGAAAGATGAATGATTGACCAGTGTCACTTATCTAAACTTTTTTGCCAAGTTAGCAATAAACTTAAGCACCGGCACAATATATTCTTCCCTTAGATTAAGGTTTGTTCCTTTATTTCATGCTTTAGGTATTACTTTGAATGATAGATAAGAGTTGTAGTATGTTAATTCCCATTTATTGCTGTATATACTCTGAGTATTCCAAAGGAATCCAGAAGAGAAGACTTCTCTTAGTGAATGTTTAGCTTCCAGCCATAACTACCTTCCTGTTTTGTCTGTTGAAGGGAAGGAAGAAAGCAAAAAGGGACAGAAAATCAAAGAAAACTTGGACTTTTCTCTCACATTCATATGGATCAGATCTATTTTTATGCTTATTAAGATTCGTTTAAAACAAAAGAAAATAAAAAGAAATGAGCTAAGGAATGAAAAAGAAAAAGAATCAAAACTTTTTCTAATCAGCAGGGAATATTTAATTCTTGATTTGCAGTTTAACTCAGACTCTAGTAGATAGCCAAAGTCCTCCCAACTGTGACCCCTGGGGCCCTAATGGACCTGCAGAATTCCTAGGATCCTGCTGGCGTTCATCATTCTAGATTACCATTGGTTGAAGGTCACATCTAACAGCTAGCTTTGCAACTCTGCTTCTGTTAGGCAATTGCCCTGGGAAAGGAATCCCACTGGGGTTGGAAAGAAACTGTTTTAAGATAGCTTCTTAAATGCTTCTGGTAAAATATTTCTCATCTCCAAGTTCAGTCTTCCTTCTTGTCTGTGTAAAAACTATTTGTAATGCAACTGGTTTTCTTTGTAATGAAACACCTCTGAAGCCATGCAAATTTTTATAATCCAATAAAGGTGCTTATTTATCAATAGCTAGCTGTATGATTTTTTACACGCCTTTTAAAGGAGTGTAAACTCTAGTATTAGAAGCTACTAAAGCCAAATAAGCAATGATGCTTAGTCCTTTGAAAATGGCATCATGAGATAAATTGCTATCTTTTTAAGTCAAGCACTTTAATTCAGTGGTGACATGGAAGACATAACAGCATTGTTTTGACCTGTTGTCACACTGACATTGCTGCTTCAGTTGCTGGCTCGGAGTAAGCTCATAACCAAGTCCCTGCTGCCTTAAAAATTAATTATGATAAGAATTTCTTTTCAGTTCAGACTGTTCAAGAATGCCTCACGTGCAGGCTGCAAATTATGAAGTGTAAATTAGGGCATCACTGAGCAGGAAAGATCCCAAGAAACCAATTTAGGAAGTCTCTCTGGTTTTAGTGGGGACCTGGAAATAGTCCCTTCTGGAGGGAGAACTTGAAATTAGAATCAACTTGTCATTCAATTTCATTGCATATTGGGATCAACCTTTGGGAAGGAGTGTGCTAAATATGTAGACAAAAAAATTTGTTAAAAAAATGTTACTGCCTATCATACAATTCTCACAACTTTATTTTAAAAAATCACTAAGCCAGGCAAATGGTAGATGCCTGTAATTCCAGTAACTAGGAAGACTGAAGCAAGAAGATTGGAAGTTTGAAGTCAGCTTGGGCTACATAGTGAGTTCAAGACAAGCCTAGAATGCATAGCAAGACCCAGTTTCAACAAACAGATAAAAAAATGAGCTTGAGATATACCTCACTAGTAGAGTGCTTGCCTAGCATCCACTGGGCCATGGGTAAAATCCCAGTACCAAAACAAAACAAAACTCTTAACAGTAGACAAAATTAGACATGATGGTAGTAGCTTGGTAATGGTAAAATGATGGTAGCTTGGTGATTTTAAAAATATGATTAATACAAAGACTTCAAAAATCCATCTTCATGTGGCAGACTTTGGCAGCACCATGTTTTTTTGTTTCCTAAGTCTTTGTGAGATCTTGGAGGAGGAATCCACCTGCCCTTGGTTGATTTCCTTTTCTGCTAGCCATGGGTTTTGACTTTTCACTCTTCCTAGCCAGTTACCATTTGGTCATTTGTTTTCTATGGTTTTAAATTCTGTGGACATATCAGCTGCCCTGGCCTTTTCAGTTCACTCTATGTGTATGCAAGTGTGTGTGTGTGTGTGTGTGTGTGTGTGTGTGTGTATGTGTATGAATTTTTAAAATTTATCTTTACTATCATTTTATTTTCAGAGTTCTGCTCAGGTAATGCAAAGTATTTTCTCAGTAGTACTTTAGGAAGGGAGATGGAGCTGAAGAGCAAAGAGAAAATATTAGTCACTCACATCTTTGAAACTTTCTTCTAGATCACCTTATATTTGCACAAGTTAAAGTTGAATCTCAATCGTCTCTGACTATATGAAACTCATGTTATAAAAGTTTTCGCAGCCGTCATCAATATGGCTTCATTTTTTCTTTCAGGCTTCTTAGTAGTGTCCTACATAGAAGGATGTAATATTCTGAAAAATTGTGGTCATTCCCCAGACTTTAAAAATGAGTCAGTAAAGCCCAGTGAAATAAGATACAGAAAATTAGAAACCAACAATATATAAGAGAACAATACCACTCGTTTCTAACACTCATTTTCTAGAATGTATGCAAGCTTTGCATGTTAATAACCCCAAACTCCAAGATGGCCAATTTATTTTTAAAACAAGAAATAAGAAACACCTGTTCATTATCAACCATAACAATAATATGTTTAATTTTAGAAAATCATTTTGGCAGCTGATACTAAGCCATATTTTAAGATTTAAAGTAGTTTTAATGTATTCTAATGGGCTTCTTATAAGGCATGAGGGGAATATATTTAGATGTTTCTTAACTTTCACTGAAATTTAGTGAATGTTAAATGTATTCCTTACATTAATTTTAGTCATTGTTTTATCATATTGTAATTACTGAAAAAAGAAATTTAACAATTTTTTTACTATCTGTCAATGTTCTAAACCCAGAAAAAGTGTGTAACATATGCCTATAATGCCATAGATTCAGGAGACTGAGGCAGGAGTATCACAAGTCTGAAACTGATCTGAACAACTTAATGAGAACTTGTCTCAAAAGAAAAAAATTAAGAGTACTGGGGATCTAGCTCAATGTAGGAGCACTTGCCTAGCATATGTGAGGCTCTAGGATCCATCCAGTATCACACACACACACAAAAGACACAAAGTGTAGACATATAGTGTGCCTACAATAAGTGCAATTGACCTCTTTTTAGCTAATTTCTTAGAAAAATGAATGTGTTTCTCGAGTATAAGGGGAGGTATCACACCGTCTTCCCTCCTAGACACAGATTTTTTTTTTAAAGAATTGGAGTCAAAAGGAAGTAAAAGAGAAAGGAACATTAATTAAAGAAAACTGTCATTTTGTAAGCAAATTAAATTTTTGCTGGCATTAAGATATCTTAAAATCGTATTTAACCTTACTAGATAACCTCCAATGAGTATACAAATATTATATAAAAACTGACTCTCCTCTGTGGTAACAAGGCATACATAATATAGATAAGGAATTTTGAGATGTCTCCTCAAAATATAGAACTTGCTCATTGATCTTCATTTTCAGATTTCATGAGAATGTCTATATTTTTATATTATATGATTTTTATCAAAAAGGAAAATAATCCAAGGAGGGGAACCATATGACTCATTCATTTTATTTTTCATTCCATGTTAGCTCCTGTGCTGTTTAAATAATGGCTTCAGAAGATAAATAACATTATACCATTATTTGGAGGATTCTATTGGTCTGAATTACAGTCTCAAGAGTAATATGTTTGTATTTTTATTTCTAAAAGAAAAAAAGAAAAACAACCCAAATTCTTGTGGTTGCCTAACACAACTACTGGAAACATTTATATTCTTATATATCCTAAATGCTGATCTTGTCTAGCTCATATTAACCTTCTCTGTAAGAATCACAAATCATCAGATAATCTACTATTTCTTAGTAATTTATTTTCTGTCAGACACATAAAACAAATCTTGGTTAAACATTCCAGTAAAAAGGGAGAAGGGTTGGAGAAAAGTTTTCCATTGTGGTATGCACTGCCTTTGCAGGAGTTCCTGATGAAACACAGATGTTTGAAAGTGCCCACAAAGATGGTTAGTCAAGATCAGATTGATCCCTGCTTAATCTCTGAGACCTTGTGGTTCCATTCTGTTTATCAAAATATATTGCCTTCTTTTGCTGAATGAATTCAACTGAATTTACAACTGAAAAAGTTGAATTAGAAACACCCAAAGTGGAAATTGAACATATTAGGTGGATTGTTTATTATGCATTTCTTTCCAAAATGTTCCAAATATAATTCAGCTTGAAAGTAAAGGTGTCTTTTGACTTTAAGCAGTGCCAGTATTTACATGTGAACCATAAGTTCAGTCCTCTTTGATGTTTTACAGCATTGTACAGTGACAAAAAGTGAACTGAGAAAGAAATTGATTGGGCGGGCAGCTCCTTCCACATACCCATATTGGAGAACCACTAAAAATGTAATATCCTATGTAGTTAGGAATCTTTGACATTATAGAGCTAACAAAGAATAGATTCGCCACCCTTAAAAATTCATAAAAGAAATAAATTTAAAACACTTTCCAAAGACAATGACTTAAGGACTATCATTACATTCTTGATACTTATGCAAATCTCTTTTAAAAGAGAAGTTAAACAAAATTGGGATTTAGTAAATAATATTAATATTTTGTGATCAACTCGTTGTGTTTCAGAATATTTAACCATTTTATCAATTCCTCAATATCTGAGACCCAGGTAATTTACCATAACTTCTATTGAATAAAAACTTGTTTTTAATTCCATTACCTGACAAGAATTTTTTTTTTTTTTTGGTACCAGGGATCAAACTTGGGACCTTGTGTTTGCAAGGCAGGCGCCGGAACCACTGAGCTAAATCCCCGGCCCTAGACAAAATTTTTAAACTTTACACAATTCTGAACCTAGAGCTAATACTTTTAAAAGTGCAATTTACTATAATATGATTAATTGTTGAATTTGTAGGATAATTCCAGGTTTTTCAGGAAGAAAACGTGTTCAATATCTGCTGAAAAATATTTAATTTCCAGCATATTTTCTAAATATTTGCTTTTCAGTTTTATATATTTGCTTTTCAGTTTTATATATTGTATTTCCATGCTGGGGCATCTGTTAATGATTTCTAGCTTACTTTCAAAATCTTTTTGTGTTAATATTTGAATTTGATAGAAAAATTCTTTATGTGCTGAATGACTTCTGGAGACCTACTCAATAAGACTTATTGGGTTTATAAATTTAACTCAAAACATTATTTTTTCCAGTTGGTAAAATATCCAACCTTTTACTCATTAACAAAATCTGTTTTGTTGCTTTTTTTTTTTTACACTTAGGCCTTAAAGATATTAATAATTGAGATAACAATTGCTCTCTTTCAAAAAATTTATCTTTTGAATACAACTTTAATTTTAGAATACAGAGGGAAAACTTTATACAACAAAGAGGGAGCTTTTCTTTGTTCTAGGGAAGGATGATCACCTTTTTGAGAGGAACTTAGCCTTTGCATGAGAAGAGGAAGCTGGATTCCCTAGAATAGAAATTCTTGGCTGTCTTTTCTACAACAGAATTATTATTCATTAAGGTAAAAGTTGGGTTGTGATTTGAGCTATATGTATTTTCTGTTAATTCACTTAAACATGTTTTCCTTCAATTTATCTTCCTTGTAAAGTGTAAGTCTACAGGATAATATATGGGCCCATCATTATCTATAGCTATGGAAAATGACATAGACAAATATCACTTTGTGCTAAAAACAAGCCTATAGTAATACAGAGGTCAGTCTTGAGTAATATGGTACATAAAACAGACTTGATTTTGAGTCATGACATCTACACAAAATGCAATACTGCTGAATTTTCATATTAAGAGGTTTTGGCTGTAAGAATTCAGACACATACACAGTATGGCCCCAAAAATCTTGCCAAGAAAAGTTGAGTTTAAAATTTTGGGGAATTGATCCAAGAATAGGCCTCAAACATGTTGCATTCATTACTCACAGCTGTGTACATGAGAAGAGACTTTTTATCCCATCTACCAAAACCCTATTCAGTGTTCTGTCACTTTTTTTTTTTGCCAACTTGCTGACCTTTCTGTTCCTACAAAAGGAAAATGTGATTGACAGGTGGTTATCCAAAACATTTTGGCAATAAAAAAAATGCATGCTAATGTATTTCCTATAAATACAACATATTTTAAAGAGATATTTCATATAAGCTCAGTTTTTATGATAAATAAATGTATGGAGAAAACCCAATTTGAATTCAGAGAACTAATGGATACTACAATAAGTGCTATTGGAAAGTAAGGATTTGGAAGTACTCAGGTTACTTACATGAGGATTTATTATAAAGACATTTGACATGAAAGGAAAAAGAAGAAAGTCATTTCACTAGAGCTAGAAGAAATAAATGTCAGTCACCACATGCCAGCAATCATTCAATCAAGTTTTAGGAAGTAGGTGAGCATTAAGAGATACTATAGGTACTTAGTGTCACCTGACTAGGTCACTTGTTTTCTTCTCTTCTCCCACCAGTGCATCTGATACCCTCCTACTTTAGCTAAAGACAAAAAGCTCAATGTGGTGCGTGTATTTAGTGCAGGTTCAGTCTCTAGCACTGAAAAATAAAATAAATACTTCCCAAAGAGAGGATTTGACCAATTTAACTAGTGTTCACTCAGTACAGAGAATGCCCATATTATGGGCAACTATCAAGCCAGACTGTTTCACAGATACTGGCTCTGCCAGTAGCATTCTTTGAGTCAGCTACTGAGCCTATCTATCAACTAAGGCCAAAGTTACTTGAAAATTCCTGGGAACTAAGCAGAGAATCCAGAAAGGAACCTTTGAAAAACTTTGTTCAGTTTGTGCAGTCCCTATATCTTACCATAATTGTATATATTAGAATAGTAAAATATATTTTTTTAAAATTTAAAATGCATTTAAAAATACTTATTTTGCACAATTTTCCTAGTGGAATTTTTAAATGTATCCAAGAAGATATAGATAATACCAAACAAAATAAAAGGGAGAATAAATTCTATCATTGGTATTTTTCCAATCGCTGGTAGGTAATTCTTGCTAAGAGAATTATGTTGATATACATGCTTCTCTGTTCCAGTAAACATAAAGTGTAAATTCTATTTTGTGTATATGCAAATATGTGCGACTTAAGAGCAAAGTCCAGTATTTCCTAGGGCTAGGAAATATATTCTCTTTTATTTGCTGACCCAACTGATCCTGCGGCAACTTCGTTCCAGAGATTCTGATCAATATCAATATTTTTGTTTTTTGGTACCGAGGATTGAACTCTAGACCTTGCACTTGCAAGGCAGGCAGCGGAACCACTGAGATAAAACCCAATATTTTTGATTATAAGTTTTCTTCGGAGGTTTAATGACTGTTGATGTTCCAAAAACAAGACAGCAATCTTTGTGTCTTCCAGATTCAAAAAACATTACTTGCCAATTTGCACATAACTGATTCGTGATAGAAATAATGATGCTATGTCTTTTCCTACATCCTTCTCCCAATTCCAAAATATTGTAGGCCTGCTGGGCAGTATTTGATACTGTTGGATATTTAAAACTAATTTTTATTTATAGCCATCAAATTTTTTAAACTTTAATTATGTTAATGCTTGATTCTACCATATTTAATTGTGAGATTTATTTGCATGTACCTATATAAATTACATAAAAGCTGGACATGGTAGTGCATACCTGTAATCCCAACCCTTGGAAGGCTAAGGCAAGAGAATTGCCAATTTGAGGTCAGCCTAGAAAGTATATGAAGATCCTGTCTCAAAAAACAAAGCAAATAAGCAAATAGCATAAATTTTTAAAATATGTGATATAGAAAATTATGATAAAATAGAAATATTTAAATACCTCTTGTTATTTACATCATACCAATAGTTGAAATTCTTTAGTTCCGTATAAGGGTTTTTATTTGTTTGTTGTTTTTTCCAGTGTTAGGGGTCAAACCCAGGGCCTTGCACATGGTAGGCAAGCACTCTATCACTGAATTTCATCCCAGCCTCAATTTTTTAATAATTCATTGCTACCAAGAACAGTGGCACACACCTGAAGTCCCAGTTATCTGGGAGACAAGCAGGAGAACACTGGGTGGAGCCAGGAGTTCAGCCAACCTGACAACATGGCAAGATCCCTGTCTCAAAAAAAAAAAAAAGTTTTGCTTAACATGACTAATTGAATTTAACTTGTCCATTAGGGCCAAGGAGTAAAACTGTTTTTCCTTAACAGATATGAATTCAATTTATTAGTTTTGAAGTTTGAAAAATTTCTAAATCTTTCTTACCATATATCTTAGACATTGTCCTTTTTGCTGGACACAATACCCAATATTGGCAAATTAAGGAAAGAGAGGTCAGCTGGCTACAGGGAAGAAACTTGGTGGGGTGCAGTGGAGGAAAGCTGCTCACATCATGGTGGCCAGGAAGCAGTGAAGGGAAGATCTGGGGAGGGAGATCTATCCTTTAAAGTCACACCCCCAATGATGGGCCTCTAACCAGGCTCTGCCTCCTAAGAGCATGTGTCAGCTAAAAATTCATCAGTGGAATAGTCCACTGATGAGTAGAGACTAATCCAGTAGTAAGTATACCACTCTTATGATCCAGTCACCTTCCAATACAGGAAACTTTTGGGGGATACCTCAAGAGCTAAACTATAGCACTGTGGAACTAAATGACTCTCTAACAGCTACAGTTATATTAATTGCAGCAATTCAAAATTTGTCACAAATACCATTCATATACCAACATTTACTCATTGACCATACATACTAAGTACTATGGAGAGATTGAATGATAAATAAAATATGAACCTGCCTCTGAATCTACTATATTTTAGCACTGTGATTGATAAGTGTGCTTTAGAAATCATCTCATTTAATTCAGTCCAATTGAAAACAATTTAATGACATAGGAGTTTTATTATTCATATTTTACATATGTACTGGAGGCTCAAAATGTTATTTCCCCCAAATCACAGATCTAGTAAGGAGAAGCAGGAGACTTTGAACTCAGGTCTGACTCCAAGTTTATCATGTTTAGTTTTCATTATGCCTCAGTGCATTGCTGTCTCACAGGTGTATGATAGAGATATATATTTTTGGTCTACAAGGTAACATAATGTGTGGAAGAAACATTTGACTTATTTGAATTTGTTAACCAATGTAAAGAAAATTGCTATTGGCCACTTACTCAGTAAAGAGGCAAAGTATGTTTGAAGAGTAGTAGATGACTTATTTTATAAAAATGTATTCAAGGGTGTGTTGAAGAAAGGCAGCATTTGAAGATTCAAAAGGAAGTGCAAGGTCTGAATGTCAAACAAGTAAAAGATCCTACTAAGAGGATTAGATTGGGCTTTGTAGGAAACAAAGTAGAGCTATGAGCAGGTTGTGTTTTTAAAAGATAACTTTGGTAGCAGTGGAAAGAGTGTGCTGGTGAGGTGAGGGAAAGGGGAGAAAGAAAACATTTCATAATTTATTAAAAAGTTCCAGGTATAAGATGATGAAGGCCTATTCCTGGGCAGTTAAGCCGATACCTGAAGGACAAGCAAGAGTTGTGAACAGAAAAGGAGGAAGGATATTCAAGACCTATTTAAAAAATAGAAATACAAGGTAGGGGCTGGGTATGTAGCTCCGTGGTGGAGGATGTGCTTAGCAAATATGAGGCCCTGAGTTCAATCCACAACATCAGTCAATAAATAAAAAGAGAGTAGGTAAAGAAGTGGAAGTGCAGAATGCAATGATGGATTTTATTTAAGAATCAAAGGAAAGAGAACTGAAATTTCTACTTTAGTCAACTAGGTGGGGGGCTAAGATACTAAGGATATGTAAACTGAGCTACTAAGGAAAAGAAGGAAAGTGGCATTAGAGGTAAGGATGGCATGTAACATATTCAACTTTGGGTATGTTGCACTAGAATCACTAAGAGGAAGCCACAGTTTGCATAAGAAATTATGTTGTAATACAATCAGGAAAGAAGAGCCTGAAGAATATAGACAGGAAGAGATTCATGTTGACTAATTGGTCAAGAAGGTACAAGAAGATTACATCAGTTGTCAAAGAATAAAGAAAATATCTGCGTAGGAAAATAGAATTAAAAGTCATTTCGAGTAGTTTTGAGCACAAACTGTGTTGTATGTTTGTCACTTTGTTGGACATCTAAATATACATAATTTTGATATGTTTTTATTATATTTTTTTTCTAACATGTGAGTCTTTATGTTGGGTTGTAGTCAGGTTAAATATTTTATGTATTCATTTATTCACTTATTTAACCAATATTTATCCAATTATGTTTAATGATATGAATTACTTTTAAGATAACATGAACAGGATAATAAGTGCTGTGAGTGTTATGTTTT
The DNA here is from genome assembly GCF_000247695.1 of Heterocephalus glaber. The sequence continues at coordinate 13,213,979 of NW_004624769.1, forward strand.
CTTAATGCAGTAAATATGTGCAGTAATCAAGTGGCAGCCAACCATGAGGAGACAGGAAAGATTTCAGAACAAGAGGAGAAGACAATTAAGCTGATACCCGAAGGACAAGTAAGAGTTGCCAAGGGAGGATGCTATTCTAGACAAAGAGAAGGATAAAATCGTGTGCTAAGTGCCAGAAACCATGACTGAAGTTAAAACTGTGGGAGAGGCTTGATGACAATGGTTTGTATAGATCTTACTAAGGATGTTGATTGTTATCCTACTAGCAATGGGCAGCCACTTGCAATTTTTCAGTTAAGGAACGGATATAACCACATAGGTTTTGTGGTAAAGATTTTTGTAAATGGAATGGAATGGAGTATGGCAATGGAAGACAAAAATAAAGGCAGGTATGAGATTGCATTCGAGTGAAAAATAATAATTACATTAATAAAGCTAGTTACTCGAGTGATAGAAAAGGGTGCACAGAAAGGGCCTGTTGGTTGATTTGATATACAGAATGGAGAAGACAATGTTGATAAAAGAGAAGATATTCAAGAATGCCATCCTGGCTTCTGTCTTTAGCATTTGGATGAATAGAAAGACTTCATTCACTGACCCAGGTAATACAGGATGAAATACAAGTTTACTGGAGATAATTATCTTAGCCTGGAACATGACATATTTAGGGTTCCTATGGGCACAGCTAGTTGAGGATGCTTAGCCTGGCTTAGAATTGAAACCATGTAATAAAATAATATCTGCGCTAGGCCTTGGGAGATGGCAGTGATTATGGAAGTCGAAAGAGAGAGAGAGAGAGACAGATAGAAAGAAGAAGAAAGGGTATTTAGGCAGAAGGAGCAACATGACATACAGAGTGGTAGTAAAAATGGTAAAATATATGTAAGAAAAGTCAGATTGTCAAATGCAAGATAAGACTACACTGGTCGCCTTAAATGAAAAACTAAGGAACTGAATTTATTCTTTAGTCAATAGGAGCCAATAAGGATTTGAGCTGGGAGGAGCATTTGCAAATAAGTCATTAGGAAGATTGAAGTAGAATATAGATTGGAGTGAGAATGCAGAGACCATCAAGTAGGTTATTGAGGTATCTAAGATGCACATAATGAGATTTAGAAGTGAGATGGTTTCAAAAGTAAAAAGAAAACATAGAAGACATAATTCTGAAAATAGTAGTACACTAACTTCTAACTAAACATGATAAGGATAGAGAAAAAAGATAACTATGGGAGTAGTGATAACTTTGAGATAAAAGGGAAAATCAAAAGAAGGGCATGGTTTGGGGAACCATGTAGCTTTCTTGGTATGTAAAATTTTATAATTGTATTTCATGGAATTAAAATTGGAAGAGAAAATTTTCAAGGTTTTTTTCCCCTATTTTTCTTGAGTTTATCAAATTATGTCTAAGGGCCTAGACCAGATGACATTTTTCCTGTACCATACACTACAAAAGTAAAAAAAGGACTTAGAAATCCATTTGGAAGAAAACTCAAATGAGAATAAGCCTTCCCAAGGGCAATCGTCGGCCATCTTTGCTGGACTGGAACATGATGGTGGAGCTGAAGAACAGAACACTGCATCTGAACCTAGGGTTTCACTGTATCCCTTTGGCAGTGATCAACCAAACAATGGGCACAGGAAAGATGTGGGAACCTTTCCGTGAGGATTACTAGGGCACAGATAGTTCTTTTGCTGATATCTTTGAAGGCTGTAAAAATACAACTCTGGGTATATCCCAAGAATAGTCTGATGCAAAGTCAAACAAATCAGAAGACTAAATGCCACTTCCACTTAAGTAGTTGTCTGTTCTAGGGGGTGAGGGGGAATATTGTCATGGTCATTGCTGGTGGCCTTTGCCTGTTCTGTGATTTTATTGAAGTTTATGGTTTTGTTCAAGAGAATCAGCTCTTCTTGCCAGACCCTTACAGAAAGCTATTTTCTCTCAATTGTATTGCTTCAGACAGTCTACAAATAGAAGGTTTATTACATGACTTCTTCTCTCTTTAGTGTTTACATTGCAGGTGAATTTTTTTCTTTAGTGACTTGCCATATAAATTGGTTGTTATTGTTTTCCCTTTTAACTAATAGTCTTATTTAAACAAAAATTGTCTTAATTTCCAATAAAAAGAAAGACAGAAGACCCTAGCCTGTGGATCCAAATGTTAAGATGCTTTGTAAGATGGGGGCAATTGGAAGCTGCTTGCAATATGGAGATTAGACATTCGGTCTCCAGCAGGGGAACAGGACTGGCATCAGTGGAACGGGCAACTGGTTGCCTGCCTGCCTTCCTTGGGCCAGATAAAAGCCCAGAAGGAGCAGCTGCCAGCCAGGAGGAGGGTGATAAAATAGAAAATTGATTTGAAATAGAATAGGGAAATAGGCATACAAATGAGTTTAAGAATTTTCAAATATCTCCTTTTTAGGCATATGCAATTGCTGCCTCTGCAACAAAGATGATCGTTAGTTTTCTTTCATGAAAGACCTGAAGTTGGTTTATCTCTTCGTAGTCAGAGAGAAATTGAATATGGATTTACATTTCACTCTTTTGGAAAGTTACCTTGATCATTTAGAAGTAAAACAAAAAGATGTGGAATATTATAAACATTCTAATTTTAGGCACAGGAAAAGTAGTTTTTCTGTTAGATATAATGATATTAATTAAATTTCATATTAACCAGAGGTGGCAGGGCAATTTCATGTTTGACTATGAAGATCTCCGGGATTCTAATTTTCTATTAAGAGTGATTCTTTTGCTTCAACAGCTTCCTTTAGGCACATCTTAATATCTGCCTACTTCTTTGCTCTTAGGATCTGGGGGAGGAGAGTAATGTTAATAATATTTAGGATCATTAATAAGTAGCAGAGCTGTTTCCTTTATATGAATAGATATACTTCTAGGCACATAACCTTATGACTATGATACCCTGAGAGAATATCAGAGAAGGGGACAGGAATACAGCTTTGTCTACTTGTAGGGTCATACTCATTTGCTTCCCTTTGAGATTTCAAGAGGTGAGCCAGTGGGCACTAATTTCCCTTTAGAGTCCAGCATTTGGTGGTTAATGTATTCACTATACCATTCTTTTTTTGAGACAGGTTTCGCTATGTAGTTCAGGCAGGCCTTGAACTCACTGTGTAGCCTCGCTGACCTTGAGCTTGTGGTGATCCTCCTACTTCAGCCTCCCGGGTGCTGGGATTACAGGCCTGCAGCTCCATTCCTGGAGCTATATTATACTTTCAAGCACTATTTTGGAGTGCACTCTTTCTATTTATAAGAAAATTTTACTGTAAAATGGTGTGCTGTGTTACTCTGCAAGCACCCTCACATATCTTGTGTTTACTTAGTCTCTCAATTGAATCAAGAGGCCCTATCAAGTGATTGACCTAGAATCTAGATTTCTGTGCAGTGTTTACATGGTGACTGAACCATCAAATGACATGTTTCTCAGAATGCATCAACAAATAAGTATATGTAAAACTTAGGTAGGAAGAATAGACTGTACGTGATATGGCTGTGGTTAGATCCTTGTCACCATCAATATATTGTAAGATCTATAACAATATGATTCACACATTTTGTTACTTCTCTTGGCTTCTAAAAACTCATCAGTAGCTATTCTTTTTTTTTTGTGGTACTGGGGATCAAACTCAGGTCTTTGCGCTTGCACAGCAGGTAGCGAAACCACTGAGCTAAATCCCCAGCCCAGTAGCTATTCTTTTGAAGGAAAGACTTCTCACCTTTTACATGTGCTGTAACATGGCTAATACCTTAACATACAGAATAAAATAAAGATAAAAATAGCTGTTTTCTAAATCATATCTGCATTAGGAAGAATACATTTGGAAATGATTGTGTGAACCTATTAATTCATTCTTCAAAATAATCAAAACCATGATCTGTACATTTATAATGGCTAGTCAGGCAGCAAACCAGTCTGAAGGGCTGGAGATGAGGTTGAAAAGGAAAATCTAATCTAATGTATGGTCAAAAAGATACCTGTTTATCTGAATTTCAGCCAAGAATTTTGCTAGTACTGATTATGATACTACATATTTGTATTAAAATTGCTAGAAATAATTACCAAGCAATAGAATAAGCTTTTAATGGCATAAATGCCTTGCTATAATTTACGACTTTTCTCAGTAATCATAAATTTCTGTTAATCACAACCTACTCTAACTGTACTTTTCCAGTTAGAGAATTTTTCATTCTAATCATCTTCTGAAATCCTGCCAGAAATTCCTTGAAGCTAAATTTATCCAACATCCATTGTAGAATCTAGCCCCAGAAAGGTACAGTTATTCAACATATATTTGTCCCTAACTTTGAGAGCCCTTCTGCTTATACTGGCTGCTTATCTGAACTAAAGCCATCTTAGACTCTGTAGTTAGAGTGACAAAGTGATATATTGATCTAATGAGTAATATTATGAAATTAATTCTAAAATACTCTAAATTGTTCTGCCTTAATCTTTAAAATTCATTTGAATGATCACACTGCACAAACCTTTTCTTAGAAATCTTGCAAAGGCCTTTGGCCAAAAATAACATAGTTCTGCATATTTTCACAGTGGTTTCCATTTTGAAGTCAAATTACCACCATGAATGGTGAAACATCTGAATGATCTGCTCTCAGAATCTTCACCTGGACACTTGCCTTAGTGGTCATGATTTTTTGTTTGCTGTGGCCTCAGGAGTTTTGTTCACTTGGCTTACTATCAATTAAATAGGTGTTCTTATTTTACTTTTCAATGATTCTAGATTTTTTTTTGCAAGATTGATTTCCTCTGAATTAGTTTTCCTAAGAGAAAGAGGGAGCCCCAGACATTTGCAATCACTCCGAAGCTGAAAACATCTAAAACTAGACACATAACTGGAGTTGTTCTTACCTGACAGCTTCTGTCTCTACCTCTTTTTTATTCTGTCCCTTCTCTTCCCCTCTTCTTAGAGAATTCATTTCTTCTCATGCAATGTGTAATATACATTTTTGAATGATTTCTCTTAGGTTGTTGAAGTTGTCTCTAGCAAGAACCTAAAGTTTATACTTGGTGCTGACAAACAGAGACAGTCCCTGTGTAGAAATTGCCTTCAAGAACCAATACATTTTTCCTTTTAGAGTATTTTAAATAATGGAAATCCAGTTTTCCTCCCAAGTTGTAAACTAGCCCTGTCCTGTGAGCATTAAGGAAGGCATTTCATGTGAAAGTACCTGAGGTATGTGTTTCAGCAACATAATAGGCATTCAATAAATGAGTGGAATTCAAATCTAGAAACTTTGAAAAACAAAAACAAAGGTTTGTACATTAGCTTTCTCCATTTCCCCACCATCCACTTGCTTTTCAACAACCATTAAATCTGACATTCACCCCATTACTCTGCCAGAAATTATTCTCCTTTAGGTTACAAATTGCTTCTTCCCAGGAGCTTTTCTTCAATCAACATAAATATTAATCTGTGACATAGAGCTTTGATACATCACCTACACCACCCTTCTGAGAGCCAGTTCTTGAAATCTGTCCTCCAGGGCTTGTCACGTTATACCACTGCTTCTCCCCTCTTCTTAGAGGTTGCCTTCTGTCTCCCTAGTGGCTGAACCTCTTCTTTGTGGCTCTGATCCAAAGGCATCTCCTAAGATTCAGACTTAGCTCTTTGCGTTCCCAGTGTACTCATGCCTCTGAGAGCTCATCTACTCTCATAAATATCACCATTATGAAACTGGGCTAGTAAATCCAGAGTACAGAAATAAATCTCTGCTTCCCATCTTGGTCTTGCTGGCACATTTAAACAGAGATATCCAGCAAAATGCTTGTTTCACTCTGTTTCCTTTCACTAAATCATGTCTTCCCATACAACCGTCTTTTCTTCCTGGGCCTAGATCTTTGAACTAGAGCTTGGTTCCTGGAGGTTGTGGTTCTTGACCACCTCCACCAGCTGTACACAAAGGATGTTTAATAAGAGCCAGTAGGATGATGAAAGAGATGAAAAATAGCCTCTTGAAGAAACAGTAAAATAATAATAATTGAGTTTAGCATGACAATGTGGATTTTAAGGGAAGATTTGACAATAATCATTGTCAAGTATATGAAGGGCCCTTCCTGAGAAAATGGTGACCAGCTACTCCTCATTTCTATTCACCTCTTCTACTTTTTGATAGGACTGTGTTTGACAGAGATCCAGGAGGGTATTACCAAACCAAATTATATATCAAGTTTATGCCTACTTTTATAATCTTACGATTTTTATAATAAAAAAATATTTATCAGAGCTTTAAAAATAGAGACCTTGAACTATTAATGGTGCTAGAAACCATTAGGTCACAGCTTCTGTCCTCCAAAAGTTTATGTTAGGCTAGAAGTGTGTGCGGATGAGACAAAGAGAGAGAGAGAGGGAGAAAGAGAGAGAGAGAGGGAGAAAGAGAGAGAGAGGGAAGAGAGAGAGAATATGAATCATTGATTACAGATTATCATGATACAGACAAATGAGTGAATTGTTTTAAATAGCAAGCAGTGCCTTTAATTTGAACTATTTGTTTCTGCTGACTATTCATCTACCCATCAATAAATTGGTATTTATTTACTGTCTACTTTGTGTTACATGCTAGAAAATTATGCTACATGCTAGAGAATCAGCAAACAAATTATGCCTACCCTCAAGTATTTATGGTCTGGAGGGAGTTACAGACAAGGAGTCAGGCAGTAGAGTATAGTATGTTGAAAGTTAGAAAGGGATATTTACGGAGTCCATTGGGAACATAAGAACACTGTTTTTGAATCATAAAAGCCTCAAAAAAGGAAATGACTTTTTCTTTCTTTTGGTACTAGGGATTGAACCCAGGACTTTCACACTAAGCGACTCCCTTGTCCCTTTTCATGTGTTCCTTTGAAGCAGTGTCTTGCTAAATTGCCTAGGCTGGGCTCAAACTTGTGATCCTCCTGCCTCAGCCTCCCAGGGTTCTAGGATTACAGGCATAGAATGGCTTCTAAACCACACTGAAAAAGTAGATTGGCCTGCTAAAAAGCAAAGATGTCAAGCATATATTTGCATCCAAAATGACATTTAAAATATGTGCACAAACATAATTTATATTTACAAAAATCATTAAAAAATTCTATGTGACTGTCATGAAAATATTTGAAAGTAATGCCTATCGATTATTCAGATGTCAATAAAGATGCTAAACTATTTGTAATAATTATCTTGATACATAGTTTTTTGGGTTTCTTGGGTTTGTTTGTATGTTTGCTTGAGCAAGGTCTTGCTATGTACTCCAGGCCAGCTTTCAACTTGCTGTGTAAGCTAGGCTGCCCTCAGACTCAGAATCCTCCTACCTCAGCCTCCCAAATGCTGAGATTACAGGTGTGTGTCAATGCAGCTGGTGGAACTTTTGATAATAAAAATTTCGAAGGGTGAACAGAGGTGTTTATGTGGTTTGTTGTTCTGTTCACTTCAGAAGCATTTGGCCTATGCATAGATATTTGTCTCTATAGACAACTAGCCTAACAATGTCACTTCATCACCAGTCATCACTAAATAACTTTTGGTGTTGAGACAGAGTACTCACAATAATGTATTTAAGTACAAAGATATGGTGCTTAGTTTTTTAATAGTTAACTAGAAATTATTTTTGAGAACTAATGTTTTGGAGGATGGGTAGACAGAATGGCTGGAAACAGAGTCCAGAATGAAGACACTGCTCTCCAATTAAGGCAATCATTTTTATTCGTCACATCTACATTAATGAAACTTAAACTGTCAAAGAATGCATATAAAATGCCCCTCCAAAACACATTCCTGTTTTCAAGACCTGAAGGTAAGATGACCCCCAGTGGTTGCCAAGCATGGACAAGCACTGCCATCCCTAGGTGGGCCTGGGAATTAGTCTTGCCACCTGCGGACCTGCACCTCCAATTTGGCTACACCTGGACTTCCTAGTCCTGGAGCTTCACTGATGGCCCTAGGCAGATATGTACCTCTCTGTCTATCCAGTGCCTTATAACACTGTCGTGGACACCTGGTGACTTGACTTGGGCTCTCCACTATTGCTATGTGTGCGGTTCCTGGTATCCCTACCCCCAGCTCACTCTTGCTGGCCATCTGGATTTCTCTTGAAGTGCTGCCCTCCTGCCTCTGTCCTTCTCTCACCACCAGGAGGGAATGATCTCCTTCCCTCACCCTCTTCCCTCCCGGTTGGACACTTGCCAATACAGGGCTGAAGCTGAAGCTCACCAAGTCATTTGGATTCAGTGTGTTGCTTGATTGGCCCCTGCAAGGCATCCAGACCTCATCACACACACCCAGATCCTGTTTTCCTTCACTTCCCTGCCTGTCCAGGCTGCAGAGGACTCAGCAGGGTGCTGCCCAAGGTCATCTGAATCAGGACAACAATAACGACCAGTTCTTTGGGCACACGACATACATGATTGGATACCACTTCTAAAACATCAAGGAAGAGTTTGGGGTCTTCATCGCCTATCAGACTTCAGACAGCATTTTTATGAAATAATCTGACATTTTAAAAATAAATAAGAAACTTACCTTTTAGAAATGATTTTCAATATGGGTCATTTCAGACAGTTGTGAAATAAATGTGTATACTGTCAGTGGGGTATCCTGTAGGATAAATTAAAGAATCACCTAGACATTATATTAGCCATTTAGATTTACTATAGACATGCGTGACAAATTATGAATTGGCTTTTCTTGAAAGACTTTGTTTTCAAACCTTCACTTTTATTCTAGTATAAATGATAAATGAATTATTTTAAAAGAAGGGCTCCAGAGTGGGGAATGATGGCATATGCCTATAATCCCAGCACTTGAGAGGATGAGGCAGAAGGATCAAAAGTTTGAGGCCAGCATGGGTAACATAGTGAGCCTGAGGACAGTGTGGGCTACATACAGAGACTCTGCCTCAAAAATCAAAACAAAGCAAGCAAACGAACAAAAAGCATGGACCAAGAAATATGATTTTAAATACAATTTATGTCAGTATAAAACAGAGTTATTAGAAAATTATGAGCTACTAACATAATAACACTTTGTAAAACATAAGATAAAAGTTAAAATTTTATTCATGGCAGTTAACTGAATTAATTGTACAATTATTATGTACCAGTTGATGTTAGCGGACTGTAATTTTGGTAACAGTTTCTTTTATATATTTATTTTAAAAATGAAAGACTTGCCGCTGTCTGCCTTGCAAGCCCAAGAGTTTGATCCCTGGTACCAAAAAAAGAAAGAAAGACTATTTATAAACAAAGGTATAATTTTTAACAGAGTCCATTTAGACAAACTACACTGACAGGCACATACTGACCTGTGACGATCCCCAAATAGGTGTTTAGGAATATATTTTGACCATTTCATTGCAGAAGATGCTAATATTGGCTCTGTTTGGTAATTTATACCTAGACATAAATGCAAAACACAGGAGAAATGTGCTATGCCTCTTTTCTCCCCTCCTAAATCTATAAAATATCAATTTCTAAAATTGATATCATGTTTTCGAATAACTGATGTAGCTTATCCTGATAAATTGATTTGGAAAGTGAACTGTATTCCTAGTATCAGTTTTAACTACTGAGTTAATACTATAAATATTTATTCAGATGCTTAAGTGTCAGCCTTAGGAGCCCATCAAACATGGGCCTGAATCTAGGCAATGATACTCTGTAACTATATGACCATGTTCTTAATATCACTAAGTTCCAGTTTGGTCAACTATGAAATGGTATAATAATAATATTACTTGCTCATTGGGACTTAGAGAATGAAAGAAAAAATCATATGTATTAAGTTAGGGACGAAGCTCAATGATAAAGTGCTTGTGTAGGATGATACGCGAGAAGCCCTGGGGTTTGCCCCCAGCCTGGAAAAAAAAAGTGTCAAATGTTCAATATAATGCTAATCATAATATGAAGTGCTCACTGTTAGTTTTTATCATAGTCATATATTTACTACGTCTATAAGTAATTGATTTTTGGTTTTCTATTAGCATCGCTGACAATGTGATTTCGGTGCTTCATAATTAGCAGGGAATCTAATCATCGCAGTTTCCATTACACTCTGATTTTTCTTCAAGGTTGTTGGCCTAAACAGAGAGAGGTCAGAAGCACTCTTAATGTGAAGCTAAGTTGGTACCAGTGTGAAGTAACAGCTCATTCATAGACATTTTTTTAATACAATTTGCTTTGATTTGGTTTGGTTCATGCATTTTTAAAAATCTTCCTTGTGGTGTGCAGTCATTAGGCTTTTATGCCTAAAGAACTGAATTCAGTTATAAGTAAAATTCATTTAATATTGCAAGTATGATTCCATGTGGTTATTTATTCACAACATAAAATAGCCACATAATTCAACATATTTAATAGTGTCTGTTCATGGAACTGCAGGGAATTCTATAGATCTTAGACAAGAAGTGCTTAAGGTACAGAAAGCAGTATTCATAATGCTAATTATCCCTGACATTGTCTATATGGCCAACAACAGTACAAGAAAATAGAAGTTGAATGTGTACCTTGTAACTGTACACGTCTCTGTGGAACTCCTTGGTGGACTCCTGTGTCTAAATGATGGCCCTGATTTAATGCACGTATGGGTGTGGTCCCAAGCCTGTGTGTTTTCTTGGAAGACATGTACAGAATCCATCCTTCACATTTCAGTGATAGAAATAGTTCAAAACCACATCTCTTCATCCGCCTCTTCCCCATGGGCTACTACTCGGCTACTGCTCAGCTTTGTTCAAAGTAAATCCTTGATAATTCTCAGGGGATATTATCCTTGTCCAATTTGAAAATAATTAGTTTTGTAATAAGAAAAAAGTAGAACTAGACATACATGTAGAATATTCCAGTGTAGTCTAATATAAAAATTTGCCTCACCCAGTTCTGATATTTATAAGTGTGCAATGCTTAATTAGCATTTTAAATTGGAATTTTAATAAATGCTATCAATCAGTGACCAATTTACATAGCATTAATGTGGGGAAATGAACATGCCAAGTATCAGTCTTCTTGAGATTCATCTTGACCCAAACAGTGATTTAGCTAAGGTCCTAGAATCCTTCATTTCTTCCTTTAGTGTTCATTTCTCTGTGTTCTGATTTTTTAGGCCAGACCTGCAAATCTATGGTCATCAAAAATCAAGGGGTGTATTTCTAATTGTGTAATGTTCTTCCTATTTAATTCTGCTAATATTCCAATTAAACAGTTTCTTCAATTGAAAGCTATTCCATCTAAATGGTGTTTATTTGTAATTATTTCTGGCCACTCCCCTACCCCACTAGAAGAGTCACAGGCATTACAACTATATGTGAAAGGATCCTTTACAAAATATTATGATTTAGGATGATATTTGTTTCAGAGCTTACAGCCCTTTGGGTGGCCCACAAAATGTCTATTGTTCTATATTTGACCCAATTTTACAAAGAGAAAGAATTTCAAAACCCTGAAATAACTTCACAGGTTTGCCTGTCAAAGGAATGTGTAAAATTTAAATAATTGCTCTGCGTTTAATTTCTGCGCTTTCTTAATAATGTCCCGTTAAAGGGTGGATATACTGACTAAGAGAAAAATGCTGAGGATGGTTGTGATAATCATGTTGTAATATGATATGTTTGATGAGTTGTGATTTTAGGAGAGCTAGTTACTGAACGAGATTTTGCTCAAACACAGAATAACATCAGGTATTTACATGTGCAATGATATGTAAGATAGGAAATTGAGAAGAAAACATCTCCACAGAGAGGCAGGGGAGCCATATTCACATTCTTGTAGCATTAGATATAAAAACTGACAAAAGTCAAGGTAAAGTTAATATGCAAAAAAGGAATGAAATTACAGTTTTGTTGAATACTGGGAATGTGGAAAGAATTTAGTCTACTGGAGGAAAGAGGCTGGGGAAAGAAAAAAAATTGTAATTGTAATCTTCTGATGATAAAGGGAGAACACTTAGCCTGCCTTATGTTTTGCTTTGGTTTAAATTATATTTAGGAGCGTTAAAATGTGAAATGAGAGCTAGTGATGATATATTGATTGATAATGATATTGTAATAAAGGGCTCTTGTTTTATTTATAAAAAAAATACTCGAGTTTGGAGGAGTTAGAAGAAAACACCGGTAAATCTAAAAATTCATGAACAGTCATTCAATTCTCAGTCTAATGGAGGAAGAGGCTGAATGGTGTAGACAGAATGTTCTAGAAGAAAGAAATTAAAGGAAAGCAGGTCATTGGACTAGAGGCAATACAAAAATAATGATAAAAGCGGATCTGGAGGGGAGGAAACGACAATTTTTTAAAATAAAAATTAAAGTGCAGCAATCCTGAGGTATCTTTTATTTAAAAGTAAATGCTTAGAACACCAGCCAAGCTGTTCCACGTCAGGGCTGTCCAGTTCTGGCACATCATTTAGAGCAGCTCGGGCACCAGAGCACACACATCCGGCCCCAGGGACCTTCTCTCAGGGGAGCGGGAGCCTCTCTGCCCCTCAGCGCTGAGGGGGCCCCTGACTGGCGAGGACGAGGGCGCAGGGGTGGCCAAGGGGCGAGGGCGGGCTGCGCCTGTCCCCGCGGCGCCCTTAGGCGACACCCCGCACACGCTCCCCGCGGTGCCAGGCTCGGAGCCTCGCGCCTCCAGGTACCCGTGCGCCTCGCCCTCCCCGGCGTCGCGCTCCGCGAGCCCGAGGACTGAGTTGGGCCGAGACGCGGGGAGTGCGGCCCTCGCCAGCGTGGGCTTGAGTAAACATCTCCGCTGTGAGATGCCTGAGTGGTGGCGGACCAGGGGTCGGATTCATTCCCGTGCCGGGAAGGAGATCCTTTTGTGAGGGCTGCAAAGTAGCGCGCATGGAGAATATCTGCGCTGCAAAGCTCCAGCAGCCTGGAAACCCACGTCGGAGAAACGGGCCGTTTCCCTGGTCTGCGGGGTGTGTGGAGGTGGGGGGCGCGGACACCTCCCGCCGGGGTCCTCCGAGCACGCGGTGCAGCCGCCACGGTCCTCGTTCGGGGCCCGGCGGCGAGGGGCTCCGGCCCGAGTGTGCGCGCGCGTGCCGCGGCTGGGGTGACGGCGGCGGCCGGCGGGGCAGCCCGGCCCGGCCCGAAGGGGTTAAGCGCCGCCGCCGCCCCCTCGGCGGCCGGGTGTAAACAGAGGAGCCTCAGCCTATCATGTCTGGCTGCCGCGCGCAGCCCGAGCCCCGAGCCCAGCGCTGTAACACGATACGCTCCAGACCCAGGCAACTTGGCAGCGCCGGGCTCGGCTCCGCACGGCCACAGCGAGGGCGCGCCGCGGCAAGGTGGGTGAGCGGCGTCTGCGGCCTGGGCGGACGGGCGGCTCCTCGCGCGGCTCCCGCTCGCTCGCTGGCTCCCGGGCACGCAGCGGCGGCGGTGACAGCGAGGACCGCGGCTGCTCTCCGGGGCCGGTGGCGGCTGCGCGCCGGGCCGGCGGTGGCTCCGCTTTTTCCCCGGGTGGTGTCGGAATGGGAGGAGGCTCCGAGCGCGGGCTGGAATCGGTGCGAGACAGCATTAGCATCTGAAATGAGGTGGCTTTTTAACCCCTGAGGGACCGAATTTAAGGATTTAGAAGAGGTGAACGCTGAACTTTCTCGATTACTCTTTGTCACCCAGAGCGGTACAGGTAGCCGTGGGGGAGAATGGAGTCTTTTGTTCCCCGTATTTTTTAGTTAGATGGATTTTTTAAAAATGAATAGTATACAGTCCTAACCCGTGAGGTAAAGCTGTCTCTTTTTTTCCTGCATTCTGTGAGTTTTGCGATATACTTATCTTATCGAATTCATTGGGAGCAAATCTTAGCAATAATGATTTTGGATAATTTATGTCTGAAATAATTTAAAATCTGCATTGAGTTTAAATTCATCAGCCCTTTGGTTCCATTAACCGAAATCCATCGTACTAATTGCTTAATGGGGAAAAAAGGTGCAAAATAATCACGCTAAATTAAAGGAGAGGTTTTTTGCCTGCGAAATATTTCGTGCTTTTTTTGTCCTGAGGGTTTTACAGAGCACAGTCTCTAAGAGAAATTCAACTTTGTGGCTATGCTTCGATGCAGGTTACTCCTGTGGAAGAAAGAGTTAGGAATGGTTGGGGAAAACTTTTGCACTATCTATTAAAGTTTAGAAAAAACCATTTGCTCATTTATGTATGCATTTTAAAATAAAATTTAAGATCTGTGGCAGCTCTCAGACTGAGAAATCACGTTTCCTCCCTCTCTCTGCTAGCTTCTCTCTTTGGAATATGTTATAAATTATATAAATTATATATATACATGTTACATATATGCATATAACCTCTGTCACAAAGTCATTTTGTCTTCTGAAAACCTAATATAATCAAAGTCAGTGCCTTAAGATGGTGTAGTTGAAGATTTGAGCCCCTTCCACCAAAGTGGAAATACTTTCAGTAATTGAAAGCAGATTCGTGTCTGGAGTTGTATAAGCCAAGGTTTTCATTTTTAAAATAAACCTTTTGTTCTCTGGTTTTAAATGTTTCAGAGAGCTATCCAGAGACCTCTGTGTGCTAATTGTTAAAGTAGTTTTTAAGAAGGGATTGAAAATACCCAGAGAAGGCATTTTTGAAATACAGATAACTTATGCCTCTCAGTAGAATATTTCAGTGCAGCATATACTGTCTGCGCCCCACATTCCGCCCCCCCCCCAGCGGATTCCCAGGCATTAGAATGCAACTGTAACGTTCGAAACACCAAACCCTCAAGCAAAGTCTGTTTTCAGAGGTTAAATACTCGAGAAATTGTGGTGTTGTCTCATTTTATTCTGATTTACACAATTTGATGATAAATGTGAAATAACAAAGTATGTTTAATTTTAAAGGATGCTTAGTATACTTTACCTGATAGACTGAAACGTAAAATATATGATGGCAGATTGTTAACTTAGAGGATTCGTGTCTCATCTTTGGGGGCTAAATGTTCAAAGCTTTAAAAAATTGGCTGTTAAAGACCAAAATTGGAATACATTCTAGACAAAGAGAGAGTCACTTGATCTCCTATTAGCTGTGAAGGTAGAAAAGAATGGAGATGTATAAGAGTGTCACCCTCCTTCTTGAGGACAAATCTAAAATGAATTGTGTGATTATGAGGGAAGTTAAAAGGGTTGCACTCTGAACAATGACACTTGATGAGAAAAAATAATATTCTGAATGTTTTAATTACTAGTTTCTTAACCTGTTATATTGATTATTAATAAAATGTGAACAGAATATAACATGACAGTTTAATTTCTTAGAAGCTACTTGGTAGTTGTGTATTTTACCATGTTTCTTGGGTTTCCTGGTAATCATTTGAACACATTATAATGAATGAGGGAGTAATTTCATCATGACTTAAGTGGTATTCTTGTTACTATTTTTCATGGAGGTTATCTTTTCTAAAAAAATCAATATTTGAAATATTCACTAATTCTTTACTAAATAAAATCTTACTAAATTTTGACTGTGTTGCATCATATTTCTTAGGTACCAGTGGCCTAGTGTATGGCACAGTGGAGTTTAGTTCTCAAAGATTTAGAAAAAGAGACTTACATATGTTTGAACAGTGACTTACAGTATAATATCTTTGTCGAAATGTTTAAAGGAACCTTTTGGTGGCTTCTATTATGTTAGTTTTTATGTCTTTACATTTTTTAAAATTTGGTAAGGGGGGGGTGTGCAGGATCTTCTGTCACCTGAAAGAACATACTCAGTTTATCATGGGACTCCTGTCTCTCATAATATGAGCAAGTGGTAAAGGAGGCACTGTCTAAATACAGTGATCTTGATAATTAATGCCATAAAATAGATTAAAATGCTGTATTCCAGGTATTCATTTCCTTAAAAGGGCCACCAGAACAGCGTTGCTAAGCACCCGTCACCACTGCAAGTAACAGAAAATGACCCAAATTAAAGAACCTGTTCTAAGCTGTATTCTTGCATTTTCTAAAGTGCATTTCAAAAGGTTTTACAAGACTCATTCAATTAGTAGAAAAAAAGGATCTATTTTCAGCTCTGATCAGCAATTAAGAGATTGGTCTTTGGAACATCCGTTCTTTATGTTTATAATTTATTTTGTTTCCCAGGCTTTAACTAATTGCGAATAAAGATTTTTAACAAACTACCTTTCTAGCAATCCAGATGTAAATGCTAAAAATAGGACAATATATTTGTTTAAAATTGTTATTTAAATTGTTTATTTTTATATTAACTTTTCATCATTTTAAAAAAGTTGAAATTTTACACTAAAAGGATATATTAACAACTTCAGTATGGATGCCTTTGCAGATTTGTATGTATATATGTGTACACACATAAATAGTTTACATAATGTATGGCTGTACTTATCTTGGCAAAAATATGAGTACTTTTTCACCTAACATTTGAGAAGTATGATATTCTTCCTTGTGGATATTTGAATGTTGTGAAAATAGTATCACAGAGGTAGACTGATATGTTGAAGAAACAAAGTAAATAAATAAATTTGGGGCAGTATTTTTTTTAACCTTAGAGTGAACGGTCCCATTCTGGGTTTGACCAGAACGTCTAGTTATGGTTAAAAACCTAAATCATAACTATTAGAGTGTTAATAAGTTGACAGCACAGTGATCTCTTTCTTAGCCAATACAACAGCAGTCAAAAAACAAATTGTGAATTTACTGGCAGACGGAATAAAATGGAAGAATAAAGGTTTTTAGAGGAATAGGAAGGAGGAGTGAGATGATTCCCAAAGGTTTAAATTAGGATTATTAGCAAGATTTTATTCTGTTACACATTGATCTGGACAAGTGTGAAGCATACAAATACAGATTTATATTATCAGTCATAAATGCTCTTTTGGCTATAATCTTATGTAAAGTGATTTCATGTATCCTGAAACACTGACTATTTTAAAGCCAAAATAACACTTAATATCTTTTTTCTAAAAGAGTTAGTTTACATTAGAAATTAATTATATTCAGGTTTATTAGGCTGATTTTCATTACAAGTTTCTCTAGGAATAGATAATTGTAAAATAAATAAAATTTGTATGGCTTTTTGGAGTTTTGTCTAGAATGAAAAGTTATTATATATTCATTTATGTCTAAAGCCTTTTAATCTGAATTGAGGTCCCATTTCGGTATTGGAATGCAGAGTTTTCACCATGTCAGAGTTCGTTTTTTCTCAGACAGTAACTATGAATGTGTAGAGATTATATAGTATATGTATCTTAGCTGGTTTGAAATGACATATATTTTAATGTGTAAGGCCAGTTGTTTAAAAACTGTTGTTTTTTATATGTTGAGTTTTTACAAATCGAGCTCTTGAATAACAAAGTCTGTGCTTATATTTTGAAATTCTACTCTTAATTTTTACTATATGAGGGTTGAAAACAGTTATCTCTTTGGCATCCCAGAAACAATTTTTATCATAGATGCTAGTGATGATAAATTTATTTCACAAAGGAAGAATAATAATTGAAAAGTACACATAAATAGTTGAGGGCAAACTACAGTTTAAAATAGTTAGGTTTGGAAACCACATGCTGTAGTATTTTATAGAAAATGTTTTCTTCTTAGTGTTGTCCCCTCCTTTAATATTAAATAATGTTTGACATAAATGCCTTGGTTTATACAGTTAGATGGCAGAATTAGAAAACATACCAGAATGAACTAATAAAGAACTAACAGTTCAGACTTTTATAGAAAAATACTTCAGCCTTTTCTAGTTATATATACTAACCTAAATCTTAAAAAAAATTTATAATGATGTGTAGAAGTTTTAATGAACTCTTTTTATGTTATTTTATGTAAGACATCCTTTCCCCTTAAACTGTTGCCAGCAGGGGAAGAGAGGACCTGCTTGCTGTTTAGAGATTTGTAAAATGTAGCCCGGAACACCTTTTATGCCTTTTCTTTTAAATAAAATAAAATTACCTTATATAACAAACTTAACATTAACCTTTTATAATTATTTAACCATTATTTCATTTTACCTCCTGCTTAAGTTGTACATTAGAGGGATAGACACCTGGCTGTGCTCTTAAAAGTTTATTTGTCTTTCAATTCCTGTGATAGTAGGGGGCAGTACATCTCCTTAATTATCTTTGTTCAGGGAAATGCTGAAAGGGCAGGGTAGTTAAACAAGGCCATTTGGATTTGTGAGGTCCAAGTTAGATGGAAGGAAAGTGGTTAAATGCATTATCATCTTATTGAGCCCATCAGTAAAGTGACCTCCATCCATGGAGGTGGAAAAAGCCCTTTGGTCATTTTATGGCAGCCACCCTTGCTTGTTTTATCACTGACAGATTTTTGCATATTACTTTATCAAATTTTCTTATTTTAGTTTTTATATATTATTTCCTTATAGATCATCACAGTGAGGGTGAAAATTAAAAATTAGTCTCTTTTTAAATCTTTTATGAAGATTTTCCTTCGTAAGTTTATTTCATCTTGTACATGTATATATTAAAATATCCCTTCGTTAAAAATTAAGGTCATCAGGCTGACTGACCATTCTGTATTTGCTTTTAAAGGTCTTTTAATGATGATGATTGGTCTCCTTGCAAAGAACCTGCTATTCTGCTACTTTTCAAATTGTTTTTTAAGCTATTAAGAGGAAAGACTTGCCAACTTTAATTTTAGCAGTGGGAATAATGTTTGTTTTAATAAGAGCCTAAGTATGTTTACTTGAAAGTTATTCAAGTTTTTAGTAGTTCTGCTGGTGCTATTCTGGAGTCATCACTTCCCTCAAGAAGTTAAAATCTGAAGATTTATAGTTTATATTTTTCAACTTTATGACCACCTTTTTCCTTGTGATATATTTTATGTCAACTCTAATAAAATGGAATTCTTGCCTAAATATTTGAATGAGTATTGTTTGATAAAAGGAAGAATTTTATTAAATATAGTGCAAGATCTAATCTTTTGGAAACTCCAGCTAAAGCAATTAAGTACTGCATACAAGAGTTTTGTTTTTCTAGGCAAAGCTGTCAAACATTACCAATGGGAGTTTACCTTATGCTTTACTTTTTACTAAATTTTTTGTTATAATTAATCACAGAGAAATACAAATCTTATAAGAAAGAAAAATGGCCCATTATCAAAATATTACTTCAAGCTTTATCAGAGATATCTCCCTATCATCATCCTGAATTATGTAAAGCAAAAAAAATCTCAGGTACTCAACATCACCAAAATAGCTCCTCAGGAGAGTCACACTTTTTTAAAAATCTCAAAAGCCTTACTCCTTTACGAAAATGTTCAAATGGGAAGGGGAACTAGGAAGGGGAGGGGAGGAAGGAAGGGAAAAGAAAAAAATGAGAAAAGAAGGAAAAAATGGAAGCAAAACTTTTGTAAATAAGGAGGGGAACGGGTTTCTGAAGGGAGGCGAGGGGAATGGGGAAAAAGAGAATCAAGATCATGTACAAGTACAAATTCCCTATGATGAATGTGATGATTATGTATATCTAAAATGTACCAATAAACTTAATTAGCTAAAAAAAAGAAAAAAGAACCTTTTATTTAAAAAATAAACACATTGGATTGTAATATGTTTAAAATTCTTAAAAACTCTCCCATCTCCCACTGTGGTCCCACTACCAGGGTCTAAAGTCAGATTGGGTTCATTAGCTTTCCACCCTGGTTGCCTTGCCTTCTTCTGTCTGTTTAATCCAGTCTCCACACTGTCATTACAGTTGTCATTCTGATTCGTATTTTATCAAATGCTTCAAGATCCTACCTCAACCTCTGTTGCCTTTTTCCACTCATACCTTTCCACGTATGCTTCAGCATTTTCACTTCCCTTCTGCTACATATGCTTGTACTTAGCATCTCACAAATCTTTCAAGAGCATACTTGCATGGCATCTCTTCTCTGAAGCCCTTCCTGACTGCCTGGGGCAAAGCTGGTTACTCTTATTCTTCCTTAGCACCTGATACATATTTCTGTTAACAGCACTTAACACATTATTCTATAATCATTCATTTACATTTCTCTCTCCCTCACAAGGGGACAAGTTCTTTCAGGTCACAACTGTGTCTAATTCATCTTTACATACCAGCACTACACACGATACTGAGAATAGAAGTCAGTGTTTCTTGAATACTTACTGGATGGATATACTAAATGTAATTTAATTTCTTGGTGACTGGAGGTCATCATTGTAAATACCAGTTATTTTATTGTTCTCTGTTAAAATATGATAGTTTACTCAGGAGTTGTTGAGGGCTAGAAATTCCCATTCTAAATGGCCTCATTGGCAATGCCTGCTATTGCTATTAGCTCTCATTTTTTAGCCTTATATATATATAGTATATATAAATTATGTATATTATTAATTATATATATAATTTTGTCTCCTCAGAATATCCCTTTAAGGAGGGATTTTCCCACTTTAGTGATGATGAATGTTACTTATAATAATGTAAGTAAATTCAAGGTTACCTGGGTATTAAGTGATAAAACTCATCTGAATATATTCAGATGTGATTCCAAACCTGCTCTCCTAAGTATCACACTCCTTGTTAAGCATTTCTGATTCCATGTGCATGTGCAGCTCAAGTACAGGTCTAACATTTAAGATCTCTCATTTTCCCCCCTTACATTCATTCTCTCAACTTTCATTTATTTCTGTCTTTAAACAACCAGGATTTGTTATAATTTATACATAAAATAAGAATAAAAATGTTTTGAGTTAAGGTCTCATCTCAAAAGCCAATCTTATTACTTATGGCTTCTTAGAAGGCTTTTTGGCTTGTTATTTTCATTTCTTTGAGTTTTTGGTCAGGTGAGGTTTGGGAGTAGGTAGTTTGAGTTCCAATCAGGTGTGAAGGTGAACCAAACTGAATTTCAGTGATTAAGTTTTAAAAGAAGTTTAGTGAATTGTAACAAATTTGAATGAGAAAAAATATGCTAAAATTGCGTGTGCAGTTAACTTTAAACTTAATGATAAAAGTGTTTGTGATTCTTACATATGTGTATATGTGCACATATATGTTTGCATATCTGTATATAGATAGACACATATGTAGGTGTCTATGTATTGAACCCAGGGTTTCTTGTATGCCAAACAGGTGTTTACCATGAATCTTCATCCCCAGCCCTTACAGGGTTTTTGTTTCTGAGTCAAGGTTCCGCTGTGTTTCTCAGGCTGGCCTTGAACATCTGGGCTCAGACAATCTTCTGTCTTAGCCTTCAGAGTAGTTGGGCCACGAGATTGAGTCACCTTTTCCACTTGTAATATATTGTATTTTCACTGGTACACATTGTATCTAATGAGACTTTTTTGTGGGGTGACTAAAATGGGAAAGATACATTCTTTAGGATGATGTTTGGAGCAAGAGCTAGTATACTGAACATGTTTTTGTTGTCAGAAAAATAATAGGTAGAAAGTGCTACAAGGACAGGAAAATGCTTTTGGTACCAAAAGAAGTGAGTGCTGAAGGAACAGAAAAAGAGACTCCATATTTCTACTTTCTTGACCCATCTTCATTGACCTTAAAAACAAAACCCCCACAAAATTTAAGAAGTATTACTAACATCTCTTATGAAAATGGATAAAATTAGAAATTTTTGGTACTCAAGAGAATCTTCAAAATCACTTAGTTCAGATACTTTGTTTTATAAGTAGAGAAACCAAGGCCTAATAATAGCTAACATGTATTCAGTAGTTAGTAAGAAGCTTTTTATCTGTGCTAAAACTTTTGTATAGATATTCTTTGAATTTCAAAGCAACTCCTGGAATTAAATACTTTATAATCTTCATTTTAAAGGTATGGAAATTGAGGCACATAAAGGTAAATTGCTAGTTAGAGGTAAAGCCAATGTTTGAACCTAGATGAGAATGTGCTAAGTTGTGTTTCTTTCCCCTTGGGAGTGACTGGGAAGTGCCACATTTCTCCAAGAAGTAATGAGGCCCCAGGGCCTCCCAAATACCTAGTATGAATAGTAGGCTATTTATAAAGTAAATATCCTTATACTTTATTTTATATATGAGGAATATTTTATATATTTTATTTATTCAAATATTTTATATATGAGAAAATTGTGGCCTAAAGAGAATAAATCATTTTTATAAAGTTATTCAACTACTAAATTACAAGATGAGATTAGGAACTCAGGTTTGTAGTGTTCTCAAATGCATATCCTTCATTATTGAATTCTACATCTAGGGTAATTGTCAAATTAGGTTTTATTTTTATTTTAATTTTAACTTTGCTTTACATGTAAATTCTCTTTACTGTTATAGAATAGAGAAATATGTCAGTACACAGCCTTTCATAAACTTTGTAATCATTGATTTCCATATTTGCTTGAGGCAAATCACTGAATTTATCAACAAGTATTTTTGAGGGAATATTTATTTTGTATTGTTTTTGTTTTTAATGATCTTTAGTTATTTTTAAGCAAGACATGATCACAAATGATCAACTATGATTTGGCTAATGTCTGTTCTCTAATTAATATCCAGAAGTGTTTATCATTATTGATTAGAAAATTAGTAAAATATGCTTTTATTGATGACTCTGTTCCCCGTGTAATGGCTTGTTTATTTAATTGATGGCTAAGGTTTTTACTATTAAAGACCATTAACACATCAAAATGGTATATATTGAACCTGACAAAATGATAGATTATGTTGGTCTTTACTTTGTGCCTAGAGCTAATCTATTGGTAATTTTTTTATAGTTTTGGTCTGCTAAGATCTTTTATAGGACATTGGTGGAGAACCTTTTAGAGCTTCCAATGATAATAACAGCCCGCTATGGCATGCGTGCTATAGGTTTGCCACCACTGGTATAGGAAGTCTTGTAAACTGCCAAACTATTTTCTGGTGTTGTGACCTTAGAAAAGGTGCTTGACTTTTCTAGAATTTACCTATAAAAGGAAGTAAGTCAGATCAATAACTTCAAACAATGTGATTTCTTATAGAAATTCTGTAGAGTTTCTTTAATTAATTTAGAAGTCTTGGGGAAAAAAATCAAACAAAATAGTAAGCAAACATAGCATAAAAAGTAAAATATATAATAAATTTTTGAATGTTTTGCTGAGGTTAGCTTATTTTTACATGCCCATCTCATTTTTCTGTGCATATTTTGTACTTTTTGTAAATGTGTCATTGGTTAGGGAAGATGAGTGTGTTGGTTTTGTTGTTGATTTAGCATTCCTGGGAGAGGAACCTTATGAAAGGTTTCAGAAAAATGGGTAATGTGTGTGGACTATCTATGCATACTACATGTAGTCTTTGGTTATAACAGAGATTCTGAAAACGAATGGGGTTGTCCTAATTATGAATAGATCATTATTATTTCCATGTTCATTATTGTATCATTAACCAAAATGTTTTTGAAACTACTCTTTTAAAATTGAATTTGTTTGGAAGGCACAAATAAAAATAGTTCTTATTGTATAGGCATGCCTCATTACTTATATTCCTCATAGGCTTGACTAACCGACATTTGGCTATTTCAAAAATTAAATCAATTCTCAAGAGAGAGTATTTACCACAGTTAATTATATTCAAAAAAAATAATTTTAAAAGCCTATGAGGCTTTTCAAATGAGAAATCTCAGTATTATACTGAGAACGACTGCACCATTTGAAAAAGACAGTATCTCCTGAGCTGGCCACTTTGAAAGCACTGATAATCTGGATGAATCATAGTATTTTTAAGAGTTGAATGATATTATGCCCCTTTTTACATGTTACGGTTAAGGACTGAACCAGAACTTTACCCTTAATGGACTGAACAACTAAATTTAGAAATTCAGAAATTAAAACTTTATAGTCTTTTTTTTTTGGTACCGGGGATGGAACTTGGGACTTTGCACTTGCGAGGCAGGCGGCAGTACCACTGAGCTAAATCCCCGGCCCTATAGTCGTTTTTAAAAACTGTATAATTGCTTATTTTAAACAAGACACATAGCCTTTTTTTAAACTCCAGTAATAAGGTTTGTGAATATGTTTGTTTCATTTCTTTAAAGTATATTAAGTTTCATGCACATTGCATTTCACTCTTCACTTTTATACTGCCATTTAGGAAATGGGATTCAAGGTAGAAGGTCTTTCATAATTTAAAAAAATTATTTGCTTTTATGTACAAATAGCATAAATTTCTGATTTATTAAAATCCTTATTAATTCATTAATATTAAGTGTTAATACTGATTGAGATTCTACTTTCTCAAGAGCTGCACTTTAAAATTGTAAACTTTATTCTTTTCACCTGTCAAAGCAGAACATGAGTAGATTTAAATATTCAAGATTTAAAAGTGTATTTCTAGAAACAAAAAATCAATAGTACTTTTTTAGTTAAAAAATATCTCCTTGTGTATCTTTTGAAAAATTCTTTCCTAGTCTCTGTTTCTAGGAGTACCTCAGTAATAACATGATGTCTGGTTCTTCATACCTACAGTATACACTACTTTAAACTCTAAGGAAATACTGCACTGAAAAACCAGTTGAAGATTTCATTAATCTCTGTAGTGTAAAAAAGAAAACACTCTGAAACAGAGATAACTAATTATAAATTCTGATAAAATGATAAGTAATCACTATGTCACTCCAACGCACACCTTAAAAATGAATAAAAGTAAATTTGAAACAATGTATTTAATTATTTGTCTATTTCTTAAATTCACCAATAATAAAATTATTTTGTTAGTAATTAGGAGCATTCTGCTATTCTACTTACCCCTTTATAATTTAATCAACCACAATCTAATGAAATGTCAGGGTATCAAAGCTTGATTCCAATTACTGAGATGTACATCAACCATAAAAATAAGCCCACTTCTTCCATAAGCAAAATTGCTAGAGTTATATGCATGGAAAAAGATATATAGCAACTGGATATTATTGGTTGCCTAAGAATGGATAGAAAAGAAGGGGAAGAGGGAGATAGGAAGAATACTAGTGATGATTTCGCTATCTCTGACATTTTTTTTAAATAAAGTAAAGTATTTGATATTAACCATTTACTTTCCATACTGTTATTACCATGGACTTTTCTTTTTTTGGTACCAGGGATCAAACTCGGGTCCTTGCGCTTGCGAGGCAGGTGGCAGAAAGAATTTTCTTATTATTATTTTCAATTCCTGATTTTTTCTTACATTTATTAAATTTTAAAGTTCATTAATGTAAGCTTCTTAAAGCCAGGCCTTCTATTCACTGTGGTATCCTCAGAGCCTAGAACAGGGTCTGGCAGATGGTTGGTGCCCAGTGAATACTTGATGAGTTGCATGAATGAATACACCCAAAAACCACAAGTGATGTTTTAGAGATTATACTGGAGACCTCCGCGATAGGTTCCAGTCTCCTGCCCAGTGTGTGACACAGGGTTGAAGAAAGACTCAAAGACAGAATTAAAAAAAAAAGTCGGAAGTCACGATGGCCAGTGCTGAGCAACCAGCAAAGACCCTGGTCAGTCCAAGTCACTGATTTTTTTATTGGTGATTAAATTGGGATAAAGGGGAAATATGTGCAGTTGTGCAGTTGCTATGGATATTATTGCCAGCAAGGCTTGGAAAAGAAAAGACAAAGCATTCTCAAATTAGGAACAGAATAGACAAAATATAGGGTTGTAATTAGAACCTTGTCCCTCGAGTTAAGAAGGTTTTAGTCGTGGGAATGGAATTTAGGTGTGAGTTACTCTGACCTAGGCTACTATATTATCTCATATTGAGCCCCAAGCTTCACGGGCCATTCGTCTGATCTCTGCTGTGGCTGTTAGCAGGCAGGTCATGCTAACCTGTGCACTACTACAGTACTTTTTTTTTTTTTTTTTTAACTACAGTACTTTTGAGGTGCTTCTGTGAGTCACATAAGCTTTAGTTGCTTCTTAAAATGAGCTAATTGTGGGGTTAACTCTTTATAGCCTGCACTGCTTATAACCTGCTTTGGGCATAATCAGTAAAGTGGTTCCCCACAGATTCACACAACCAAAGTAGTCATAGATTCAGGGCTAAAAATTGCAGCTGATTCTCAGTTTAGTATTCTATTACAAGCTAAGCTTTCACACAAATTGTTTCCATTAGTTTAGTTTTCCTTTACTCCTAGTCAATTCTAACTTCTTCTCAATTTACTTCTTGCAAGCGATTGCAAGTGATATCATATTTTAGTATTCATTACAGCCTCCTCTAAGCTTCTAGGTTACCTCCACATACATATATAATGGGTTAAATTAACCTATCACTTCTTTTGAGTGGCAAATTTAAGATCAAAGACTGGGTCTCTCTGCCATTTTGTTGGTTGCTTGTTTTATTTTTCAGCCATCCTTGTCCCTCAGAACAATTGTACCCAGAACACCTTTATCTGAGTAGAGGAGATTGTTGACTGATTGCCCAATCTCCAAGTTGTCTTTTAGCTCATTTCTTAAGAAGTCACAGACATACAATTAAAGTTATTTTTGTCAGATTAGTAAAGAACTACTTCAAATTTACTTGCTGTTTTTGTGATAGTTGAAACAAACAGAAAAATGAAAAATTCAAGATTTCTCCTGCTCTTGCTCTCTGCACTAGCTTTCAACACAAAGTTGTAGTCTTGTGGATTTAAGTGATTAGTTATCACTGTGCAATTTAAAAGAAAAATGAAAAAAATCAGTGTTAGTCTGTTTGATTCTGAAACCACCTTGAATTAAGATGCTCTGCAAAGAGAACTAGTATTGTGTTAAACCATTAACAAAAACTAAGAAGTGATCCACGATATCATTGTTTGAATTTTACTCAGTAAGAACACCATTGTACTGTTTGTGAATGTATTGCATTATTTTAGTTGAATAGTGCAATTGGTGGAGAACTTTAATCCATTTAGTAGTCTTATGTGTATAAGTATTTTATTATAGTTTCTTTGCCTTAAAATAGTCCTCATTATATGTAAGAGAGGCTGTTACCAAGATTAATAAACTATCGGTGAATGAGACACCAAGAGATTGCCATACTTTTATAAACATATATAATTAACTGTTAGTGAACCATTAGCCTTTACATTTAGAGCTCAAAGGAGAAAAGCTAGAAATACTGTATCCATGAAATAATAAGTTTCTCTAAAACATGAAATATTTATATAAGCCAAAGAAATCTTGGTATTATTATAATTCTCCAGATATTATTATTCTCCATTTTAAAAATTTTAAATGTACAAGTCAATTTAATCTCAAAATTGATTAGAGGTACTGAAGTATGAACCAGGCTTATGCCAGATACAACAGTACAAGTAATATGTAATTTTACAAGGTACTGATTTAATACTTTTCCATTTATAAAATTACAAAATAAAAACTTTTAGTCTTTTCATCAAAGAAAGAGATGATATCAGTGAAATATATTTAGGTTTTTGGACAGATTCTGCAAGCAAACCATAGTACTATAATATAAATTAAATTAATGTACTTTTATTTTTTGTTTGTTGAATTAGAAACTTTTTAAATTTTATTTTATTTTATTATTTATTTATTTATTTTTTGGTACCGGGGATTGAACTCCAGTCCTTGCGCTTGCACAGCAGGCAGCAAAACCACTGAGCTAAATCCCCAGCCCTTAGAGACTTTTTAAAAATGACTCTCCTCACATCCTAAATGATTAGCATTCCTTGCCTAAGTGTGTTTATTCTTTTGATGTTTACTCCCTGAGTTAACTAGGTTTTAGTCATTGAAGATATTTTGGCATATTGTAGAGACAGAATGTCTGTGATGATGTCAATAAGGTTTTTTGGGGAATGGGACAGGAGAAGGGTAAATTGATCACTAACTCTCAGAGGAGTTGATTGAAATACCTTAAACATATTAAGGTTAACTTTCTAGTAGTTACATTTTTCTTAGGGAAGGAGTGAGCCTAGTAAAATAAATGTTTGCATTGGTTTTTTACAAATTACTTTGACAAAGCACTAAGATTTGGAGGGAGGCTCTTATGGACTAAATGCTGTTTTCCCCACAAATTTCATAGGTTTTATCCTAACCCCATTGTAAGGGTATTCAGAAGGGGACTTTTGGAGGTGATTTTGTCATGAAGGTGGAGTCCTGGTGACTAGGAATAGTGCCCTTATAAAAGAAGGCCCTGCCTCATGCTTCTATTCTGTGAAGACTTAATGGGAAAACAGCTGTCTCCAGAGGCTCTCACTAGACCAAAATCTGTTGCAACTTTGATCTTGGATTTCCCAGTTTCCAGAACCTACCTAGTTTGTGGAATTTTGTTACAACAGCTAGAACTAATACAGGGGGAAAATAAATATTCTTCCAAAATCTTAGGTAATTGCAAATCATTCTCCCTAGCTATTTATAACAATACTGTACTGTTAAAGTATTCAGTTCAGTTTAATAAATATTTATTGAGTACCTATGATTTGACATCAGTGTTTTATTAATATAAGATAGAAGAGGGCCGGGAATTTAGCTCAATGATTTCGCCGCCTGCTGCGCAAGTGCAAGGACCCAAGTTCAATCCCTGGTACCAAAAAAAAAAAAGATATAAGAAATTCACTATTAAGGTTCCATATAGTAAGGAAGTAAGTAAAGCAATAGTTTGTATAATAATATTGTTCTCATAATATTTAACAAATATTGACCAGTAAAAATGAAATGCTCCTAAGTTTTGTTTAGGTTTTAAATTTTTATTGATGTAAAGAAGCCAAAGGTAGATCCAAGTCTCATTTCTATATTAAATCTTATAAATACAGATCAAGCTAACTCATTATTGAAGGCTGAAACAAAAATATGCTGTAATTTTGACCAATAGTATTTGGTTTTTAGGCTCATTGCTTAATTTAAATTTTAATGTAAATCACCAAAGAAATCAGGTACAGTGGCTCATGCCTGTGATTCTAGCATTCTGGGAGGCTGAGGCAAGAGGATCACAAGTTGAGTTCAACCCTAAGTCACTTGGTGACTTAGCAATATGCTTTCTTAAAATAGAAAATAAAAAGGGTGGGGGACTGGTTATATAGCTCAGTGTGATGGCCTTGTGTTCATTCTCCAGGACTGGGGAAAAAAAAAATCACACAAGAATGCCTGAAAACAAAATAGTACAAAAATATTCTATAAGCCCAAGAAAGATGCAATTCTTAATTAGTTTTCTTTCCTTTCTTTTTTTGGGGGGGGGCGCTTTTTGATCTAGAATCTCACTTTGTAGTCCAGGCTGACCTTGAACTTGGCTATGTAGACTAGGCTGGCTTCAAACTTGTGATCTTTCTTCCTTAGCCCCTGCAGTGCTGGGATTACACATGTATACCACCATTCCTGACCTTGCTGTCTTTTTTAAAAAAGGCATTTGAAGATGTATTAGTTTTCTCCCCCTGCTGTAACAAATAACCACAACCTAGTTGCTTAAAACAACAGAAATGCATTGTCTCATACTTTTGGAATCTAAATGTCTGAAATTAGTGTTGGCAGGGCATTCTTCTGCTAAAGCTTCTATAGATGACTCCTTCCTTGCCTCTTCGAGCTTTTGTGGCTTAAGATTCTTTGGTTTATACCTACATCACTTCGGTCCTTTTCTCTATCTTTACATAATCGTCTTCCCTCTATGTTTCTGAATTTCCTCTTTTTTCATATTTCCTCATTTTACAGGTACACTAGCCCTTGGATTTAGGGCTCACCTAATCTAGTATAACCAGCCTCCTCTTAAGTATTTACATCTATAAGACCTTATTTCCAAGTAAGATCACATTGTGAAATTGTGAGTAGACAAATTTGGGGGCACATTTTTCAAGGCACTACATGGGAAATGGAAGTAGTAGGAGTATAAAAGGGATAAAATGGTTTTCTCTGCTATCTGTCCATAGTTTTCTGCCTTCTATTCCTTAGTGGATTTAGATATGTTAGAGTGTAACCTCCATGCCTATATACTCATTCTTTTTAAGATATTTAATCTCTCTAACCTGACTTATGCTTCTTTTCTCTCAAAAGTTTCCTATTATGGGACATGAGTAAGAGAGACGTAGAATTTTGAATATTTGCTGTTCATCATAGGGGAAATTAAAATTTACTTTTATGCTTCTTTTGTATTTCAGAATTTGGAAAACTAGAAACAGAAATTACTGAGGCTGCTATACTATAGGTGTAGCACTCAGAGAATGTAGCCAATAAGCTTAACTATAACCAGAATCTAAAGAATACAGTCATCTTTTGTCATGATAAATTTTGTGTATGATCTGTTGCCTGTTAATTTCCCTATGAGTTTTAAAATTATAAACTATTTTTAGTGAAAAAAGAAATAGTATGATAAATGGACTTTATCAACAAAGCTTACTTGTAATTTATTTAAAAAATTATCCTTAATTTTTTATTTTAAGTAGTAAAATTGAAATATTCATGCATATCAGAAAAGTTTTTTAAAAATAACTATATATTAATAAACACAGTGTTATTTCTGTGACAATAAATGTTATCCAAGTTAGAAATTTTAAGAATTTTATCATCATCTTTCAAGACAATAAAGGATACACTGAAGTCTAAAGTGTTATATTTCCAAGGAATGATGGATGAGATTCTTGCCTGTGAGCAGCTATTGGTTAATTAGATACGAGGAAGGCCTCGCAGGTTAATAGACTAAGGAAGATACTGAGGAGGCAAAAGACTCAGGCACATACTCTACCTGGCTTATAATTCAGTTTGGGTTAACCCTGGTGGCAAAAGAGTACATATGTGGATTATAATAATATGGAATATAATTTAAACCCTTTTCTATGAATACACACCCTGTAATTTCAATCTTGTAGTTAGGATGTTAGAGTGATCTTTGTCCTTTTTTGGGTAAGGAGGGAGAGAGACAGAAAATGGGAAGGGGTTTCGAATCAAGGACTTCTACCAAACAGATTGTAATGTTTGTAAATGCAGATAATATAGCGACATTTCTTATTCAAATATTAGAAAATACCTATCTAGCCCCAGAATTCCTCAGGTTTCACAGAAGAAAGAAGAAATAATTTTCATACCTATAAAGATTACATTTATAATAATATTAATAGTCATTAAGTTTACAAAACCCTTTTTTAGCTTAAAAAGTGTTTTGAATCGAGGTAACAAACAGTGCATTAAATTCATAGCTCCTCGTATCTCATGTAATAATAGAAAATTAGTATGTTAACTTGTTTTTCTATTGAATTGGGATACTCAGATGTCCTTGACAGTGGTCAGATTTCTGCTTTACATGGGGTTGTGTCATTAAAGACAGGATACACGTATTGTGCTGAATGCCAAGAGATAGGAGTTCAAATCTGTGCTCTGCTGTCAACTCCCTTACTTGGGCTGAATAGCAAAATCTAACAGATGTTTCAAAAGATCTTTAAAGGTAATGGCTTAAAATAGAAGATCTCAATTTTTTCAGTGAGGAAATTCTTCCATTGTACCTTTATTTAAACTGACAAATTAAAGGTGTCTACTATATTATCATTGGCCAGAATTGTATTGTCTACTGCTACATGAATATCTTCGTGATAATAAAAGTAAAACATTCCCTTTTTATGATCTACTTTTTAAATTATGTTGATTTAGGAATGAATAACCCAACTTGACATTATATTGATTTTAGGAGATGCCTTTTCAATACTTTGTGAGGCTTGTACCCATAAATTCTTTGATTATTTCCTAGGAGCCTTTAATTAAATTAAAAATGAAAAATTCTCTGTGTGTGTTAATTAGGCTGTTAACATATGTTCTTGGTTTCCAATGCTATAATAATTTATCTGTATTTGGAATTACTGACTAAATATCTGATATAAATAAGTGATTTAAAATAAAGACTAAGCTGGGTACATGGATAGACGCACATCCATAGTCCCAGCTACTGGAGACGTGGAGGCAGAAGATTCAAGACCAGCATGGGCAACATAGTGAGACCCTGTCTCAATAAATATCATTAGATCAATTTTAAGACAACTTTTAGGTGATTTCTAAAAGTTTATTTGTGTGAATCTCTAATGAAAGTACTATTTGTAATAAGTTACTTGTATTCTTGAATATCTGGGTGATTTGGACTACATAGAAAGTTCAGGCCAACGTGGACTATTAGCAAGACCCTGTCTCAAAACAATAACAACAAAAAGAAACATGCTGATATTTCATATATCTCTTTTATTGTTAATCACTGCAAGTATATGACCCAAATTAATAATTTAACAGTAATAAAATAAAATTAAAGTATTAATGACCACATCTTCAATTCACCTAATTCATATTTTGTATGTTAAAGTTCAAAAGAATTAAATAATTAATTAAAAATCATGAGGAAGTCTAGACTCAGAAATTTTAAAAGATTTGATTTTGGACATATGTAGACCTAAGAAGAAAGAGAACTAAAAATTACCTTTTAGGATTGTTACCCAACATTCTCTCCATTATACTAATACTTTGTTAAGATAATGGCAACTGCCTTCAAAAAAATAAAATAGCTATCTTTTGAGTCTGGGTAATATATATATATAAAAAATTGTGTTTCATAACAAACATAAATGACTTTAATAAGTTTTGTTGTCTCAGATATCTCAGGATATTTGGAAGAATTCCTACAAATTTGAATTTTTAAAATTATACAATATTCAACTGGGACAGAATCATATTCAGAAATTAGTAATAGAATCATAGAGTTGAAAAGAATTTTGAGTGACCGTGAATACTAACTTGTCTCTTGGGTAGTATCAGAATTAAAAAGTATGGAAGATTTTTGGGCCAGGGATTTAGCTCAGTGGTTTCGCCACCTGCTGCGCAAGCGCAAGGACCCAAATTTGATCCCTGGTACCAAAAAAAAAAAAAAAAAAGTATGGAAGATTTTTATATATAGTACAAACCTGTTTCATGTTGTTTCTTGAAATCATTTATCTGGCTGTAAAAAGAGAGTCATTTATTAACTAATGAGAACAATATGTAACTACTTTGTTGTAAATTTAATCAAAAAATATTTAAAGCAACCACTAATATGCATATTTTTAGGCAACACCTAATTTATGTAAATCTATATTTTAAAAATTTGTTCAGCATACAAAAAAAGTGTTTCCTTAAAATATTTTAGTTTCTCAGGGTAATCCACACAATCATATTTAACTCACAATATGACATATCATAAGAATAGTCTCCTAATTCTCATCAATTCTAGTTTTCAATGCCAGGCACACAGCTTCTTTGGTTAAACATCTGAACTTCAACTTGAACACTTGCTACACTAGACCATAAAAGGAGATATAGGTAGATAATTATTTCAGAATGGGGAAAGGAAGGAGAAAGATGTCCTTAATGGCTACTAAGAGGAGAGAAAGGGTTCTAAGAAACAAAGGATTCTTATTTAATTTTTGCCAGAAGTGAAAATAAAATACTTCATAAGGACTGCCATTCTTTTGAGTGTCTGCAGCATCGGGCTAGAGCTGCCATTAGAGATTTGCTCTAGTGTGTGTCTGTTATATATAGGAGGCTTTAAAAACCCTTCTCCATGGAGATAGACCTGTTCTGAGACTTGCAACTCATTAGAAAACTAGCCTCAAACTAAAACTCTCCATGGTCCTCAGGTAAATTGCAACACATTTAGTTGCACAGCTCTGAAACTGTTCCATTTGAATAAAACAGTAACAGGTTTTTAAGCAAGTTAGATTTGGGGGAGTATTTTAAGGAAATTCAATGAAAATTGGTATTGTTTTCCTAGTAGAGAAATCTTACAATAACAGAATTTACTGTATCTGTCAATTTGAATAAAATTATACTTGCCTTAAATTTTATTTGCATTTGTTTCTTTGCCTGTTTTCTTGTGGAAATTTTAATGAGCAATGAAATGACCAAAAGCTGGACAGCCAAGGGGCGGAAAATAAAGATAATCTAAGACATCCTTAATTTTCATCAGTATAATAAAAGCTGTGCTGTACTAGGGATAATGCAAAGAACATTCAAATTAGTTGAAGCAGTTTAAAATTTAGACTTTCCACTGTTAAGAGAAGAAATATACTGCTGTGTATTACATGTATATGATGATTTTCGATCATAAAATATTTAATTGTATATGTATATAGTATATACTTAAATATACTACTTTTAAAGTAAGTGTATTACTTATAAATGCTGTTATGAAATTATGTAGTTACTATGTAAACTACTTAAATGAATTGATCATTTAAGCAGAATTTTTTATAATGTGTCATGTTTTATTCACCCATTTTCTTTATAATTGACTTTTATTTTAAAACCTCTCTGAATCATTATTATAACCAGAGATAATTAAAATTAAAATAATTCATTTTGGTGGACTATATTTCTCTGAACTCTCCATTTCTATCCCTATTTCCAATTAAACTTTCTCTAAAAGTTAGAAGACTAGTTCATTTTAATTCCTACAGATACCCAAGGGGAAATTTCTTGTGTGGACTTTTGGATTTCAAGGGATATTTTTACCTTGCAAGTAAATTATAGAGGGTAGTTCTCCATTCTTTCTAGTACCTTGAAATTTTTGTATTTATTCTTCGTAAGTGTAACTATAATTGACTTTTTCTCATCTTTAAGTTTGCATTTTTAAGTTTATATTTTGTTGATTATTATAGCAAGAAGTGTGGTACACTTTTTCAAACCTTACCTCCCTAATTTATAATTTTATCTTTTTCCAGTTTATGATCTTTGCTCTAATCTTCATCAGTCTTTCTTTTGCTTTTCTCAGATATAATTATTGCTATTAATATATTACTGAATACAGCCTTGTCTACATTCCATGTGTGGGTGTTTTTTGAAATCATTATTTGGTGTGTATTTTTTAACTGCATATTTTATTCTCTAAACATTTTTACTTTTTTATTTAGAAGTGTATAAGCTTAACTGAAATCATAAAATGTGGCTTGGAAATGTTAGGCTTTAATGAATTGATTGAGATTTTATTTGTATCTTAGATAGTGATCTTCAAACTCTTTGCTTATATACTACTAAAAGAATTTTGATAAACACCCTCTTGTATGCAGTACCCCACCTAGCTCTGCTTGGTCTCTTTGAAATTCAGAGTTTCATTCCACTTTCTCTAGGATGCTTCATTTTAAAGTAATATGCCTTTATTCTTCAAAGTTCTTTTGTTCCATTTGTCTACCTTTCTGCAATAAGCACAATATATATGTATATAGGTGTGTGTATATATATATATATATTTTTTTTTTTTTGGTTCTGGTACTGGGGATTGAACTCAGAACCTTGCACTTGCCAGGCAGGTGTGGTGCCACTGAGCTAAATCCTTGGCCCTCAATATATAAATTTTTTAAAGTCATATGTATATAAATTTTTATTTTAAAAATGTCCTATAGGTCAAAGTTCTAACAGAAACAAACAATCTGCTTTATATTTTATTTATTTATTTGTTTGTTTGGTAATTTAAGACAGAGTCTCACTATGTAATTCAGACTGGCCTTGAGCTCACCACATAGCGTAGGTTGGCCTTGAACTTGTGGTGATCCTTCTGCCTCTGGCTCTCAAGTGCTAGGATTCCGAGCATGTGCACCCATGGCCAGCTAAAATTTAAATATAATTATAATCAATAGATACATGGTCCAAAAACACATTCTAATAAAAATATTTATTATAAAGCTATTGTAAAAAAAAAGCTATTGTAAATTTATCTCTTCATGATGTTAAGTGATGTTTATAATGTTTTGTTTAAAGGAGAAACAGTTACATTTTTCATCATTTGTTAATTTGTTTTCCTGGAGTAGGGCATTTCCTCATAGTAAGTTTCTAGCTAGTTATCTTTTCTTAGAATAAAGAAAAAAATCTGTTATGTAGATACCACTTCAGCAAATCACTGACAGGGCCTGAAAAGAATTTTGTTCAAAACTGTTCAGGCTTTCATATCCCTTAGAAATCTTTTCCTTATTCCCAGAATCACAGGATGCCACGTCTAGAAGACCACTGATCAAGACATGATATATTTTTATGAATAAGTATTGTACATTATGATCATTGATATTCTCTAAAGGTGTGTGTGTGTGTGTGTGTGTGTGTGTGTGTGTTTGTATGTGTGGTGTCTGTGTCCGTCCATCCGTCACTGACTCTTGCATTTTAAATGTAAGAAGTATTCTTGGAGGCTAACCAGGTACCATGGTAACCAGACATTGTGGCAACTTAAATATCTCCCCCTCTGGACACTATTTCCAAACAGTCTCAGGCATGTAGAACTATCACTAGTTGAGAGTCACTGATTTAAATTTCCAACATCCTTTTTTTAAACCTGTTTGCTTTTTGAAAGTTTTAAAAGACTTGATAAGTTGTTAAAAGTCTTCCACTATAATTTTCTATTCATATTTTGTGTTTCTTACTATTTTGTTCTATTTGATATGTAGAGTTCATGTGTAGTATATTTTCATTGTATACTGTGACTCTCCTAGATCTTTTTTATTCAAATGAATGCTTTTTTTCACATCATAGATTCTGCTTTATTTGATATCAATATTGTATTTCTTGCTTTCTTTTTAATTGAACTTGCCTCATTTATTCATGCCTTACGTTTTACAAATAACCTTTCCATTATAGCTGCTTCCTAACTAACCTTTTTGGTCCTCATGTGCACAGTGGGTTGCAACAAATGTTGTCCCATCTCTTTTAGACCATCCCCTATCTACAGACCTCAGCTCTTATTAAAACATTAGTTATATGTAATGAAGATTTCCCCTGTGTAAGTTCTGTAATACTGCAAAGGTTTCTCAGGATTATTCTGTTCAAGTTTGTTGACAGTACCTTCCAGCTGGTCACAACTACAGTCCATATAGCAGACATGCCTTGCCAAGTTGAGGCCAGCAAACCCTATTAGACAATAAAAATGCAAGAGACAGAGAACGTGTTTGCTGTGGGTTCAGGGGTTTTCACTGGAATGGAGTGAAGCCCCAAACTGACTCAAACTCGCAGATTTATTGAGGACCAACAAAGGCAATAGAGTTTTCTTGAGCACAGATGTTTGTTTTAGGGAGCAAGGCAGACAAGCAAGGCATGGTGATAGTTTGGCTAAATAATTAATTTTTGTCTGACTGTCCCCTTGGGAGCTTCCTTGTTTACCCAGAAAGGCCTGTCTCTGCCCGATGTGGCAGAACATCCCTTCTTCAAGACATATTTGGACTGAAGTTAGCAGTCTTCCGCTCTCCGAGTCAACTGGAGCAGGAATTAACCTATTGAGTGTCACAAGGGACTCCACAATTCCTCCCCTATTTTTGGAATGCAGTGGATTTCTTTGTGGTGCGTTAGCCTTGATTTAATATGCTTTAGTTATTTCAGTTCTTAATAGGTGAGGGGAAAATTATTAGATGGATGCCTATGTTGTTTTATTTGAATGTTGTTTAGTTTTTACAATTCTATTTTTTAAATATCTCAGTGATTGTCAAATTATGTAAACACAGCATCCTGGAAAGCAGTGTCTTAGTTGGTTTTCTGCTACTATAAGTTTATTTAGTCCTGGTTCTGAAGATTTGGAAGTCCACGATCGAATGGCCCAATCTGATAAAGGCCTTTTTGCATTATAACATGGTAGAAGGCGTCAATCACATAGTGAGACAACTAGAGAGGGGAAGAGGGAGAAAGAGAGAGAATGGGGAAGGGAAGGGAGAAGATATGAAATTCCCCCCTCTTATGACTAAGGCACTGACACCATAATGGCTGTAATCCATTCATGGGATTAACGTCCCTGTAACCTAATCACCTCTTAAAGGACCCAACTCTGAATACCATTATACTGGCAATTAAATTTCAACATGAGTTTTGGAGATAATTTTCAACTCACAGCAAATAGTGTGGGAAATGGCTATCATTTGTGTACTATATATTATTTATTTAAAACTAGTTATTCTTGTCAGGTGTGGTGGGACACACCTGTGTTCCCTGCACTCTGGGAGGCTGAGGCAGAAAGATTGCAACTTCAAGCCCACATTGGGCAACTTAACAAGATCCTGTCTCAAAATTTTAAAAAAAATATTTTTTCAAGGGCTAGGGTTGTAACTGTGCAAAGGCCCTGGGTTCAATCCCTAGTACTGCAAAACAAAACAAAAAACTCTCTCTTTTGATCTGGGTTAGTTTTATGAAAGCATAAATATTCAACAGTATTATTTGATGGAAGTTTTAGTGAACACATCATTTATGATAAGGGATATGTTTTCACATATTTAATGTTAGACTGAAATGCCATGGTAGTAGAGGAAATTTGGAAAGCATTTTGAAGTTCTTAAAAGATTGATACTTTAGTGGCTTACATTATTAACAACTTTAACATCTCTACATCCATACACATACTTCTTTATTGAGTTCATAAGTTAACATGTGAAAATGACAAGTAATAGTAAACCTAAATTTGGGGATTTAATCTTTGCTGACTAATTTATCAGATGTTTTACCCTCCTCTAGTCACAGATGGTTTCAATATCTGTCCCTATTGCACAATCACTCAGATGTGTCCATCTCTATTGGATAAATAGTAATTCTGTATCCCTCAAGTGGCTATGATAATTGGATTCCAAAAGAGAATTTAAGCTTTGTAGGCACTGTCCTATTCAAAATTTGATCTCCATATTCCAGTCCCTCTAGTACATTCAAATGTATTCCAGCTCAAGAGAAATACATGGGATGGTACTATTTTGTGTAAATTACCTAGAATAAATTTTGTGGGGAAGCCCTAAGTATAACCTCTTTGCTTTCTAAAAATGACATTTAACATTCCAAAATAAGTCCCTAGTGATATTACTTGACTCACTCCAAAGTGAATTGCACTTGATTAAGTGATGTCTCATGTAATAGGCCTTGAACTCACAGGAGTGGTGAACCTATGGCATGAATGCTGCAGCACGTTGTTTGTTATGGCCGAAAGCTCCAAATGATTCGCCATCCGCTGCTGACTTCGAATTCGCAATGATACTTCTGAGTGCTGAGATTACAGGCATGCACCACTATCCCCAACTAAAGCCACATTTCTTCAGATACCACATGTATGAGTTCATTTGTTTAATTGGTATGAAATTTAGGGGAAAATACATTTGCAAAACTTATTTTTAGAAGTTTCTTATTATGAGATATATTTAATGATAGTGCAATAAAACCATCAGCATGATAGTTTTTTGTTTGTTTGTTTTTTGTTAGTGCTGGGTATAGAACCAAGGGCTTTCCTCATGGTAGGTTAACATAATTTGAACAGTGATTTGTTTAATACTCAAATTATTATTTTTATTTAATACGTATTTTGCACCTCAGAAAGTGAACTTATGGTCAAAATTAAATTACTTTAACGAAATATTTGTGAAGAGAGCAAAATTTTTTTATGTATCTTTGCACTTTTAGCTCAATTCATTTCCTTTCAATAAAGTTTCTTTGCTATTTGGATTTGACTGACAACTGATTTCTAATGTTTCTTCTCAGTGAGTAATTATAAGTATATTGCTATGAAGTTTCAGTGTTTCAGTTGTTAGGAGGATCTTTTTCCTTTGTTTAAACTTTTTTTTCCCTCTTTGGTCCTATAGATTGAACCCAGGTTTATAGTGAGCTACATCCCCAGCCCTTTTCATTTTTAAATTTTGAGATCGGCTTTCAGTGAATTGCCCAGGGTGGGTTCAAACTTTGATCCTTCTGCTTCTGATCCTCTCAGAGTACTAGGGTAACAGGATGCAGCACCTGCCCTGCTAGGAGTTTCTTAATTCTGATAAATTTCCTAAAAATTTTCCAAGCAGAAAATAAAAATTGTCTCTAACAGAAGATAGCCACTATCTATGGCAAAGTAACAGTGAAGAAAAAAATATTTGTGAGGTATTTTCTACTAGAATATTAGTTTCAATCACTACCTGATAGTGAATATTCTCATTTTTAGTAGTGATCTTGTCTGCTGCTTTTATAAATACAGTTATTAAAATCTGTGCTTTTAATTGATCATTTTCTTCAAAAAATCTTTGACGTGGTGAAAACCTTTAATCACTTCATACTTTAGAACCTTAGAAATGAGTAGGCAGTTGTATAAGAATTATGCCACTTTGTAATGTAGAGCATGTCCTATCTGAATTTCCTCTGCCAGAAGGAAATGTAAATATGCTGTGACTACACTGTCTTCTATCTTTTGACATAATCAGCCTCCAACAATTAGTGAGATCCAGGGAAAGAAGAGTCTGGTAGCCACGTGTATCATGAAAAAATAAACAAACAGAAATACTAAGCATACAATTTGTTTCTTACAATCAGAGCTCCTAAAGCATAGAAATAGAAAAGAATGATCTGCCTAGGGTCTTTCCTGCCTGCTTCCTGAATCCCTCCTCCAGTGACTTTCTGTCAACATTTCTATCTTTTATTTGGGTCATATCTCTGTTGTATTCTGTGATTTTTTTCTAAGACAAGCTCTATGAATGAATTACATTAGTTTCTAACTTTATACTTTTTAAAAATACAGCATAAACTGCTTAACAAATTTTATGAGATGCAACGAATCATGTCTGAGATATGCAGATAAATTAATAGTTCTGTATTTTCAACACCCATTTTTAATAAATAAATAGGAACATTTTTATACTGTCAAATCATTATTCTGATTATGGGCACTGAATAGTGAGAAATTAAGCAAAACATAAATAAAATCATGCAGATCTTCTGGATAATACCTAGAGAGGACCTATGACTAATTTGGTACAAAGCAGAACAAAAGTTAACTTAGTTAGAAATTTTGTATTTTTTTTTGTCATACCAGTTGTAAATTTTATACATGGTAATAACTCCTTCCAAAAATATCTGAACTTTCTCTTTTTTCTTCTGATGGGGATCAAATCCAGATCCCTGCACAGGCTCATCAGTCTGAATACTGGTTTGCAGTACTTGTTTCTGTGGAATTTAAACATCTTTACTATTTTATTTGAGTTTTGAATTTAGAAAATATTAAGTTACTTTTATAATAGTGAAAATTATCATTTGTAGTATTGAAAATATGTTACAGTATTCTATTTATAAATGCACGCTAAAAGTAACCAATCTAATAAAATTACTAGTCAAATTTTGTCTGTTGACATATAGACAAAATTTACTGTATATTTCCTTTTTTGAATGGCTATTTTAGTGCCATTTAAGCATTAATGGTTGCTCTCTGTTTTGCTATCATTCATAATGCTCACGTTGTTCTTATACTTTTATAGCAAATCAAATTTAAACTTCATATTTAGAGTATCATTCTATTTAGTAATTGATTTGTAAAGAAATGTGGCATGTGATGTAAAATTTTACTGCTCCATTTTTAAAAGAATTTTTTATAACTCCCGTCATGCGTCTTCCAAACCACAGGTCTTCATCTTCCTCCAGTGACTTAACTCTTTGCCACTAGAGGGCAGTAAAAAAATTGATTTGGTTAATAAACATAATGTGGCGCGCTTTTTTCAGGCTTTTACACCGTTTTTCTACACTATCACCCTGAACAGTTAGTTTACTTAGATGTCTTCTTTTCAACAATAAAGGTAACACATAATCCTGAGTAAAATTTATCTTCCTATCTTCACAGTCTGTAATTTTACATCTTCCTTTCTTGTTAGCTGTACTAGACAAAATGTTATTTAATCACGCCGTTTCCAGAAATTCATTTTAAAATGCTTTGTTTTATTAAGTTGGAGATTATTTTAGGAAAGGGAGACCTTTATGATTGACGATTGTTGGTTAATTTTTTTTGATAGATTCTTATTTGGCTCATTTTATCTGTTTACATATTTTACTCAAAGAAAGTCTTAAATTGTCTTCCAGTGTTATTGAAAATCAGAGTTACAAGCTAAAAAACTCAGTAAAATAATTTTTGAGGCCAATAGTTATACACATTTTCAAATAATTTAATATAGGGAACGTTCAGGTTAGTTTCTCGCTAGACGTAGAAATATATATACTCTGATAGCTTGGTAAGTTGAACATCTCTATAATTTTCAGAAGTGGATGTAATTACTGAGGAATAGAAATTACTTGAGGGATAGAACTGTTAAAATTTTCTATTGATACTGTATACATTAATAGTAATAATTAATTTAGTCCTGTGCTGAAATATCAAAGGCCACTTTTCAGAATTTGTGAGGCTGTTTTTATATCATTTAAACTTACCTTTTGTTTAATTTTATACAATCAAATTCATTAATTTGGAAGTTATAAATATATTTATTATAGTCAGCTTATTACTCCCAAAACACTATTGCATCAACTCAAGCTTATGAATGCGTAATTACTAAATTTAAAATTGTTAGTGTCTTGTTAAAAAAGCAAGGCTTATGATATTGAATGTGCAATTTTGGAGAAATGAGGAATGCCATTTGTTTTTATTAAACTGGGATTTGAATGTTTGAAGAATGCATTGAGGGAGGCATTTCTTCAGAAACTGAGGTAATAATCTTCATTTGCAGGGTTGAAAATATTATTTTTACAGTACTTGCATTCTTCATAAAGAAACATAGGCATTCATGTTTGATAGAAATATTTTTATGTGTCTACTGCTAAATTGATTTTTGTCATTTTTCATTGTATGGAGAATTTTACATAACGTGCAAAATTGGAAGAAAAAATTTATCTAAATGGTGTATCTTTGTGATGAAAATAGTAATTGAAATATTGGTATTAGTGAGTGAAATACTATTATATTGATTTAAAATTTCCAATACGTAAATAA
>NW_004624769.1:13260645-13306194 GCF_000247695.1 Heterocephalus glaber
TCCTTTCCCCTATCCCTCCCATTTCCCCTATTCCTTTGGACCTTTTCTTCCTATTTCACAATATCAGTTATACATTTTGATCCTTATTTACACTTTTAGTTTTTCACACCAGAGAAACTATTCGGTATTTACACATGTGTGTCCTATTTATTTCACTTTAGAGTATGGCCTCAATGTGCATCCACTTGGCTATAAATGTCTCTAGTTTCTCATTCTTTATGGCTGAGTAGTACTCCATTTTATAACAAAACCACATCTTCTTTATCCAGTCTCCAGTTGATGGGCAATTGGGCTGTTTCCAAGTTTGAGCTATTACAAACTGTGGCGCTATAAACATGGGCGAGCATATACCACTGTGGTATGATTCTTTTAATTCTTTGGGAAAGATCGCCAGCAGAGGAATTGCTGGGTCAAATATGACTTCCAATCCTAGTTGTTTGAGGTATCTCCATATTGATTTCCACAGTAGTTGCACCAGTCTGCACTCCCACCAACAATGAAGAAGGGTTCCTTTCTCCCCACAACCCCGCCAGCACTTGTTATTGGTTGATTTCTTGATAGCAGCCAGTAATGACATTTTCAGATGGCATAATAACATTGTTATTGTCTACATGCTTATAAATCTTTGCAGTGGAAATAGTAGATGGTAGGAATAAAGGCAGATGTACATTAGTATGTGTGTATATGTTTAACACTACATTTATCCAGACACAAGATGTACATTAGTGTGTGTGTATGTGTTTAATACTACATTTATCCAGAACTCTTTTTCATACCAGCACTTTATGTCATATTGTCGGGCAGTAACAAACCAATTACTTGATGCTAGTTTGTCATCACAAACTAGATAATGTAATAAACTTAATATAGGTGCTCAGTTTCTCTGTTATTAAGGTTGTTTTGGCATCAGTTCTGGAGGTGATTTGACTATTATTTCTAGTAGTTGGAGAGACAGTTACCAAAACTCGAAGGAGTAATGTGCTCTCCCATACAACTCAACAAGAAATTATAGCTGAAAAGGCATATAATTATAGAAAGATTGTCAATATGTCTATTAGTATGCCTATTAAGAAGTTCATGCTTTTCTTACTAGCAGTTTATTTCTAGCATTTATCACAGTGTATAACAAATAGCAGAAAATGAGTGCTATCGGGAAACAGTGCTAACTGTTTCATATATTATGTATAGGTTAATGTGTTTAATCCTAACAACCCTATAA
Source organism: Heterocephalus glaber (assembly GCF_000247695.1). Next base: position 13,261,865 of record NW_004624769.1, read on the forward strand.
AACAGGTTCTACTTTTTGTCACTCATTTTACAAGAATTGAATTTTAAAAAAAGATGTTAACTGGCCTAACATCACATAGCTGATCAGTTGTGGAGCTGGAGTTTGAGCTCTGTGAGAATGGTTTAGGTCAGTGGTGACTTTGGCACACAAGCTGCAGTGCACTGTTTATTAACATTGAAAGCTCTAAAAGGTTTGCCATTACTGGTTTAGGTTATGTTGTTCATTATTGTCATAGTGCTGCTTTTTTCTTCCTTTTATTTTATGAAAAAATATAAATTTCATAACAAAACAGTAAGGGGATAACAGTAGTTGATACACTATGTATTGTTATCTTCAAAGTAGTTACTCAGAGTACAAGACAATTGAAAAAAGATTCATACAAAAAATAAACAGATAATAACACAGACTTTCTTTTCATTGATCTAAGATAAACTAGTAGTATAAATGCAAAAATTAGAATATGAGTTAAAATATTTTTGAAACAATGAAATATGTAATTTGGGGAAATGTATGAACATCTTTCTACTTCCTATTTCTCCCTTGTCTATTTTGTTCTTTATTTGTGTGTGTGTGTGTGTGTATATATATATATTTTATGTAAGTGAAACCATGCAATATTTGAGCTTGTGTGTCTGACTTATTCCACTTAACATAATGTTCTCAAGTTGCATTTATTTACCTTCAAATGCTACAAGTTTATCTTTATGTGATACTGCTTCTTATACTTAGGGAATTAACCATTGCCACAGAATTTTATAGGCTTTGTTTACCTGTTTTTCCCTTTTGTAACTGGTAATATTTTACCTTATTTGTTCCATATGGATATTTTTAATATTGGAAGTTTTTAATATTATATAATTGTGCTTTGAATAAGGTTAATTTTGTTTTTATTTCTATATTATACTTGATAATATGAATATTATCATTTAATATATAGTGGCAAATTATGTAACTGCCACAAATGTCTCATGTTTCAAGACAAAGCAGAACTTTTTAGTGTTTAATTTTAACTTTAAAAATACATAATATTGTATTTTAAATATTCTGTTTTTATATCAATTCAAACACATTCAAGAACAATTTTACATGTGCTGTATAAATGAAGATAAAATATACCTTCCCTGCAGATAGTGAAGAAAATTATGGCCTAATAAAATAAATCAGTCTTTCTGCTAATGGATATGTAAATATCTTTTGCAACACTTACTACATGAATATTTTTAGGAGAAGGAAAAGTATTTATAACATTTTTCTTAATTACAAATACATCACCAAAATTGCTAATATTGGATATGAGGTATTTTTTATTGGCTCATTTGTTTTCTAAGTAGTATTAATTGATTAATTTTGAAAATAAGACTATGGCAACATTATAGAAATGAAGATTTCAGATGATTTCAAAATTACTTTTCTTCATACTCTGAAACAAAAAACATCACACATAAGTTCAGCGACATGCTATCATACACAATTTATATCCTGACCAAGCAATCAGTGTTTAATCAAGTAACTATAAATAAGTTTGTTTCACTAGAATCTTAATAAACTTTTAGTAATTGATTATTTGTTCTAGACTGGCAAATAGTGAATATAAAGGCAGAAAAAGTGGAATAGAAATTTGATGTGACTTTTAGGGGCTTTTGAAATTTGTTTTTTATTTAAAATTAGAAATTAAAATTTTTGTTCTTATTGTTGTTGCTGGTCTTTACTGTATGAGCCATTAGGATACATTGCTAAAAAAAGGAAATGCTTATTCTCAAAGTGTTCATAATCTATTTATAAATATAGTCAAGTAAACAAGAAATGTTAGGAAACGACAGGAGTTTTGACGGTGCTAATTCAGTATTAAATAGGAACACAGAAAATAGGCAAGTAACCTACCTTCAGGAGCTCCAAAGAGTTAGGTTTTTTCTTTTTTTTTTTTGGTACCGGAGAATCAAACTCGGGTCCTTGCGCTTGCGCAGCAGGCAGAGAAACCACTGAGCTAAATCCCCAGCCCTAACACAGAGTTAGTTTTTAAGCTGTGACATGAGCAATAAAATAGCATTGTCAGAGATGTTTCTGTGAGGGAATATACGTGCAGAAATCTGACCTGAACGTGGAGGGAACTGCACAGGGATTAAGGTCATTATAGTACACAGTGCAGGAGAGGAGAACCATGAAGTCCCTTTGTAATCTGAAATGAGATCTTTGGGCTCTTTTCTGGGGCTAAAAGCCACTAAAATATTTTTAAGCAGCTACTTAAAAACCATTTTAAATGAACTTTTTAAAAATTAAAAAAAATTATTCCTTGTCACATCCCATTAATAATAATAATAATTTGTGGGGGGGGGGACATCCCTGTGGAAACATTAGCTGCTGTAGTAAGTAAGCTACAGAATTTGGAAGAGCAAGGAACTACAGAAATTCTTGGATTTATTGCAGAGTTACCTCTCAATAAATTCACTGTGAGTTGAAATGCTGTTAGTTGACAATGCATTCAGTGCACCTAACCTACCAAACATAGTAACACAACATAGCAGCACTGTCAATTGTCATTGGTTTGCTGTTGTGATCATGGGGCTGACTGGGAGCTCCTGCTTGCTGCCGTTGCCCAGCATCATGAGAGGAGTGTACTGTATATCATAAGCCTGGGAAGAGTTCAAAATTTAAAGTGCATTGCAAAGTTGAAAAACTGTAAGTTGAACCGTTACAAATGGGGGTCTTTGTATTATTAATTGGCCGAATGGCTTCATCAAGTCAAGACACCTCCATTGTAGGAAGGGGGAACATGGAGTCTTTGGTTCACTGCCACTGGTGCCTGATACCATTAATAAACGATGCTATTCAAATGCAATACAATTATATCCAAGTATATTCTCATACAAATGAAAAGTTACTCTAAAAAAGAATTAGACTAATCAAAGTAAATTAGCAAAAATCTTGGTAATAAATATTTCTTGTAGGACCTAGGGACATAAAAGCCAGCGGAAAATGCAGCATTAAAGGAACTTCCTCATGCCGGGGACTTAGTTCAGTGGTTCCGCTGCCTGCCTCGCAAGCGCAAGGTCCCAAGTTCAATCCCCGGTACCAAAAAAAGGCCTCATGCTGCACTTTTATTTAGGAAGGGCACAAAGTTTCAGTCTGGACTATGTCTTAACTTCTCAGCCAAATGCCTAAGGGTGATCCACTTGAGTTCCAGGCTTGTTTTAAAGGATTTACTTTAAGATAGATGGTCTTTGTTACGCACTGACTTGCCCATAAGGAAACTGAAATTTCTAAGATGGTTTTATGACAAATCTAGTCCTTTGAGATCTTCCAGATGGTATTATTTATTTAAACTAGGCAAAACAAAATAAACAAAAGACTGTATTTCACTGTCAAGCTCATGCCCTCTCATATAATTTTCCTTTGTGTAATTCATCTGTATCACACCTTACCCTGTGTCCTGACTCTGTTCTGAATGTCAGCAATGTTAAGAGAAATCTGTAGTGCACATTTCCTTTAATTCTTGAACATAATTTCTAGAATTTGAAGAATCACTGGGGTGTGGAATACAATGTAGAAAAGAATCGGCTGCAGAAAGCCCTTTTGATAGCTACTACAAACCAATGTCATAATATAATTTCATGTTTCTTTTATCTAATGCCAGAGTATCTGTACTGAGTCCCTAATAAAATATAAAGAGCTTTTTAATTCTAAGTAGTAGTTATTATTGTTATTGTTTTGCACTGTACCTTCTCAGTCTCTTTATCTTTACTTTCAATTAACATAAAGAATGAATTAACTGTACTTAACTGCTACACAGCAAGTGTGTGCAGTTTAAAAACTGCAGTTTTGAGAAAGAATAACAAAGAGAGTAATTTCATTTTCATAATGTAAAATAATGTTCCTTTGGTATGGGCAATAAAATTAATAGAGATTCTGGTTTTACTATTTGTAATCTTAGTATACTCATTAACCATACCTCTAGAAAAAAATTGATAGGCCAATGCAGTTTAGTAAGGGCTCCATTTTTTGCTAAGCATGTTGGCTGTACATTCATGTTTTATAAAATGTAAAATGAGATTTTTCTTTACCTTCAAAAAGTTGAATATATGTAACATAGATGATAAAGGCTTGCGATATTTTTTAATTTAGGTCTAAAGGATTATTTAAACCTTTATCCTTAAGGTTAGTGGGTACACATAGTAGGTGTTCCATAAGTATTTATGAAATGCAGTAATGTAGTTTTTTAAATTATCATATAAATAGAGCCTCTAAGTGATTGGGAAAATATAACAAATTCTAGACTATAATAGGCTATAGGAAACTATATATTGATGTAACAAGTTTTAAGCTAAGGTTTGCAGGGAGTGGAGAACACATTTTCAGATGAGAAGGAAAGTGAGTATATTTTGGATAAGATGGCAAATGTAAAGACAAAGATAATAATGACTAATTGCTCCCAGTTAATGACCAAGAGATCTGAAACACATGGATAATGATAGGAGAGAATATGTTGACAACTACGAAGAAACAAGATTTACAACTTAAAATAGTTCATTGTTGAAATAGTTTGGTTTAAGAGACCAGGGGTAAGTAGACAGAAGTGGAGTGTAGTCTTGACAATTCTAGAGGAGTAGCTGGCTGTCCAAAATAGGCTTCTAAAAAATAAAAGTGGTGTGTTTTGGTAGATCTGTTTAATTTCCATTTTAAAAGAGAGTTCTTCTGGTGGTGTCACAGAAGGGGGAAATAAAGACCTTTAATTTTATGAATTGGTATGGTACTCACATACATAAATTTATTCTACATATAAATAGTGATACTGAACATGATGCTAGAGAGCATAGCTAAGCCTGGGAATGTCAATTTTATGTTGTTTTTATATTTATATTTCATTTATGAAACCACATGAGGAATCGAATCCAGAAAACAAATAAAGCAAGAAAATCACAAATTCAAGGGGATGTAAGCAATAAGTAGATACCAGATACCCGGGAGAGATGTCAGAGATAGGTTAAGTACTGTAGAAGAGTTCAATGTCTTAGAATACTAAAATAGAAACTATTTCAAGAGGAAAGTTTTTATTTTAACTGAGCAATCTAAAATGGAGACTATATAAAGAAAGTTATGCAATATGCAATATAATTTGCATGTGCATATAAACCCAGAAAGCATTAATAATTTAAAAGTTCTAAAAGAAACCAGTGTAAGATTGATGAGGAAAGAAAGGTAGCAAAAGATAAGAAAAAGAAGAAATTGAGCCTAACAATAATTTTGCGACTGCTGAAAGAAAAAATTATTCATTTTCACTTTTTTTTCAGATGCTAGGGATCAAATCCAGAGCCTTACATGTGGTAGGCGGGGGTTATACCGCTGAGCTACCCTTTGAACCTTCGTTTTGCACTCTTTTCTTTTGTTTTTGATTTTGAGAAAAGGGCTTACTGTATATATATAGTCCAGGCTGTTCTTAAGCTCCCAGTCTTGCTGCCTCATTTGTCACTTGTACCTGACTCTTAATTACATAAATGTTATTCAGTAGTTAAAAGGTCATTTTGTATTCTTTTCATCTTTCGGTGATTTTGTTACTTGTACTTATATGCTCTGCGTTCATGGCCTTGAACTTGTGATCCTGAGTAGCTAGAATTACAGAGGCATGCTACTGTGTCCAGCTTATGATTATTTTTACCAAGGAAGTATTACTGTGACTTAAAATGGTTTAGAGTAGAATTTCCAAACCAGTGTTATATCTTTTTAAGAACTGTGAGGTAGCCTTTTCTTATTTTAATAGTAAACTAAAAATTTAGGGTTTATTTAGGTTTACAGAATGGGAGAAATATGGCAACTCACATAGTGGGCATGTATAAAATATTTAGACTTTAATAGAAAGAAAAACCAACCTTTATTGAGTTAAGTGGGAGTAAGAACACCACATTGTTGGAATGATTGATGGTTTTCTCTTCACATGCAACAGAGTAACATAATTTCACAAAACCTTTGCTTACCACTTATAAATTATCTAAAATCTTTTGCAGTAAAGATAACAATATATGTTCCCTAAGCAAACATTGGCTTGCTTCTCTTTTTCCCTCCCTTTACTCTTCCCTCCCTTCCCCCTTCCTTCTTTCTACTTTTGGAGTGTTTTATTCTTAATGTTATTTTATATCTTTGTATTTGTAAAATCTTATGCAATTTGACAAATGTTTTTAGTCATTAACTATTTTCTAGGAATTACACATAAAAATGCATTATTATGGAAGCTAAGAAAGTAACCTGATTAATATACTTCTTCCTTTCTTATATAAATACTTGTTTCCAGAAATGATATATATTAAACACAATGTTAAGAGTAGTAAGAGATGGTGAGAGAACTTCATAAATTTATTCAACAGAGCTCTGGGTGCCTACTCTGTGCTAGTTATATGGTAACTTATCAGTGAACAAAGGCAGACAAGTTCCTACCGTAATAGAATGTATTCTATTGCTGGAATCGGATAATAATGTAGTAATTACACAAGAAGTAATAAACCATGATAATGGAGGGGCATGAAATCAGTGGAGTTGAACAGACAAGTAATAGAGAGTGACAGGAGGGTGGGGTGTGGGTTATCTTTGGACAGGGTGGTCAGGGAATGTTTCTCTGAGGATATGACATTTGAACTGCAAGATGTGAATGGGCCAGTCAAGCAAAGTCTGGGAAAAATGCATTCAGAGTACGAGGGAGTAGCATGTGTTTAAACCTTTAATAGCGAAAAGACTTGTTACTGGTACAGATCAGCAAGGAGGCCAGTGGGGCTGCAGAATAGTAAGCAAGGCAGTGATTGGCATGGAGTGAGGTGGAAGAAGTCACATGGGGATAAATCATTGAAGGTGTTTATATTTGAACAAGGAATGAGGCTGGGGGTGGTGGGGCATGGCCATAATCCCAGCACTGTTGAAGGCTGAGGTATTAGGATTGCAAGTTCTAGCCCAACCTGGGCAATTTGGTAATTTAGTGCAATCCTATCTCAAAATTTAAAAGACAATTTAAAAATTTATCTCAGTGCAAATCCCTTGTACAGGAAAAAACAAAAACAACAACAAAAGGAATGGTCTGATTGATCATTTTTAAAAATTTGCCCTAATAAGTAGCAATTGAATATGTATTGCCTTAACACAAGTTACAGTCTAATAGAGAAGCTCAAACATGTAGATAATATAACACAAGGTAGAATATGGTAAATTATATAAGAGAAATAAAGACCAAATTCTGTTTGAGAGAACAATAACATTGAACTAAGATCAGGAAACACTTTAGTAGAGACATATTTCAAAGCTGTGAATGATTTAGGCATCTAGAAAAGGGAGAAGAGTTTTCCAAACCTGAGATGATGCACCTAGCAGAAAGGTCCAGAGCTTTGGTTTGACCTTGGTGAAAAGTTTGAGATTAGATCATGCAGAACCTCTAACTGAATGAAGAATTTTTATTTTCCTGTAAGCAATGAAATGACATTCAAGAAGGAAATTATAGCAGTGAATCACAAACATTAGTGAATCTGGAATCTGTGTAAAATATGCTGTGTGGGGAGGGTGATTGCCGTGTAAAACTAGCTATGCAAACCTGGGGAAAGGTTTTTGTTTGTTTGTTTGTTTGTTTGTAAAGTAAGGAGATTAGATTACAGGCACTTTAATACCCCATTTAAAAAAAAAAAACAAAAACACTTTAGTTTCCAATATAGCAAATAGCATACATTTAAGTGTAAAGCATTTAAATTCATGAATCATTATTAAAACTTGGCTTATGTAGAAAGTCTTCAGCCACTAATACTAGATACAGTCATTCATTTTAGGAGGTATTTATTTCCCTTTTCCCTGGCTTTCTGTATTTTTATTTGTTGGTACAGTTTTCAAAGGGCAAATGTACAGTGGTAGCTGGGCAAAATTTCCAGATACACTTTTCCCAGAATAAGGGAATGTTGCAGAATATGGGTAATAATAACAATAATAATGGCCTTCATTTTTAGTCAATCTCATTTTCTTTACCATAACATTTATTTCTTTATTTTCTATTTAATTACCTAAGACAGAAGTATATAAGATGTTACATAACCCAGTTGCTCACGTCAGCATAACGTTCTGGGGTGGTTTGGTTTTCCTATTTCTTCTCACACTAATATTTGGAGGTTACTCACCAAAGCCATCTCTCCCAAGTAGAAATTACTATTTTATTTCCCTACTTCTGTTCTTATGTAACAGACAATTGGTGAGCATCAGGAGGCCACCATGTAGCATAAGTACAGATCTTTAATTCTCAGGCTATTCCTCTATGAATTCTTGACCACCAGATTAACAAAGTATTATAAATTATTAGTATCTGGGCTTTTATTTATTAACTATTATGTTGTTGTATAAAATATTTGTCTTTTTGATCAGTTACAAATATTCAGATATTTCATTAATAAATGAGTATTCTTCAGAGATTTACCTTTATTTTTGTCATTTTTAGTCATGAAAAACACCTGAGACTAGTAAGAGTTACTTAGGTTGCTCTTTGTTTAATTTCAGCATCTGTAATCACATGAGGTACTTTGTATTATCTTTGAAAAATTTACCCCAAGTGTCACTCAGGCAGCGCATTTAAGTACTGACTATTTGGAGCTTTGCTCAGGCAGATGTTATTTCAATCAATTGATTCTTGTATTGAATAAATTTGATAAAATTGTCATTTTATACTTGTTATATTATCTTATAGAAATTAACAAAAAATATGCCCTTTCTGCTCATCCTGTATTTAAATAATCAGACTGGTAAGTGGTTAAAATTCTGTTTTCTCTTTCTGTCTTTCTCTCTCCCTTCTTCTTTCTGCCCTACCCCCTCTCTCTCACTTTCTCTTTCTCTTTGCCTTGGAAAGAGGGAAACTAGATAATAGCATTCCCCATTACTGTTCTGTACTAGGCCTTCTGAATCAAGAGCTCACCAAAGACATACCATGTTGTGGATGGTGTGTGATGATGTAAGAAAATAAGGAAAACATTGGTGTACTCTTAGTTACAACTTTTGATTTGTGAAAAGTAAATATAATAGGCTGTGCTTAAATTGTTGTTTGAAACTAAATATCACTGTCATTTATTTTAGTTATGTTAAAAAATTACTTGAATAAATACCCTTTAAATAAATGCTTTTCTGAATGATAGAGTCCTTGAAATTGTTTCTGGGTTCATTCATACAAAATAAAGGGCCTTGTTGGGAACTTTGGTTTCATCTGAGCCATCCTGTTGAGCTTCACTTGTTGGCTTGGCCCTGGAACAGCAAACATGATATCAGAACCCTTTTACCCACTTCAGTGTCTGCTTTATGCATACATATCTTTTTCTCATCTCTCCTCTTGACTTTCCAGGATAGTGCACATAGTGGATGGTAAGGAACAACTTCAAGAAAAGGAAAGAGAATTTAATTTATGCAGGTGTATGTGGCACTTTCTGTCTCCTACTTCAGAACACTCTAGTAAATCAGTGAGAACTTCAAATTTTACTGACCTAGGTAGGTATTGAGGCTTAGGAAGACTACTTTTGATTTTTAAGTACTATTTTGCAAATAAAAATTTATAATGAAGTTTTTCTTTGAATATAATAAGTTTTTTTAATTAACAAAGTAAACTTTAAGGCAGAAAACTATTTTCAAAAACTATTACAGGACAAATATCCTCAGTAAAGTTTAGGAGATATGGTTTAGTTTGAAATCCATGGAAGCTTGTAAGAGTAGTGAATGAATTTCACTACATAGATATCACTGAATATTATCAAACAGTATTGCCTGTTGGTTTAGTTTTAGTACTTTAAGAATATGCAGTAAAGGGCCAGGGATTTGGCTCAGTGGTTCTGCTGCCTGGCCCGTAAGCACAAGGACCAGAGTTTGATCCCCCGTGCCAAAAAAAAAAAAAAAAAGGCAGTGAAATTTATGTACATACATATATTTTTTAAAAGTTATTAAAACTTTCAAACTCATTAGCCATGAGTATTAATTCAGTTTCTTTTTTCTTGGCGTTGGCGTTGGGGTTGAACTTAGGACCTTGTACATGCTAAGCATGTGCTCTAACATGGAATCCCCGACCCCAATTAACATTTATATTTATAAAATACTAGCTTCAGATGTGTATAAATTTTGTTAGTGTATCATGCTAATGTTAAAGTGATAGTGGTAGGTGGTATTTTTAAATTTACTAAAGTATTAAACTGAAATTTTTGAAACATGGTGAAAATAATGTTATTTTTCTCCAGTCTTTTAAATGTGAATTATATTCAGTAGATTATAAAAAGTCTCAATGGTGTACTTTTTATTAGCTTTAAATACTTTACCATAGATTTTAATGTAGGACACCTAGAGAATCTACTTTTGACATGAGGAAATATGTACTAGTATTGCATTACACTGTCAGCAGGTGCTGCCATGGACATAGGTGTAAAGTAAGAAGGAAAGGATTGGGATGCAGAACAGTAATTAGAAGATAGAAATAAATCCTTCCCTTTCAGTTGCTTCACTGATTCCCAATGTTCCAGGTAAAGTACACCTGCTGAGCAGCTGAGAAGAATAGGTACATACTAGCATTCCATTAATTTCAGAGGAATGGCAGTGGACTGCGTCTCCCAGCAGGTGTGCTGAGCAGAAGGAAGAAGATGGACTGGAGCCAGAGTGCAGAGCAGAAAGAGGTAGCAAGATAGTGTGGTTCTCAAAACGAGACAATGCGGATAGGATCTCTCTTTATAAATTTGCAATCCTAGTATTCCTTTGTTAATTCCTACTGGTACTACACATTTTTGAAGTATTTGAAGCCATGCTAGAATTATGACAGCATATGTTAAAATTATGCAGTGTGGTTCAGTAATATAAACTAACACTTCCTGAAGTGATTTAAAGTGTAGCAGACTGCAGAGTAATCCTGATAGGAACTTGGTTTTGATTATAATAATGGGATATATGATATGGTGACAAAAACTGTCTTCCAGTTGACACAACAATCCATAATTTATAGATTGTCTTAAAAATTAAAAGACAAAGTCAATTATACCTAATCATGATGCTACATTTGCTTGAGACGTTATTATATCCTTTGGGATAAAGGAAGTAATATTCATGTCAGTCAGGAATCTTTAGCTATAGTTTCCTGGTTCTATCTTAAGAATTTTTCCGTTTTGTTTCATGAAAATTCTAAGCCAGTGAAAACTTGAAACCGTACTATTTTTAGAAATATTTAGAAATAGTAGCTTCTTACGTTGTTGAACATTTGTTCCTATTCTGAACTTTTTTGTTTGTGCCAAATCTTTTGAGAGGTTACTGAAAGTTTTGCTCAGTGACTGCTGAATCAGTCAGAAATGAATTATAAATTATGTTAGAGAAAATAATAATAAACTGAATTACAGCTTCAAGATATTTTGGCTATTCCTATTGATATTGGTTTCAAATACTTGATAGGAATTAAAATCTTTGCAAAGTATTGCATACTTACAGCATTTTTGTGACAGCTTTCCATGTTGAGACTTTCATGGCATATTGTATCTTAAAGTTCATGTGAGTTTTTACTGTTAGGGTGATTAACATGAATATTGGACAAAATATTAAGTCTTTCCTCTACCTACATTTTTTGTTGTTGTATTCTTGACTAGTAATACTAGTAGATACCTTTAAAAATATTCTCTCAAGATCCTTAAAAACCTCTTGGAAATGATAAAATAGTAACAGAAAAATAGTTGTTTTAAATATTTTTTAAGAACTTGAATATACGTCAATATGAAAGTTTAACAGTGCTTCATAGAATATTCAGAATTTACATTCTCATGATAGACCTATTTAACAGCAAATAGGGCATTTTACTGCAGAGAACTATTTGAGAGTGAAACTGTTAAAAATTATATTTTTGTTATATTTTCTAAGAGAAAGAGTATTGTTATGTTCTCCTAACCTCTGTTAACTACTGTTACGTGATACTTGTATGAAACGTTGCAAATTTCAATGAGATTTGCAAAAACTAAATAATGACTGTGCTATTTTTTGTTTTATTATGTAAATCCTGAGTTCTCCTTTGCACTATCTTCCACTTAGGTTTGCTTATATTTTCATTGAGTTGAATTTGGTCTGTACGGGAGAAGTTTTAAATTAAATTCTATAAAGGGAGAAAAGTGTTCAATTTTTAAAAATATGTTCTCCAGGACACTTCGGGTCCAAGTCAGGTAGGTGGTAGAATCTCGTTGTTAGCCAAGGATGGAACTGAATTGTTTCAGCATGGGCTTTTACTATTCTGGAAACCTCAGTTCATTAAAGCTCTTCTTTTAAAGCTTGTAAAAAAATTTTTTTTATTTCATCACTATCAGCATATTTTTAACAGCCAAAAACCAAACTATGTGTGGATGATTCTGTAAGGCTAGGTATTTTAACATCTATTCAGGGAGTGAAAGGAAGGGGAGGGGCTTTTTTATATGGGTTCATATTTTCCTACGATTTGATTCCACAAGGAGAAGAGTCATGGCATTTTTCCTATTTAAGGACAGTTAATTATTAGAAGGAAAGAAAAATTCCTCCTTGCTTAAACTTCCTAGAAAATTTAATGACTACAAAGTAATAGCTGCATATCAGCTTCTTGCTGAAGCTTCTTTTGGTATACTTTGATCATCAAGCCATTTATAAGTGTCTTTGAAGCACTTGTGTTTTATGTTGTGAAATTAGCCAAGATGCATGTATGTAGCATGGGTTTATTTCTTTGGGGAAAAAAAAGAACATTCTGAGAGTAACATTAAGGAAATATGTATTCAAAGAACATAAACTACAATAAACTAGTGGTTTGATAATATTATAAATTGTTATCCTTTTATGTATTTAGGATTTCATTTTGTTGGAAAGCTTTCAAAGGGTGACCTAGTACATGTGCCAATGACAGAAGCTCCTTGTAGCAATTCAGAGCATGCTTTATGCTTTATGAAATGGGATTGTAAAAATCCTCTCAAAAATGGCACCTGAAATAGCATTAAAACACAATTTCCTTTGATAAGGCTTTAAGGCACTCATATGAAAAGTGATAGCACTTTGAGTGAGACTGTGTCAGCATTATGTTATGTTGTGTTGCTCATAACTCACATTAATCCATTAAGGGTGTGAGGGTCATTTATTTTCTTCATGAAGTCATTAAATACCACTATTGATTTCTGTTCAGTCAGATTGTACCTTCATGATCATTATATACATTAATGCTAAGTCTTGATTTTATGTGCTTTAAATGATAGATATTATCATATTTAAAGTTAGTTTAAAATAAAGTTAATAACAGTTATGTAAAATTCTGTAATTGATTCACCAACCCAAGACCATGTTTACCTAGAATTGTAAAAATGTTAATGTTCAAAAATATATAACCCTCTGTCTTCATTGTTTTATTTAATAGAACAGATAACTTTTTATTTACTTTTTAAAATAAAGTAAAATTAATAAAATTGAAATGCAAGTCTTTACATATTCCCCTTTTACTGCTACTGTTTTTATGACTAATTGGATTCTTTTCTGCTGATTTGCAGATGGGTGTCTTACTCTTTAGTTTTCTAATCTCTTATTTTTTGCCATATAAATGAAAACAGAGTAAATACTGGGCCACATTATAGATTTTTTAGTAGGGTAAGCAGTGAACTAGGAGAGAAAACTGAAAAGATACCAGTATATGATATTGTGTTGGAAAAACAGGTGACTATTACTACTGACTAAAAGGTTTTTCCTATATAATTCATTTATATTAAATTACTTGTTTAATTGAAATAATTTAAAAACTAGTGTTTCTGTATGGTCCCTTAAAATTTTTTTTGTCAAAAGAAATAGCAATATTGGGAGTTTCGTTATCCAGATTTCTGCCATTTTTTTTGGACCAGTCATCTTTTCCTCAATTTAATACATTTTATCTGTGATTTACTTTAAGATATATGCCTTACTAGTACTAGGAACTTCCAGACTTTCATATTTGGGCAGTGTTTTAAAATATTTCACTTAACCTATCCTTTTGTGATTTGAGCAGGAATTGTTGGTTTATACAGTAGTGAGATGATGGTTATTAGATCACCTTTCTCATAGGAAGTACTTACTCTTGAAGGTCTTTAGCCTCTAGTGCAGTAGGACCAAGAAGTACCAACTTATTATAGCAGCATCTTTGAAGGAGTTCTGTGCTCAGCACTTTTTCATAGGCTTCTTGCCTTCCTCATTGAAGGGAACCTGAGCAAAGCTGTGATATTAATGAATTATGACAAGCCTTTTGCCTGTCAGGCACAGGTTCCCGCCTTCCTCCTTTAAGGCACAAACTTAATGGAAGATGCTCAGATAGGCGAGCTCTCTGATGATACCCCTTAAGTGCTCATCCTTTTCTGATGCGAATATTCAGAGAGCCGTGAAGCTGCAAGTGGCAGCATTTAATATCGTCTTTCTCATAATGCCTGAATAATTTTCCAGAGACTGATCGCTGCAGCTGCTGTGAACACGGTTATTTGTTTATTTTTCACCTTGGTCCTGGTGGAATGCTGACCTAGCTAATCTTCAGGACTCACAGGGAAAATGGTTTCATATTCATATCTCTCATCTGTTCTTTCAAATAAACACAGAACTGAAGCTAGTGATCAGCCACTTTAATAGTGGAGAAATGAGGAAACTGTTTCTTTAGTTTCCTTTAAAATTGAAAAAAATGATTACAGTAATGAAGAATTTATTTGGTGAAAATGAAGACTATCTTGCAAATTTTTAATGGATGTTTGTGAGAGGAAAGGAGAAAACATAGGCTGTCGTGGTGAGTTATAGAATGTTTTTGAGATTTCCCTCTGGTAGAGCTGCTCATTATGTTCAACAGCCTAGCTTTTAAGCTACTGTAGTTTTCGTTTTATGTGTATTGGCCTTCATTTGCTGAAATGCTTCAAGTTCACAGTACTAAAGTCATTTTGAAAACGGGTTGTAATTACAAAGGTATCTTATGCTTACCAACAGCTTTTTTGGATCAATTTAATTATCATTACTTGTGGATACTGTAAATTGAATATCCCTTCCCTAATTACATTAAACTCAGGGGTTAGCTGCTTAAACATCTAAATGAGAAAAGTTCATCCTTTGCTATAAATAGGAGAATTGTTCTCTTATTTAGACTGACCTTAGAAGCTAAGCATTTTACATGATATTGTCAGGTGAGCATTATAAAGACAGTCTGTAATGAGATCTGTAATGAGGAACTAAGGTATAATGGCCCTTTTAAAAAGTTAATTTATTCAGCATTTTCTTATTGAATGATGGAATTAAAGTTTGTGTGTATGTCCAGGCCTTTTTTTAAAAAGGGGCCAATCACACTGTTCTTAGTTTAGCCATGTTCTGCCAGTAGTTTGAAGTGGCTTAATATACTATGCCAGCTTAATAGAAGCCACCATTAAAGTAGTGAATCAGTCTTGCCCTTTTAAACAGAGCTTATTTATTTAGGGACTTGAATGTTATTTTGCCTGCTTCCCCTTACCTCCCTTTTACATAAATGATATACAGAAATTCAGTCAAGTCACTTAAAGAGAACATTTTTCTACAAGGAAAAAAATTACTTTGGACACATAGAAAGGAGCTGTTTTTCTCTGTTGTATAAAATCAGCCTTTAATTAGTTGATGTGTATATCTCGGGTATTTTGTTGTCTTTCAGCTCAAGTGATTTTGTGCTTTGTAAGAAAATGGAGATTGTTCTAGTGAGAGATTGGATTGATTTCTGCTTGTTATAGTCATTGTAAATTTTAGTGCAATGCACAGCTACTTGCTTTTATTTACTTTGTTTTCTTTCTCCATTGTAGCTTCATTAAAAATCTGTCGTATCTATTCACAGTAGAAACTTAAAATATAAGCGTAACTGCTTATTTTCACAGAACAGCTTCTGCTGAATTTGCTTTGAGATTTATCATAAAAATCTGTAAGAAAGGACAAATTGAAGCCACATGTGTTAGGATAGTAAACAATTACTAAAATGGCTGGAAGAAATTTTTGTTGTGCAAAATAAATAGTTAAAATCATTAGTAGGTAATGATTGATTGTGAAACTTGGATCAAACACATCCTGAATATTTTCTGGATTTTGAGCTTTATAGCTAATGAGGATGTAGAACACAAAAGGATGTATATTACAAATATAATATGTACTATTACAAATGTAAACTTTGTAATATTAAATAACTGACAAATCTTTTGAGCTCTGAATTTTCCAGAACAGTTTCTCATTATACTATACAGTACACTGGGAGCCGTGTACTTATAGCTATTTTCTTTTCAACCATACTAAATACTAGAAATTTACTTTTAGTCTACTATGCTAAATAACAAAATGCTAGAGAATTTGAATTTAAATATATCTTTTAATACCTTTTAAAACAGTTTTTTAAAAAATACACTGCTTCACATAGCACTTTAGTGGTTAAGGGTATGAAATTGAATGTTTGTACAAGCGGCAATTTTCCTAATCAATTCAAACAGGCGCTAAACTCTGGAATTACATTTCTAATATTAGAGGACTATTCATAGACAACCTGACTTTTTAAAAAACAGGCAGCAATTTTATGCTTCTGATATGATTAGACATAGATGCCAGTGCTATCAGTCTATCAGTTTTATTCTTTTTTATAAAAAGAAATCCCAGGTAGATATTTAAACATAGATTTGTATAGATTAGATAGGAATTTCAAAGAGCACTGCACATATAAATCCTCTACAAAAAAATTATTGGGAAGTATACAATATGAATTATGAAAATATAGGTCCTGAGAAGTGAAGAAGGAATGATTGAAGTCCATGTAGACATCAGTCCATATAATGCTTTTCCTGTTCAAAATTAACAGGAGGCGGTAATGTCCTCACCACATAACACCTTCTAGTCATAAGAGTTGAGGCTATGAGCTCAAAAGTTTGTAGGGTCAAAATATATCTAAGATATAACCTTCTTGAAATGAAGGTGCTGATTCATGTAATGTCTTTCTCTAACATCAAGTAAGGCACCCAAAATGTAACTGTTTTTGATGTTGATGATAATTAACACACATTAAATTTAGCTTAGAAATTAAGGCCTATTAGGAAAACTGCTCCTCATCACTTATCCTCACTTCTTGAGAATTCTGTACACATGGTGGAATATTTATGCTGTTCTCCAGGCTCTGTGTCGTGATCTCTTCTGATTACTCTAATTATGTTTCACTGAGATGGTACCAAATTTGGCAAAATCTTCCAAAAACTTTTCTCCCATTAGCTTTTTCAGTAGCTTCCTATGCACTTGTAAATTTTATTATTTTCTCAGGACATTTTTAAAGAGACATTTTTTTAAAATTCTAGATTTTAATGCAATTCATAGGATAGCTTATTAGGCAACATCTCTGCAAACTTAATCATTGGGTAAGTTTCCTCAGAGAGCTAAGTAGTTGTGTCTTAGATTAAGCATTTATGTGAACTTGTAGGTACTTTGTAATATAATTCTGGAAAAGCCCTGAAAGTAAAAGGTATAATTTTTTGACTATGTGGTCATTCACTATTTATAAATAGTGACAAAACTGTGAAATGATTTGACTTGATAAAACACTGTTTCTCTGAAAATAAGGGAAATGGAAGACTGAGATTATTTAAGCCAGGGTGATCTGAACTCTGCTATTAAAATTGGAGGCTAACAAATTCATTCTTAATGTGTAAGTAATAAGAAGGACATATATGTTAAAGTCTTGGTTGCAAAAGATACTTGAACATTTAATTTTCACAATTAGGTTCTGAAGTACTCATTTCACAGTTCAAATGGCACAGCTCATCTCACAGGAGTTCCAGTAAACACATGACTTTCTCAGCATCACAGGATAGGAGACTGTATAGTATTTGAACCTAGGTCTGTGTTACTGTCAATGAAAAGCTGCCTACCATACATGAGCATGATCCCTGGATTTGGCTGGCAGTATAAAGACAAAAAAAATACTAAAAAGAGGGAATCTCCTGTCTCTTTTCTGATTCCATTCATTAAGTCTGTGTCAGCTCAGCCCATCGCTGTATACTTTTACCATCATTTTCATTATTTACCCCAAAGTCACAACAAATAAGTGGGGTAAGTAAAAAGTGTGCTTGCAATGCACATTCATTAAGACAATTACTGAGGCTCCTACTATTAAGAAGTTCTAGAGCTCTCATTGCTCACAGCACTTGGGAACTAATAGAAACAGACTACTGTGATAGGATATGCAGTTTAAGAGAGTTTACTGACTAATAGAAAATTGTTTAGGCCCAACCACTGGCCAGATTCTCAACTATTAAAATACTCAGTAATCTTCTCTCAGGATATATTGTTTCCTTAGATTTTTTACAGATTATAATAATATTATATACATAAACTTTGTGTGGCAAGTGTCATTATGAAGTTGCTATGTGTTTGTAAAGGAAAACAGAAAACTTTTTTTCTATCATGTACCTTTTAATATAGCTACAGGGCCAGAATCCAAGAGTGAAAAGTAATTTTTTTACATTAGGCACTTATATGACATCTGGCTTACATAATCATCAAAATATTGCTCCTAAGTGTCAGAAGTTGTTCTGGTCTGTGCCTGAAGCTGCTATAAGAAGCATAGAATCTAGGAATTAAGTACTTGAGTAGCTATGACCTAATAAAATGAGCTTCAGTAAAATTTTGGAGTTGATCAATGAATTGGATAAGGAAGATAGGGAATTGGATTATGTTCCAAAGACCATCTTAAAAATGTGTTTTATCAGTGGTTATGAGAGGGCTAGGGATTTAGCTCAGTGGCACCTCACCTGCCTCGCAAGCGCAAGATCCTGTGTTCTATCCCTGGTACCAGAAAACAAAAACAAAAACAAAGTTATGAGAAACTTACATGATTTTAGCTTACTTTATTTATAGTGTAAACTTAGCATATGCAATATTGATCTTGACTTTCCTCATGCTCTGTCTCTTCTTTTGCCTCCCAACCCCAAATACATCATTGTGTTTTTACATTATAGGCAAGAGTACAAGCTAGTATAGCCTTAAAATAATTTTTGTGCTAGTCCTACAAACTACTTTTAATTTTACTTCTGAAGCTGTATTTAAAATTTGCTTTTTTCCCTTTTTTTGCTTTCTGGTCCCTAGACTATGGTTTATGCTGACATGGTGCCAAGTAGGTTTTTGGACTAGGAAAAATGGAGCGAGAGGAAAAGAGTGATTGCTACCTTAATTTAGACATATCAGCAGACCTGATAAGTTCATCAGCAGCCATACTCAGTCATATGTTTCACTTACTAATCATCAAAGGCATAAGTAATGATATACAAATTTACTGTATTCAGAATAGCTTCCTGTATTGAAAGAAAGCATTACATTTTTACCATAAACTCTCCATCCAGAGACTAAATGTAAAAAGAAGTTATAGAAAGAGGTAAATGAGTTGTTTGCAAGTATGACAGAGAGTTGATATTTTTAGTATATAAAAACTTTTTGTAAATCAATAAATTTAAAAATACACAATAGAAAACTAAAAATTCATAAGAGACAAGAGTAGCTAAGAACCATGAAAAAGATGCTTCGCATTATTAATGATCAATAAAACTGAAATAAAACCACAGGGAAATTGTTTTATTTCTCACATTGGCAAAGATTTTTAAAGGTTGTTTGTTAATGTCACTGTCATAGATTTCTCATAGGAATTAACAGATGAACCTTTTAAGGAGCATAATTTAGCAATATATATTTAAAATCTTTAAAGCCTATATCATTTTATTTAGTAAAGTTTACTTGGATTTCTAGGAATTCATTCTAAGTAAAAAATTTAAATATATATATGTATATGTATGGAGAGAGAAAATATGAAAATCTCAGTGGCCATCACAATGAGAGATTGATTAAATAAATTACATAGTTTAACATAATCTTTGAAGCTTAGATTTAGATATAAGTGATCTTCAATAATTATTAAAAGAATATATGATATATTAAGTGGAAAAATAGATTATAGAAGAGCACATACATTATGTTCCTATTTAATATATTTGCAGTTACCTTTGAATGGGAAAAGTCTGAAAGAACATATACTAAGTGGTAACCATATACATTTCTGAGTGGATAGAGTTGGGGAGATTTTATTTAATTGTTCTTTGTGTCTTTAATGTTAATGTTTAGAGTGATGAACATCTATTATTTACATATGTCAAAAGTAAAGAGAAGGACAGACAGCATTGGTCATAGGATGATTTGATCCACTCTTACAACCTCAAAAAAGTTATATCAAGCAAATGTTTTTCTTACTTGGGCAGTTACAGCCAAATAATACAAATAATATCTTTAGTTCAGGAATAATACTATCATCCTGTTTATTAGAGTGGTTAGCACAGTCATATGGACGATCAACATTAAATTAGTCAGTAGGCAGTGAAAGAACTGTTAGATAAAGAGAGAGAAATCCAAAGTTTGAAAGAGCTATTGAGATTAAAAAATTAGCTAAAGCTATGTCTAAAGGTCGAGGAGTTTCATTGATCCCTGCATCACATATAATTGCCTTTGCCGTTAGTCTTATTACCTTACATCATAGGTACATTAACAGGGTATTTTACCCAGACTTTATAAATATCAAGCAGGTAATATAATTAGCAGAGCTTTTGCAAGAGTGAATTATGTCATTTTAAAGTATTTATTCTTTCATAAATTATTTAATGAGAAACTCAAACTGTAAATAATTTAAGGACAAAATCAAAGATAGTTGGAATCAGGGAGGTAGATCTGTTGCAGAGGGGAAGGAGTAGGGGGACTAGAGATGAAAAGAGGGAAGGAGAGAATGAGAAGAGGAATAAAAAGAATTAAGATGCCATGCACATGTACCTACTCCCTGCAATAAATGTAATCATTATGTAGTGCAAACATGTACTAATAAAAAATTTTAAATTGAAAAAATAGTTGATTTACCTACATAGTAAGTTAAATACTACCAAAAGGCTTACATGAAAAATTATAATCTCTCACTCCACCCTATTTCCCTTTCCAGAAACAGCTACTGTTAATACTTTTAACTACTTATTTGTTAGTTATATATTTAGTTTTAGGTGTGATGCAGATCTTCATCTTTGCAGAATGAAATTTATTTCTGGAAACATACACATTATTTGCAGTGAAATGCTAGGGCACATAGACATTTATACTGTGTTAACACTGTCTAGTTAGTAATAATGTGGTACATGATAATAAGATCATTTTTATATGGTCTGTAAGGAGGCTCTAAAAATAATTTTAAAGGAAGAATTTAAAAATGTTTTGATCAGTATTGATAGTATAGATACTTTCTTTATAGCTACAATTCACTTTTGTTTTAACTCTCCATCTCACCTCTGCCTTCCATCATACCTGGGTTCCCCAAGTCCCAAAATCTTCCCATTCTCTGTAGTGTGGAGGTTGGAGAGAGTGTGTACATGTGGATAGAGAGATTGTTTACATTGGATAGGAATGTTTCTATATTTATACTTTCAGCTTGTTCCCCAATATTCTCCCAAAGTTCTCTGTCATTTGTCTTACCTGGAGCTTCCTGTCTTTAGCCTCTCCAGGGTGATACAGTCTGAATCAGCTTTCTTCTCATTGCCCCAGTGGGTTAGGTGCAGACTCTGCCTCTCATTTATTCCTTGCCAGTTTTTCTGGCCTCTTAACTATTTCTTCTGTAGGTTAGTTATTCTTCTGCCTCTGAGTCTTTGCATTTTCTGTCTTTTGCATTTTCTATTCCTTCTCACCAGAATGCATTTATTACAGTGTACTACCCCAACAAACAATCCTAGATCTCAAGAAATTATATTAATTAACAATGATAGGTTGTTAAAGGCAGTCCTGGAATTGTCTAGGTTCAACTTCACAAATCTCATTTGAAGATCAGTTAATCTATCTAATATGTTGCTTTCATAGTAGAGAGCAAAAAACTCAAGAAGGGACAACATCAGATCTAGAAAGTGCATTTAAAACTTCTTAGATATGACACACCCCCACATGAACTCATATTCCATTGATCCAAGCATGCTGAGCCCAAAGTCAATATTTCAGGAAAGTGTGATGAGGCCAGGAGGAAAGATATAATCTACTACATTCCTGATACCCACACAGCTTGCTCCCTCACTTGCCTTAAGTCTTTGCTTATATACCAGCGTCTCTGTGATGCCTTTCTCAGCTCCATCCTGCCTAAAGTTTTATAACTCTTTTACTTTCTGTTCTCCTTCCCTAATTTATTTTTCTCCACAATATTTCATACCATCTAACGTACTAATTTACACATTGTATTCATTAGGATGTAATCCTCTGTCCATTCAAGGTGACATTCCAATTAACTATCACGCACATTTATTTTTTCAGTTTTCTGTCTTCACTAATGAGTGTATTTGTGAGTTCATTGCTGTTTTCTTCATTGTTGTTCACTCAGTACCAAAATTGTGCCAGGTGCATGGGGAGTGCTAAAAAATGTCTTAACGATCCTTTCATTAACTTTGAATTTCCCCATCCTTCATTCTTTTACCAGATCTCAGGATGATTTCCACTGTTTGAGAGTTTGTTGAAGTCATTCATCCACTAATGGTATTTGCTTCCATTCTCTGTGACTTTATGATTTACATGTTCACTGTTTTTAAAGGGTCTGGGGAGGAAGAGGAGATAAATACTTTTATGAAATTGACTAATTTAAAATAGAAATTTGACTTCTTAAATATTTGTTAAATAAGAATTCTTGACTTAACGTATTGGTTTTTCTGCAAACTAATTACCAAATATAGATTTGATTGGAATTTTTTAAGAGTAGAAGTCACTGAATTGGGTTCTCTGTCAGTGCTAGAGTAAATAAATTGCTTAGTATAGAATCTATTCTGTGTTTTGATTGGTGATGTTACCTACCCTCTGGGAATAGGTGATTATAGTTAGTTTTTTTGTTTTTTGTTTTTTGTTTTTTTGGTACCAAGGATCGAACTTGGGTCCTTGCGCTTGCACAGCAGGCAGAGAAACCACTGAGCTAAATCCCTGGCCCTATAGTTTGTCTTTTCTTTTAAAAAGTAATATAATTATCAATTTACTTGAAAGTGGATTAGTTCTTGTGCAATTGTGAATGAAGGGACCTATGTTGGATCAAAAATATTTTCTGTACTGAATACATGTGACATTTATAATTTGTAGTCAAGGGATCTGTTTGCTAGTTTTAGCATGGGTATTGACCTTTTAAATGTAGAAAGCAGCTCCATTTCTTGTAGCCATAGACCAGCCTTCTCTGTCAGTAGCAATTATTGTCCATCAGTTACTCATCATTCCTATGGATTCTGTTTCAGTGAAATGTCCATTCATTGTTTTTTGCCTTCACTGCTTATGGTATACCCAGCCCAGGTCTGTATAGCAGATTCTTGGATGTTATGTTGTATATTCTTTTCCCATTCAGCTGTAATATTGTGAGGGAGAACGTACTCCTGTCACTTGAAGAAGATATTGATGAAAATTTCTTTCAATATTTTATATCATAATACTTATTTTTTTGCAAATCCTCAGGGAGCCATAAACATGTCAGTATCATCAATAATGATCAAAACATTTTGAAATTCCTTCTATAGAATTACCTCTAGAGCTTCATTACATACCACATGAAAATGATCGTATTATCATGTACCAGATTCTTATTTTTAATTAGTGTTAACACAGTATAAATGTCTAAATGCACTAATATTTTTTACTACAAATATGTGTATTACTACAAATATGTGTATATATTTCCAGAAATAAATTTCATTCTACAAAGATGAAGATCTGCACCACACCTAAAATTACATGATACAGATCCCCAAACTGCTGGATAACATTCCAAAGGGCTTACTTTGAAAGAAAAATCTCATTTAAATGTTTAAATTATTATACTCTTAAAAAGAACTCTTTGCCTTAGTGCTGTACTCCTTATTGCCTTTTTTGGGTTTTTTTTTAACCCCAGTCTTATTTTCTGTTCCTCATGTCAGTTGCACTGACTATATAAATCATCCCTGTGTTGGCATTGTCATCATGTACTTATTGAAAGATGCCTCACATAACAAGGTAGAAACAGACAGGATTCAGGTTTCTTCTCATTAAACCTAGTATTACTTTTCTCTAAGACAAAGAGGACTTTGAGTGTGAAAACTTAAAAGATGAAGCAGCACATAGTAAAATCCCAGAATGCGGTAAATGGGAGAGACCCAAGGTAATTGCTAATGTAGATAAATGCAACAGCTCTGATTTGGAAAGAAGCAGAAATTTTGAAGACCTTAGGAAGACAGAGTCAGGGAAAAATTATAGCTGAGCATTATTGCTGCTTAAGTCAATCAGCATTAGTTCCACTTAAGTCCTATGCACGTGACCCTGAAACTGGATAATCTGTAAGACCCTTCAGTTTTTATATTTAAGATATCTAGTACTTCTGAAATGTCTCCAGTGTTTGGACATAATATTGTATGGTTGAAAGTGCATGTTTGAAAGTCAGAAAGCCTGAAGTTAAAGCTTGGCTTCACATTCAGCTAAATTTTCCCATCTGTAAAATGGGTGCAAAACATCTAAACAGGGTTAAATAATAATAGGTAGGATTAATGTTTATGAAGATTCAAAAGATTGAAGTGCTGGCTTAGCACATAGGGAACACTTAAAAATGTTACATTATTTTTCTCTGTCTTCTTAAAGATTTATTTGGTTGTGTGTGTCTGTGTGTTAGTATTTATACATATCTATCTAACATGCTGTGTTAAAAAGAAAAATATTTAGGACTTGTGATGTAGCTCTGTGGTAGATCACTGGCTTAGCATGCTCAAGGCACCGGGTTCAATCCCCAGTATATCAATTTTTAAAAAAGAAAAAGCTGAGTGACTGGTCTCAAATATATATATATTTTGGGGTTTTTTTTGTTTGTTTTTTTGGGGGGGTACCGGGGATTGAACTCGGGACCTTGCACTTGCAAGGCAGGTGGCGGCACCACTGAGCTAAATCCTCGGTTCCTGTACTCAAATATTTTAAATTGGGATAAAACATAAGTACATGTTCCCAAAGTATACAAAGTAAGTTTCATCAAGTGAGTAAGTAGATACTGCACATAAACTTTTAAAGTAGAAAAATGATCAGGTTTGCAACAATGTGAAAGAAGTGAGCTGGAAGCTTGTTTTCAAAACCTCCCATGGAAGAACTCTAAGACATCTTTCTGAACTTCTTAAACTGTGGTTAACAGTACTTAATGGATTACTTGGATGGTTCTTCCTACCTTAAAGATCATTAGCCTTAATTATCCTGATAGTAGTGAATATAGGTTTGTTAAAGTTATCTGTATTTCTTCATCGATAGTACTATGGAACAGGAACATCTCTATCTGCCATATTCATGATCCGTAAAGCCTCGTTTGTAGTCAGGTTGCGTATTGCAAAAAGTAGAGCTATAAAGTAGGTCACACTCCTAAGAGAGACACTGAAATCAACATCTGAAATTGAAAAGCTATTCTCCATTCGTATTAAGTTTTTAGGTTATCACTAAGAAAAAAAGCACACTAAAATTAGATAAAATGAAGGAAGCCTGGGTTATTCAGAATATAAAGACTGTAGAATGAGTGTTAAACTTTTTCTTTTGTCATTTTCTTTCATCAGTATGTTAAAAATTGAAGTTGGTCTAAATAACATTGGATTTTATGATCTCTGAGAATTGATCAGCTTCACTGTTTTCTTTTGCCTCTAGTACTTGTGCCTTTGTGCCTTCTGTTTCCATAAATTTATGTCTTCAAAAATCAGTTACAGTGGACTTATATATTTCAGAACAGAATCAACCCCACAGTTTGATTTTTCAGGGGTCATTTTTTCCACAAGAAATTGCATCAGCTTTTTCTATAAATTGGTGTGTAAGCATTGGGTTTTCTTAATTTAGTCTTGTCCAGGAAGCCGTTAAAGCATGAAGTTAGAAGAAAATATTTTTCCATACAATGGAAAATACCATAAGGTACTACTGTTTACTCTTTAATGGAATTAATTTGGGAAACAAGTTAATAGATTTTCGATTTCAGGAGCAGGGGAGAATCTTTGCAAAAGATTTAATCAAATGTCTGGCAAACTTCCACTTTTAAAATATAGGGCTTCCAGATGCATTTATTCAAATACATGTATTCTTCTAATGTATAGTTTTTTCTATCTCCTTTGCCAAATTATGCCAAAGAGAAATATATCTTGGAAGCACATTGCTTTAATATTAATATCTTTATGTTACAGTGTTGCATAGTGTCCACTGATTGTCTCATATACTTAAATTGTGAATCCTTTTGTATCTCAGTTCCACTTTGGCTATAGAGAATGGTGCTTTCCTGTGTCCTGGAGCCGATGGTTCCTGTCCCCTGCGAGGTTAATACTCACCCTCTGGCACCAGATTACTTGGGTTAGAATCCTGGTTCTTTCACTAACTAGCTGGGTGATCTAAAAGTTTATTTCAGTAGGCCTCAGTTTTCTCAGAGTAAAATGGAGATTGATACTTCTTATCTCATTCAACTACTATGAAGAGACACCATGTGCAATATTGACAATGCTTTGATCACAGTAAATCCTCACCATTATCACCATTATTGATGATTTTTTGAAAGGCTACCTTTTATTTTCTCAATTATAAATATTTTGTAGAGTAGGTTTGTGTACCTTGGTTTTAAATATTCAGAGGAAATTTTTTCATTTGGGACTTCACAAAATAATATACAACTTTCATTAAAGTTACTATGGTGGATTTTATTTGGCAGTTAAGCACCAATAATGTGACAAAAATAGATTGTAGCTACCTGAATTGTTTACTGACAACAACTGTTGAAAGAACCACTATTTTATTGTAATTATGACTATATTATTTGAACTTCATAAAATTCATCAAATATTTTTGTTATTTGTAGCTTATCAGTATAGTTTCCTTTGAGATACCACAAAGTCTAATAATAAATGTTATGTCTTGTGTCTAGATGTCCCCCTAAAGCCTCATGCAGTCATAGGTGGGGCTTTTTCAGAGTGTGTGATGTGGGATTGATTCATGGTGCAATGCTAGTGTCAAGGACACTAGTATTAAGGGTATGAGTGCTACTCACCTTAAGTAGCTTGGATAAGATATAAGGTATAGAAAGAGCTGTGGTTATCATTCCTTGTTGCTTTTTGCTACCTTCTGCCTGCCATGAACTGGTTCTCTGCGATGCCCCTCTGCTGTTACAGACTGCTGATTACAGACTAAAATCTCTGCAAACTATGAGCTAATAAACCTTCCCTCCCTTAAATTGTGAGTGTTGGATATTTTGTCTCAGCAATGAGAAAAGTAACTAGGAAAATGCTATAATGGGTCCCTTTCTTCCAGTATGTTGTATATTACTATATTCTGATACACTATATGTTGTTATACTGTATACTAATCAGTATATAATTAACTGTCAGATTTTGTGTAGTTGAATAAGAAATGATACAATGGGGTCTTTTTGTTTGAATCAAAGTGACAGCCTAACTTAGACTTTCAATTAAGCTTTCCAGCTTCCCACCTGTTTCTTGTATTGGTTTCTTAGGTAGGAACATTTTCTCTGCATGGACAAAAACAGTTGATAACTCAACTCCAACAGAGAAATAAATTACATGCCAGGTATAATGAGACATCAACATCCAGTAAATTTTCTTTTGCTTGTTAAAAATGTGGCATTATGAAAAAAGAGTCAATAATTATTTATTGTTAATTCCCTAATGTTGGCTTCTGATGAACACATAAATTGCAATGTGACTAAATTGAACAGAATTATAAGTTATTTAACATATTCACTCTAATCCACATGGATGAAAATAACTGTGATAATCTACTAGGGAATCCTTTGTGCTTTAGTGTACATGTAGGTATCCATCCTGCAGTCTAGTACAAATGTATCTCTTCCCTGGATTTAATGAAAATTACCTTTGCTCACAGTGAGTCTGAGAGTCAGAAGGTCAGTATCCTCAAATGTATTTAACTGTGTTTCATTTCTGCCAGCTTTTTTGTTACTAATTTCTAGATACAGGTTCTTCTGGGAATTCCAAGGTCTTTTCAAAGCTATTTTGCCTTGATTAACAAAAATGTACAATGAGCACTATATAATGCTTGCTTTGCTTCATTGATATTTTTCATTTTTTACTAACTTTCTTGCACATTTATATGATGCTCATGTGATAATATACAAACCATACTTGTAAATAATTTCCCTGTTTTCTAAGATATTTTCAGGAAAATATTACATAGACTTTTATTTTTTCGGCATAATTCATTTCAGTAATTGTTGTCAAAAGAACTGAATATGTCTCTGGAACAAATGTCAAATCTGAAAAAAAAAAGATAGAATTAAATCAATAAGGGAATAAAAACTAAAATACTTAACTTAGGAAGCTACGGGTATATTGTTTGTACTTCTCTTATAATTTGTGTAGCCAAATCAGAAGACATAAACATTTGAAATAAAAATACACATCTTAAGATAATAGTTCTTTTTACCAGTCCTGGGAAATTTTCTTTAAAATATTTCTCCTCTCCACTTTTAATCTCTAGTTCATTCCCACCACCATAGTCCAGTCCCTCCAGCTGAGTTTTGCTTTTTCTAATAAAAAGTTCAGATTAATCTGAACTTACATTACTTTATCTGTCTCTATACATAGAAAATTACAAAGGAGGGATGCGGATTTAGCTCAGTGGTTCCGGCGCCTGCCTCACAAGCGCAAGGTCCCAAGTTCAATCCCCGGTACCAAAAAAACAAAACAAAACAAGAAAATTACAAAGGAATCCCTTTTTTTCTCCATCAATACCCAATCTTCCTGGCCCCTGGGAGCACCCCTGTACTGGCTTTGCCAAAAAGGTAAGACACTTAGCAGCTTTGCCAAAAATATTAAAATCCTATCTTTACCCAGGTTATTTCTGATGGTTGTGTCTGTAGCAAGGAAACATGAGGGGTACAATATTTGCTAAGAGCAGGCTTGTTACTGCTTACTATAAATTATTAGAGTTCTCAAGTTCAGTGGTCCTCAGCCATAACAAGCCAGTATGAACAGCATCTATTTGGGCCCATGGGACTTGCAAGCCAAGAGAACCAACATACCTACTGGTACTTGTGCTACTTACTGCATAGTAAAGTTTTGCGTTGATCCAAGAGTCTAACATCTTTTGTCACCCTTCCTGACAAGAGAGGGCTAGCTTCATAGGCTGTAGTTAGAATACAATCAAATCCTAGACCAGGTAATCCTTTATGTTCCATAAATGAATATAAATAAATGTGTTGTGAGCCTTTTAAATCAGCTTGCTATGCATACTTCTGCCCAGAATGTACCATACATGTAATTAGGTATAAGTATTCACTTGTTATGCTTTACGGAGTTTTTTTCTTTTCATTGCATCATGACAGCAATACAGTGACAATAATTGGTAATCTCTTCAAATTATGTTGAGAAGTCTGAAGATATTAAAACTGGTTGGGCTTTTTGTTTCAACTGAAAAAATGAATAGAGAATGCACTTAACTTCTGCAACGGAACACAGGCTAGCTATTTAAAGATCTTGGATGGAAAAACAAACTTTTGGATTTCATTTTGTAGGTACTAGGGCAGTCCTTTCAGATTTTTATGTGATTAGATGTGGCTTTTAGAAAGATCATTTGTATAAAGAGAGTATCTTAATAGTGAGGTATGTTAGAATATTATTACAGTAATTCACTTGACAGATTGTATAAGCGTCTTATTTTCTGTATTCTGTTCCTGTGATATCTGGGGCCTTGCTTCCCCTGGAGGGACTGTACCTCCCAGTGTAAGGTAATTCCTAGTGATAATAAACTCCTCTGAGTGCATTTTTCAAATGCAGGCCAGCCAGTCCATAGCCCATACCTAACCATCTCCTTTTTTAGGTTTTCACACTCTGGTTCACTTGTACTTATTACCTTAGCACCAGTTACTAGACCTCTAGAGATGGCTACTGTGTCCCAAAGACCCCTGAAAATATTATCACTAGCCAGTCCTAACCCTACTTACCCCTTCCTGTCCATGGAAACCACATAAAGGCTTTTCCTCACATTTCCCTCTCTTCCATCTGTCAAAAATTTGGGCAACTCACATGTTTCTCTGTGTAGCCCTGTGTGATGTGGCATTCCCATTTCTCTTGAGAACTGTGGGGAACCATCTTTTCAGTGGCATTCATTTAATCATTTGGCCTTACTGTACTTCAGGTTTTTTTATTAATACATTGTGTTTTAAGACTAGGTGTTGTGGACCTAAATGAGAGCAATGAAAAAGGGGATGAGAGGAAAATTGAGAAATGTTTGTGAAATAGAATTACAGGTTTTTCATAGCCAGAATATGAGGAATAAGAAATTGGAAGGAGCAGATGATTACTGATAGATTTCTAGTTTGAAAATGTTAACTGTAAGAAATAATAGAGTTGGAAATTTGGTTTGGAATTTCTGGAATTTCTGTGTTTAATCAATTCAGCAAAAGCCTGCAACAAAAAAAATTTTTTTTTGAAGGGGTTGGGGTTATAGCTCAGTGCAAAGGCCCTAGGTTCAATCCCCAGTATAAAAAGGAAAAAAGGGGGGGAGAATAGTATGTTTTAAAGTTTTAATAGTGTTGAAAAGCCAAAAACAATATTTCAAGGAAGAACAAACTCTAGTGATGCAAAATAGTATCAGGAATATTAAGACTGGACTTCATTTAAGTTGGCAGTAGGGGTTAGAGAGCGATTTTAGTTTCCTTCTGAGAAGAGTAGGTTGCAATGGGTATTCAAAATGAATGGGAGGTGAGAGAAAAGAGACAAAGGAGTTGGACTCCTCTTTCGAAGGGGAATATATAGATGTGAATAATGGTAACTAAAAGGGCAATAGCTAAACAGGACAGGGAAAGAATCCTAGTGAAATCTTTGAAATAGACTGGTTTGCTTCTCAGGGATATGTGTTACAGATAAAGAAATGTTTGCTGAATTTTTTTTTAAATGGAATTTAGAAAATTTAGGAGGAAATACTAGATAAGAGTGACAAGCAGGTAGAAAGGTAATGGGACCAATTAAATTACGATTACAACCAGAGAGGGGGAAAAGAGTTGAAGGGAGGGCAGGAGAATGGGGAAAAAATAAGAACCAAGATATACGTATATATATCATGTACAGGTACAAATTCACAATGATGAGTGTCATTATAATGTATACCTAAGATTTACCAATAAACTTAATGAATAAAAAACCATTTCACATATGTAGCTTAACAACAGACAACTTAGAAACTAATATCAAGAACCATATAACTGTGACCCTAGATTAAGAAAGATGGTTAAATTAATATATGTGTGAAAATTGTGTATATATTGTATTATTCATATTAATACTGACATGTGTAGATATACATACATATTTATACTTTTAAAATAAATAATGTATATAAAATTCCTTTGATGTTGAAGAGACTTAATTTGGGATGATTTGGAATCAGTGACTTAAGAGAAATAGAACAAATTACTACTGCAAGTTCCTTAAAATTCTGTAGGCTTGTGAGATTCATATGTGTGTAAATTTTGATCTAGTACTGGTTTAAAATGCTTAAACAGAACTTGCTACGTAAGTTTCTCCATATTTTAAACAAAAACAAAATTGTGATTTCACACATGTAGTTCTAAGAAGGAATTCTGTAGTGACTAGACTTGTACTTTGCAGTAATCTTGAATTTAAAGGCCTACTGTAGTTATGCTAAAGTAAAAAAATTTATTGTTGTCTCATGGAGAAAAGCACATCATTATGGAAGTCTAGCATGATATTACTTATTTCATCACAAGTATAGAATAGTGTTAGAGTGTTAGTTTGCAGTAATCTTAGAATAGAGCCTGGGATCTGCTTCCAAACTTGTCAAGATTTTTGGCAGTCAGTTCCTCGCAGTTACAGGACTGAGGCCCTCAGTTTTTGTTTTTGTTTTTGTTCTTCCTCAAGGCTAACTAAAGAGCAGCTCTTCCTGCTTCTTATCTCTTCTTCTTCCTTTAAGGGCTCTCTTTAATAGGGATGGGTCCACACAGAATAATCCCCCATTAGATTAATACATAATCAACTGATTAGGGGCCTTAACTACATCTATAATTTTTTTTTACCATATAATGTAAGATCATCATAAAATATTCCATCATACTTATAGATCCTACTCACACTCACAGGTTGATACCGAATGGTTATAGCAAGGGGTAGGTATCTTGAGAGCCATCTTGGGATTCAGCCTAACACAGTCCACCTTCTAGGATACCCATTATTATATCTAGTTTCTTGATAATTAGGTTGTTTCAAGAGTATACCTCATTCATATAAGATTTCCAAAACACTTTTGTTACTATGAGGCATAAGGAACACAAGACTCTCCCCTCTACCACCATTCCCCCTCTTTTAGAGTTAGGCCTATGTTTATGAACTGGGAGCTTCCAAATTTTTGGACTTAAAAGGACAAGAAAAAGCAAAAGAGTGCAGGGAGAAGTTCAAGGAAAAGCAGTTACTCAAGTAGAGATTTTGGTGAATTCAGCAGAGACGGGTCTCTAGTCTGGGCATACAGGTGATTTCTTGCATGTGTTTATTTCCATGTGAATTAATACATGCTTTTGGTCATGAGCTATATACTTCTAAGTTTGTTCCATATCCATTGATAGGATTTAAATTTTCAGTATACTATGGATATTTGTAGCACACTGAAATGATTAAAGACAAATGTTACATTTAGGTACACAAAGTGTAAAAGCTGACTGAATTTTAATCTCTTCTACACCTGGACTATATTGGTTACATAATGTTTATTATGTTATGATGAACTTTGTGTTTTCAAACAAAATAATATAGACACTACAGAAAAGAGGAAAAAAATTCTTTTAGATTCCAATGTTACTGATATTCTAAGATTTCCAATAATCATGACACCCTGAAGGTTTTTCCCAGTTTTAAATTATGACTCAGACTGACACCTTTATTTCAACCTGGTGCTATCCTGAATAGAGGACCCACCTAAGCCCCTGCCTGGTCCATCATGAACCCTAGAAAATGTAAGAAAATGAATTTGTTATTTTAAGCACCTAAGATTAAATAGTAATTGATTACTCAATAATAGAAAACTAATGTAGTGACAGAATAAAATCAAAAGACCACACAAGAGTTCCAAACCTATAGACAACCAACAATAAATAACTTTTATTTAGTAACTACATTTATTTTAGTAACTACTGTGTGCTGGACATTACTAGAAGTTTTCTCTGATTCTCACTACAACTTTTATAACAAACTTAAGATGCATTAAAATATTTGAAAATTTATTCAAGTTCTTCCTCAATCTGTCCTTTGCACTGTCTGATGTAGTTGCCATTTGGCAAATGAGTTTTTTCTACTACAACACAGTCTGTCTTGAAAAATCTTAAGAAAAATTAAATGACCTACTGTATTATATTATACAAGTTATTAAACAGAATAAAAACAAAATTTGACATACGTTTTAACCACTAGTTTCATTTGGTTGAAAAAAGCTTGTATTTTAGAATTTCTAAGTAGTCACAAGTGTTTGTTAGATTGATTATAAATTTTTTCTAGGCTACATTCAAGAAATATTGTTGACCAGAAGATGCCAGACATATTATGAGGTAGGTAAGTATATACAGAGTTGAGCAAATATCTACTTTAAAGAAATTCTTTTGAAACTAAGTTTGTAAGGAAGAGAAATTAAAGGCATACAGACTACAACTTCCTGTTTATTGACTACATGATCTGGTGCATAGAAAATCATACGGAATCTTAAAAAAAAATCTCTAGAATTAAAGAGATATGCAAGGTCACAAGATACAGACTGACATACAAATATCAACTGTATTCCTGTATTCTAGCAACAAACAATTTGAAAACAAAATTAAGGAAACAGTCAATCGATAGTAAATCTTGTCTCTAGACAGCAAGTTTATTTGCACCACAGGCAAATATAATTTTTTGATGTGTATAGACCAATGCTACAGATGTGTGTTCAGAACGTTACCCTCAAATTAATATATTTCATATTGTTTTGGTTTCAGAATAGATAGCTAATTCATTTCTGAATTTACCTAGAGCAGCTTGTTTCACATACTAGTTTTTTTTTCAAAATAACAAATGCAAAAAGGGTTTGCATTAAATTATTGAAGTGTATGAGGCAGCATGACAGTTTCTGCTGCTTTATATTGCACAACAGATGTTGAAATTTCAAAATAAACACAAACTTTTTCCACAGAAGTGAATTTTTTTATTTATGAATCAAATTTGGACAAGTTAATACAGGCTTATGTCTTCTAGGGAGTATATGATTTATTTTTTTTATAACAAAATGGCTTAAAAGAAAAATAATTATAGTACCATGAAATTCATACATCAGCTCTTTCATTCTCTCATGAGCCATAGTTCTAATTATTTTTTCTAATGGTAATTGATAACCAGGTGAATTCCCTTGCTATTGAAGCTTTATACAATTTTTTTGCTTTTACCTTTCTTCGGAATAATAGAAAATCTCTAAGTTCAAATCTATGTCAGAGTGATGTGCTCCTTCTGTACATAAAATAATGTTTTACAGAACCCTGTTAAAAGCGGCTTTCATTTTTTATTTCAGATTTATATCAGAAAGGTAATGACAGTTCATTAGCACTTGAAGTGTCTAAAACTTAGGAAATATATTTCACAATTCAAGGTTAAATAGGTCATCATCAGTTATGAAAGGAAGTATCATACAATCTAGAATATTTCACATATTTCAAAGTGTTATCTGTTGCAGAGAAATACAACTCACCATTCTTCAGAGAATTGACATGATGATAGGAAAAGCTATAGTATTTTATTCTTTAATATATGTATAAAGAATTGGCTATGCAGATTTTTCCTGAGGAAAAGTTTCCTGACTCTAATAGTTGTCTTTGGTATTAAAGCATTAGATGAAAAGGATTGTACCCTTATAAATTACCATGCTTCACATGTGATTTTACGATAATACTTTTTCATACTGCTATATTTGCATGGAGAGTTTTAATTAAGAGATAACTGTCACCACAGGTTGGCTGCAGAAGGCTACAATCTCCAGCAGAGAGATAAATAGCAGTGCCAGGTCCTACAGGTTGTGTAGCAAATGGGGGGGTCAGTAATGTAAAGTAGACTTGAAATTAAAAGCATAAAAGATACCTTTTTCTAATTTAATGAATAATATACAAAATTAAAAATATATTCACCTAAACAATAATTTTCTATTATTTTTAATGTTTTTAAAAAGAATCTTGGATGTTGCTACCTCAGTAGAATTTTTTTTTTCAATTTCAATATTTGGTTTCTTTTTTCTACTCCACCTGATAATTTTTAATATGGAAAGTTATAGACCATGATAACTTAATTTTTTGTGTTTTTCTCTAATTCATTAGAATTAAGATTGACTGTCCATGTCCAAAAAAGAATTTATCTTTTAAAGTGATTAAGGTCAAAGATAAAATATTCTTGATTTATTCTAGGAAAATCACTCAGAAAAGAGAATCTTTATGAAATTCTACCTCAGATTAGCTACGAAGAAGGAATGACTAGGATAAGAGAAAATGAAGTTTAAATAATTCAGTATTATTTATTCATTGAGCCTATTATTGCATTTTAGGCATATTTCTAAATAAGACTTAATTGAAACTTCCAATCCCAATTGAGTCCCAGTTCACAGGCTAAAGGATAAATGTTCTTGCCATAAGGCTGTAATTCTGCTCAGATTCACTGTTCCTCTTTGCTGCTTTCACTGTCAATCAAGTAATTATTTCTGCTCTGTTCTCATTTTAGCCAGTGATAACCTTTACAGAACAAATAGGGTACCTTTACACACAATGCCCTAGATTGGGCCAACTGCCCATAAAATAATTACCATGCCATAATGGAACATATCAACATAATCTACCATTTCTTCATAAAAGCATGAAAAAACGTGACAAATAAAAAGATATCTTGGCCAGTTTGAAATCATTGCTGTTGATATAGATTCTAATTTATTTGCAGATGTCTGTTTTTTGGTTGAAAACTTTCTGTATGTAACATAGCATACTTGAGTTGGAAGGGGGAGGATTTCAACCACTTGTTTTACTTTACTATTTTAAAATAAGTGAAAGATAAGTTGGGTAAGAGGAGAATAGAAAAGTGTTTTACTTTATCATGTCTTATAAGTATTTAGTAGCTTTTTACTTTCCTCATATGTATCATCACATACTTACTATAAGGGAATGTAACCAATTTGGAGTGAAAAATTTTACATAGAGAAAAAGGAATTGGAAAACCCAGAAATATAATAACTGTTCATGCATTCCCTTTAATGTCATTTCTTTCCATTACCTCTGATGTACATCACTTTTCTACAACGTGAATGAAGTTGTCATCCTTTTATGTTTAGAAATTTGTCTGTTAAGAGACATTCATTACTTAGGTTTATTTAGACCTGAGGAAGAACATGCCCAAACTAGGAAAGCAAAATTTGAGTTACACAGTTTATTGTTGTGGAAAATATTTGAATATGCTATTAGTTCAAATGGTGGTATGTCAAAATCTTGCATTGAGAACCAGAATACCATCTTTTAGTTCATTAAAAATGATGGCTAAATATACCTTTTTAAAAGCCAAACCTGTATTTGTAAATCTATACTCTGTATCATAGCTTTTAAAGAACATATGAATGGAAATACAAGAAAATGAAGTCTCAGAGAGTAACAATTTATATAGTCTCATAGATAAATTACAGTGTTCTCCAGTTTAGTCTCTATACCTGTTAGATCCTAACTGTAGTTTCTACTATCCCACTCTGTTACTGCTTTGAGTAAAGGATAAATTGGTAACTCTAAAATATATATACACACAAAAGAAAATATTCATAGGGTTACTTTTTTTTTGCTTAAATTCTTTTATTGGTACATTTTAGGTGTACAATATGTTTACATTTATCATTGGGTGCTTGTACCTGCACATGATTTATCTTGGTTCTTATTTTTTTCCCATTACCTGTGCACCCTTCACCCCTCCACCCTTCCCTATTTACATACTTCATTTCTATTTTTTTCTTTTCTCATAATTTTTCCTTTCCATTCTTTCCTTTCCCCATCTCCTCCCACCACCCCTACCCCTTTCGACCTTTTCCTGTTTCATAGGGTTACTTTATAAAGCAGACTCTCACAATGTATTAGAGATACAATTTTTAATTAAAAGCAAAACCAGGAATTATTGTAGCTACTGATTCCAGGCATAAATTTCATCCCCATAGCCATATTATTGGATCTATATCACTATTTCTAATTTTCTAGATGAGTTTATGGAGCCTTAGAGGGGGTAGGTGATTTGCTGAGGTTTATACAATAATAGTGTATTTTGACTGCAAAAAATAAACTCTTGCTTTCTCTCCTTTATATTTTTCAAAAAACTCACTTTCTAAAATAATCACCTCTGTGAATGTTTATTGAAGTGGTTTACTTTTTCTTTTGACTTTTCCTTTTGAATTCTTAAAACTTTCTGAGTTAATAATAACATAAAATCTGCTTATGTGCATAATAGATTCTGACAAATGAAATTTGGATAATTAGTTTGTTTTTCTTTAGAGATACAATGTGTTGTCTGTAGTATTAGATTTGAAAGGAAAAATTTCAATTAAAGAAGTCAAAAAGTAGTCTAAGGAGGTAATACAAATCTAAAGTAGGAAATGGGTCCTTGTCATATCTTCAGTATTCATTACATACCTTATTTTCTATAATTTTTAAACATGCTTTTCATTTGTTTTAACTTATTGAAATTGGGATATATTTTTTAATTGTTTTTAATAGAAGATTGCTTGCTGTTGGGTAAGAGATAAATTATGACATGGTTGTCAACATGATACTATACCTAATTAGAGCTGATCAAAAGTGATTCAGAAGAATCATTAGATTTTAAGTGAAAGATGGCTTATGATTATATTACTAAAGCAAAAAAAAGAGGGGTATTTACTTACATGGACTGAGGGGACTGTTGTTAAGGAAAAAATATTTACCTTTAATTTACATTTTACCTCATATAAGATATAATTAAGTGGATGATTGATCTTCTAATCCATGATGTCAAACATAAAGGAAATGTAAAGGTTGTGTGAATTTTCATGGATTATTTAATCTCTGTAAACAATGATTTTTTTCACCTGTTTATAGATGTAAGCCAGGAATCTTTCAAGATCCCTTCCAACCCTAGTACTCTTCTATTCTTATGTTGAAAATAAATCTTAAAAGTTTAGCAAAATTTAAAAATTTATGCTCACCATTTAAAATCACATTCTCCCTATTTCACATTATCTATTATACCTTTTAGTCCTTATTTATACTTTCAGTTTCTCACACTAGAGAAACTATTCGGTATTTACACGTGTGTCCTATTTATTTCACTTAAGAGTATCGCCTCAATGTGCATCCATTTAGCTATAAATGTCTCAAAGGGGAAGGGGAAGTGGGAGGGTAGGAGAAAAGAAAGAAGGGAATGGAATTAATATGAGAAAAGAAAAAATGGAAACAGTCTTTGTAGATAGGTAGGGGTGGAGGGGTTGAAGGGAGAGCAGGGGAATGGGAAAAAAATAAGAACAAAGATGGAGTATGTAAAGGTGCAAATTTCCAATGATGAATGTCATTATATTGTATACCTTAAATGTAGCAGTATAATTAATAGAAAAAAGAAAAATCACATTCTCCGTGGCCAATGATTTCTCCAGTATCTACTCCTAGGATTGTTTCAGTAAAGGAAATTATAGATATATTATAAAGTATTAAATGAAGTCACAAAGTTCTGGAAAAAATTGTTTTTTTCTTACTTATGTGTGGGGAGATTATTGTTTATTTATCAGCAAGGACCTTAGTCCAGAAGCTAAGGCCAAATGAGGATCCCATTTATTCATACCAAAGTGATTTATTATGGTGAATAATAAACCAGTTTTGTAGCTATATGATTAATTTAGTGTTGTGAATTTAGATCACTTAAAGGATTGTACTTAGACTATAAAAGTCGAGTATTCCTATTTACCTTGTACTCTAAGTACTTAGAACATCACTGTGGACTCCCTAAGCATATCAGTGTTTAGCTTCAGTAACAAATGTTTGTGATTGTTACGCTTGCAACTAAAACTCACCTTGGTTTCTGAGTTTACTAAGTTCTCTGCCTATACTTCTGAAGAGATTTGGGGGGAGATTCTAGCTTCCAGTACTTTCATATAGCAAGGAAAAATGCATGACATACGCTTAGAAGGAATGGAAGTGAACATAGAAAAGTGGGGATTTGTTTTATGTCACACTTTTTTCCTTCAGCATGCCTGTCCAATGTATTGTTTTTAGAAACATAGATTTCGGTTGAACTTTGTCTTTTCAGGTTTATGATAATGTATTTTTAGATATTATCTTATTTGAGAAAGAAATGAAGGTATTCAGAAAGATATATAAAATAGAGAATGCATAAATTAAAAATAGAAGCAATTAAATGTTTAAATGGTCTATATTGCTTGCTTTTTCAGGGTTTCTCAGAGTTAGCACTATCCACACATTTAGGATCCTACGAGTGTATTTATCGTGGGAGCTGACCTGTGTGTTGTAGGCTGTTTGGCATCTTATCTGACCACTACCTACTAGATACCAGCAGCACTCTTCCAGTTCTGACAACCAAAAATGTGTCCAGATATTTTCAGGTGTTCTCCGGGCATGGGTAGGGATAGGGGAGAGGTGTCCAAAATTGTTCCCAGTTGAGAAGTACTAATGTAGAATGTAAAGTTCCCAGTGAGAAGAACTTATCCAGAGGTAGAGAAGTGGATCTGTTATAGAGGCAGCATTGGCAGGACTTGCTCATGGATTCCCTGTGGAGGCTGAAGAAAAGGAAAGAATCAGAAAAGAATGTCCTTGCTCACTCAGAGGATATTGGTGTGATTCACTGAGATGGGGTAAGACTGAGTGAACACTAGATGATGCAGGGATAAAGTAGGTGGAAATCAGAGGATTTTGATGGATTTGATCATAACAATATTTAGGTTCAAAAGAGATGTCGAGTGGACAGGTGGATTTGAGTCTTGATCAAGGGAGAAGCTTTAAAAGCAGTCAGACTAGATGAGAACATCTGTAGAGATGTTAGAGGAGAGGGAAGTGGTCTGGAAGCCAGGCTCAGGTAGTGCTAGATGGACTGGTGAAGGAGGCTAGGTAAGAAGAAATCAAAGAGACTGGCATTGTGGAAACCAAGAAAGGAAAAAATGTCAAGGAGGGGTATGCACTTGTGTTAAATGCTTGTAAGACATCTGGTAAGGAATGTAAGCTATCTTTTTATTATAATTTTTAACTATCAAAAAATTAGGTACAGCAGCAAATAAAAAACCAGTAATAGAGGCATAAATTTGGCTATGCAAAGAAGTTAAAATGCTGAGCTTTCCAAATCCCAGAGACATAGATGACGGTGAATGTGTGACAAGTGTGCTGCAGTGGACTGTGAAAGCTCTAGAAGGTTCGCCATCACTGACCTTTGCTCTTGCTCAAGGGTACTACAGATCTTGGCTCTCCACATTCTAAAAGCCTCTATAAAAAGCAAGGGTAATCATTTACAAGATTCACAGTAACCATAAATAAAAACAGTGTCAGAGGTCCCGAAGAATTCGCTCAGGTTAGATGACCTTCTAGGAGGCCTCACAAGACTCTAATCATAGTCATACAGAAAAGGTTTATTAAAGTTAGAAGATCCAAAGCAAATCCAGCAAAAGGAAAAGGCACTTGAGGTGCTGTCCAGAGGAACAAGGCCGAAGTTTCCAAGAGTGCTCTACTAGTAGAGCCACCTAGGACACAGTTTAATTCCTTTGACAGCATGTGGAATGTTTCCTGCCAAGAAAGCTCCTTAGAGACTCAGGGCTGAGTTTTACTGGGGGCTGGTCATGTGGGCATGCTCTGGTTAATGAACTACAGTATTTCTAACATATTATAGATTATTTGGATAGCTAGTAAGATAAAAACTTTGCCTTTAAGTACTAGGAGACAGTGTAGTGTATAGTAAAATAGTCATACAGTAATATTGACAACCTTGACAGCTAATTGTGGCTCAGCTCTGTACTACCTTTCTGTACTTCCATTTCTGGTAATAAAACCCACCATTTGAAGATTTAATTTTATGTGTATGTGTATATGCATCACACACATCTGCTGGAATGGTGAGTAGCACACAATAAACACTCAAAAACAGTGTTGGCATTGGTATTGATGTTAATAATTGCAGTAATGGTTGTTTTATTATTGTCTTTCTCTGCTTAGATATGCCATTACTTTTCTTGAATTAATCGACTCTAATATCTACCCTACCATATTTTCAGCTAAATGGCTTTCAGTTTTTCAATTAAAATTTCAGTTGAACAGTATCAGAGGCATTTTAATAAAAAAAATTTACTGAGCTTGATTAGTTGATGAGAAGTAAATTGCTCATTTTTGATTATCACATTAACTCTTTCTGGCCATTGGGGTACCATTAAGCAAATTACCTCTTTTAGTACAGTACTCAGAATGTTACCCAAGTGACTGGAAAGAGTTAATAATACACCAACAGTCTGATGAGATT
This sequence comes from Heterocephalus glaber, assembly GCF_000247695.1. The sequence continues at coordinate 13,303,408 of NW_004624769.1, forward strand.
GATGTGATCCAATAGTGAGAAGCAGGTTCCTACCTTCTCACTATTGGATCCATCTCATTATATTAAATGTTTTCATTATAACTGCCATTTTCTTTTAAAAATGAAATATTAGATAGTTATTTATTTCTAATATACCTTATAAGCTTAATGAGAGGTATACTGAGTTCATCACAAGCCTTTTAAGGAGATTTGTGGCATTATTGCTCACTGTATAATACAGAAAATAATCTGATGAGGATAATAAATGCATCTTATGCGGTGCACATGAAGGGTATTATTTTTTGAGGGCACAAGTGATTCCCTGATTATGATCTGAGTACTAAGGAGTCATATTATTATGCCTCCCTAAGTACTTGAGCACTGAAGAGAATTATGTTTCATGGTATTGTAGCAGGTAAACTTTTGTATGGGCAGAAATCCTGCCTTTTTATAATCTACACAGTCTTCCTGTGGATGTGCTTTTACTGCTATGTCTAATATAGCTTTTAATTATTAAAGGTGACCCTTACTTTCTTATGACTAGGGGTCTGCAATCTATTCTTAAAATTACATCTCCAATTCAAATATTTTCCCAGGTAGCCTGGGAAAATCATTACCTCACTTGGGAAGAATACTTGACTCTTCAAGTACTGGTTTTTGCAACATAAAAGGTTGTCTTTTCATTGGTATGTTGTGGTCTTGTAATCTCTGAGACACTTGAAGTGTTTACTGTGCTGTCACTATACTGTTATGTGGAACAGTACATTAAGTGCTTTGAGTGATAGAAAACTAATGTCTGACTGTCTCCAGCAGTCATTCAACAGCCGCTTACCTACAGAACTCTATGTTCTCTACTCTGAAACACTGAATAAAAAACCCAAAGAACTTGAAATCTGCTTGAGGAGATGTCTAATGATAACATCATAGAATAAATCCATTGCATCTGTAGAAGTACAGTAACAGAAAGGAATATGCCCAGCTAGTTGGAGAGGTCAGAATCAATCACTGATTTTACAATAGTATATTTGTAGAGATGAGCAGCATCACAAGATAAGTATTTTTGCCTCCTATGTTGTGGAGCCTCTGGCATAATTATGGTATTTCCTTGTCCAAGTAAGCTCAAATTTGATGGATTTTTATTTTATAGCAATTTCTTTGCTATATTAACAGTCCAGATTGCTCTGGCATGGTAACTTGCTTCCTCATCCTTGAATAAATTCAATGCAGAAGTTCAGCCTTTTAGTTAATGTATCATGGAAAGATAGTGTGGAGTACAAAAGGATAACAACAGTGAAACTGTGAATTTGCCCTAGATTATTCACCTTACTTCAGGAAATCCTGTAGAAGGTTTCAAGTAGAATAGTTTTCACCTTGCCTGTGGAAAACAAATTCTTAGTGGGACTAGGCCCTTATTTTCAAACTCTATCCTTCATGTGCATATTTTGGTGAATTTTCATATTTGTCCTGAAATTTTTGTTTGTATTTCCATTTACAAAAATGTGGTTATTTTACTATTCTCATTGACTCTGTGGCAAAGGCTGAGTACTTCTTAGGCTAGAATTTGGACCGAGAACAGTCTTACTTCAACTATTTCTCAAGTGACTCTAATTTATGGTTGATATTTTATTGTGTTTCAGCAAATATTCTTCCAATATATAGGCCAAAAATTATACTTATAAATCGTTATATTTTAATAAAGTATAGTTATTGTAATGACACTTAATTCATAATGAATTATGTTATACATTATTATATATTAATAATAGTGTCTTTTTGATCTAATTATGAAAATTTAGTGGATACACATAGGAATATATGTGAAATGCTTGAATAGTGACTGATACACAATAACCACTGTACAAATATTTATTATTATTGTTATTATTCCCCTTTGTTTGCAGTACTATAGATTGAACCCAGGGTCTTAGCACTGAACTGTCTCCCCAGGGTCCCCTCACTTCTTTACTTTCTGAGACTGGCTCTAGCCAAGTCACTGAGTTGCCCATATTGGGCTCAAACTAGTGATTCTCCTCCTTCAGTTTCCCAGAGTTCTGGGATTACAGGTGTGTGCCACCCGGCTTGGCAATTATTGTCTTTTTATTTTTTTTAATAAAATAGCATGTTGATCTCACAACAATGAAGAATTCTGTCCAATATTTAGAAACTCCAAATGGAAACTGAGATAATGCCAGAAACAAATATGATGTATTTTAATTTACATTAGATTTGCGTAGGTTAACTATATTTTGTTTGTTGTTATTATTATTATTATTATTATTATTACTACTACTACAGTACCTTTTAGTTCTGTTTACAGCAAGCCTTCTGTGTAGATCAAGTTTACAACTTGTAATTATGTTGGGGCCACCTATTGTCACTGTCTATGGGAAAATTGGTTGAGGTTTGTAAGCCATTCTTATGAAATTAACATCCAAATAGCTTCTCAAGTCTTTCTTCTATTCGTGTGTCCTTGTTCTAATAGTAAGGCTGCAAGACCATTGAATAAAAATGTCACAACTAATGCCTCACTGGGCATCTGAGCAAAATAGCTGCAAATTTGCATGCCATGTTTTTTAGCTTCAGTGAAATTCCAATTCGAAATCTTGTAAGATTTCTTAGTGGCTGATGACAGCTCACAAGTGGGTCAGAGGATAAAGTTTTGATTGCCCTTTTTTTTTTCTTCTTGCCCTGAAGAAACCCTGACCTGCTTGGAAAAAAAAAAAAAAAAAAAAGGCAGGAGAGGCTGCTGCTAGTCCTTAGGCCAGGTTCCCATGTTTCCTTGCTTTGATGACTTAGACACACTCAGTG
>NW_004624769.1:13329323-13387480 GCF_000247695.1 Heterocephalus glaber
TTCTGAGTTCCTGTCTAGATTTATTAATCATGTCTTGCACTAGGGGCACAATTTCTCCTGTTATCTGAGAAATTGTTTCTGATTTCATTTTTTCCAGATCCCCTTTTGTTGCCAATTCAGTGGGTCCAGGTGGTTGAGTATCAGAGTGTTCTATCTCATTTCCCTTTAGGTTTGCTATAGGTGATCTGAAAGTCTGGTTTTGAGACTTATTTACATGTTTTCTCATTTCAACCGGGGGGGGGGCTGTTATTGCCTGCATGGATTACCTCCTCTGAGCTGGGAGTGGTGGGACAGGGGCCGGTAGCAGTGGTAGGGATGGTGGCCCAAAAACCCTTTCCTGTGGGCTGGGAGCAGCAGGAGGGATGGTGGCTGGGAAGCCCCTTCCTCTGGACCAGAAGCAGTGGGTTGGTGGCTCAGAAACCCCTACCTCTGGGCCGGGAGCAGTGGGAGGGATGGTGGCCTGGAAGCCCCTTCCTCTGGGCCAGGAGCAGCGGGACAGAAGGTGGCCCAAAAGCCCTATCCTCTGGGCTGGGAGCAGCGGGAGCGATGGTGACAGGGAAGCCCCTTCCTCTGGACCAGGAGCAGTGGGACGGCGGCTCAGAAGCCCCTACCTCTGGGCCAGGAGCAGCGGGACTCTGTACCATGGTCTGGTGGTCTGGTGTCCTCTGCATCTTTGTAGTGTGGAACCAGGTGGCTATACAGAGGAGCGGGGCTGGGGGGGGGGTCCAGTGGATTGTTGCCAGGGTGCAGGCTGATTCCACCTGTTCCACGTGACTCAGGACCTCAGTAGGGTGTGAGCAGACCTGCCTGTCTGCAGCGGGGTGATTTGGTGTCTTCCGCATGACTCGGGAGCTTGGTAGGGCGTGCGCAGACCTGCCTGTCTGCAGCAGGGAGATTTGGGGTCTTCTGCACAACTTGGGACTTTGGTAGGGCGTGCACAGACCTGCCTGTCTGCAGCGGGCTGATTCAGTGTCTTCTGCATGACTCGGGACCTCAGTAGCCTACCATTTTTACTCCATTTCTTTGACCTGTTTGTTCCTTTGCTTAGCATTATATTAATTTGTTATTTGTTTCTTTTTATTACTTGCTTTTCTTTTTAGAAAATTGGACACTCCTTGATAACAGGGATCATATCTGTTTTGCATACTACTATCTACCTAGCACCTTGTACCATACCAGGTATATAGATGTTCTACAGATACTTGTTGAATCCTTGAATAAACTCAACATTTATCTTCTTTTGCTATACTTCACTAATTAACATGTGTTTTTATTCTCTGAAAAACCACACTATCCAAGCAACAGAAATAGTCTAGAAAGTACAAAGAAACAGACCTCATAGACATTTAATTTGTCCACGGATCACCCAAAAAAACAGATCAGTTACTTATGGATAATAAAAAATGTCTAAAAGTTACCTGTTTTTTGAAAATATCTGTAAATTTCCCTCCCCTATGTAGCATAGATAACTTTAAAAAGCTATCCCTCTTTCTCTCCCCATCCCTTCCCCCTCTATATATGAATACAAATAAAATTCTTTAATAGGTTTGTAGTTTGTTTGTATTTGTAGAATCTGATCTGTATGATCCCTGGTGAATTAATCCTGTATGTTTTCTAAATCATAAATATGCATATTTTTACAAAATAAATATCTTCTTTTCCATTTCTTCATGTACCTAATGTGATTAATTTCTCATGAGCAAGCAGGGATCTTGACCTATAGCTACTTACATCTGCCTATTTGTTTAGAATAGCAGAGAATTATGGCTAAGCAGAGGAATGGTACAAGCATATGTGTTTGCTTTGCAAATATTCCTCTTTTCTCAGTCTAGAACACACTGTAAGCTCTTAATTTTGGTTTTTCTTGAATTTTTTCATAGAAAATAGAGTACAGTGTTGTACAGATTTATTTCTACACTATTAATTTTTTTTTGCTTTTTTAGCTATTTGATAAGTTATTTAATGCTATCACAAATATGAATTCCTTACTATATTAAATGTTGCTGAATAATATTCCTTCAAAATAAAATAGTGGATCTGTACACTTTCCTTTGTATAATATCCTAACCCATAATTACTTTTTGTGTTTTCCCCTCGTTCCTTCCGTGTCATCTTCTTCATTTGGCCCTCAGTTATTAAACATGTGCATTCCCCTATATCCCTAGCCAATCCAAGACAAACAGAGAGGTGGCTGCTAAGTACTGGTTTCATCAAGGCTGTTTTATTGCTAAATGCTAAGTACACCACTATTATACTCTGATGTGCATTGGTTGAGTTTCCATTGGAGTTTCATTCCATGGAAAGATGACAGCTTTTAGCTTCCATAGTTTGACTAATCGTATTTTAAATGTTACTTGATATCACCTCATAAAATTTCCTGGGAATGTTTTGTAATTGCCGATATTAAGGCATCAAGAAGAAATAAATCCTTTACAGAACTAGTCTTCTTCCAGTCATCTGCCATTGGCCTCAGTAAACCAAAACAAAACCACCACAAAACTCTTGCCATATCTGATTGGAATAGAAAAGGATACTAATCATGACTCATTCTTCAGAATCCTTCTATATGGACCCAAATTTTCCTTTTGTTTTAGAAAACATAAGATGCTTCCAGATGCCTTCAGTAGACACACAAGTCTTAAGACCCTGAAATGTCCATATTTAGAACACTGTCTCTTAACTCTCACACAGATTGCTAAAACTTTGGGCTGACAAACAAGGAACATATTGACCAGGCCTCCACAGCTCTGTTGCAGAAAAGTGGTATTTCCATGACCCCAAAGGCAGGCATGCTTACTGATTCTGACATTGATTGTTTAGTCACCTGATTCACATATTCTACTCCAGAGATGCTAAATTTGAGCCATATATGTTAACAGTCCCACTTCTAGTAACTTAAAATAATGAATAATAGCTCATGGCAGCGTTTCCCACTCAACCTTTAACATAGCAGTCACTATAGATTGTCAACCTTGTTTTAAAAGGGGAGCATCAGGGCTGGGGATTTAGCTCAGTGGTTCCAGCTCCTGCCCTACAAGCACAAGGTCCAGCACTCCCTGAAATCCTTATTCTCAGTCCACTCTGTGTTACCCATCTCCTCTTCCTAGCCCACTCGTTTGCCTTTCTATAATGACTAGACTCTAATTTTCATAATGCTTTATTGATATTTTCCAAAGGAGTTGTTATTTGCTTTAATAAAACAGAGATCAGAGATGATTCAGGGTTATTTATCCCCCTTTCTTTTCCTTTGCAACCCAGCAGTAACTTAACTAATTAGGCAATGAGGTACAGAAATTAAGATCGAATTTTAAGAATATATAGTTCTAAAGTATCCAGTGACATTGCAGTAAATCTTAATTCCCAGAACTATGTATTCGGGTGTGTGTGTGTATTTGTATGTATGAGTGTGTGATGTGAAGGCGTCCATATGTTACAGTCAAGTAAAATGTCAGTCCAGCAATTATAGACCAAAAAGTTCACTTCAAAGATTTAATCCTGTTCAGAGAAAAATTCATGATTTAGGAATATATTTTTTAAATAAAACATTTTATTTTAGTTCTTTTCCAATAAAAGATGGGTGGAATAGTTTTCCTTCTAAGATGAAATCTACAATAGAATCAAAATCCCTCTGAATAAGAAAAAGTGTGTTGTTTGAATTTTCTGGCTCATTTCATGGGATTTCAGAACTCTGGTTTCCAGATTAGGAATGTGCATTAGGTGAGTTCTTGTAGAGAATGGAAAGGCAAATGTTAGACTTGTCAGCATATGAGAACCACAGAATCAGTCCACCCTTTGTTTGAGTCACGCTTCCAGGGCTCAGCACTTTTCACTGAGAAGCCTGCTTTTGAAGTATTTTCTTTGTTTAATTGCCTTCACTTTTGAGTTCCTTTCAGAAGTATTTTCTTTTAAAATATCATGCATTCTTCTTTAGAAGAATTAGTCTTTCAAATAATACAAAGAATCACGGCCTTCTTGTAATCTGTCAAGTATGGTTAAAAACATTAAGGCATTAAAGACCGAGAGAATGAGGTTCTCGAAGAAGAAACTTTGCAGTCTAACTATAAATGTGCTATTCCCCTACTTTTATATATCTATCTAAGCAAGAAACACTAAGCAAAGAAAATAAGAAATTTCAGTTTCATTTAGGATTTGCAGTTTTTATATGTAATAGGAAATCAAAATGGAAATTGTTCTTTGGCATTACAGGTATGTATTGGAATCTTACTTGTATGTAAAAATTGTTAAAAGTCTTAAAAATTCTACTTAAACCCAACACCTGTTATTTTACAAAGAGTAACTTTTTAAAAATTAACCAAGATGACCAATAAAATTATTTGGAAATTTTAAATTTAAAAAGTCAACACAAACTCTTATGGGATTCAGAACAAAAAAGTCATACTTCCTTAAATAGCTTATGTGAGCATATGTATATATGTAAAAATACAGAAGTTAAGAATTTGAATATACTTTGATTCACAAGGTAAATGAAAAATAGCTATATTTTTAGGTACTGTTACATTGAAGCTTTGCTCTGCTTACTAAGAATAAATCCTAGGGTCACAGTCCCTGAATTAACTCCTGTTTTCTTGTTCTCTTTCCTGCTTTAATAAAATCTGTGTCTTTTCTCTCAAATGGTAACACTTTTGCATGTTAATTTGAATATCTGGTGGACTCGTTTCTTGATTTTGTCTTGTGAAACGTTTTTCCGACTTGTTACCCTCTGATGCTAAAAATATTTCTTTCAGATTTTTATTACTAGGGCTTTTATTACTAGAGACAAGTTATTAACATTTCTAACACCATGGATATGTGGAGGATATCACTATAAACCTGTCCTCCCTTAATGTGAACTATTTAAGCTTAAAATAAAAGGTATCTATTTTGGTAAATTCACATTTAATATAGTGGTTAACCCAGAGCAATTACTGAATAAGTGCTTCTTGAATGAATACATACTTCTATGGACTAGGACAGATTCATTTGCCCTTGTATTGGAGGGGCTATCAATGCTTCCAGGAATAAGTCAATTGGGAGATGCTCTAAGTAGTTTTTGGTTTTTTTAACTTTATGTAATTGTATATACTTATATATAAACATATAAATCTTGACTATATACTTATATATAATTTTCTATATACAATTGTATATATGAATTATCTCTTCATTTTTCTATAATAAGCCAAAGATGATAAAACTGTTGCTTTTATACAGAGCTGTTAGCTAACCTTTTCTGACTCTTACTTTTCAGTTTCAGACCTAAGGTTCAGTTCATGCTAATAATTATTTCTATAAAAATGTAAACAAGAAATGCCAGGATGACTATATATATATGACTATATATAGAAACCGTATAAACAAACAAATATTTGCTCAATTAAGTGAATTTGCATGGAGAAATAACTTTTCAAACTGTGATAAACAGGCTAATAAAGTTCAGTGAATCTCTTATAATGTATACAGGAGAATAAAAGTATGGTGATAATTATAATATAAATACAATTAAAATTAAAATATAAATACATTTTAATAAGACTTAACCAAAACATCACTGTTCTTTTACCTGACTTAATGTAATGCCCTCTCTATTCTTTTTTTTTTTTTTTTTTTGGTACCAGGGATTGAACTCGGGTCCTTGTACTTGTGAGACAGGCAGCACCCTCTCTATTCATTTTGCATAGGAGTAAAATTTGATAATCATGCAGTAGTATTCTAAGGTTGCTCCTTTTCCTCTATTTAAAGTTAAATGATATATGACATTTGGGATTGATCGGTCTGTACATCAGCTTGGACCTCCGCAGTAATTTTTCTGGTGTTAGCTCTTTTTCTTTTCCCCACCATCATTTAAAAGTAACAACAAAAGTATAACTCTTGATTTTCTTTTTAGTGGTGGGTGACATGTGGTGTTCCAGTGATTGCTGACCTATTAATTCATCATTTATTGAACATCTGCTTATGTTTCAGAATCTGCAAAGATTTATAAGATACTTGGATCCTACTCTCAAGGATCTCTCAGTCTAGTTAAGTGATATTTAAACATTTTATTTTGCATTGGTTGGACCTGTATCAGAATTCGGTTTTGCTGCACCATTCTGAAACTTGAAGAGCATTCTGAGAGCCACCAAGCTAATTAAAGCATTAGAAAATGAGACTCATGTGAAAAAAACTCAAGAACTGAATTATTTAGTAGAGCGGAGGGAAAGCCAAAGGGAGATGTATTAATCGTTTTGAAGATGTAATGGATGGTGACCATCTGGTCCTAGTTGGCCAAAGATGGGAAAGAAAAAAGTGGATTAAGGTAAAGAACGAGATATTTGGGTTAGACTTGAAGATTAAAGACTATGTGAATTATTTTAATATGAGCCTTATTAATAAATACATTTCTCACATTTTAGTATCTTAAAATTCTGTTCCCTGAAGTTAAATCTTCTTTTTTTTTCTTTGGTTTCAGGGATCAAACTCGGGTCCTTGCCCTTGTGCAGTAGGCAGTGAAACCACTGGGCTAAATCCCTGGCCCTCCCTGGAGTTAAATCTGGACTGACTTTAGGTATCAACTGAAAAAGAATGTTCAAATTTCTCTAGTTCTTCAAAAAGTGGTAGAGCTTAACAGGGAGAAGATTAATACTTATTTTCAAGACATGCTTGATAAAGAATCAATAAAATTAAATGGTTACAAGTGCAGCCCTGTTACATGTATATTTTAATTTACTTTTATAATCTTAATGTATCATTTAAAAAATTGAAATTCATTTACATAATGGCAAGGTTTTTTTTTTCTTGAGGTACTGGGATTGAACTCAGGACCTTACATTTGCCAGGCAGGCGTGATGCCACTGACCTACATCCCCAGCCTTAATAGCAAGATTTTGATCTTTTAAAGACTAAAGGTTATTTTTAAAGTTTCTTATTTCTTTGCTCAGTTGCATATTATTAGGGAAGATGTGTACTAAGAGTTAATACTTTCATTTAGATTTGAAAAGCATTCTTACTGTTAGCTTTTATAGCACTTTTTGTACCATAACAGCTTGATAACTTGGTTTAGGATATGAACCTTCAAAGAATATGGAGAGTGAGAGTCCATCTGCTTTATGATTTAACTTATTTCAAAGCCTCTGATTTTAAAGCCCTCTCACTTCAGGAGCGAAATTTTCTCAAAGCACAAGAGCCCTTAACTTAATCTTTCCTCTTCACCAATGAACATTTTATGTCTACTCCCTTACCACAGATACTGTAATCTAATATTCAGTAATATGCTTAGGAAAGTGTCTTAATTTTTTTCTTCATGAAAAAGCTTCTAAATCATATTACCTGTGTCCAATCTTAGATACTAATATGTCTAAGTACATATATGTACATATGTGATATCTGACGAAAAACTAGGCTGGGGAGATGAATATACCATCGCTAAAAAACTATCCATTTTTCTTTTCAGCATGCTTTGGGAGAGTTACAGAAACATAGTTTTTTTTTAAAAATCTCTTCTTCATTTCTGATTTAATTAATCCTTTTTTGTGTGTTTCTATTCCTTGGTTGCAATGCCACAGCTCTGTTTGTACTGTTCTAATATGTACTTGCTCAGTTTAGACAGTTCACCTTCTGCCAAGAAATAATTACTTCTTCCCATGTGACAATTGACTTGCTGAGGTCAAGTTTTATAGTATGATCGAACAGTTAGTTGAACCACATTATCTTTGTAATTCATACTTTCCCGAGAATTGTGGTTTTCTACCTGTTTATTTATTTGGCCATGCTGGAGATTGAGCCCAGGCCTCACACAGGAGAGGAAGCCCTCTTCCACTCAGATAACCTTTTTTTCCTTAATGATAGAGACAAGACTAGGAAATATCTCACCTGAACGTGGGATTCTCAGCTTTGAGAGGAAAATGTCCTCTATACCATTATCATTATTGAAAGGTTTTCTCTAACAAGAGTTTCAAACTATTCACAAAGAAATTTGAAATGACAAATGATTTCCTTTCATAAGGAAATCAGCTGATCTGTCAGAGTTTACCATACTATAACATGATGATATAAAAGATATGGTCTCATTAACACATCGTGAGAAAAAAAGGAACCCAAAGAATCTGAAAAGGACATAATTGGTTCTGCCATGAAAGGGGCATTCATCAATTTTAAAAACTAGCACTAAAACTAAATGGCATCCTTTTCTCCCAATATCAACTGGGTTAGGTTTGAAAAACTTGGTCTCTAATAATTCTACATAGTGGATAGTTAAAGGCAAATGTGTAAATGCCCTATTCTTGTAATGCATTCATGTATGAGCTTGGTAACTTGCCTTACATGTTGGTAATGTACATGCATTAGGAAAAGAAACTAACATGTATTTAGTGCCTTCTATGAGCAAGCCAATATGCTGAGCAGTGTGTGTGTGTGTGTGTGTGTGTGTGTTGATATATATGTGATATCTAACATTCATAGCCCTGAGGATTTGATACCATTAACCCTGTTATACAGATGAAGAATATGTGACATGTAGAGGTTAAATAACTTGCCCAAGGTCATAGTATTATTAAATGGCAGTTCTAATGCAGATCTCTTTAAAAGCCATAGTGAAAAAAATAACCAATTTAAAAATAATTCTGAAACAAAGCCCACTTCATCATATCATGAGCACTTGGGAGAGGGATACTATGTAATTTGTCTTTTTGCAGGTTTAATTTTCTATTTCTGCTTTTTTCCTTTTTACATGATTTACTTTCCTGGTTTTTTCCCACTCTTTCTAAATCCAAATTAGTGAGCAGCTTGAGAAGTTAAGAAAAGGGGGGAATAAGGAGATGGAACTATTGTGTCCTCTTTTTTTTTTTAATACCTCAAGCATACAATACAGTAATACCCCATCTTCCAAAAGCAGCAGTGAACATGGTTACTTAGTTCATATAAACAACAATATGAATGTATACTGAAAATATATGGTAAATGGAAAATAAGGACATAATTAACATAACAAACTATTCTAATGTAATTACCTGTAACTAACCAGGCAAGTATGACACTAAATCATTCTGTATTGTTCGGTACAATTCTTTTTTGATATCAGGTATAAATTTAGCTGTTTGTTACAATTAGTGGCAACTTATCGTAAAGGTTTGTATTTTTTAACCCAAGAAATAATGTGTGACTATTGCTCCCTCATTAAGTGTAGTGTTATTTCAGTCTTAATATATTATGCTTACATGGTAGACATTATGTTAGTATAATTCTGAAAAAACTTAGTTGCCTAGTAGTAGTAGTGGGTGCTTTAGAAATTATTTTCAGTATATTAAAAATTATTTGTATGGCTTGGAGCTTAAATATAGATTTGAAGCTTAAAATATATTTAAAATGTCAGTATAGACATGAAATTTTGTGCCTGGTTCATAGTAGGTGTTCAATTAATGAGCATTAATATAAATTAACATTAATATAAATTAAATAAGTAAAATGTCAAGGAAAATTCTTTATATAAAGAAAAACATGTATTAAGATGTGAACTTAAATGTATTATATGAATTTTAAATTGTTACCCTTCAAATTGTCATCATCATTGGTCTTGATTTTATGATCTGTAAACTATATTTTTACAATTTTATGAAAATTAAATTTAAAAGTTTCATTCATTAATCCATAATTAATTTTAAAATAAGCTTTTGTTACTGTGAAGGAATAACTTCTTAGGACCTGGTGTTAAATGTAAAAACTAATAGTAATGCTTTTTTTTCTGTTCATTCTCCTTCTCTGTCCACTACCCACTGGGAGCTTCATTGTCCCTATCCCATTAAGAGCAGCCCTTTTCTTAGGAATGTAAAATTTGGCTGGAAGGCACAACAACCTCTCTTTCCTAGTAGACCAAGGATTCCTATTGTTGGATGCAGTGGGCATGAAAGCAGCAATTTTACAGCACAAAAGCTCCAATAACATTTACTTCGGTTGGCTGAGATTGAAATGCACACAGGCACTGCTCAGTCTTGGTTGCTTAAGCACCAGCTTCCCTTGCCTTTTTGCCACTTCGTGCATTTCAAAGAGACGAGTCCTTTAAGGAGAAAGTGTTTTCCTTGTAACTTGCAGTGGAGTAAACAGACCATTCAGGCATAGTTTATTGTATTACAAACTCCACTCTGCAAACTATTTCAGAATTGAATACAACGAAGTAATTAGTGAAATCACTTGTCACTAGAATTCATAAACATGAACTGTTCTACTCAAAAAGTAAAAATTTTCTTTCCTAAAAATCAACTGAAAACTTCAGAGGATGGTAACTTGCTTCTTAAAAGTTTTACTTCTTAAAGCTAAAGGGCTCTCATTTTACAAATGTCATCCCTATCTCCTGCAGTGAACATCTTGTTGAATTAATTTGGGAAATCACAAGACAGCACCCATTTAATTGTAATAAAACAGTTCTACTTACATTAGATCAAACTGCAAGTCTGGAAACTAACAAAACTTTGCAAAATGATGAGGATGTTTATTAACTGGGATCTTATTTCTTGTTTCTATGCCAACTCAAATCACTTAGGTAGAAAAGACGAAGCAGTTTGAGCTTTAAAGTTATTATCCCTTAAGAAAATTATAATGTATCTGAATTTTTATAATTGTGGTTGTTTTTCACAATTTGTTAAATAAGCTAGGGCTCAGGTCTTAATATTTTCAAATACTCATTTGAAAAAAATGGTCTGGGGTTTCACTTAAGCTAATAAATGAGCCATCTTTCTCAAAGAACCTTAAACATGACCCAATTAATCCATGTGTTAATAATCTTCCTTATTGATGAATTGGGCCTCTGCTGTATGTAGTCTGCATATTGTTTGTATCCAGTGATGCTCAAAGAGAAGCCATCAGGCACTAAATTACTGGAGTTGAAGTTCAAACCACAGTCTCCCTTTCTGAACCCACAGATTCTAATCAGCATCCCAGGGCACAGGTGCAAACTCACTTCTCTCCCATCACTGCACCCTCCTCTGCTCCCCCCAGCCACCTATAGCTGCTGCACCATTACCACATGGGCCAAGAATCAGAGCCACAGCTGAATAGAGAGTGCCCCTCAGGTATACTTGCACATACAAAGACATTATGTGCATCAGAAACACTTTCCCTTGATGTCTGCACCGTTCATACATTTACAATAATTTTTTCATATATATATATATATATATATATATATATATATATATATTTCTAACCTCCCCATTCCTGAGTTGCAGTCTTGCTTGATCTGATTGATTCTGTTTCTTCTGAGTGTCAGAAAAAGGGAGAACTTGTCTGAGTAGGCTTTGACTGTTGCCTTGTCATGCTTTCATCTATAGTTAACAATCTGATTTCTCTCTAATGTATTAAGGAAGGGTTTAAATGGCATCTGAGGTAATCTTGAATTTCTGGGTTACTTTGCAGTAGTTTGCATCCATGGAGTATAGAAAAGAGAAGAAGGGGAATGACCCTGCCCTGTCAGTACATGCCTGTAGCAAGATGGCTTCAGAAAACAAGTGAAGCGCTCCTAATAAATTGTGCTTTTGGTTCTTTCAATCTGCACAGCTTCTCCATCAAGGTTTACAGCTGGACTGTAGCTGTAATTGCTACGAGGATGAGATGCACAACATGGGGTGTCAAAGCTAAGTACTTATAGTGTTTTAGTGGCCAGAAATATATGGCATGGTAGGAGCATCCAGCTTCATGAAATTCATACTTGTATATCTTCATGTTCCTCACCCATTTCTGACATGCTGCTGATTTGCCAGCAGGCACTCTAGATGAAGGTGATAAAAATGGCAAAGCTGAAAGATGTTGTTTTGTAAAAGATACTGTACATCAATTGGGCTAAGAGGAAGTAGATTGGGGATGTAAATGCACAAAACACCTCGAGAGCCATTCTTCAGTAAAGAGAGTTGGTTTTAATCTCATTGGTGCAATGAAAATGAAAAAAGATAACAGTTTTAATCTTATTATAATAAAGTACAAAATGACACATATTAAAGTATTTCTCCTAGTGTAAACAGTAATTCTGTATTTCTGTAGCATCAGCTCTCAGACCTCTTGTTCTGATTTGTCATTAGATGTAAATCAGTTTTTATGTTTGCTTCTTCCAAAGAAGCTTTGAAGCCTAGTGTTTCCTTATTTAAGACATTATAGTTTAAAGAGGTTAAAATTGATAGTTTCACTACAGAGAAGTATCATATCGAAAATTGTAATGTAAAAGAATAATCTGTGCATGTAGATTCACCTTGTGGTTATTTAAGACATAAATCAATGAGGCTTGAAATTTAATGGAATTTAGTTGGTACCATAATTCTACAAGGTGTCAGCTGTGACTGAGTCTCCAACTTAGGTTATTCTTTACCATTGCTCTCTACATTATCTACTTTGTTCTTGCCTTTTTTCATTATTTAGTTTTCTTTTTTAAAAAATCAGCTTCCTGTGTCCATCCAGAAAAAATATTTTGTAGTGTTTACATTAGCATACCTTAAGAGCAGTTTTTAACATGCTAACTACCCCCCCACACACACACACACCTGGGAACAATACAGTGCACAGGAGACAATTATGGAAATTAAATTTGTCAAAAGTGATAGAATGCAAGAATTTCCCCAAGACCTCTGAAAAGAGTAATTTTCCTTGTTTCCATGAAAATGAGTTCCTTGTACTCTGGTCCTTACTCAGATCAAGCTACTTCTGTTTAATTACAATAAAATTGTAACTCCTGATCAAAAGATCCTTTGTGCTGTATAGAATTCAAAGTTTTATTCTCCTGAACATATTTACCTACATTTCTAAGATTGGCTTTTAATAGCACAGCCAGAAAATGACAGCAGGATAGCCTGAATTGAAACGAAAAATGCATACTTTATAATAAATGCTAAGATTTTTCTATTGATTTTTTTAACGTCCAAGGTTTATAGCATTCTCTTCATAAAGTTTTTTTCACTCTACAGTTTATTTCATTTAGAATGTCTTTAAAGCACGTTTTTATTGAAATTGAGTTTGAAGATTAGAGAATTCGGAATTCCCATACATTCTAAGAAGAGTAACTATCCCCACAGCAAAATACGAGAGAGAGAGAGAGAGAGAGAGAGAGATATCCTGGCAACATTACAGTGCCCAGAAGCAAGTTACTTGAATTAAAATTTCAAAACTAGGTTAACATAAACAGACTTCTATTCATCAAACACAAAGAAAAGCTGAAAAACTTCAAAATGTAGAAGGCGACTGAAATAATAACACATTACACAGGGTTTTTTTCCTCAAATCTGTTCTTTAACATTAAATTGAGAATGGATTCCATTCTGCTGGCAATTCAGCCATTTAATGTTTCAAAACTTTTGTTATTCCCAAGAGTCCAGTTCTACCTGGGTTGCTTCTCCTGGAAACAATGATTTCCCAGTAATGCCAGCAGAAGCAACAGAGTGAAGCTAATGCAGTCACTCTGCTAAGGAAGAGAGATTTGCAAGGGTAGCAAAGCCATGTTTTCACTTATTTTTTCCTACTGGTTAATGCCATCAGTGGGTGGTCATGCCTGCTCTGTTCTTGAACAAAGGACTTCCTTCTCAGGAGCAGCAGGAATAAAACTGACAAGTATCACATCTGTTTCATGCTGCTTCTCCAATTCCCATGGGTAAACTATATATATATAGTGAAAAGGCATTTAGAGCCCCTTCCTTTGTTTTAAAATCTGAGTGTTGATGTACATATTTGAAAAGTAGCTGAGGACATGGCACATCCATCTCTCCACATTCATTCCTGTGCAGATAACTGATCCTGTGCAAGAAAAGCATGGTTTACTTTGAGCAACACCACTGGTTGTAACCTTTAGCCTTTGAATTTACAGATGAGAAGGAACGTGTCAGTAAATTTAAGAGCCAAGTTCAATAGTTACTACTGGTAATTTAAAAAGTAGA
The DNA here is from genome assembly GCF_000247695.1 of Heterocephalus glaber. The sequence continues at coordinate 13,343,204 of NW_004624769.1, forward strand.
GCAAAGAAGGTAGGCTCAAAACAGCATTGATGGAAATGTTCTAAAACCAGATTTCATAAGACTTAGGCAACTCTAAATATCCAAATTTCAAAATTATAAATTTTACAGAGTAAATTTTTACAGAGTAGAAATAACATCTAAAAATTAACTTACATCTTCATGGCTATTTACAGTTTGAAAATACTTCAAAATATGTAATAACATAGGACAATGCTCATGACATGGGGATACATGGAAAATAGCAAAACAGTTGTATATAATTATTGAAATTGTGAATGTATTTTTATAGAGCAAAAGAACAGGAAAAAAAGTAAATCAAACTGCTTCTGGGCATATGGATTATGGAAGGTTTTTGTTTCCTATCTTTGCAGTTTTAATTTTCCAGTTTCATATTTCTGAGTTTATATACTGATATGTAATTGAAAATATAAAAATTTTTAGTGAAAAAACTTTCAGTGTCTGTCAAATTTGCTTACGTGGATAAGCTGTGACTCTGTAAGTATCTCACTTCTTCAAAAGTGTCCTATGGAAATGGTTATTCAAATGATTAAAGTTGTAAGTAATACATGGTCATTAGAAGCAACCTAAATGCCCATTAAAAAGGAATTAATATTAAGTTATAGTACTCTTCGGTTGCTATAATAAAATAATGAATTTTAAAAGTATGTATGATGTATGCATTTGTGTATACCAGCAGTAGTATGTGTATATATACACACTAACTTGAGACACCTATAACTGTGGGGTGGAAGAAAAAGCAATTTACCAAACTAAATATAAAGATTGATCACATTTTCTAAAAAGTAGGAATTTATGTGTCTAGACAACTTCAAGCTATATAAGAAGTGTTAAGCATCTTTATTCTTTAAAATAAATTTTAAATTTTGAGTGCTTATTCTGCCAGGTGGTAGACTCTTTAGGTACACAGCCAAATCATTATTAATTTCCTAATTTCATACTAGGAAAAGGATTATAGCAATGTATGCTGTATGCTAAAGAGTTCAAATATGGAAGTCCTAATCCCTAATATAATGGTTTTTAGAGATAGGGCCTTTGGAACATAATTAGGTTTAAATGAAACTGAAAGAGGGAAGAAGAACCTTACCAGGAACCAAACCGTGTCATCTTGGCCTTCCATGTTCCAGAATTATAAGAAATAAATATCTGTTATTTAAAACACCCAATCTCATATTTTGTTAGAGCAGCCCAACCTGAAAAATACAATGAAAAACATCCAGTCTTCTTTTCACATTTTGTCCATTTGAGACTTGTTAGGATCTTTTGAGATCTGACAGAATGTGTGCTATTGCCTCATGAGTCCACACTAATCACAAGGCCTTTCTAAAATCTGTTCCTCTCTTGACCATTTCCATGTGTATTTTTCCTCACAGAAAATGTCTTCTTGTCCCTCATGTCACTGGGCATGAAGAAGGTGGGAGTGGGGGAAATTAGTTGTGTCGTTGAGACCATCTCAATTCTAACTGTCTAAAGACTCTACTGTTATCTTTACTTTTTGCTACTTTACCATGCTGACAGGGTAAAATTTCACCACTCTTGGGTTGTGTTTTGTTTCTGTTCCTATATCCAACTTTGTTAGGACAGGGTAGGGACCAGCAAGGAGCAGGACTTCTCAGCACACCAACACCTTGTTTAATGAATTCTCTTCTATACAAGTAAAAGGGTTAAGGGACTGGGTGCTAAAAAATTAATTCTGAGTTCTCAGGGATTTTCAGTCTCTGCCTCTTGCATAGATCTAGCATTTGAAACTCAAAGATCAAGAATGTATGTACTTACACAGTATTTTGCCTCTGCTTTAAACAGCTTTTCTATAGGCATTATTTGTTCACAGAATATACCAAAAGGTACAAGAGAAAAGTCAGTGGTAGGGGAACCTTGATCAATATTTCAGACATCACTGTAGTACAATTGGTTATCTCAGAGTTCAGGATAAGAGAGGGGAAAGTGGGACTTGCATTTTCTACTTTATATAACTTTATAGTATTTTAAAATATTCCTTTAAATAAAAATTAACCTCTTTTACATATTTCATGTAAATTGATCCTTATAACAATACTCTATTGTAGCTGGAGTTACTATTGTCTGTATTTTAATAGATAAATGAAGTCATTCACATGAATTATAATTACCTTTTTATTTGAAGCAAATAAAAAATGGGCGGCAAACATGTAGTGAGTGCCTTCAGTGTGAAAGGTATGTGCTGAAAAGAAAAAACTATTAAAAATGTTTTAATAATACCAAATGTTTCTCCAAGCCCTAATTGAGTAAGAAGCATTTCCAGTGTTATAGTTTACATTGATTTTTCATTTGAAATAGTTCTGCCCATCCTCCCATTCATAGGAGATACTTTCATTCAGGGTTTCATGGCTTCGTATTTCAACTCCTACCTTCATACCAGTTGATTGTACTAAAGCATTGCTTAGATCATATAATCATAATGCCCTTTGACTTGAAAGAAGACCAACTGCAGCCCCTTGCATGGCTCAGGAAAGTTTTCAGAATCCCTGAGGTATATGATTTTCCAATCTTATTTTGAACCATTGGATATGGATTAGCTACTTTATGAGTCAGCTCATTCTACTTTTAGCCATTTTAAAGTATTAGAAAGTCCCTCCTATTCATCTACTGAATGTCTCCCTGAACATCCACACAAAACTAGTTCAGTCTTTTTTTTTAATGACAACCTTTGAATGAACATAAGAATGCATACCTTCATACCTCAATTCACTTCACCAAGCTGAGCATACTTAGTTCCTATTTGGTTTTATTTGTTCAATATCCCTGAGGCCATCACTGTGTTTGCTTCATGAGTTAATGAATGGTTAAGTACTCTTAACTTTGCAGCATTGGTTTGACTCTAGTTTTATAAGCTGTAAAAGAAGACATCAGTATATGTCTTCCATCTGGAAGGTAATCTAACTCCTGCAATGATATAACATCTGCCTTTTCTTCTTTTAGCATGACAGAAATGTCAAATATGACATTTGACATCTATGCCAGAGTAATTTTTAAGTATACAAGTTTATCCTCTCTGCTTTTATATCTGCATGTTGGGTCTATAATCTTCTGATCTACTAGCTGAGCTATCAAGGGGTATGCTGCAGTTGTATCTGTTATTTCAACATCACATTACAGTGTTATAGTATAAATATCCTCAATGAATATGTGCAATCTTATTTATGTCTTTGAACCGTTTCTCATTTGGTTTGAGTTTTTATTCAGTGTGTGACTAGTTCCATATTTTCATTAGTATTCATGCATAACTAATATGAAGCAATAAGGCTTTATTAACATGTTCGGTATATACTCACTAGTACAGAAGCTGTGTAGCACAATGTATAAAGTGCATATCCTAATGACGTAAGATGGAATTATAAGATAGTACTGTAGTTTTTGACTACAACATGTTTTTGCTTATTTAATCTACTGTTCATTTACTTTTTCCTTACCTCCAAAGTAATAAAATCAAGAAAGCTGAGAAAATAATAAATCAGTTACTTCTCTGAAAGAGATGTATTGTCTGTGAAGATTGATAATATGAACTAAATTATATGTGGATTTTAATCATGTCTATACTAATTACCACAAATAATCAAGAACTTTATTGAATTTCTTGGGATTATGATCTAGAAGCAACTATTTTAACCCTTCTTGAAGGGTATATAATGGTTTTGCAACTGTATTGAGTATTAGGCAATAGAATTTTAAAAAGAAAATATAAATACAAAATCAGTGTCCCTCATATTAATTGTCATTTAATGGTATGTTTTCAAACTTTCTTAAATCATAGTGTCTTTTTATAGTGTCTTTTTAAGCATCCAGATTGTTTTTTATTAAGTGAAACACTGAGAAAATGCATTTCCAGCCTTCATACATAAGTGGATTAGACATCTAGAGTATACTGCTTTATAGGCAATTCTTCTTGACATTCTTTAAAGAGAAGGGGAAGGAGAGAAGTGGGATTTCCACATCTGCTAAATAATCATTAGCATGTAGGATTGAATTCTTCTTTTTTCAGATTCAGACCAGCTGTGGAAGTAAACTTCAAGGGCCCCTTAGTTATTGCATATTTCAATAGCTTTCTGAGGATTTAGTTACCTAGTTCCACCATGCTGATCAAAGGGAACTCATTTACTTTATACACCATTGTTATTGAAAGCATTCCTCATTTGATTGTTTTGCTTCTGAAATGTTGTACGAAAGGTCAGACAGGGTGTCTTTTCTCTGATTTCATCATGCCTCTGAGAATAACTTCTGCTACCAATTATGTATTATTTGGATGGGCACTACAGTACCACAGGGCATCTTTCCCTTAGCCTTGGTACATTTGCTCTTATCACTGACATTGTTGAATTAGAGGTGTTTCACTGTCCATATGATATTTGGCACCACTAAAAAAACATATTCAGAAAATGAACAGTTATATATAACGTGATTTTGTAGTGTTGCCCAAGACACATTTGTCATGAATTCTGTATGCTAATCAAAGGCTTTAATTTATTTTGAGGGCTTTCTCATTGTTAACTTCACGTCTGTTTCTGTAACCATGGAATGAAGTGTTAACCTAGCCTAACACACAGCCCTGGGAATGAACAAAGCTAAACCAATGTGTAAACTTTGGCCCTTGCTCAAGAAACACCATAAGAATGACTGAAGGTGAAAAGTCAAAATTTGATTACTTACAAATGTATCACAATACTGAAATATCATGGTAGTATTATGTTTACTGTTTCTTTCTCCAAGGCCATAAAGTGCAATGTCCAATTGGCAAGCCATGCTGCTGTCATTTGAGATCTTGCATTTGGCAAAATGGGATGCTCTGCCTTTGTAGATAGTCTATCATCATCTGACTGTCACTATGGGTTTATGAAGATATAATCAGTTTGAGATAACCCTATGTCTCTAAAATTATTATAACTTGAATCTAAAGTTGTTTTCCTAAATAGTGAATGTCAGCATTTCTTTGAAATGTCTACATAGGATATCTACAATGCACTATTTACCTGGATGTTGTTCTATAGTGTTTCATTACTTTCAAGTATATTGATTAGATATAATGACATACACATATTTATTAACATATATAAGGAAAGCCATATTCTTTAGTGTAATGAAATGCCCCACCAAAACAGATAGTAAAGAAATTAGCAGGTGGGTATGGTGGTGCACACCTGTAATCTCAGCCCTTGGGAGGCTGAGGCAGAAGGATCGCTGTGAACTCAAGTCAGCCCAAACTTCATAAGGAGACCCTGTCCTGTCTTTAAAAAAAGGAAATTAAACATGTGTTACTCATACCAATCAGGGCATGTGGAATAGGAAATTAAAAGAAAAAACCTTTTATGTAAGAGGCACAATCTGGTTTATACCCTGAAAATGTAAATTTAAGTAGTATAGTAAAGTGGAGTTTGGTTTTTAGATTTTTTAAATTTTTTATTTTACTTTTTTATTATGGAATAACATATTCTGAATTCACTGTTTCTGCTGTCAGTGTTCAGAAGCCAAAAGCTAATACACTAGCTTTAGCCACCATTGTCTCTCACCTAAATTTCTACAGGGAAGTTTCCTATCTGATCCTTCTGCTTTTGCCCTTGGCATCCTCCTTCCTCTGATATCACACAAACACCCTGCCTATACTCAACATAATGGCCAGCATGGTACACCTCCTATAAACAACTAATCTTTCACCTGCAATATAGTAGAATCCATAGCTAGTCAACTTGACACCCATCTCACCTCTCATCACATTTTAAGCTCAACACAGTGAATAGGAAGGCAAGGATCCAAAGAAGACAAATACAGCTAAAGAAGAAAGGGCATACAGAAATTAATAAGTATTCAGTAATTAATAAGTAAGAGGTTGGCGAAGCTTAGATCAAGAGCAAAAGTAAACTGAGAAAGAACAAGGCTGCCTTTTCTTTGGAACAGTTGGGGAGTGGCTTAAAAAGATCAAGAAAATGAATAATTACAATGGTCAAAATCAAAAAAGGTAACAACTCCAAATGTCAGGAAGGCTGTAGCGATACCAGTGCTTTCATACATTGCTGATACATTTAATATGGACCAAACACATCAGAGAAGTATTTTTTCTTACATATTTTAAATTTTTAAATTTTTCTTAGTACATGTTTACAGTACATAATGATTACATTCATCTTGGGGAGTTGGTACATGTACGTAATATATCTTAATCCATTTTTCCTTCCCTTCCCCTCTTTTTCCTCCCTCTATCCCTTGGTCCCCTTCATTTGTGTATAAAATTAAATATTTACCCTACAGCCCAGTAGTTTCATTCTTAGATATTTCAAAAAGATATATAAAAATGTTAAGAGCTATTTATAGCAGTCTTGTTTTCCTTTGATTTTTTTATTATTCATTAAATTTATTGGTACATTTTAGGTATAAATATGGTGACATTCTTCACTGGGAATTTGTACCTTTACATAATATATCTTGGTTCTTATTTTTTTTCTCCATTCCCCTGCCCTCTGTTCAAACCCTCCATCCTTCCCTTTTTACAAAGACTTCATTTATGTTTTTTTCCTTTTCTCGTATTTATTGCTTTCCCTTCTTTCCATTCCCCTACCCTTTCCACTTCCCCTTCCCCTTTGGACTTTTCTTACTGTTTCACTTTATCTATTATACATTTTTGATCCTCATTTACACTTTAAGTTTCTCACACCAGAAAAACTATTCAGTATTTATACATGTGTGTCCTATTTATTTCACTTACAAGTATGGCCTCAATGTGCATCCATTTAGCTATAAATGTCTCTAGTTTCTCATTCTTTGTGGGTGAGTAGTACTTCATTTTATATTTTGAAAAACCACATCTTCTTTATCCAGTCTCCAGTTGATGGGCAGTTCGGCTTTTTACAAATTTTATCTATTACAAACTGTGCCAAATAGCAGTCTTATTCTTTATTATTTTAAAAACTCTAATGTCCATCAACAGAATACATATAGTGTATTTATACAGTGGAGTGGTATTAAGCCATAATAGAATGTACAATTGCTGTACACAACAATATGAATGCATCTCAAACACATGTTAAGCAAAAGAAGCCAGGCATAAAAGTACAAACCATATAGTTCTAAGTGCATGAATACACGTGTATTTGTGTGTGTATGTATATGTGTGTATACACACGATGAAAGATATCAGAGAGTGGTTGACATAAGTAGGGAGGAAGAGAAAGGAAATTGCAAATAGTTCATAGAACACTCTGGGTGAAGGAAATGTTCACTATCTTGGATGGTTGTTAGGTATTCACAATTGCCAGACTTCTCAAACTGAGCACATAAGTTCTGTGTACTGTAATGTATGTATACTGTATTGTATATTAATTATATCTCAGTAATATTATATATAATAAAATCTATGGGTAAATGTTATGAAATTCTGAACTAAACAGGAAGGAAAGTATCTCACATCTTAGAAAAGTTGGATAGTGAGGTCATTTTCTGAGGAGAGATTAGATTGGAGGATTGGAAGATTAGAAAACTGGGAGCAGCTACTTTAAGAAATATGACAAGAAGTCAACAGGAGAAAACTAAAGTATTTGAGCAGAAATAAGGGTGTAGCTGAAGCAGACAGGATGACTGTGTCACTGTGGAGTCAGTCAACATGATTTTGTGATTCTGAGTGAATGAATGTCCCTTAACTATTAACCTGACAGAAATCAAAAATAACAAGGTTCACTTTGGGGACATGATTCTTAAGTGCAAGATTACAAAATTATATGAACAGCTCCAAACAAATATAAGTACAGGATAATGCCTATAGTAAGCACTTAATAAAAATAACGCTCTTATTTTGCTTACAATCTTAGAGATGGAAAGACACAGGCTGTGAAGATATCTATGGTATTACAAAGACAGACCTTATTTTTTAAAAAATATTTTAAACTATGCTTTTTTCTCCTTGAAAACTTGAGACCATAAATCAGAAACACAAGCTTAAATACTGCGCCATTCCTCTTATATGAGAAACTCAGTATATAAATAAAATGCACAGTGAAAGACAGATAATAGGAATAGAGAGAGAAAAGAAGATACTGTAATTCAGCATAGACAATGTATCTAAAAGTGTACCTTGACTTAGTATAATTAACTCATGTGTTTTATAAATTTTTAGTCTGGTTTTTAATCTGTATGTTTGATAATTAATTGATAAGGACTAATAAATAAACAAGTCTGATGCTGGCAAGAAAAGGGAGGGGTAAAGGAAAAGGGAAAAAAAAGAATTGAGTTGTGTTATGTACATGTACCAATTCCCCATGGTAATCATGTACTGTAATGCAGTAACCATTATTCACAGCAAACTCAAAAAAATTCAAATAAAATAAAATTTGATTGGTAGGAAAAATTTAAGATAATTGAGAATTCTAGTTAATTGGGCTACATTTTTTGTTAATACACTTGGATAATATAACACTTCAGATAATATAAATTCCCACTGAAAAGTGACTATATAAGAAATCACTGGAATGAGCATTTTAATGTATATTTTTTCCAAATATTTATAATTAACAGACAAGATTACAAAATTTCAAACAGTGTAACTTAATTATACATTGCTATGAAACAGAAACCAAAAACCATTCTGACACACATCAATTAGGAATGATTTGGCTCTGTTAAACTAAATACTTTAGGCTGATTCTAAAGAGAGTGGCAGATTTGCCCACAACCACGTATTTTCTGAACAGCCACAGCCACAGATTGGTTTTAAATGAGAACACTTGTAAAGATAGTTGCTCATCTACCATATTGGTCTTTTCAGCCCCATATAAGTAGCCATCAGTTTGGAGGCACATATTTAAATGCCAAAGATAGCAATAAAATATTTCAGTAATCTGAGTCATTCATCATATTAATCTTTGTCATGGGGCAAAATATAATTAATGGTACCTTCAGATATGAAATACTCTTGAATAACTCCATAACAGAATTCTAAATAACATAAACAGCGTTCAGAAACCTTTCTGTTTGCAGATGAGTATACCTATTCTCAGCGCCCTGTGATGCTTCTAAATTCTACCAAACCTGATACATCAATCACTTCTATTTAGAGCTGAGGAGGAGGGGAAAATCAGAGACATTCAGGTTAAGAAACTTTTAGTGACTTTGAAAGGCGGTAGAAATAGCCTTAGATTTGATTAAGAGGTTTGAATTCACTTACCAAGTCACATTCATTGTTGGTAGCTTCCTGATTCAGGAGTTTGAGTAATTTTAGGGTCTTGTTGGAGGACAAGAGTGCTGTACAGATTAATGATACCTTTTAAGGTCACAGACTTGGGGAATGGGATGGGAAGTCATGAGAGCTTCATGCAGTCCATATCTCTGTTTTAGGGTACAGCTGTGCTGATTTTGCTTAAGTCAAATAGTAGTAAACCCTCTCATTTACTGATCATCTTATTTATTTATTTATTTATTTATTTTGGTTCTTTTTTTTTTTTGGTACCTGGGATTGAACTCGGGTCCTTGCGCTTGCGAGGCAGGCAGTAGAACCACTGAGATAAATCCCCAGCCCTATCATCTCATTTATTGATATCAGTTACAAATTGTGCCAGATATTATTTCAATGAATTTCACGCATGCACCTTAAGCTTCCAGAGGTTAAGTACACATCCTCTACATTGGAAAAATGAGATTGAGATTCAAACCCATGTCTGTCAGATTCCAGAGACATTGCTCACTTTTTGTAAATCTTCATTGTTGAGATTTGAGTAGGACTTATTTGAAAAATGATGCTTTTTGTAATATAGCCAATAATTTATGTGTGTGTGTATATATATACACATATTTATTAACTTAAACATGTTTCTGATATTTATCAATTCGATTTTTCTAAAAATTTCTATAAAGTATTTTTGACAAGTGTTCTAGTATATTTCCTGGTAAAACATTTAAGTAGGCCTGTTGACATGAGAATCAAATCCCTCGATCATTTTGCAGACCCTTAATCATATTTTTAGGAGAATATGACACTATTCCAATAGTGAAATTCTACTAGGACATTATCATGACTGTTTATAAGAAGAAGCAGGGAAGAGAAGATAAATGTTGAAAATCCTTTAGATTTGTGTTTTAGCCTAGTTCCCCACATCGAAAGAATACCAAAACTATTTATGACTTCAGAGCAATGTATCAGTTAAAATTTTTTAATATTTTCTCAAGGATTTGTAGTTGAATACTATACTAGGGAAGCATATTAGGGGAGAGTACTTAAGCTTTCTATCAGAATTGAATTTTGTATGATTTAATATTAAAAAGCTATTTATAGTTGAAGTTATTCTCAAATGTTTTCTTTATTAATAAGAAAAATATTGAGATTCATATTTCACACATCATTGAGATGATTTCGCTTAGAAATTTTTTTCACATTTGTCATCATTTATTTCTACTCATTTTTAGAGCAGAATTTTTTTATTCAGGAATAAATATAAATAGATTAACTACAATAAAATATGAAAAACTAAAATGAATCCTTGAAGACATTTAGCTCAATGTTTATTTTCCATTTCATTTCAAATGCAGGAAAGTATTTTGATTCAAAAGTCTTAGTTCTTGTACATGGTTGCCTTTTTCATTCATGGCTCAAAATGCTTTCTCACAGTTTATCCAAAATTCCCTAATTTTTTGTTACAATAAACTTGAAATTTTAGGTTATATGAAAAAAACTAGAAATTTATATTCTTTTGTGTGCCTTTTCAATTTTTAAAAAATAACTAGTCATGTCAAATTCATTTCCATAATGTAGATTTCTGCTGTTAGCAGAATTTCAATTTACTACTTTATTATTTATTATTTATTTATTCATTAATTTATTATTCACTTTATTCTAGAAAGGATACTTATAGGAAGGGTTTGCTTATGTACTGTGGTCATTTGGTATGCATTACTTCATGCATTTATTTATTGCCGTCTCTACTACATGAAGAAAGCATCTTTAGGCAAATGGATTCTCCTCAGCCACTATATAAATAATTATTTAAAATGTTAAAGCATTTTATTGAGCCATTTATAAATGCAGTGTATTAGATAATATAACTCTGATACATTAAAATAGTGTCTTTTGCCTTTCTGATGTAATTTCAAATGCCATAGATATAGATGAAGTTTTAATTTAAAAACGCAAATTGACTTTTAACATACCTAAAATTGGTTACATTTTTGACCCTGTTTCTCTTTATACTCTTCCCTTCCCTGCAAACTGTCCCTCTCTACAAGATTTGGTAGTAAGAAAGTAAGCTTCTCAATACAATTTATTTTAGAAAGAAAAATCTTTACAATGCAATTGCAGATGGTTTAAGCTGCTCACAGAAGTACATTATTTTCTCTCTTCACAGATATAAGGCCATACATTTCTTTACATAAGTGATTATTAGAGATAAGCCTTAAATCTATTTTTACCCAGGTTGTATCCCCAACTTTTGCTGAAACCTGTAGCTAATTTCAATTTTATAATTCTTCATTTTATGATGAATTTTTGCCTTTGAAGTAATGATTTTTAAAAATCACTTATTGAGGAATGAGTTAAAATTTTTGTTTAAAAACTGGTTAGCCTAGAAATGCAATTTTGTATCGAACCCATGTACACACATGCACATGGATACATACCTGTACATCCATGACACTACACACCAGGAATATAAGGAAAACAGGAAATCTGAATAAAATCACTAGCTCGTATCAGTTTTATCCTTACATTTTTTAAGATTTTAACCACTGGAAGAAATCAGTTAAAGGGTACACTAACCTTTGTATTATTTTGTTACACTGCATGCAAATTTATAATTCTCTCAAAATATTCAGATGGGAAAAACAGCTAGTTGGCAGACGTTTAGTTAAAGGACCAGATAGTAAACATTTTAGACTTTTCAGGGTCATGAGGCTGCTGCTAATTCAAATCCTTGTTGTGGCACAAAAATAAGTGGGAGGCTGTGTTCCTATGAAACTGTATTTACAAATACAGGCAGCAGCAGACTCTCCTTGGTAGACTTCTGGTTTAAGAAGAGACACTAGCTTTTAATATTCTATCTGCTAATACCTTCAAGAATTAAAATGATAACAAAACCCAATTATATATTTATAATGCTGTAATTTGTAACACCTATCATAATTTTCTTATCTTGCATGAGTATTTATGCATAAAGAATAGCAATTTCATTTACTGTAAGCATTCTTGAAAGTCTTACTTTGGTGTCATGCTTCTGTATTTGGGAAACCACCAAGTTAAAGTTACTTCTCTTAGAAAAATAGGAAATAGTTTTTGGACAGAGCATTGTATTAAAGAAATAACATTGAATTTCTATCCTGAGATTCTCATCCCTAAACATGGATATTTAAAAAGTAATGTTATAAGTTAAATAGCCATTTTCTGTGGTTTTCCTCATTTTCCCTCTTCATTATGTCCTAGACTTGAACATCCTCTGCAAGAGTTTAGGCTGTGTTCAATTACTCTCATTTTCAGGATGTGTTAAAGCATTACTTTAAGTAGAATTCAACTTTAAGAGTGCAATCAGGATCACACATATGTTGGACAATGTAAATAAAATCCACAATACAAGGTTTTGGTATTTATTCATTAGATTTTTTTGTGCTTGTTTTCTATCCATCCTGCCATATTACGAGCATAGTTTTAAGAAATCAGGTTCAGTTTCCCATCAGGACCAAATTTCTTTCTCCTGGTTTCTTTTTCCTTTCTGCTTCTTCATCTGTTTTAATGTGAATAATTTACATGGAAAAACATGATAAAACAGAATTTGTGATAAAAGAGAAATGTGTGATAAAATAGAAAAGAATTTGCCTTCAAGAGACACATATATTAAGTCTTCTGTCAGTACTGTGAAGTGTTATAAAGAAAATGGACTTTGCTTTTTAAATGAAGAGACATTGCAAACACTACAATACATTGGTGAGAAAAAAATTTTTTTCCCAATGATTCCAAATTAGCACAAATATAGGCCACTCCTGCATAGATTTCCTAAATGATTAGAGTGATTAGTGCCAAATAAGATTAAATAGATGGTATCTTGTGGTTTTAAATAATTTTAAAACATAGAAGACATTTCTGAAAATATTTGGATGGTTCTGTGCTTGATTTTTTTTTTTACCCTTCACTTACTGTGCTGCTGATCAGTTTGTTCTTCTTAATTATCTCTTGAGTCTTACCCTACATCTTTATCTGCATTGTCAGGGCCATCCTTTATGTGTTCATTACAATACTGTAAATATCAGGGGCCAGGGATTTAGCTCAGTGGTTCTGGCGCCTGCTTTGTAAGCGCAAGGTCCCGAGTTTAATCCCCGGTCCGGTACCGAAAAAAACAACAACTGTAAATGTCAACCAACTCCCATACTCACCACACACTCAAAGACCCCACACACACACACACACACATGGATGCACACACTCCCCACATACCCCTACATGCATCCTCCATACTGTTGCTAGAGTAGTCTTCATAAAATGCATCTCTGACCTTGTCATTCATTTGCTTAATATTCAAATGGTGTAGTGGAACACAAGGCACATCAAAATCTTTACCCTGCCTATTTTTCTACCTTCTTTCCTACTGCATCTATATTTCTTCTGCCCTCTCCAATACCCACACACACACTTTAGGCTCTAGCCAGTTTGAACAATTGCTTCATTATGCTCACTCTCACTTTCATACTTTTGCCTTTTCCCCAGTTGTCCTAAAAGTTTCTCTGTCTAAAAACTGTATTTTTCAAAGCAATTCGAGCATTATCTTATCAGAAAGCTCTCTGTAAACATTTAGGAACTCACCATATTTCATTTCTAAGATTATTTACCAAGTAATTCTTGATTCCTTTGTGTTTTTGTATACTGAAAAGTGGGAAGGCAAGTCAAAAAAAGAAGCATGGAAATCAGACATAGAGAAGGCTCTCAAAGGGTAGGAAGAGATGCTTTGTTCACATTTTAATTTCTCATACCTGGAAAGTACCTGGTATTCAGTGTATGTGTTGTACAAATTATTGAGTGAATCAGTGAATTAATAAATGAAGGAGATAATTGTTTTTACTCTTTAGAATTTGATTAAATATCAGCTCAGGAGGAAACTCGAAAGATGTTAAAGGTTTAAATTAGACTCCATTCTGTAGTGTTGGTATATTGAAGGAATGAATATTTGAAAGGAATTTCTGTTCATCCAATAATTACATCGGGAAGTATACTGGTTAATTTTAGAAATAACAATGGAGTCATTGACAGTTAAGAGGATCTACTATATTAATAACAGAAAATTCAATGAATCTGGAAGAAAATATGGATTTGAGGAATACATTTTATTAACTTAATGTCTGATTATTTGCACATTAATAGCACTTTATCTAATTTCAATAATCTGTATGATTTCTTCGGTACTCAGATAACTGAGATAGCTCACATAAATATTGTAATATATCAACATTTCTAAGCCATTATGAACACATTGAAAACCTAATTTATTATCTTTCCTCCTTCAAAGGATCCCCTTTCTTTTTTTCAATTCTTTCTTTAAATGTATTCTCAATCAAGCCTATTCAATGACCCAATCTAAAATTTCAGTCCCCTGCCCAGCAATTCTCATCACCCATCCTGCTTTGTGCTTTGCCAATATCACCTTCCATGTCACTTACTTAATTATTGTGTTTAGGATATATTGTCCTTCCCCCTTTCCTCACATGCTACTGTAAGCTCCACAATGACAGAGGTTTTTGTGTATGTGTGCTTTTAGTTATTACATCCCTTATGCTGTTGAAGTGTTCAGTAAATATTTGTGGAATGAATGAATGAACCATTTTGAATCTGTTCAGCTCCCATGCTTAAAAATATCTTCATCACTTCAGTGCCATATTGTTGTCCCATGACTTTTGTATCAGTTTAATTTTCTCTTGACCTCTTTTATCATAATAATTCTCTTAAAAGGAACCTGAAGGTGGCCTCCCAAATCAGGTACAAACTCTTCCACTTGGAGCTTTAAACCATCTGTTGGTCTCACTTTTGCTGTTCAGAACTCTGTCTAAAATGGCTTCTCAAACGGTGTCTCCTGGTCTTCATGGTCTTTTTATAATTGCCACTTTGACTTTGTTAACTTTAAGTTTGGCTAAATATTAGCCTACACTTTAAGCCTTCCAAACTAACCCTAGCATAAACCAAAGGTTTTTAATTCACCTTCCTCATACAGTTTGAAGTTTATTGCACAGCTATCCAACATTTTGTACTACCTGCTTCAAGTATAAAGTCAAGTAGGACATAAGCCAATAAGTTAGCCTTCTTTTGTATTCCACAGTACTTAAACATGATTGTATTTAGATGCTGAATAAATAGAACTTGAACTTGTGGCTTGAGAGCAATAAATCATTGTTGATTCAACAGAGAAACTAAAATTAGGAAAATAAATTGTTGGTTAACTGCAAGATAGAATGGAGGTGGTTAGCAGGCAGAGATGCCAGCATGTAGGGTTTTTCACAGGGCTCAGAACTTATCAATGGGCAATGATTTTTATTTAACTTAATAAATAAGAAATAGAGAAAGGGGAGGATAATAGGATCTAGACAGATAATCCAGTGAAAATACAGAGGAAGAAATATTACTCAAGAACATTTTTAATAAACTTAACATCAAACTTGTTGATTAAATATAAAAAGAGTAAAAATCTCAAATAGCAGGAAACATTTCCATAGTATATGGTGATTTCAGTGGAAAAGTGATATAATTGAGAAAGGAGAGGTGCTTGCACAGAGTGTATATAGGAGGTGGATGAATTTAAATTTGGACAGATTGACAGTTTACAGATAGAGGATAAGAAACATGTTTAAAAAATTTTTAGAATAAGAGTAATAACATTACTTCAGCTACAATGGATTTTTTTTGAAGTGCCTACAGATTTGAAACCCCCTCCTATTAATGTGCCATCAAGATTAATTTTCAGGACTCATATTTTACACAAAACTTTAAAAATGACATCTATCTATCATCTATCTATCTCTATCCAGCAGTGCTGAAGATTGAGCAAAGGTTATTTTGCTGCTGTGGTAGAAGGAAAGTTATATTAGGTGGAACAGTCCTAGTAGTATAATTTTCTTACAATTCTCATTTCGATTTAGTGAATCAGTGCTGCCAGAGGGAGGGATTCTCTATGAACTCATTTACCTGTGAGAAAACAGAGATTGAAATTTTGGTTATTATGAGAAAATGGCATTATGCTGAAGTTTGTTGTTGCCGTTGCTGCTTCAGTTGTTTTAAATAGAATAGAACTGTGCTTGAGGACCATTAGAAAACAAAAATCAAATCTTAATCAGTCTTGAATTTTTTAAGTTTAAAAAAGGGGTTCAAATTTACCTTGTTGCCTAGGTAGTTTACTGAAAGTGAGTGGAGACAAAAGTCACTTTTCTTAGTGTGACACTATTAATGTAGTGTAGTGCTGTTTTGGAAGTTTGTTCCTTTCCTTGTCTTTTCTCTTGTTCTTACTCTTTTGTATATTCTAAATGAAAGGAGAATAAAGCATAAAGGAAGATACTATACTGAATTCACTACCTCTTTGTGCACTACATTATCTCTGACTTAAGAAGTAATTTTTTAAAGAAATATTTCTTCAGAGCTCTATTTTTAATTTCCTTTCTTTGTGTGTCTCTTTTACCAACATTTTCAGGGACCTTCAAAAAGAATGTTTTTTCAATTAGGATGAAAACTATATTGTGATAGGACCATTTCTTTGAGAGTGTAACTTCTGTTTTTGACACGTCCATTAGATGTGCCCAGTTATAAATCTTCACATTTCAAACTTGTCTTGAAATCAAGAAGTATTTTTATGTTGCTAGTCTTTATGAGTAGCAAGCATGAATGAAGGCATGGCAGATACCATAGACCTTTGACGAATCTGTTTTAACTCAGTGTCAGGACAAAATATTTACAAGTCTGATGACTCAGTTTTGACTGCTAATCATGTGTGGCAGAATTTTAAATTTTAAAAATGTTGCTGAGGTCATTTTTCATTTTTATGTGTGCAGTGATATGTTGTGTATAACTTACAATTTCACTGTTTGAAAGTTAGTGTTCTTTTTTTTAGAATACCTTCTCTCATTCCAATAATCATTTAATTACATTTTGCTGTCATTTAATTTTAGTTAATAGGAAAAAATTTATATATTTTTAAATTATCTATTTAAGGTATGTTATTTCTAATTGCACTGACATTCAAAAAGCATATTCCTAAATATAATATAAGTTGTGCTTTTGATCTTTCCTAATACTCTAATTTTACAGTAGCCGTAATGTTAAAATATTTAAATTACCCAGGCATCATAACATAACAGATAAAGGGAGAAGTTTTAAAGAGAGCAGATATTTTGTTTCGAATATATGAAATTATTTGACTATTTTGATGATGTCCCAATTGTATAAATATGGCAGCATTTGATCAAAGTAAGAAATTAAAGAGTTAATAGTTCTTTGTCAATCAGAAAGCCATTAACTTTTAATAATGCTGTCTCAAATATTTGCCAGTAAATTGTGGTGATAATCAAAGATGAGCCTATGGGATTGTGCTTTGTAGTACTATTTGATTTGATAACTATAATAATCCCATAAGACTGTTAGGAAAAATATATTATGCTTGCATTAGCAACTATTGTGAGTTTGTAAAAATAGCCTGCTAATGCCAAAATGTATGACAAAATGTACTAAAAGGAATGAATAGGATCTTGTTCTTTCAAAATCATTACTTTTAGAGATTTTAAAAAACTAATATATTTTGTTGTTTTTAGTATGAGATATTCAATTTAGAAAAATTCTAAAATGAGACAAAATACTCTCCACATACTAAAAAGTGTTAACCTCTTTATAAAATAACATCTAAATTACTTTTTTGTCTGTGTTTCCCTGTTTAAATGCAATGTATAGTTTCTTATAATAGAAAAATGCTTTTGTTATCACTCACTGCTGGATTGGGTCTCCACATTGGACCTTACTCTATTCCCAGACTCAAAATAAAGTGAATATTTCTTCAGTTTGAAATTAAATTTCTACAGTACTATCTTAAAACTAAAATTTCCCCTTCATATTCTTGATAGCATGCCTGAAACAAAAATGACAAAAATAATTATTCCTCTATAAATTAGTATGGGAAGCTTTGGAATTACACTGTGAGCATTGTCAGATTTTTTTATTTTCCTGAACTTTTTGCCCACTTGTGAAGCAGGACCTAATACCTGTACTTTAAGGTGGTTGTGAGATTAACTAAGATAATATATGTGGAGTATATCACATAATAAGCCTCCTAAGTTTTAATATTTAGAAATTTCCTTTTGAATTCTCCTATCCCCATTCCCAACTTTTTATACTGAGGATCTATACAACTGTATAGATGGAGCCTAGATTTTGGAGTTACTGAGTAATTAATTTACATATAACCAGCAAAATAAAATAAAGTAAAACACCTGTGAAATAGAGAAAAATATGTAAGTTCCCTTTTTTATTTACAGACATTTATCTTTTAAGCATACAGAATTTTTGAGTATCAGGGGTTAAAAGAATTACTATATACTGGATATGGATGTGTTGGAATGTTTTAAGAAATCGATTCTCACTAATGGAGACAATGTTTTTAAAGTGAACTATTGCCATTCCTCAGTGAACCACATAAGACAGCAGAAAAAATTCAAGTAAACATTGCAGGAGAGACAAGCTCTCCCTTACAGAATTAATGAGAATTGCAGTGATCTTCCATGGGGAATTAGAATTTGAAGAACCTTTTCCATGTGCATTATTCCCTAATGTCCAGAACCAGATAAGTAGCCTCTAATTTTAAATGTGCAATTATCCAAACAAGATGAATGTGCAGGGCAGAGCTGGATAAGAATGTTTATCATAATGTTAATATTTTTATTCTTCTTTTATAATGGACATATAGTTGGCAAAGCTACATTTCTGTAAGATCCCCAAAGACACAGTTCACTCAGGAGAGATAAAGCAGGCTTTATCTTGCATGGACTATGGAGATATGGCTCAAGGGAGACACATCCAAGAATAAGCTGCTTGCCTTTAATGTTTATCACCTTTATAACCTTTATAATGTTTTTCATCAGTTGTTTTATCTTGACTAGATTTACATATACAATGCAAACTGATAAAGCATGGCAGCATTTGAGACATAGTTAGCAACCACAGTTTTAAAATTGTATGTATATTTTGTTAAAGCACTATAGAATTATGGGATATATTTAACTGGAAAAAAGACCTTAGAAATTATAATCTGCCATTCTAATGTTATAGATAAAAGGAACCAAAACTAGAAACATAAAATATGTTCATGATAAAGCTAGGAAATAGATAGGTTGGTTTATGTTCAAAGTAAAGAAAATATATGTAAGGACTGCCTTTTTTCATGTATAGCTCTATAACTTATATATTAGTAAGATTCTATTATGATTCTGAGTCTTTATGAAAATGACTTCTAATCGAGGTGCTTGAGTTTCAGAATTTTTGCAATTAATGTCTGAACATTGGCTTATTCTTAAAAATGAATTAGTATATTTTAAGAGCGAAACATATTTTTGTAGCACAAACTCAGTCATTATTTGATTATTAGTGTATGCTATATTCAGATATAACATTTTCCACACTAGGCAGATAATGTACAGGTTGACTGATGAAGACTTTTTCAACTATGTGGTCTTGGCATGTACTTTGCATATATTATAATAGTGTAATTTTTCTAAAATATTCAGGTTAAAGTAAACCAGAATGAGGCAGAGTCAAGTGGATGGTTTTTTATTGATAAATTCTAGTAATACAAGTTCTACTTCAGTTTTAAGAATCATCATGATTTTCAACAAAAGGGCATATTTATTGTAAACCCTAAGCAGTCTTTCTGAAACCTGAAAAAGATTTGTGAAAACAGCCTGCAATAAAAATCATGCACGCTTCATAAAACACTACTTGATAGATATCACTTGCACCATTAAGAACTAAACGACAAAGGATGTAATTTCAGTTCTGGCATGCAATATTAATCGAAAGCCTTTAAAACATCTTGCTGATGGGAGCTATGACAACGTGACATTGAAGAATTATGAGCTAAAGACATCTATCTTAATCAGATTTTCAAAGTAAATGCTGTAAAACATAAAGTTGTTTCATTCTTCTTTACATTTTCACATGTTTTAGTGGGATCGTAATTGCCTGTATGTTGCTTTAAATGTAAAGAATACAAGTTCAGTACTTAAAATTATGAGTTCCACGTACAGAGTTGAATCAAATTTTGTGTCAGTGTACCCTACAATACAGAAAATCATTTCTGTAGCAATGTAGATCTTTTATGCTAATGATGTTATTTTTAAATAAGCACTCATTGATACTAGATATGTTTGAAATATTACTAAGTATATATTTGGTTTTATAAATTTAGAAATGAAAATAGAATGTTTATGAAGTCCTCCCGATAGGAAAAAAATCTTATATGAATATGCCTAAAATTATGGTAAAAACTTTGTATTACTTCATTTGCATAAATGAAAAATATCTGGAAATTAAGAAATTACATTAAAATAGCACTTCACCATTTACAAATATATTTTTATTATATATTATCTCTTTTATTGCTCACAACACTTCTGTATGAGTTATTAGTAACCCCATTTAACAGGTGAGCAACTGGAAACTTTAAAATAGGAAGTTGATTTACCCAGTTATTAAATTTGGGTCCAGAGCTTAAAACCAGGTCTTAAGGATTAAATGTTTTTGTCTCCCAAAGTTCGTATGTTGAAGCTATGAACCACCTGTGTGACTATATTTGGAGATGGGGGCCTCTGAGGAAGTAATTATGGTTAAGTGAAGTCATAAAGGTATGGCTTTGAGCCTACAGGATTTCCCTCCTTATAAAGGAGATACCAGAGACCTGCTCACCAGATCCACCATACCCCCCACACACACACACACACAAATCCACAAACACACACAACCTTGTGAGAACACAGCAAGAAGACGTTCATCTTACAACCAGAAGCTAGCTATCTCTAGAAACTGACATTGCCAGACCACGATCTGGGACTTCTAACTTATTGCACAGAAAAAATAAATTTCTTTAAGCCACCCAGTCCGTGGTAGTCCATGGAATAATACACCAGGTCATCTGTATTCTTCTTCACTGTACATCCAGTGCTCATTTACTTTTTCTAGGGAAAACTTTAAGAAACTGACACTCATGAAATAAAAGATAAGATCTGTGAAAGAATATCTTGGCCACTTGCTTCTTTTTATGAAGATTTATGTTGATGGGAAGTTTTCCAGTGACATTCAGGATCTTAAAGAAAGACATAGGCTTCCACTCAACATATTATTTGTACTACTTTTCCTCTGCCTGTCCCTGTCCTTCTCTCCTTCTCCCTCTTTCCCCCACCCCTCACACCCCTCCACCTCCCTTTTCCTGCCTCCCTTCCTCCTGTCCCTTTTCTACCTCCCTCCTTTCTCTCCTTCCCTCCTTCCTCCTTCCTCCCTTCCTTGCTCAGTGTCTCACTGTGTCTCCTAGACCGACCTTGAACTCCTAATCCATCTCACTCTTTTAAGAAACTAGAATTATGAGTGTTGGCCATTGTGCCCAGCTTTATATATTACTACTTTAAATGTACAACAAAGCCAGGTGTGGTGGAGCACACCTATAATCCCAGTACTCAGGAAGTTGAGGCAGGAGGATCACTATGAGTTTGAAGCCAGCCTGGGCTACAAAGTGAGTTCAAAGCCAGATTGAACCATATATAGGGGGAAAAAATGAACAATAAAGTCTCAGAAAGTATAGGTTATAGGTTATTAATTTCCCAAATAAAAATAGTACCTAACATTTTTAGAGTATTTGTAGTCCCTTTTCCTAAAATTAACTGATTAAAAAATGTATTATAACTCTCATCATAACATTTACAAAACAGTTCTGTGTTTTGTACTTGAAAGCATCCTGGCTTCTTACTTAGAAGTTTTCACAAGTGATATTGAAATTGGAAGTCAATTTAAATTTGATATAAAGTGATTTTCAGTATATATACCTTAAGATGTTAAATTGTAAGGTAATATGAGGTTTTTAATTATCTTAAAATTTTAATATTTATAATGTGTATTTATGATCTATTTCAAGATTTCGTCATATAGTACCTAAAATAAGGAGGATTTCAAAACTGAAAAACTTCAGAATTCAGTGCATGATCCTCACCTTAGTCGTCTCTCATTTCTTTTTTTATTTCTGCTTATTTTTAAAAAATTTAACAGAGGAGAAAAACCAAGGCCCAGAAGTTAATTGATTTATATGTAGCTACCTTTAGTTAGCTAGAGCAAGTACCTATCTCTGTGTCTCCTGTATCCTTTTCTAGTCTTCTTTCTTCTCTGTTAGACAGTTTTTATTCATTAAATTTATTAGTACATTTTAGGTATACATTATGATCACATTCATCACTGAGAATTTGTACCTGTACAAGACATATCTTGGTTCTTATTTTTTCCCATTCCCCTTCCCTCCCTTCAATCCCTCCACCTCTCCCTATATACACAAGCTTTGTTTCCATTTTTTCTTTTTTTTTTTCACTTTTTTCTTTCCCTTCTTTCCTTTCCCCAGCCACCCTCCCCCCCAGTTCCCCTTCCTCTTTGAACATTATCTTCCTATTCTACTAGATATTGTATTTGTGGTAAAGAATGTATTATCTGAAAAGCGCAGCAAATTCTGCATTGTTTTTAATATTTGATTTGCTTTTCTTCTTCCTAAGCTACTTGTCACATAGCAATACAGCTTTTAGTTGCCTTTCAGTCTGTCTTTATCCATATTACAAATGTGTTTTATTTGTATTATGTCATATACTCCATTTAAAGTCAATAAAATTTAATTGCACTAAAATCAAATGCTCATTAAGTAATGAGAGAGAAAAGTGTTTATTGATTATAAGTCAACAATTTATTGTCAAGATTAGGGCATCTTATTCCTTTTGCTTACTGTCTCAGGTGAAATATTTTAAAATGAGTAGAAGAATATCCTAAAGCCTACAGAGACATTTTAATGGTATTTTTATCTAGTCTTCTGTGCATGGTTAGTAGATTTCTATTAGAAATGATGGTGCTGCCTGGGATTTAGCTCAGTGGCACCACGCCTGCCTAGCAAATGCAAGGTCCTGAGTTCAAACCCCAGTACCAAAAAAAAAAAAAGAAAGAAAGAAATGATTATCCAAAACTATGAGTTCTATAGATGATATTTCTAGGGTATTGCTAAATTTAATCATATGACAAAATAAAATGCTTTAAGTAGCAAAAGACAATGATTTACACTAGTTTCCACCCCTTGAATAGTTTAAGATGCTTAACTATTAATTGCACACAATCTTGAACAGCAACAGTAAAAGTCAGAAAAATATCAATGAGAAGTTATTGCCATTCAAGAGAAGTTGCCTTCTACGTAAAGCATACTCCAGAATGTTACTATCCAATAACAAACGGGAATAGCAAAGACATATAAAATGAAACAGATGTATATGTTTATAAGTATGTTTTGTGTAATTTAACAATCGTAAGAATGGTATTAAGAATTTTGGAGAAAGCTCTTTAGCTGTAAAGAAAGTTCTGTTCTTGCTTTCTGGAACTCTTACTTGATGTGTATTCTCCTTTTTAAATTATTTTTTATTTCTTTTTAAATTGGAACTATTCATTCATATCTAAGTACTCTTTATCTTTCTGTTTATCTTTTTGTCATTGGCTGTCTGAGTTATTTTCCTAGGTCTGCTTTCCAATTCATTGCTATTCCCTATAGTTGTTTTTAATTTACTTTTTAAATCATATATTCAGATTTTAATTTCAGTAGCTGCATTTCTCCTATTTATAGACATTCTATTTTTTTTCAAAACTGAGTTATGCTTTTTTCCTAATGTCTAATTCCTGTTATAATTTTAAGTCCTTAAATATTTTTTAAATATTTAGTTTTATTTGATGATTTTACTATCTGAAATTTTTGAGGAGACAAATTCCTGTTTTGTTTTATTTTGGGGTTTTTTTTGTTGTTGTTGTTGTTTTTTGTCTGTAAACTTTTGCTTAAGGCAGATTATTTTCTCTTAAGTTTTGCAATTTTACACTGCAAACTCTTTTGAAGCAAGAATTTATCTGTGGAAATCCTCTGTGACTTGAATTGAGAGTATGTTCTTCTAAAAAAGTTTTGCAGTGGCTTCTGCTGTGTGCCCAGGCAGGAACACTTCTGACCCAGGACTATGTTTAATATTAAGGTCTTAGATTGGGATTCCAGAACCATGTTGACAGTATATGTTTCATAGCCTAGGCCAGTGAGAAAACAAATTTCAGTTGTTTTCTTCCCCATCCAGAGCTTAGGACCACACAGCAGAATTTTAAAAAATATTTTTAAAGTCTATCCTTTGGGAGCTTAGCACTTCGACAGTCCAGGCATGATCGAGGGATCTGAAGTTAACATTGAAGGCATTATATCTTACCTCGTCTTTGTACATTACATAGGTTACAGAGATTGCCAAACCTCAGGGAAGCTACAATGTCTGCTTATACGCAACATTTTTTTCAGTCCCCTTCATTTTTGGCTTGTCTTTTCTTTTTCAATTCAGTTATTTTACCCTAAACTATAACTTTCATTGGTAGCTTGAGACTGTTGACTGTTCTGTTCAGTGCTATACCCTCAATGCCTGGAAAAGAGCCTGGCAAGTAATATATACTCAATAGGTAGGCTAAATGAATTAATCCCAACTATATTTATTCTATCATACCTAGCAGTTCTGGGTGTTTTATAGTGAGGAGTTCAACAGGTAATACAGGTTGCCACAGTGCTTCAAATAGAAAGTATAGTGAACTCAAGGGAAAATGAAAATGCAGATTTAAGGCTCATACTTTATTCCTTCCAATATTCATATCAAAGAATGACTTTAGAGAAACTAAAGCAAATTTTCTTTAATCCAGCATAGCAAAACAATATGCCTCTTCTCACATAAGTAATACCTCTAGTCAGAACAAGCCTTCCTATTTATGTATCTCTGAGGTTTTTCATACTCAAATATCTTTATATAAAGAGCCTGAGAGCTACTTTTCTGATGAGTCTGAAAAATACAATGTTGTTTACTTATACAGCATCTTAGAATATTTTTTAACATTTTAAAATTTTACTTGATTTGTGTGCAACTATGTGACAGATAATATGGTGGTGAAAAATTTTGCACAGGGCTATCCTTTACCAAAGGACTTGGAGTGGTATTTAAACAGACCATTCACATTCAAACTTGCATAATGAACCAGAAGAACAGATTTATGTGCAATTGGTTTTCTGAGTGAAGTGAGGGAGGACTTTCTTTTTCAAGTTCCATTGTTCCGTTTTAGGTAGTTATCTAATTGATACAGTATTGTCTTGGGGTGAAGAGGAAAAGACAAGACAATATCTTGTTTACTTTTGCTTTGCTATGAGCTCTAGTAGTCTGTGGTGCAACTCTATAGTATTCCTAAACTCTGATTTTCTCCAGCAAAATTCTTTTTTTAAATTGTTTTTCTTCATAAGGTAGTAATGACTAAAAAATGTCTGGAACCTATATGAAGCTTTCTGGGCTTATACTTTACAGTTTCAGTGTCCTGAAAATTTAATCTTTATAATACCAACTTTCTAATAGCTTTTGAAATGTACCTAATGAGGGAAGTGTTACCTGGTTTATCACTAGAAAATCAAGGGAAATTTCAGTGAAGCCACAGTCAGAGGATAATGGAACAAAAAGATTAAGCTAAACCAAGAACTGTATTGAGATTTTTCAGAATCCAGAGTTTACTATGATTGGTCTTTGTATACTGGGAAGATCCACCCGAAGCTGTGATCGCTATAGTTAAAACTAGTATGACAAAACAATATAGAAAAAAAGACTTTTATATATTTTGGTTTGGTGGCCTGTGTTTAAGAAAGAGGTCAGTTTTGAAGAAAAGCTATGTTTTATTTGAAATAGTTATAAGAAAGTAGAGATATAGTTTAGAAGTGTAATGAGAATGAATAGAATTTAATCTATAGAAACAAAGACTTTAATCCCACATTTGCTAATCACCAGTGGATGAGTTTGACTCCACTTCAGAGTTTGTCTACTCTAACATGGTCCGTGTATCAGATTATAAACTCCTAGAGGCCAAGACCAGCCTCATTCATTTATTCCACTTGTGTCATTAGTGTTCAAGAGTGAGCAGCCAAGCCCAGCTGGATGAATGGTAGGTGTTTGGATAATAGAGTTTCTCAGGGTTCTCTAGCAGTCTTGTCAAATTAAAAAATTTCTGTTCTTTCATTTTCACTCTTCTCCTCTATTCCTTTCTCCACCTTCCTCTCTTCCTCTCCTCCTGTTTTTTGTCCTCTCTCCCTGTCTCTCTGTCCCCCTTTCCTCTCCCTTTCTCTTCTACTTTCTTCCTTCTTTTATCCCTCTGTCTGTATCCCATTATCCATCCTTCCATCCTTCCTTTTGTGTTTTGTTAACAGACTTAATTCAAATTGTAATTATTCTAAATTAGCACAACTTTCCGCCTGAAGGTTCTGTCTGCCTTCCAAATTAGGCTGTTTCTTCCCCGGAGGGCTCTGTAGCCAGCCCACCACCGAGATCTAGGGCAGAAAGAGAAGAAACATAGTGAAGGAAGTGGTGGGACAAGCAGTTGGAGTAGCAGGTGGTGACAGCTTTCCAGTTGTGCGCACCTGCTCAAAGCGAGTGCCAGCCCTACTCCCTCCTCTTGC
The DNA here is from genome assembly GCF_000247695.1 of Heterocephalus glaber. Next base: position 13,369,954 of record NW_004624769.1, read on the forward strand.
TCTCCGCACAGCCCCCTTCCCTTCCTCCCATACGAACACAGCCCACACATACAGATGCACACAGACACTCAGAGATGTTTTCTCTCCTGGCAGGTATTATTTTCTCTCCTAGCTTTCCTATTTGATAGTCCATTTCCACTCTGCTCCCCAAAGACCACAACCTAAACCTGTGAACTTTAGAGGAGCTGGAGCTGCAATGTACTTTAGAAATTTGGATTCTGCTGTTAGCAACTTTTAATTTAAAAAAGTCAGACAAGCATGATGGCCAAGTTTGTAGTCCCAGCTGCTCAGGAGGCTGAGGCAGGAGGACCACTTGAGCCCTGGAGTTGGAGGCCAGCCTGGTTAACCTAACAAGATCTTGTCTTAAAAGGAAAGAACATCAAGGAAATTAGGCCAGATAGATTCAAACATTATATACCCTCTTCTTTTTTTTCCCTTGGTATAATTCTGTAGTCATACTAGATGAAAAAAAGTCAATCTGATTTCATTCTGATAAGGTCAGATTCCTGGGAACTGGCAAAAGATTAGTATTTTTTTTATCCTTTGCTATTTCTAATTGTTTTCACCCATGAATGCATACTAGACATACTAGGTTGTGTGTTCTCATTTCTTGCAGTGCTAGTGTTAGGTGGTGATGAGGTTCTTCTGTTACTCTGTTTTCCTCATGATGTTCTGCCCTGAACGGACTTCCCTATTCTCAGTAATAGGCACCTTTTAGCACTCACAGTTATGTCAGGCACTGTCTTCTAGATCCTTTAAGTATCACTGTATAATAAAGGAAGGCACCAAGTGATTAGATAACTTATTCAAGAAAACATCCTGTATTTATTATAATTTGTCTCCATGGCACAGTTCAGATCACTGATTTATAACAGCCGAGTTGGTGTCCAGGAAAAGTGGCCACAAGTTTCTGTCTTGGCCAATGCAGAGATGTTTATATGCCTTATTTTGCTAGGAATTGGGGATCTACCAATTGTCCAGTCTAACCAGAATCTGTCCTCTTAGCTAGTAGCTTCTGTGGTTCTGGCAATTTCCTGGCCTAATTGTCAATACACCTCATTCAATATAACCATGCTTCGTGTCACATGGAAACTGACAGCCTTAAGTGACAAAGCGAGCTGAGTTCTTTGATGGCAAAAGGTGAAGCAAAATGATCTTTTCTAGCTAATCTCTATGAGTAGTCTAAAGTGAGTTTTAAAAAATATATTCTATAAGTTGCATTCAATTTAAAAACAAGTAACTTTTATTAAAGTTATATGAGCAGTAGGATACTGAAAAAAGAAACCAAAATGAGAGTGAACTGAGGAAAGAAACTAGTTGGTTATAATATGTACTGTCTACTATATGTAATGACAAGATTTTTTTTTTTTGAGACAGGGTCTCGCTGTGTAGTTCAGGCTGGCCTTGAACTCAATGTGTAGTGCAAGTTGGCCCCAAACTTGCAACAATCCTCTTGACTCAACCTCCCAAGTGCTGGGATTACAGGCATATACCACTACATTCAGCAAGAATTTTATTATTTAAAAAGAAAAGAATAGTTGAGGGAAAAAGGTTATTTTCTAAAATATCAACATAATATTTAAAATATAAGGAGGGCCAGGGATTTAGCTCAGTGGTTCTGCCACCTGCCTCACAAGCACAAGGTCCCAAGTTTGATCCCCAGTACCAAAAAAAATTAAAAATTAAAAATAAAATAAAATATAAGGAAAGCATACTATTTGGGGTAAAATACATTAAATATATCGTATATATTTCATATCTTATGTTTGTTTTATATATTCTTTTATATTTTATATAATATTTCCATTATTTGTACATCTTTAAAAGGTAGAGTTTTAAATATCAAAACAGTCACTGTAGTCACAAAGAAATATTCCTAAAAACAATATGTGAGTGACATGAATGAGATGATCCCTCATGGTGCTATTATTGCATAAATGTCATCAACCAATCACAGTTTTAGGAGTTCTTGAAGTACAGTACTTAAAGAAGGTACTAAAAATCCAAAGAAATTGATTTTCCATTATTCCTGCCTTTTAGGATATAAGAATTTGCAGGGAAATAAGATATATTTACAATTACCTTTCAATTAACAGCAATACCATCAATCTCTACTTTTTATCATTTCCATACTCTCACTGAATTCTTCACAAAATGCTTAATGAGTATCTATCTTCATATGGTCCTTGGGACCTCAAAGATGAATTAGGCGTGGGAATTGCCCCTAGAAAATTTAACAGGGAACATGAGACCTACAAAATTACTTGTGGTACAGATGGAAAAGTGAATAGAACTGTGAAAAAAGAAGAGATAAAGTACTCTAAGAAGACTTAGGAAAAGATAAATAACTTCAACCTGAAGAAAACAGAAGGGTGTCATCTCTCAGAGCCTAAAATGTAAGGCGGGTTTAGATACAGAGCAATGGAGGACCATGTCTTTCCAGATAAAAGCAACTGTGCATGCCTAAGAGGAAAGATGTGGGACATATTGTGGGTACAAGAAACTGGAATAGAACAAAGAATATATAAAAAGGATGCATGGAGAGAAGTTTGCAAAATATATTTTGGGTTATCTGTGACCAAATGTAACATTCACCTTTAGAATTCATTTAATGCTTGATAGGCACTGAAAAATCTTTTGGAGTTTTCCAGGAGTAAAATGTTGTGTTCAGAGCTGTGTTTCAGAAACATTAAACCTGGTGACTCTGTGAAGTCTGATTGTTCCAAAGCCATTATAACCAAAACTTTTTCTAAATTCTTGGCCAATGTTTGCTAAAACAAAAGGCTGTGCTTGCTGTTCTGGGTATTCTTGTGTGGACCTGCAAGCCTGTATTAGATTCTTAAATACTTTAACAGTCTCCAGGTCTAGACCTTGTTCTCTGTTTCCTCAGGTCTGTTTTGAACCTTAATTATAAAAATTTCCAAGGGACTTTAAAAAATAATTTTCTCTCTATTTTCAGTGTCAGTAGTAGTTATGTTTGTCCTAAGCAGGTATTGTATCTTAAAAATTTCTAAGTCATGTAACTGATCATGTTTCTCTCTTTGTGTTGGTAGTAAGATTATTTAGAGCTGAATTTCCATCTCCATTTAAAATGTATAGAACCATGCAGCAGGTATTTTTGTCTACTCAGTAAATCTGACTTTATCTTTCCTACTTTATTTTTCTCGTACTCCATTTTTCTTTCTGTCTTGAGCTATATTTTATTTTGTTAAGGATATTTACACTTACGTTATTTTTAATAAGTTCATATGGCTAAATATAAACTCCATGTTTTCTGCCCTGATAGCTCAAATCTTGAGAACTAACATTGACTTCAGCTGAATGCTCGTATTTTGCTTCTGCTCATGGCCTGCTGCCCAGCCACTCTCCCTCACACTCTGCCCTTACTCTGTTCTGTTGAATTTTAGATTGAACCTAGTGCTCATCATCTGAACGTATTTCATTGGTAGGGCTCTTAATTGTGTGGTCAAATCAAAAGAGGGTCCAAGAGACAGAATACTTTGCTGTATTATCTGGAAGTAGACCACTAGGAAGAGTTCACAAAAGAGCTCTCTAGGGTGAGCCACAGCGGCTCATTTTTGAAACCTTAAATGGAAGTTTTTATGGCTGGCTAGTTTCTGATTTGTTTTAAAAATAAGAATCCTAAATTCAACATATGGAAATGGATCCTAAAATCACTTAATTTTCAGTAACAATTTTAAGGTGCATATACTTTACTTTTCTATTTATATATGCCTTCACATGTCACTGATATAGCATATTCCTGGAACATAGAGCCTAGGTAAACATTTAGGATAAATGACTAAGCATATGAAAATCTAATTGATTGAGTGGATTTCATTGAATCCTTGCTGGATAGGACTATATTATTTCCCACATGACAGATGAGAAAACTGAGTCTCACTGTCAAAATTCCTGACAGAGTTAGGATCAAATTTGGTATTCTGACTTTTGATATACTACTCTTTCCTATACATAGTGCAATATCTAATATACAATTTCTGAACATATGCAAAATATACCATTCTTTGGCAGCACCATGCTTAAAAGTGTAGTCATTGGATCTATGCCTTCATTTCTTTTTAGGCATAGTTTTGATAATATCTCCTTTGAAATGATTCTCTCTTTTCACTCAGTTTCCTTTCCAACCTAATCTCAGCCCTCATAACTACAGCTTGCTATGTCATACAATAAGCAGCTTCTTGAAATGTACCTTAAAGCCCCTATAGAGGCTCTAATCATATGCACTGATGCTGGGAAAGACAATGCTAATTAATTTTATGATTCCTGAATAATAAAACTTTCATGAATTTTAAACTGTTAGTTTCCTTTTTCCCTAACACAGTTGCTATGTGTGCTATTTTAACCCTGCTATTCCCTCAAAGGCTTATTTCAACTTCTGAAAATTAGACATTCATGACTTATTATGAACACTAAAACAAGAAGCCAAAGAGAATTTCTATAATTTCTTCCTGAAAGAAACTTCAAGAATAGAGGTTGTGCAAGGAGTAGTTTTATTTTCATATATTTAGGTATTATCTATACCCCTCATTTCAAGAGTGAGAAATTATTATTAAATTATATGATATGAATTATTAGACTGTTAGAAATATCTAATAATTACTGACGTTATATGTTAGGGGAGGAGTTATACTTATCATTGTATCCTGAAAGAGGTTTGAATGATACATATATACACAGTATTACATATTATGAATTCATTTCATAGAATCAGAATTACAATGTTAGACTATATTATTTGGTTTGATAATCACTACTGGAGTTCACATTGTAGATGAAGGATAGTCCCTGTTTCCTATTCTCTTTTAATACATGCATTTATATTAATAGGATGATTTAATGCATTACTTCAAAATTATATTTTGAACTGCATTTAGTTAAAAACTTGACATGTATATGGAACAACAATAAGTTTAGCATTAAATTAAAGGGTCATCTATCTGTTTGCTAAAATATAGTGTATGTCACTTCTAGCAAGTCTAAAGCTAGGTAATGAAATTGAAAAGAAGGTCTCAGATGTTACATTAATTTGTGATTTTTAATTTATGATTCATTAGCTTTAGGGAATTTTTTCATAGGTACAACACAGCAGTATATTTATATTTTGAAGTTGCTAGGTCCTTTTTGACTCTGGTTTAGAACAAAATATTTGTACCACTGACATAGTGGCATGAGTCTCACTGGTCACCTATGACTTACTCCAAAATGTAGTTATACTGCATACTGTGAAATTGGAAAATCTGTTCTGTGTGTGTTCTAATGGATGTAACGGTCATTAAGTATATGAGTCTTCTGACGTTGTAATCAGATGTGATTCAGTCTGTTAAGTATCCATGAAACAACATCTGCTTCACAGAGTGACCTTCTGCTAAAGAATACTTAGCGTCTATTAGTAGATCATAGTGCAGATCTGCCTTATTTGAAATGCACTAAACTAGAGTAGTCTACTGCTGTTTAGTAACTAGCTTGTAATAATTTATTGCAGTTAAATAAAGCTTTAAAAAACTCCATTAAATAATTACAGGGATTATATGCATTTCGAAAACCTTTGTGTTCTACTGAAATTACCCATTTAATTTCAGGGTTGGTTTGTTTAAAAAAGCTGAAATCTAAAGACACATTAGAGGAGCTGTCAGATGCTGTTTTCTGTAGGTGTTAATAAAACCAGATTGAAAAAAAATCTGAAACAAATTAAAACCAAAAGCAATTTTGCCATCTGTTGTATATTAATTAGAACTTTGTGTATCAAGGGTAAACTTGCTCTTAGAGAATGTCACTGAACACCCACTTAATAGAATAATATGCAAATTTATTAAGTTATGGATTTATATGCAGTTTTTAATTCTAATTCATTTACAGTGGATCCCCAAGAAATTGGTAGTGTATATAGATATGTATATACATGTGTATATGTATAATGAGCTTTCTTCCTTTTTTTTTTTTTTCAGAGCAACCTACAAATAACCAAGGCCAATCTACCCTGCAGCCTTTACCACCTTCCCATAAACAGCACTCTGCACAGCATCACCCATCCATTACTTCTCTCAATAGAAACTCCCTGACCAATAGAAGGAACCAGAGTCCGGCCCCGCCGGCTGCCTTGCCCGCCGAGCTGCAAACCACACCCGAGTCCGTCCAGCTGCAGGACAGCTGGGTCCTTGGCAGTAATGTACCACTGGAAAGCAGGTAACTCCTATGTGTGAAGCTTTCGTATCACTTGAACATTGGAACCACACAGTGTACCTGCATAGACAGTGCATGTTCTGTAATTGTCCACATGCCGTATTTTTAGCATCCAGCATTTAAAAATAAACTAGTCCAATCCTTTTCTAAGAGACATTTGACATACTTACATCCTCTATGTTTTGTCTTTTTTAAGATCAGCTTCAGATTGTTGGTAATTGTTTAGTTGTTGGGTCAGTGAACTTTCCCATTCTTTGCATACATTTTATTCTGTATAAGCAGTGAGAGTAAATGACCTCAGTGAAACTTTTCCTTACTACTATTTTTTGTTATCTATAAATTGTTAGGCAGGTTAAAAAAAAAAGGAAGGAGATATAAAATGTGATTCTCAATCCCACGTAGGTTGATTCAGTGAACATGTTTAGAGCTCCTTGGCTCTTGACTCCCGTAATTTCTCAGACTGTATTTTGTTCATTATGTCACAAAATCTTAGTGAACTCCCAAGCATAATACTGATCCCAAGTCATAAGTCTGATGACCATTGGTTAAGGATATTTTTAGTTTCTTGTAATATGAGGGAGATTGGACTTACTCTCTCAAGTTTTTTTTAAATTTTTTCCCAAGACATTCTATTTTAAATAGTTCTGTTAGGAAATTCTTTCTTACAGTGAACTGAAACCTCTGCCCTTGAAAATTCCATCTTCTGGTTGTGCTCATAGAACTAGTAATGTGGAACTAGAAAAGTAATTTTGCCCCATTTCTATATGATACCCATAGGCTTTTCTCATTCTTCCAGAGATTTCACCAGTATAACGATCTTCCTCTGTACACATTCTGGTGTTTCAGTGAGGTTCTGAAGTCAAGATTTCTAGCACAGGGTAGCTCACCAGTAGCTAGCTTCTCATACAAAAGTATGTATCAGTAAAAACTTGTTTTGAGCTAGTCTGTTTCATTATTAAATATCTCCTGGTATATAAAATTTCACCTTTCTTTGGACATAACCTCAGCAGTCAATATTTCCTTTTTATTATGTATTCCACAGCAAAGAGTGATGCCTTATTATCCTCTTAGAAGCTTTACAGCAGGGTTTCCCTAACATTCTTGTTGCTATTTATTTCATCACTTCCTTAAGTTTCCATTAGGCTCAGAGAAAAAGAATTACCACCATATAAAAGCCCAAAAATAGAGAACTCCACTCCCTGAGACAATGTCCCTAAAAAATGTCCTATATTGAAGAGCTTCTATCTAACTTCTGTATTTAAATTAGCTGATGGATAAAAAAACTATCTCACAATGAATAAATTGCTATTTTTGCCATGAGCTATGTAATCTATGCCAGTTCTGCCCTGAGGATGAGCTAACAGGAGGTCCTCACAATTGTCAACTAAAAACCCATTTTGTCTTTTCTTTTACTAAACTTAAAAACAAGGTTCCAAAGAATGCTTACCTTTTTTTTTTTGACAGTGTCAGCCAAGCGTAGTTGAGTTTTATTAATTATTTTGTATTATTGAGCATTCTTTTGGGAGAAAAGAAAAGCAGGCAAATAGCAGAGTTCTCTTCATAAAAGACAAAGAGCCATATATAAAGATTTCCCCCACCCCAAGGTTATTAGCACAAAGCTAAATTTATCCAGTGTAATTAATTAGCACACACTAAACAACTAATCGACACTGATTCACTATTGTCACTTGGAAAAATTTTATTAGGAAAAAAGTAATTTTCCAGTTGAGTCATCAAATTGAATATGGATAATTGTATCATAGTTGACAATAATTGTTTTGACAAATATTTATGAAATATGTCAAGTTAAATCATCAGAAACGTTTAATTTTAGTGATGTTGTACAGCAAAAAAGCTGTCAATAAGACAGCTAGTATTCCTTGAAGCCATGTGTTATAATGAAGAGATTTGGAATAATTTTAAGAAAGATAAGAATTTTTCTTGTTATTCCTCATATTATATTACCAGATTTTGGTTGGAGGAGGTTCAGGAAAGGAAGTAGCTGGGTAGAAAACAATCCATTATAGTCATATGTAAAATTATAGCTGGTTTTTCCATACTCAGACCCTATAAGAAATCATTCCCCAAGTGAGTAGTTACTGAAATTTTCTTTCATTTTAAATCAATACCATTAATGAACCATCAATAGTTATATAGATTGATATAGGAAGAAATTAACTAGCTAATATAATCTCACTAATGAATAGAAAGAATAGTGAATCTAAAAATGTGTGTCATATTAACAAATTTTAATCTGTAGTATGGATTTGTTGCTTTTTTGTTATCCAACATTCACATCTTACTGATAAATTAAAAGAAATGATATTTCAGCTTGCAGGTACACAGTGAATCAACCTAAGCTGCCAAGTGAAAATCTCACACCGTACTGATGCAGTACTACTGTGGTTTCTTTAATAGTCTCACTTGGTTGGAACTCTTAAGGTGAAGAGCCAGTCGTATTTATCATTGATTTTTCCTTTTTTAGTTAAGATTCCCTATTGAGTATGATTCTCAGGCTCAGTTTCTGCTATATTAACAGCCTTATCTAGACTTATGTCTTCCTTTAACCATTTTTTAATCTAGTATATAGATTCATTTTTGAGAATTATTTCAATTTATGCATGTACTCATTTGATCATCTCTTTATTGAAACTGTCATTTAAAGGTTAAAAGCTATAAAGTGCAAAATTCAATTATGTGTGTGTAGTTTAGATTTTCTTTCTCTTTGCTCTTCCCCTTTTCTCCTTTGAGTACATATTGATAATAGTTACAAAAATGTCCTACAGTGATCCATGAAAATATCAGTAATTTGTAGATTTAATGTGAATTGGTAGAGAAGGCATAAAAATTTGCTACCTTGTCTTGTATGTTTCAGATGCTTCAATGTATCTATCATTTTGATTTATTATTAAGAGTTGTTTTTCTCCCCTACCAAGCAGCTATTTGCTTCCATAAAAACGTGTATTTCCTTTATCTAATGACCTTAACATTTGTTATTCCTGAAGACAATAAATATTGTTGTATACTGTGCATTTCTACTCAGTAAATAAAGGAGTTCTGGTCTATAATCAATCTCCAGTGAATTTCAGATCTCCTAGAGTCAGATCAAGATCCAAATAAGCATTTGTAGTTAATAAGCAAATCCTTATTTTCGTCTTCTATAACAATCGATGCCTATATATAATACCAAATATCTGTTCACAGTTTTTCTTAAAGTTCCTTTCCCTTAAGGTCACTATTTCTTACACTTTGGATAATTCACTTTTAGGCCATTTGGTAGCCTATATAGCCTGTTCTTTGTTTATTTTATACTTCAGCTGCTTTGGTGTGTAATAACTACTACCAAAATGCAGAGCAGTGGACAAAAAGCTTAGAACTGACCCAGTATAGCACCAGCATTTAAAAGTATAGTACAATGACTCTCATTGTGAAGCCTTGACCTTTAGCAATTGTAAAATTAATTGCCTTCACATTTCTCATTTATCTGTGTGAATTAAATAGCTTAATAGTTACTTATTAGATGTTAACAAAATGGTTCATTTGTAGCCATTTAATAAAAGATTTATTAAAGTCTTGCTTATCGTGAAGTGTACTTTGGCATTGATAGTTCATTAGCTATGTTCCCATAGCTTTTTACCTTGCAGTTCAGTAATGCTTTGCTAATTATTAATGTATGAAATTGCTTATTAAATTACCACTTTATTAGTGTGTTTTTAATTTCAACTATATAATGTCCTAGGTTACTTTAATGTGAGATCAATTGCTACATCTTTTTTTAAAAATGCACTATGTAAACAGAAGTCTGTTTACTCAGATATTATCCTTTATTCATTCTTTTATCTCCACTTTAAAGTGGTTCTAAGGAGAGGCTAAACAATCATACAATTGCCAGGTTGAACCTAGTCTTGCCCATAAAAACTGTGGGCAGCATCCTACACATTGTGGCCCTCTGGCACCAAGCAAAAACATTTTCAGTTGAAAAACTGTACCTTCCCCTACTTACTGATAACCATCTACCAATAGTAAGATAACAAGCAGTCAGATCCACCATAATTAAAGATATAGCTTCAGCTGGTGTGATAGCACATGCGTGTAATTCCAGCTACTCAGAAAACTAAGCTGGAGGGTGATGAGTTCAAGCCCAGAGTAACAACTTAATGAGAATTTGTCTCAAAAGAAAAAATAAAGAGCCTGGGAGTGTCAGTCACTGGCAGAACATTCCTGGATTCAGTCCTTGGTACTGCAGAAGAAAAGAAAAGAGAGAGGAAGGGAGGAAGAAAAAGAAAGGGCTTCAAGTAAAATATGCTTGGAAAAATACCCACTAACTTAAATTGACCAACTGATGCCGCATCTTTTTTCTTAAAGATAGCTTGAGAATAAACAAGGTTACTTATAAAGAAAGAGACTATAGATGCAAAAATGAAGAAGCTAAGGTAACTAAACACAGATGTAAAATTGGACCTGATTCTACGCTAAGAAAGTCTTAATCTTTGAGAGTTTTGCTTTTTTTTTTTAAAGCTGGGCTTGGGGTGCAAGCCTGTAACTCTACCACTGTGGGAGGCTGAGATGGGAAGCTTGCAAGTTTAAGCCTAGGCTAAGCAACTAAACTCTTAGCAAGAGCCTGCCTCAAATAAGAAAGGCTGGGGATATAGCTTAGTATGAAGGTCCTAGGTCCAACCCAGAAAAAAAAAAAATCACTATATTTTAAAAAAGTAAACTCATCTAAAATTATAAACTAAAAAACAATAAAACCAGTTGGATTCTAGATCTTAAAATATGGCATCTTTAAAAATTTAGGTGTTTTGGGGCCTTTTTTTTTGTTTTGTGGCATTGGGGATTGAACATGCGACTTCGCCTGAACTACATCCTCAGCACATTTTACCATTTTATTTTGAGATAGGGTCTTGCTAAGTTGCCCCGGCTGGGTTTGAACTTGCAGGCTTGCTATCTCAGCTTCCCAGAGCTCTGGAAGTGTGTGCCACAAGTTAGTTCCTTTTTAAAAGGCCCGTAAAGGATATGTGTACCTTTGTAAAAATAACAGGAAGAAAAGAAAGACAATGCAATGTGCAAGTGTTGTTTGTGGTGTTTACATTTAAGTTATATTTCAAGTTGTGGCTTAAAAACCATACTGCGAGAGGATGATAATCCAAGATAAGCTTTGCAGTGACTATGTAATTCACTATCCTAACCAGGACACTTCTACAGCATAAACTGATTATTGCAAAGACAAAGAGGGACGTGGTGTTAACATTCAATGCTCTATTTTCAAGAAAGTCGATTTTAAACCCATACTGTCCTATACATAAGGTAAATAATAATAAGAGATCAAATGGAAGAGGCAGCCTTTGCTTGAATATAGGTTGACTCGATTTGAACTGTCCTAGTTTTTGTTGCCATCTTGTAGCAAGTAATTAACCTTTTGTTGACCCTTTCACAGAATATGTTTTTATTGGCCTCCAGAATATGTAGCTCCTAAATAATATGTAAAATATTTGTCTGTACTTTCTTCTCACAGTATCAAGAAGGGGAGCAAATACTGAAGACAGTATACCAAATGAAATCTTTTTCAACACGTTCAAATGTATTTGTTTAAATAGAAAATATTAGATTTAAAGGTAACTCTGTGTTCATAAAAATGTAAAACAAAAACAAATTTGGCTTCTGGATTTATTTAAAGAATAAACATCCATGTGTCTCCAGTTGCATTATAATTGGGATTTACCAAGTCATTGTCTTACACTGAAGTAAAGGCTACCTTCTGAGAAAATCTGAAAAAAATTTTTAAAAAGATGCAGAATAGTTACTAAAATAAGGGAAAGCAAAAGCATAATTTTTAAATGTGAGATTATTATTAATCAGTTGTAACGCTGTACTTTAAAGATGTTAGAGCAGGCACCGTGCCGATAATTTAAATGAAAAATAGGCTATATACTAATATTACCTCTAAGATGAAGATCATTCCCAAGAGTCAATATTGATATATGCTCTAAATAAAACCTTGTAGAGTGGGAATACAAAACACAGTTCAGCATTAATGAAAAGAGCAAATGCTTTGCCGTCACACCTGGTTTTCAGTGCTAAATCCACTATTTTAACTATCTATGTAATGGCCTACAAATTACTGAAATCTGAGGTCAATTCCCAGTGCAGTAATACCTGCTCGAAATAGTGTTATGAGTATTAAATAAAATAATGTAAGTAAAGCACCTGGAACATGACAGTTATGTCACAAATGTTTTTAAAAATAATGGCCAAATAATAATAGCAACAATCTGGAAAATGGATGCACCTTGAGATCATAATGTTAAGTGAAATAAATCAGACACGCAAGTTTAAATGTCGTATGATTTCTCTTATGTGAGAAACCTAAATATAAATAAAGAACAAAACAAAAGACAGATAATAGGAAATAAGGAGATCTTTCTGAAATGAGAAGAGGAACAAGAGATGGAGGGAAGAGGGTGGGGGAATGGAAAAAGAAATTAAGATGTGTTATATACATGTACTGACTCAACACAAAGCAAGGAATATAAATATTATGTACTGCAAACATGTACTACTAAAAATTTTTAGAAAAGAAAAAGCAAAAAGAAATTACATTGGAAAACAAATTGCCAATAATCTCACCAAAAAAGCAAAACAAAACTCACAGTTTTAGGGGATAAGGGCACCTAATTGGTTAACAGTCGAAAAGATATTATTTATCATAAAGTAGCACTCTTTCCACATGATAGGAAAAGTACTTAACTGGGATATCTATGCATAGCTTTTCTTTATGTGCTAGGACAAGCATAAAATTAAACCATGATTAATTTTACCAGAATAAAATGTTTTGTTTTTCTCAACTCTTTTTCTCACTTAAAAAGTATTAGATAAATTTTTGTAGTTAGGAGCCCTAAGTCTGTTAATTTTGTTCTTGAGGAGAAAAAAAAATATTCAGATAATAATGAAAGACAACTAGTCATATATTTGAAACATTTAATTACTAAAATAGTAAATGTTTGGGGTGAATCAGTAAAAGCCTTGATAGATGCATTGTCTCCACATCAGTCAGAAGTTAGGTTTATTCAAGATATTGGAAGCTTTAGGTGTATTTTGTGCTTGATTGAAGGTACCATACAATAGAGTGGGAGTATTACTTTGTTTATTTTCAGTGAACCAAGTTTCTTTTTAATAGCAGTTAAGGCACCAGAAATATGCATTAGTCATTTACTATATATCTTAAATTATTTTTGAAAGCATAATTTCAATATATGATAATGTTTGAGTCTGAATAACCAACCAGTAATCTGTATAAAATACTTATATATGACAACCTTAATTTCCAGAGTATCTAGGAAAATGAATTCTTAATTATTTCTGATTCATTTCTATATGAACATAACCAAAGTGAAAGGTCATGGATGCCTTTATTCTGGTCATAGCTAATACTCTGATTTAATCATTATCTTTCTGAATAGGACCTATCCATTTTGAAACACTCCTCTTTATTTTCCTCAGCAACTGTTTTGTGAGGCTTTTCTTTTAATGGGGCTGAGGATTGAGCTCAGAATCTTGCACATACAAACCAAGTGCTCTACCATTAAACTACACCCCTAGCCCTTTTAATTTTTTTTTGATAGGACCTGGTTAAATTTCCCAGCCAGCTTCAAACTTGCAATCACCATGCCCCAGCCTCCCAAGTAGCTTAAATTACTAGCAAATACCACTTGTGCCTAGTTTGTGAGGCGCTTTTTTTTTTTAAGATCATTTTACTTTGACTAGTACTGTCTGTGGAAATATGTCCTCGTCTTTTTTACTTAATGTGTGTATCTGTACATATCTCTACTTAGTATTATAGTTACTAGGCGATTTTATCTTTTCCTAGAATTAATTTTTGTTCAACTTTAAAGTTGTGTGTTTTCTCTGGAATTTCATCTTTTGGCTTCATAATCAATTACATATGTATTGTTGAAGATATAGTAATTCCTTATCTTTTCCTGCATTTTATTTCTCCTTGATATACCTTTGCCTATTTCATTTCTTTCTCCTTTAATTTCAACCTTGACTTAAAGCCTGTTTTCTATTGCACCATCTGAGAACGCTTTCTTCTTAGCCCATGAGATTAAATTCTTGGACATGCAATTAACCAACTAAGCTTAATAAATTCTATTTGATAACCCCTCTGGCTCTGCTATGACACTCTTTATGATTTTGTAATATCTCACCTCACATTCAGAGCCACTTTAAAATGCTACTACCAGAAATCATCTTGTTCCAATTACATTCTGCACTAACATAGTATTGTTGCTTTCTAGACATGGTGTACTGTCAAAAGCACTGGTTTTGAGACAGATCTGGATTAAAATCTCAACATCTGACTAGCTGTGTAACATTGTCTGGGTTCTCATATATTTTTATCTTTTTTTCATTAAATGAGACTGATAATACTTCACAAAGATTTTATAAAGATTCATTGAAATGTCATACATTTTTACCTACCACTTCAGTTTTTTTGCTTTCTCTTACTCCTTTCTATATGTTTGTGTTATATGTCTTTAAAATATTTGACTTTGTATTTACAAAGGTAAATGACAACTACCAAGGCAAGAAAAATTGATAAAGGCAATGATAACTACCAAGAAATTATATGTTGATTAATTTTTGTGTACAGTTAGATAGCTTTTTCAGCTTTGTGGAAGTTTTTAATATTAAGAATTATCACTATATCCTCAACTTAACTGGGGTGACTTAGAAAAAATAAACTATAAAGTAAATTTTCAAAGACAAGATTGTTTCAGAAAAAGGCAACAGTGCTAATAAGGTGAAGAAGTAATCTGAGATAGTGGTGGAATACCAGTAATGCATAAAATAAAGCCTAAATGTATGTATTCCTCTATTTAGAAGACATTTACTGAAGTCTTACCGTGTACCACTGTGAAATAATTTGGTCTTATTGTACAGGATCTGAAGATGCTACTGTTTTTGAGAAAGATGAACTATATCCCAAAACAAATTTCAGAAAATTATCTTACAGATTGGCTTTAGCTTCTTTTTTAGGCTCATTGAGATTTTGTAATTTCCCTGAGGACGCATGACTGATGAGTGGTGACACTCAGCTAGATTTCAGGTCAACAATTCTAAATTCATTACCTTTCTTCTAGTAGTGGTCTCTAAATTTTTTTATTATATCTGACAGAATTTTTTTAAAACCTCAACCCCCCAAAAATGTGCATTTGTGAAATTTTTAACAATATCCATGTTGCAATGTACTAATCTCATCCATGCTATTGTACATATATAAAAGCAAAAATTAAAATGATGTACTTATTGGCCATTTATAATGCTTCTTTGAGAATTGTCTGTTCATTTCATTTGCTTATTTTTTGATTGGATCATTTGCTTTGAGGGTGTAATTTTTTTTAGTTCTTAGTATATTCTAGATATTAGTCCTCTATCAGAAGTGCAGCTTGCAAAACAAATTTGTCCACATCTGTAGGTTGTCTCTTTACTCAGTTGTTTGCTTCCTTTGTTGTGCACAGGCTTTTCAATTTTATATAATGCCATTGTTGATTCTTGATGTTGTTCTCATTCAACTGGGTTTCTGTTCAGAAAGTCTTTGCTTATGCCTATGCCTTCAAGAATTTTACCTGTTTTACCTTTCAGAAAAGTGTTTCAGTTTTAACATCTAGGTCTTTGATCCATTTTGATTTGATTTTAGTATAGGGTAAGAGATTTTGGTCTAGTTTCATTCTTCTGCATGTGGATAACCAATATTCCCAGCACCATTAAAGCAGCTATTGTTTCTCCAGTATACATTTTTATCCCCTTTGTCAAAGATCACATGATTAAGGGCTGGGGATTTAGCTCAGTAGTTCCAGCGCCTGCCTCACAAGCACAAGGGCCCAAGTTCAATGACTAGTACCAAAAAAAAAAAAAAAAAAAAAAAGATCAGATTTTTCAAAATGCATGCAGTTGTTTCTGTGTCTTGTATTTTATTCTATTTGTGTACATGTCTATTTTTGTGCCAGTATCATGCTGTTTGTATTAGTATAGCTTCATAGTATAACTTGAAATCCGGGATTGTAATACCTCCCACGTTGTTCTTTTTGCTCAGGATTGCTTTGGCTATTCTGGATCTCTTCTAATTTCATATAAATTTTAGGATTTTTTTCTAGTTCTGTGAAGAATATTCTTGGTATTTTGATAGGAATTGCCTTAAAACTGTGGCTATTTTGATGATACTGATTCTGCCTATCCAGAAATAGGGCCTGTCTTTCCATCTTCTAATGTTTCTTCAGTCTCTTTCTTCAGAGTAATATCGTTTTTGTTAGTTATTTCACCTGCTTCATTAAGTTGATTCCTAGGTATTTTTTTTAAGCTACTATAAATGGGATTGTTTTCCTGATTTCTTTTTCTTTGAGTTCATTATTGGTTTACAGGAACACTATCAAATTTTGTGTGTTGATTTTTATATCATGCCAATTTTCTGAATTTGTGTATTAGCTCTAAGAGTCTTCTGGTAGAGTTTTGGGGTCTCATTTTTAAGAACTATCATCTGCAAATAAAGATAGTTTTAATTCTTGCTTCCTATTTGTGTCCCTTTTATTTCTTATTCTTGCCTGATTACCCTGGCTTAAAATTTAAGTACTATATTATATAGAGGTGGAGAGTGTGGATACCCTGTCCCACTTCTGATTTTAGAGGGAAGCTTTCAGTTTCCCCCACTTAGCATGATGTTGACTTCAGGTTAGTCATAAACTAACTGTTATTAGATTGAGGTATGGTCCTTCTATACCTGTCTTTTTCAGGGTTTTTTTTTTTCATCATGAATAGTTGTTGGATTTTTCACAGACTTTTTCTGTATTTATTCAGATGATCATGTGATTTTTTTTTTATCCCTTCCATGTGGTGCATTATATTTATTCATTTACATATATTGTACTATCCTTGCATTGCTGGGATAAAACCAACTTAGTCATGGTATATGATCTTTCTAATGATTTGCTGCATTCTGTTTGCAAGTATCTTATTAGGATCTTTGCATCTATGTTCATAAAGGATAGTGGCTTCTAGTTTGTTTTATTTTTTCAGATCTCTCTCTTTTTTTTTTTTTTTGCAAGTATCTTATTAGGATCTTTGCATCTATGTTCATAAAGGATAGTGGCTTCTAGTTTGTTTTAATTTTTCAGATCTCTCTCTTTTTTTTTTTTTGGTACCGGGGATCAAACTCGGGACCTTGTGCCTGGAAAGCAGATGGCAAAACCACTGGGCTAAATCCCTGGCCCTGATTTTTCAGATCTCTGACATGAGATAAATCAATCAGAAGCTACTTTGCATCTCC
>NW_004624769.1:13387580-13411286 GCF_000247695.1 Heterocephalus glaber
TTTTTTTTTTTTGGTACTGGCGATCGAACTCGGAACCTTGCACTTGTGAGGCAGGTGCTGGAACCACTGAGCTAACTCCCCACCCTAGTTTGTTTTATTTTTTGCTGAGTCATTGTCCAGTTTGGTATTGGGGTAATGCTAGCTTCATAGAATGGATTGACAGTATTTCTTCCCTTTCAATTTCATGGAACAGTTTGAAGAATATGGGTTTAAGTTCTCTGAAATTCTGGTGAAATTCAGTGGTGAATCCATTGAGTCTTGGGCTTTTCTTATTTTGTAGAGTTTTTATTACTGCATCAATTTCATTGCCTGTTATTGGTCTATTTGGGATTTTAATATCTTGATTCAATTTTGATAAGTCATTTTTGTCTCGGGAATTTATGCATTTCTTCTACATTCTCCAATTTATTGGAATATAAGTTTTCAAAATAGTTTCCTCTAATCCTCTAGATTTCAGTAGTGTTTGTTGTAATTTTGCCTTTTTTTTAATTCCTAATTGCGTTGATGTGGGTTTTTCTTTCCTACTTTTGGAATGTTTGGGTAAGGCCTTATCATTCTTATTTTTTTAAGAAAACCAAGTGTAATTCATTGATCCTTTAAATTGTTTTTAGTATCATTTTATTAATTTCCGCTCTGATTTTATAATTTATTGCCTTCTAAAAGTTTAGGGGTTGGATTGTTTTTGATTTTCTTGTGATGCATCATTAAATTATATGGGATTGCTCTATTTTTCTAATATAGGCACTCACAGCTATAAATTTCCCTCTTAGATCCGCTTTCCCTCACATCCTGCTATTGTTGTGTTGCCATTGTCATTTGATTCTAGTATCCCACACATCCTGCTGTGTTGTGTTGCCATTGTCGTTTGATTGTAGTCTTAAAGTTTCATCCCTGATTAAGTCTGTGACTCGTTGATTATTCAAGAATTTATTATTGGGCCAGGGATTTAGCTCAGTGGTTCTTCTGCCTGCCTTGCAAGCACAAGGACCCGAGTTCGATCCCCGGTACACCAAAAATATATATATATATATTATTTAATCTCCATATGCTTGTGTAGCTTTTATCATTGTTAATTTCTAGTCTAATTCTGTTATGATCTGATAGGATGAAATTGATTATTTCAATTCTTTTGTATGTATTTAAACATGCTTTCTGCTTTATGGCCTAAAATATGGTTTATTTTCGTGAAAGTTCCATAGACTGCTGATAAAAGTGTATATTCTGCTATTTTTGGATGAAACACTGTAGATTTCTGTTAAACCTGTTTGTTCAGTAGTGTGACTGAACTGTGACATTTTTTTCATTGATCTTTTGTTTGGTTGACCTGTTTGTGAGAGAGAGGTAATAAATTCTCTCATTATGATTGTATTGGTGTCTATCCATCCCTTTGTGTCATAGTCACATAGTTTTTATTTTATGAAATTGGATATGGCGAATAAATATATCTTCCTGGTAAATTTCTCCTTTTACCAGTATGTAGTGATTTTCTTTGTCTCTTCTGATCAGTTTTCATGTGAGATCTGCTTTGTCAGCCATTACAATACTTACTTCTGTTTGCTTGCAGGCTCCACCTTCATGGAATGTTG
Organism: Heterocephalus glaber; assembly: GCF_000247695.1. The sequence continues at coordinate 13,389,167 of NW_004624769.1, forward strand.
TTTTTCCATTCTTTCACTTTCAGTTTTATGGGTTTGTTTTTTTTTAATGGATGAGGTGTGTCTCTTGTGGGTTTGGTTTTTGATCTAATCTGTCAGTGATTGAGGAGTTAATACCATTTACATTGAGGTTTTACTTTTTACTTTTATTGAAAAGTATTTACTGATTCCTGTCGTTGTATTATTTTTCCAGAGCTGATTCTTTTTTTTTTTTTTTCTTTTGCTTCCTCTCCCAGTTAAATGTACTCTTTCCTTTGGGGACTTTGGTGATGTTGGCCTCACTGTCTTTGTTTAGGATTTCCTGAAGTATTTTCTTCAGTAGCTGGTTTAGTGGTCATGAGTTTATTTAGACTGCTTTATCTTCCAAAATTTTCAGTGGAGTTTTTCATTTCCAGAATTTCTCCTTGATTCCTTTTCATAATCTCTAATTCTTTACTAAAATAATCATTAATTTCCTGAATGGTTGTTCTTAAATCATTCAGCGGCTTATTTGTGTCTTCTTTAAGCTCACTGATCATCTTATTAACAAAATCATTTCATTAGTTATTAGTATCTTCTTGGAGCTCATTAAAAATCATAGTAATTGATTCATTCAACTGGTTGTTGCTCTCAACTTCATTCTGTTTAATTACTTCAGTTATTTATTTTTCCAGTTCTTTGGAAATTCATCCATTTCAATGCCCATGAGCTCAGCTTTTAGGGAGTTTTGAGTTTTTGGAGGTACTTTGTTGCCTTGATTCCTCATGATTCCTCTGTGTATGTGAGTTTACCTCTGTGATGTGCCCTTGGCTTTGGGTATGAGACAGTGTGCAGACATCTGGTCCTCCTATGCAAACAATTGGGCTCAGTCAATATCACCATCTTGGGAGGAGAGAACAATTACTGGTAATAATCACATTCAAAAAACCAGTCATACTTGTGTATCAGCACTTAATTTAAAACTTGTTTAAAAAGTTTTCACCTCTTTCAGTAACTCAAGAAGGTGAAAGAGTAATAGTGATGAGGTATAGGCTAAGGAGAAAAAGGAAAAGGGAAATATAAAATGAAACAATATAAAATAAAGACAAAAAAATACATTTTGATGGTATTAGTTTTATGCATGGACAGAAAGGAGATGGGGTTTGAAAAGTAGGTTATGTGAGGGAGTGGAGAAAGAAAAAAGGGAAAAGAAAATAAAAATGGAAAGCATGAGAGGCTTCATGGATGTTAGAACCAATTAATGGCATATCTCCATTGCTGAAACCCAATGTTGTAAGACGCAGAAGTGACCCTTTGTAAAGGTGAGCCAAATAGGTCCATGTAAATCATTACAGAAATTAAACCATTAACCCATACCCACACTGGGAGGGAGGGAGTCTGGATTCTCACATGCTGGCTACAGGCAGGTTTGGAAGGAGAACCAATACTCCACCCAATTCCAGTCCTTAGATGACTGAATTCTGGAGCTTCTGCTTTCTTTAGGATCTTTGATGGGGCATTTATTCTGCTCCATTCAGTGAGTTCAGCCCTATGTTCTCTGCTAGCCTGGAACTTTTGGACTATTCCCCTTTGTCCCTCTCACCTCCTCCCAGTTCCCTTTTCTCATCTTGCTCAGCTCTCTCTTATTTCAGTAGTCTCAAGGGAGGGATTAGGGAAACAGTTCTTCAGTTCCTGCAGGCTGTTTCTCTCCACTCCTGGTGCCCATGTGTCCTCATCACCCAGGGCTTCCAAATCAATCTTCAGTTCTGTAGCTCCCTGTACCAAGAGCTAGGGAGACAGGAATCTTGTAGTGCTGCCTGCAGTGTGGGCAATGGCATTTGAAGCAAGTGCCTTGTGTGCCTCCCCTCTTCTTCCCTTGAAAGTTTTTAGCATTTCGCTGGTTGCTGGTCTCTGAACCTGGGCTAGCCTTCACATTTGTGGACTAGGATTCTGTTCATTGTTACCACAGATTCTAGGCTGTGTCCTGGCTGGGAAACAGCAGTTCCAAGGGAGTTGGGGAACAATGACATCTGGATGAGTGTCTGGCTGCAGCCATGCCTCTGCCTTCTTTTTCAGAAAGTTTTGTGCATTGGACAGGCTGGCTAAATCTTGGAACCTGGGCTGGGATTCACATGGGTGATTTGGGGGTGTATTTGTCATTGGTAGGAAAATCAGGTGACTCTGCCACACTGTGAAGAGTAGTATGTCCAGATCTATCCTTGGCAAATCCCAGAGTTTGTGTGTGGCTTTACTTCTTATTCTGATGTTCCCATTTTCTACATTTCACCTTGTGGTCATCTCGTTCAGGGTGTGTTTCAGTGGTTGGTGACTCTACCACCTCATGTAGCCATGCCCTGCCTGACCTTGGTGCATAACATGGAGCTCTCCTGTGAGTGCTACTTCCTCTAAGCCACCATGATGGTGATGGAAAATGAAATAAATATTTTTACAGAATTTTATTTTCATTGTTTACTTAATAATTTGTCTAATTGTTACATATAAATATATAACTATCAAGTATAAATTAGCTTTATGTATTAAACATTAATTCTTGTAAACATTTTTTCAGTCCTATCAAAGAATTATATAAATGCTTTTGTTGAAATTTGGCTAGTTTTTCTGATGTCCAGTCTCATATTCTGACAAACTAATTGGTAGTTGTTGGATTCTCACATTTCCAAGTAAACAAGGAGAAAACACACTAGAACACCATGTTTAAGGGGACTCCTGAGCAGTTTAGAAAATTAGAAATTTTTATAGATGACATCCAATTTTTGGTAACACAATTGTGTATCTGTAGGATTATTTCCAAATTCAGGCTTTCAAAATATTCTCTCTGGATCACGCATGTGGGTGTGTACCTATAATCCCAGCACTCTGGAAGATGGAGGCAGGCAGGCAGACTGCAAATTCTGGGCCAGCCTGGACAATTTAGCAACTAGTGAGACCCTCTCCATCCCCAGTATCTCTCTCTCTCTCTCTCTCTCTCTCTCTCTCTCTCTCTCTCTCTCTCTCTCACGCACACACACACACACACACACACACACACACACACTTCTCTCTGAATTAAGAGTCCCTTGAAAGAAGCACTATTTGCTTACTCATTTTTGAATACTACCTTTACCTTGAATGGACAAATTATTATTTTTTCCAAAAATATATTCTTGTCAGCATACTACAGACTGCATTTGCCATATCAGAAAAGGTTAGTACTATTGAATCCTACTTCTACATGCCACAGATCATGCCACAACCCATCCCAAAGTAAAGAATCTTGTGGTTAATTGAGCAAACATAAACCATAAAAACTGAAGGGTGATAGCATCACTGTCAACTCCTCTATGCTCCACCTCCACTTATATACCCCAGGTAGAGTTAGGGGCTTCCCAGCAAAAGCACTAAAAGTAGCTCCCACTGTCATCAGTGTGTTAAATATTGTGAAAGTTTTATTTATTTATTTTTTAAATTTTATTTATTTATTTATTTTGGTACCCGAGATCAAACTCGGGTCTTTGTGCTTACGCAGCAGGCGGTGAAACCACTGAGCTAAATCCCTGGCCCCCTATATATTTTTATTTTTAAATAAGAGATAAATACAAGTTTGGTAAGTTGATGCTTAATAACCTTTACTTAAACCTCTCTGGACTCTTTCTGTTTTGTCATCTGCTTTTTGTTCACTGTCACATACACATCAAAATAGTGATTGACTATGATGCCATTAACATTCCTTACAACTTGAAATTCTTTTCTTCTTTATAAACTTGTATGTATACTGGAAATTCTCTTTAGCTCACACTTCCTTCTCAAATATATTGAAAGAACTTCTCTAAACAATTTTGAGCATAGATCACCATAAATAATTTTTAAAATTAATAATTAAGTAGATTACGTCTTGTTGAAATTGCACCAAGGAATTTTAAGATGTTCTTTTCCATTTCCATTTAATATATTTAGTATTTAATAATTGCCAACAGTAGGTGTAATTGATATATCAAAACATGCAAGAAAATCTGTAATACAGATTTGTATATCTGATGTTGTGGCTAAAACATTCAAATAACTAAAGTGTGAAACAAACACTGTAAATGGTATTTAAGCTTAGTAAAAGTTTAAAATAACAACAGTCCAGGAGTGGTGACACGTGGTAATCCTAGCACCCCTGGAATTTGAGGCAGAGGGACAGCAAGTTTAAGTCTAGCCTGGACAACTTAGTGATGTAGTGAGACTCTGTTTCCAAATTTTAAAAATAAAATAAAATAGGGATGGGAATATAGCTCAGTGTTAAGGCCATGGTTTTAATCCCCACTAGTATTTAAAAATTGTTTTTCTACCTGTTGTTGTTCAGTTCTTAATATTCCCAAATAAAATTAACATGATTTGGTTCTTGATTAGCTTAAAGTTACAATAGAAACATTTTGCTTCATAGTTTAGCCCTATACATTTATTCAACTCTAGTTTACTCAAATTTTACATAACTCACATATTTACTTAAGAATGCAAAACTTGTAAAACATAGTTAAGGATGTATTTCCTCCAATCACCTTAACAGTCCCTAGAATTATCCCTGAGAGTTTTCAGAGATTGCTTAACACATAATGCCATAGTTACCATGACCATGTTTTCATGTTCACTATATTTATAAATTTCCACAGGGGCAATGAATATTATATAATATGAATATTGCAAAAAAATTTTTGTAAAATATTGAAACTCTTATCTCAAAACTTTTTTGTATAGTTACTAATAGCGCATATTAATTCAGGTAACAGCAGTGAAATGTACCTTGTTTATAAGCTTTTCATTTAAGATATTTTTCTTGCTGGGATCATCTCCTAGTGTGAAAGTTGTCCAAAGATAATAACATATCAATTCAAAAGTGTAATAGATTTGAGACTACAACATGCTATCAGCATGAAGTAGTTCATCAGTCTCACTAACACACTGTGTCACAGCTAGAATCTTTATATATTTGTTCTTTATTTTCACATCAAAATATGTAATTTATATCCTAATGTTGACTGCTTACTTGGGATATGTTTAATTTTCATATTTAAAATACTTTCCTTTAAAATACAAATCAGAATTAATTTTAGGGAATAATAAAAGAAGAGACACTTTAGTAGGAATATGAAATGTTTTCTTTTTATAATTATGTAATGTATACCAGTATCAAATTTCTATAATTCAGTTCATAGTAATAATACCTTTATATTAAAAGCAAAGTAATGAATGCATTTTGAACAAGCCCTGACCAATTCTTAGAAAATTTATATACACAGAAACACTCATGCACAAATGCACATTCCTTTTCTGTAGTCATATATATATTTTATTATTATTATTATTATTATTATTATTATTATTATTTGGTGCTAGGGATCAAACTCGGAACCTTGTGCTTGCAAGGCAGGTGGCAGAACCACTGAGCTAAATCCCTGGCCCTGCAGTCATAGTTTTTTAAAATTAACAGATAAAGTTATAAAAATACAAACAAAAGTTGAATTTTAGTTTATTGTTGACTCGCTACAGGTATGCTTTATTATTTCTTAACTGTTCTGCCTTTTCCATCAAGCTTGAGATAAGCCTTTTTAGTTTTTAGACCTGATTTGTTAATTTTCATTCTTAATGATAATTTTTTCAGGTACTGCTGCTGCTGCCTTGGTCATTGAAAAAGTTAATTAAAAACTAGTTCTCCTAGTTAGTTCTCCCTTTTACTTCTTCATACCAGCTAAGTACTCAAGTTTGCTTGCTTACATGTTAAGAAGCATGTTTTAAACTAATTTCCAAAGAATAAAAAAAACACTTTATCTTTAACTGTAATAATAAGAATTCAAGGTATAATTTAAAAATTTGGTGTTCTGTTCCCTCTAAACTTGAGTAAGAGAATTTTTTTTCATTGTGTTATTTTGTAGATCGGAACTTACTACTGCTGTGGCCAGTGTCAGGATGTGGTAGTACTAACACCATGTCCAGTACTAGGAATATCATCTTGACTGCCATGAATTTGATCTCAGCAGTTTTAGAGAAGGAGAAAAGTTATGAAGAAGGGATGTTGTTCAGGGACAAAAAGATTATTTCTTTTTCTTCTTCATAAAAATCAGTTATGTAAAGGGAGTAAGGAGAATATATATATTACATTTAATATATTTAGAATTGGGCTTTCTAAAAGAGTCTTGTAAAGAGAGTGATTAGCCATAGCTTATTCTCATATAAATCTTAGTATAGATAATAAATTAAGATGAAATTTTTAGCAGAAAAAAAGAGCATATAAAAAATTACCCCAGCCAGAAAGATTAAGGGGGGAGAAATAGCATTATCTGTGTAAAGAGAGTAGTGAAACATTTTAGGAAGTTGTAAATCCCCAGGGTCAATTATTGTATCCATAAAACTTATACATGGCACAGAAGTACAAGAATTAAATTCAAAGGGAAAGGAAAAGAGAACCCTTGAATGAAGGTACTTGTGAAATACAAATACTCTGTTAATGAGTGTCGTGTTGTACATAGACATGTAAACACTGTAGGAAATAAAGAAGAACCAAAACAGAATAGATGGTGTCTCATTTAGACATAAAGGGCCAAGAAACATGGTACATACATAAGTAGCAATGACTTTAGAAAAGATAAATGAAGCAATTCGAGAAAACAATTGATCAGAGAAATTAAAAGAAAAAAATAAGAATGTTGAAAGTAGAAAAATTAAAAGTGTAAAAACTGAAAAATGTTTAAGCCATTTGACTCTAAAGTCCGATGTATTGAGACTTGTACAAATTGCATTTGTGTTTTGTTTTGTGAAGACTTTTTACTCAGTTGTTATGCTGCCCGGCCTGGGCTTGAACTTGCAAACCCCCTACTTCAGCCTCTCAGAGTGCTGGGATAATATCTGTGCTGCCAGACCCAGCTTCCATTTGTTCTTAATTGACTGCTTGAAGTAAGCTACCAGCAGTGACTTTGTAAGCTAGAGTCTTTTGAATTGATTTTCTAAAATGTTTTACAATCTTCAAAGGAGTCTTGAAGTTAAATTAAGCTAAGAAACTAATGTGCTACTACCTTATCACAGTGGTTCTCAAAGTGTGGATCCTGGCCAGCATCCTCTGCTGGGTTTCTACCCAACCCAGACCTATTATGTTTTAACAAGCCCACCAGGTGATTCTGATGCAAGCTAACACTCGAGAAGCACCAATTTAATGCATGGACTTGTCTCTCAATACATTTTCACTTACATTGGTGCCCTAACCCTCACTACATGAGTTAATAAGCCCTCCCAAAACTTGTGATTCCACAATCAGTCAGGTTGAACTGCTTTTATTTATAAGCCAAGTAACTGTTGAATGCATTCTGCAGGTGCTAATGTGGATGGATTTCTCCCCTAAAACTCAAAGCAAACTCTTCAGTGTTAGTTCAGGAATTTTGCATAGCTTCTAAGAGTCAACATCTTTAGCTTTTAGAGATTTCTTTCAAAATATCTAATCACTTAAGCACCAGTGAGTAATTGTACTAGGTGTCTCTAGATATTTTTTAAGACTAAATTTCCAAAAGGTAAGAAAAACAAACAGGAATCAAGCCTTAAGTAAGAATGAGTAATTTTCTATATGTACTTCATTCTTAGTTTTCTGTCGAATAGCTGCAAGAAGTTTTGTATTTCTTTTCATCATTGAATTGTATCATTTAAATAAACTGCTTATTCAGCCTTTTTATTAGTCATGAACATGTCCCTAAATATTCATATTCAATTTCAAATAATTCAGTTGGTTTTAGAGCTTAAAATTAAGAATTTGATAACAAAATTTCTAAAGACTGTGATAAACACAAATATTAAGAGGCAAAATCCTTAGGTAACAGTTAACATTGTAGCATCTTTTACATACATCACTTTTTTCAAATACATATTGACATAATTTGGGCTGATATATTGTCTGCAGTATTTAATAAAGATATACAGTTAAAGACTGTAAGTAATCACATGAGTAATAATGGACAATAAAGAAAGTAACACAAACAAGAGTACTAAGTTTTTTAAAATATCTTAAATGAAGTCTAGGTAAACTATCCATTATTTTGACATCAAGTGACTAAAACTATTTTGAACTCAGTAGTTAAGTTTAGCTTTCATATATTCCCAGGTAAATTTAATCCACAAGTATGGGATTCATTTGCTTTAGATCTGAAAATGTCATTTTGGAAATGTCGTTTGATGTTGAGGAAATCTTATGAGAACTTTAATAAGTCTCTTAAATCCAGAAACTTACATTTGGCTGAAAGGGAAATGAACCTACATCTTTAAATTTTTTACCTCTTAAATGAGAACTTTGAATACTGAAAAGGTTGTAAATTAGGCCAAAGATAGCCAATTGTTCTTCTTATTGGCATATTGTATTTAAGATCATAATATCTAATTTGAAGAAAACAATTTATATTTAGGTAACCTTCATTGATTTGCTTACAAGCATCAGCAGAAAGCAAGACATCAAGACATTTTATTTAAACAGTTCACATTTAGCTTAATGTAAATTATTCTTTGTCCAACAAAGGATCTAAAAAAAGGGGGAAAAAATCAACATCTTCTATACAATAGTGCCTTTCTCTCTATGCAGTATAATGTATGTTATGTGCAACAGACGTATTTTTCCAGGTGTCTGCATGTCACTAATAAAGCTTTCAACTGTGCCTTAGGGATAGGTGCTGAACACCTATTGCTACACTCCTTGTATTCCAACCATTTGCTTTGTTAATCTCTAAAAAAGGTTTTAATACTATTTAAAACATTGAAGAAAACAAAATATTTTATATGAAGATAGCCACTTATGAAGTTAAGCTAATTAAAATTTCATTCAATAGTTACACACTTTGTTTGGTTTTTATTTTCTGTCCTAATCTCTTGTTGATGAAATGGCTCCAGCCACTTTGAATAATGCTATAACACATTTTTCTAGGATTCTTTTCATTTGGATCCCTATACTTTCTAACATACTAAACCATTTACCCAATATTAGAAAAATAACATGATTATATTAATCCCTTGAACAAAAGACTAGAATTAACCCATTTGTAAGTGACTCTTATAAGCTTATTATAACCTAATTACTTTTGTACTTAATGTTAGGATCTTAAGTAAAGCATCAATTGATTAATTGATATTATGTGTAATAACTCAAAAATCTGATTATCTTACCACTAAACAAATCTTGTGATGGTAAATTTGTTATTACTTTGAAAAACGAAATCAATTATAAATGAAGAGGGGGCTGAGGATGTAGCTCAGTGATAGAACACTTGCCCAGCATGTAGGAGTCCCTGGGTTCAATCTCCAGTACTGTCAAGAACAAAACAAAACAACAACAAAAACCTAAGAAACAAAACAAACCCACTAAGAGGTTAAGAAGTAGAATTAAAGAAAGAAAGAAAGAAAGAAAGAAAGAAAGAAAGAAAGAAAGAAAGAAGGAAGGAAAGAAGAAGAAGCAATCACAAGTGGCCTGAGATAAGAAAAGCTAAAAAGGTGGAGCGGGGGAAGGGCACACAGGTAATGGGGAAAAAATAAGAACCAAGATGCATCATGTACAGGTACAAGCACCCAATGATAAATGTAAACATATTGTATACCTAAAATGTACCATTAAAAGAATTTAAGCAAAAAAAAAAAAGAAAAGCTAAAAACGATGTCTGAACTTACAGAAGTAATTCAGAATATGGGTAAGCACAGGTTTTTGTTTTGTTTTATTTTGGTGTTTTGTTTTGTTTTGAGACAGGCTCTTGCTATGTAGCTCAGGCTGGCCTTGCACTCACTGTGTAGCCCAGGCTGGTCTCAAACTTGCAGTGATCCTCCCGCCTTGGCCTCCCAGTGCTGCGATTACAGCTGTGAGCAATCACACCCAGCCAGTGTAGTATTTTAAAACATGACATTTCATTTGAGGGTAGAAGAAAATTACCAATGAAAATGTTACTCTTGCCTCTTCTCTGTCTGCAACAAATAGATTAAAAGGAGAAAGTTGAGCTGGAAAACACAGAACTTGTGTATCCTGGAAATAAGAAAGAAAAAATGCTGTGAAAAAAGAATGCAGGAGTCTCTGGAGGTAGAACTCTGGGAGCAGACAGGAAGGAAGAGTAATTGAAAATTACCCAGAGTCCCTCAATCTGAGACCTAAAGAACAGAGATACTGAAATAGTGACCAAGAAGGTGGGAATGGGGAAAGCAAAAACAGTGAAGTAGTTCTGTCACTGTGTGTACTAAATTTAAATTTTTGACCTGACCGTTATAAAGATACATCATAGAATCCCTTAAAAATGCAAACTAGAACAGAGAACAGAAGCTGATGAACTGAAGGCAGATCAACAAAAAACAGATCTTACAATTTACAAAGCCAAAAGAGCAACTATTAATTGTGCTTAATATACAGTAATTCTTCCCGTTTGTGTGTTAGCTGCTGCATAGCATTAGAAGTTAATGAAGCAGTGCAGTTCCACAGTTCTTGTCTTGTTGTTGTTGCTGTTGTTAAATAGAATTCCCCTCAAGATTCCAAAGCCACAAAGCAACTGTTAGTGTTCAGTGACCTTCTGCACCAGCTGTCTTTGGGGCCTTGAAATTGATTTTCCTCATTTTGGTCTCTGATAGTCTCTCTTCAAGTGTGCTTCTCTAGTTCATCACCAGAGTAAAAACAGAGGCACAAACAGCGGAGGAGCTGGAGGCAGGCATCATGCAGGGCATCATTAGAAACATCAGAACAAAATCAGCTGGCTCCAGTGTGCTCCATCTTAAAAAGAAGCTGCTGCTGCTCCTGCTTTATTGCTGAATACAATGGGGTATATTCTCACAGAATTCACTTTTTTATTCTCAAATATGAGGAGTAAAAAAAATTTCTGCCTTTATTCTACAAATTTCGTGTGGGCCAGGTCAAAACCATATGCACTTTTTGCAGAATTTTTATATGTGAAAAGCATATTCCCAAAGTCGAATGACCAGGCAAAGAGTCATAGGATGAGAGACTAATAACACAGAAAAATGGGTGCCTTATAAAGCATTAGATGACAAAATAATTTTTTCATACAGAAAGTTATTTTGTACACCTCATATGAGTTTCCATATATATTTGTTCAGTAAACATTTGTAGAATTCCTGACATAAGGAATCATCGTGTTGGACTTGGAGATAATTAAAAGGGAGACCTGGATTTAAAGATATATTATTAATCATGGGATACAGTTTGCAGAATTTTATATTTTATGTATTATAATGGAAAGAAAATTTTTCTTTGGAAAGATGGCATCCTGTCTGAACCCAAACACTTACCCCATTTCTACCAAATCTGATACCACATGTTCTCTGCTATAGAAATATAATGCCCACAGATGTTTTCTACCATGTGTAAGAGCTTTTTACATGGGGATTTTACAATATCTATATGGCCTATTTTACCTGAAGGAATCACTCCTCACACAAATGACATCATTTGTAAATGGTTTCAAAATACAATTTAAACAATATTTACTAATTCTTTCTCTACATATTAGAAAGCCATATTGAAGACAAATGAGTTGAAAATATAAGCCACTGGTGCTTTGCCTCCTCGTTCAATGTTTTATAATGCTTCTGTACATAGAATGCCTAGACCCTAATGTGATGCTCTCCTAAGATGGATGGTCATTTGACAGAAGGGGAGAAAGTATTATATTAAAATCAGGGTCAAAAAATAAAATTTCATTCTATTGTCTCTTGCAGCAACAAAAGTAAATTTATGTATTAAATAAAAGAGAAATTGTTTCAAGGCCAAGAAGTCTTCAGCTATAATAATATTAATGAATAATATACTTTAGAAATTATGTATTCGTTTTCCCTTGTATTTTTGAAGGGGCTGGTGAACTCGGGGCCTCGCACGTGCAGAGGAGGTGTTCTTCTACTGAGCCACATCCCCAACTCTTACATCTTTGCTTCCGACAATATCTCAAAGTATCCCTTTCTTCTGAGAAAAATAATTATTTCATAACTGTTCAATCCTAATATTTGAAAGATTTTCTTGGCTGGCTCAACAATCAGATTTGGGAAATTGAAACCAGATGTCAGCGTCAATCAGACTTATGGTCCTCCACTCAGTGGATAATCACGTTTTTATCTTCAGGCTAAGATTGCAATCTTTAGAGACCCTTTTGAACGCAGATTCAAATCCCATCTCCCATTTTAAAATTACTGAAAACTGTTTTGAATAAAGCTTTAACACTTTTCAAGGATGCTTTTCACTTTGGTCCTAACTGTTTTCAAATTTACTCACCTTCCTTATCTACCATTTTATTTTACACATATTTATTGAACAACTAGTATGTCCCAGGAGCATACAAAAGGTAAGACTTTGTGGAATTCACATTCTAATGAGAGAAGACAGGCGTTAGGCTAAGAATGATATGTCCACTACGTAACTGTCAACTTAGTAGGCTAGAATTACAGCTTTAGTGTTTTGCGTACAATTTAAATCCTCATTCCTGGAACTTTCCTTTAGATATTTTGAGTCCTTCCCTCTCCTACTCTATTGCTCAACATGATGCTGTGAACGCAGCAGAGAGCATCTGGTGATTGAGTCTTCTCCACCAGGACATTTAGTTTCATTCTGTCTGTTCCTCCATTATCAGTCTGTGAATTATTGCTGAGACAGCTTTATTCCTGTCTGTGAAGACCCTCAGTTCTGGTGGCACACTTGACTGTTTCTATGCTACTCTTGAAACCATAGAAGTCAGCTTCTTATAAATCATGCTGAGACATAGGAATCTCAGCAAGGCCCAGTATAACTGCATCACCTACACACTCCAGGCCTCTTTCTCTCTAGTATCCAGTTATCTCCCACCTCTCTGCCTGAGATTTAAGGTCGTTTCCCCAGCTCCTCTGCCATGCACACTAGAGTCCCTTCCTCAGAAGCCAGAACAGGGTCTTCATTGTTGGGGCACAATCAGTCCCTCTGCCCTCAGCCATTCCCCTCTGTTTCTCTCTTCCTAACCCTTAGTAAAACAGAATGTTTTTTCTAGTCTAAGGAAAATATTTTCTTCATTCTGTTGCTTTCAGATATCCTCAAATCCTCTGTGTATTTACTCTCCCCCTGGAGATCTGTGTAGTGCCAAAGACTGTAACAAGGTAATCTGTTGTAGGCCATGAGCCCTTGTACCCAATATTGCAGAATATTGCTTGTTTCTATGTGCAGAGTTTCATTGGGTAGCTCTCTCTGCTATTTTGTACCCTCAAAAATGGCAGAAAGAGCCTCAGCCTTCTTGGGAGTCTTGCTACCTTCCTAGCATGCTGCCCATCATGCAGGGAGCAGGCTTCTCTCCATGGGTCCCATTGAATCCTCTGCTCCAGAGGTTCTCTGCTTTCCCCAAGCCTGAATGTATTGCCTTTGGCAGGTGTGAAGGGTCTTTCATTCATGCTCTTTTGCTCCCAGACATTCTGGTTATACTCCAGTTCATTTCATTTCAACTAATAATGTGGACTTTAAAAAACCAACAGGAGACTCAGGCTCTTTCTACTCTTCATCTTATCTCATCTCTTCCAGAGTCAATGAAATAAAACAGCCACTGAAATTGACGGAGGGAGGCAGAGCAAACACGAGAAGAAGGAATAAATTTCATATGGAAGAAACAGCCTGGGCAGCTTACTTAGACCCTGTCTCAAAACAGTAATAAAAATATTTTTAAAGCAGTTAGGGATGTAGCCTACTGGTAGAGTAACCCTTGGTTTGACCCCCAGGGGTAAAAATGTAATACACCACACAAGTTAACAAAATGGCAAGATAATAACTGGTTACAGTGAGCATTTTGAAGAAAATATATTTGTGATATGATAGAAACTGAAGGGGACGGCTTTGGTTGGATTGCATCATCAAGTTATAAAATCTGAGTTGAGACTTGGAGGATGTAGGATGGTGATACTAATAGTTATTTTGTCCTTCAGTGCATTATAGTGAATAATCAATGAAATAATAATACATAACACTTAATAAGTACTCAGGAAATGGTAGTTATCACTATGTCATTCATGAAGGGGATAGAATGGATAGTTAGCTCAAGTCAATAGTGACACTAGGAGGAGTCATCCAAAAAGGATATGATGCCAGAACTCATGCTTGGGTAATAACAAAACAAGTTGTTCCTAATCATCCTTTTTCTATACTCAGCGAAGATGATTATTTGGTCCTATGAAATACACTCTGTAGTGTATACCAGGACTTTTTTAGAGTGACATTTCTGAGAAGATAACCATAAGATTTCTGTCCAATTAAATGTATGTCTCACCATCTTCAATTATATACATATATAATGTGTGTATATATATATATTCAGATAGATGATGGATGGATGATGGATGAATGGATAGATAGATACATAGATAGATACATAGATACATAGATATGCTCCACCTTCATCAAGTAGAGTGTTTATGCATCCTTCAGACTGTGTTCTTTTAATCCTCTCCAGTGTTGAAGGAATAGTCTGTTACTATGGTCTGCTGTATTTCTTACTCAGTCTTCTTGTATAATCCTTTAAAAGAGTGAGAATGTAGATTGGGAACCACCCATAGTTCACAGGAAACATCCAGCCCTACTACCTGTTTTCATGCTGCTTATGATGTAAAATGGCCTTTTCCTCTTCGAATAATTGATAGTGTGAAAAAAATATTTCATGACATAAGAAAATTCTATGGAATTAAAATGTCAATGTTCATTAAGTTTTATTGAAACACAGCACAATCATTCATATATTCAGTAGGACAACCAGGAAAGTCTAAAATACTCTCTGTGCCTTTGTACAAAAAGTTTGCTGATGCTTCATCTAAATGACCATTACTTCTTAGCCAGATACAGCCAATCTTCTCATTCAGACTGATGCCAGTGTATAGAACAACCAGTACCCAATTTGTAAACTAGGAAATTCATTTTGTATGTAGTGGTTTTAATGATGTTACTGTGTGTGTGTGTGTGTGTGTGTGTGTGTGTGTATGTGTGTGTGGTGCTAGACATTAACCTTGGGCCTTGTGTGTGCTGGGCAAGTACTCCACTACTTGGCTGCATCACCAGCAATGATGTTATATTTTGAACTGGGATTTAAGACCTTCAAATTATTATTTTTGGTTTGTTGAAATATAGATTTTGAACAGAATAATAAATATCTAATATTTATTGAGCACTTATCTTGTGCTTGATACTAATGTACATATTATATTGTTGCTTCATTTAATCCTCACAAAAAGCCTATAAAAATAGGTACTATTATCTTACTCACTTCACATATGATAAAACTAAAGCATAGAAAGTGAGTTGACTAAGCATCATCCAGTTAGTGATAGGTGGCATCCGAATTTGAAAACAATCTAGTTACAGAGAATACACTTTTACTTACTATGTTAAATGTGATTGTGTTGGGAAGTGCTAAAAATGATCCCTCCAATATACCATTTAATTCATAAACTTTTAAATTAGTTTTATAGAGTAGTTCAGTAGAGGAAAATGGATTCATGATATAGTCACTAGTATGAGACACAGAAGTTGTAACTTGTTATTTTCATCTTTTCTAATTTTGTGGTTGGCAAAGCATTTCTAAATTCATTAACTGGTTTACAACCTTGTAAGCTAAATAAATCATTAGCTCCATTTTACAGATGGAAAAAACATTGAGGGTTCCTAGATTCACATTACAAGGAAATGAGAGAGCAAGAACTTAAGTACCTGAATCTTGTGATTTCTATGCAGAATTTTTCACCCTATATCTGTGCTAGGCACACTTGAATGACTTTCACCATTTCTATATGCCACCTAGGTTGTTATTCACTTAATAATTTTCTGGAGACTCTCTGCATCACTTGAAATACCTTTTGGCTTTTCCTAAGCAATGATATAATAAAATCATGAGTTCAATTCCTCTTTATTCATTAAAAGTTTATGTAGTGCTTATTATATTCCAAACACTTTTTACATTCTTTTGCAATAAATTTTAACTCATTTGAACTTCAAAACAACTCTGTGGGGTAAATATGACTGTTCCCCATTTGACCGATTTAAGAAATCAAAATAAAGTGAATGGTTAAAGAACTTGTCCAAGAACACATAAATCAGAATTAAAACACTGAAAGTCTAGCTTTCCAGTTATGTTATTAACCCCTTTAATAATTCCATATATTGAATTGTTTTCTAATATATAATAAAATACATGAGCATTGAAATGAAATATTTAGCCATGTACCCTGTGAATGCGTCTTATGTAAAGACCATACATGGGATACTCGGGCATCTTTAACCTCCTGAATGTGAAGGAGAAAACACAGCCCGTTTAACTTCACGGCACAGGCTAGAGGGGAGTGTTATTACGAATGTTAGGACACCAACTGAATTTACAGTGTTACCAGCATAATATTAATTGTAAACCATAAAAAGTGTGGTGCTGTTTTTAAATTTGGAGAGTTTTTTGTTAATAGGAATTTTTTAATCAGTCATTTTCCCTAAATTTCTGCTTAAAATTTTTTTCAAAATAGGACAGTACATAGCTTTTAGAGTCTGTGGGCTCCACTATAGTATGATTCAGTTGTTAGGGAATCTTTTGATAGATGATCTAAAACCTGCTTCACTGACCTCTTCATTCATTTAGGATTGGTTTTACAAAATATTCTGTGATTTTTTTCCCTCTCAGCTCCTGCAGATTTACCTTCCTGATTGTGTTTGACATAAGCTAAAAATAAAATAGTTTACATCCCTTGAGAACTGACCAGTGCCCATGGCAAGTGAGGAAGCAGGCTAGGGTGAGAATGTTTCCATGGATATCCAAAAAGTAAATGTATATGCAGAACATCAGCACGATCGTGTGTACATGTGCTTACATGAGTACGTGCTCTCGTATAAGTACATGTGTGGCTGTAAAGTAACAAGACTAGTTTTCTTATGTGAGTTATGAAGATACCCTTAACACAGTTCGCAAAGGGATGTTCCAAAATGGCTTTGTTCAATAAATTACAGGTATATGATTAGAATAACTTTATAGTCTCTGAAGATGTCTACTTGAAGTGACAGTGATCATTTGTACATACAACCCCTTACGTACACTAAATATCAGTCTCTTTCATTAGATTCATTTTTAAGATTTTGGTTTTTTGGTTAAAGCATTTACTTAATTTTTAATTTTTTAAGTTATACAAGGTAAATGAGAGAGAAAGAAACAGTGGAGAGCTAGTCCATAAGTGCATCTGGCTCTCAAATTTAACACATTCCTATCATAACATAACCACATCTTATAACGATATTCTCCTTTTTCACAGGCATTTCCTATTCAAAACAGGAACAGGGACAACGCCACTGTTCAGTACTGCAACCCCAGGATACACAATGGCATCTGGCTCTGTTTATTCGCCGCCTACTCGGCCATTACCTAGAAACACCCTATCAAGAAGTGCTTTTAAATTCAAGAAGTCTTCGAAGTACTGTAGCTGGAAATGTACTGCACTGTGTGCTGTAGGAGTCTCAGTGCTCCTGGCAATACTCCTATCATATTTTATAGGTAAGAACAAGATTTTAAAATTATTTTATCTGGGGCCAGGGATTTAGCTCAGTGATTTTGCCGCCTGCTGCGCAAGTGCAAGGACCTGAGTTCAATCCCTGGTACCAAAAAAAAAAATTATTTTATCTGTCGTTTGGGACACTATACCATTGTTTTGTTAAATTTATTTAATTTTTTGATCAAGAAGTATATTAGGAGATGTATTTTGTGAAGGATGGGTTAGTAATAATATAAATCACAAAAGATTTTAAGTAATTTTCAGGAGATGTAGAAAAAGAGAAAAGCTAGTTAGTAGGTGATTTGTTTTCAAAAAGAGCAATTTATAGTATTGGATACAAACTACAGTATACATTTGTCACTGACCTTCCTTGTGAAACATGGACAGCACTATTACATTTGTTTACACACAAAATAATTCATGCATTTGCAAGAATGACCACTATGCCAGAATCTCCTTCAGTCCTTGTTCAATGGGAAGCTCCCCACTACTTGTGATATTACATGTCTTTCAGCTAGCTCAGCTACCTAAATGTAAGACTCATCACTCGGGACTATCATCTTGCACTCAGGAGCGCTCTCCAGAGACCTGAGCATCCGTAAAACAATGAATGGATTATACAGTCCCTCACATATGTGATTTTTCATCTTTTTGGATGTAGTATTGATCATGCTTTTCATTTAAGGGTAACCCAAATGATGGAAGCTACTGATAGAAATCATAAATATTCCTTTCATTTAAGTATTTTGTAATATATTTAAGCAAACTACTGGAAATGGCTTTTTAAAATGCCAGAAATGACCACATCTTATTTTGTTCTGCTTCTAAGTATAGGGAAAGGCCTACCACATTGAAATGCTAATGGTGTCCACTGAGATAAATCATAAGCTGTGTGGTTTATCCACCAAGAACAACAACCAGTGATGCATTCTCAAGTTTACAAAGCAATTTGTGCTGCCCCATGAAATCCTATAACTGAATAAGAATATTACAGAGCTGTATAGAGAATAGTATGATGCTTTTTGCAGTGAACCAGCATCTACCAATAGCTACAGTACTCCTTAGATATAAATTATGTACTTTGGAAAAGTGAAATAACCATTTTGAGTCACTATGGTTAATGGAAAAACAGAATTGTAGAGCGTGAAAGAACTTTAGAGATAATTGAGTCAGGGATGGCAGCTATATGGCATGTTATGTACCATTATTTCCAATTCTTTGACCATGGAAGATATCACTAATGATTCAGAGCACTCTTCCAGCTGAACCTGGAGATGTCCTCATTATCTCCATCAGACTGCTTCATGCAGCACCTCAAACAGCCGAGTAGCACCAGTCAAACAAAACCTTTTTGTCATTTTTAAATCTCACTTAACTGCTTCCTCATAAAATAGTTGAATCAGATAGCAAATGGTTGTCACTTGTCCAAAATCACACCCTGGTGAAACAATACTATGCTATTTCCTAACACTTATAACACTGAAGGTAAATGAGGAATTTCACAACAAACATCGCTTTTCACAGATGAATTTCTAATATTCAGTTAGAAAATATCCCAGCTATTAAAAGAATTTCTTCTAGTTAACTGAGTAAATCATTTGTGCAAGTCAGAAGTGTGAAGCTAAAGATTTTTAAATGATTCTGAAATGCACATATAATAAATTAAATTAATAAATGGTCCATATATGTTTGTGGGGGATTCTTCTTCCTTTTTTAATATAATGCATGCCAGATAAATAAATACTATGGAAGGCCAGGATTTGGCATCAGGATCACCGGTCTCGTATCCTTTCTAATAGTTAAGTATCTGTACCTTTAGAGTTGTTAAATATTTTGATTATCAGTTTAATACCATTTAATTTTATTTTTGTGGTGCAACTAGCAGGAAAAGTAGCATTTTACCATGAGATTAGGTCCCTGCTACTTTTGAGACTTGTACACTTTTCAGGGATTCATTAGTGAATATAACTATAATTCTTCTAAGTAAAAACTCAAAATTTTTCTTTCATTAAAAATCATCTGATTTTATTGCTTAGTGGTTACCCTCCTGTTTTATTCCTGTTAGTACCACCATTATGAACTTTTCCCTTTACTTTCTTTTTCTCCACATGGAAAAATGCAAATTATATAGTTAATATATTCATACCTTCTTTTTAGTTCAGTAGATATTTGTTGAACATTTATTTTGACCCAGTTATTGTTTTAGGAATTAAAGAGACACTATCCCAGTGTTGTCTGGCAGAATTACTTTAATTATAAAAGAAACTTTATAATATTCTTGCTTTAATTAAGCACAGGTATGCTTAAATTTTCATTGGTCTCCTACATTTAGATGATTTCTGCACTGATGCAGTGATTTTATTTTGGTAAGACAAAAATGTTTTATTCACTTAGTATGATAAATCTTTTTCATTAAAGATGTTGCCTTTGTCCTTGAAAAAAATATGGCACTTCTCTCAGAGAGGGTTATCCTAGCCTGTTAAGTGTGCGTGTAAAGCTAAGAGGGAAAAAAAGAATGCTTGCCTATCCAGCCAGGTCAGTCTGATTAATCCCAGAATCAATAGGGTGACCAGTATCACCATCAGATTGCCTTCATCACCTTTAATAAAGGCACAGGCATCCTGAAACTTTATTTTCCGTTTCCTTACAAGTCCCCTTCTTTCATATTGTCAGTATAAAGCAGAAGCCTAAGAAATAAGTTTTTAATTAAAAAAATAAGTTTGAGGAAGTATTTCTATCCTAGAATTTCTTTCTCACTTTGCAATAAGATAATGAGAACTTAAAACAGTGTAACTGTAACATATATTTTCTCTGAAGTGAAGTTAGAATGGAAAAGGTGGATAGTTTCTAAAAGAGAGGAATGGAGAGAGGGCAGGGAGGTGGATGGGCTTTGTGTTTTATTTGTTTACTTGTTTTTAAGTCCCTGTCAAAATTTCAGAGAACAGAGAAAAGCCTAAAAAAATTAATTGTAATTCCATAGTGTATAGGAAACCAATGATAACTTTTTAGTATATACTTTCCAGATGTTTTTTAATGCATGTATACAATTAGAGGTCTATATTTTTTTTCCTTCGGTTTTCTGAGATAGGGTCTCACTGTGTAGGTCAGGCCGTCCTTGAACTCACTGTGTGGCACAGGCTGGCCTCGAACTAACAGTGACCCTCCTACCTCAGCTTTCTGAATGTTGGGATTGCAAGCATGCTCCACCATACCCAGCAGAGGTACATATTTTTAAAAGCATTTTACACCATCCCTTTCACACTTATCATTAATTTATATCACCTACACACAGTAAATTTATTCAGTGGCTATCTTTTTCATTAAGTTTATTGATGCATTTTAGGTATACAATATGATGAGATTCATCATTGGGAATTTGTACCTTTACATGATATATCTTGGTTCTTATTTTTTCCCCATTCCCCTGCCCCCCTTTCAAACCCTCCACCCCTCCCTATGTACAGAGACTTTGTTTTCATTTTTTCCTTTTCTCATATTTATTCCTTTCCCTTCTTTCCTTTCCTCTACCCCTCCCAATTCCCCTTCCCCTTTGGAACTTTTCTTCCTCTTTCAAATTATCTATTATACATTTTGATCCTTATTTACACTTTCAGTTTCTCACACAAGAGAAACTTCAATATTTACACGTGTGTCCTATTTATTTCACTAAAGAGTATGGCCTCAATGTACATCCATATACCTATAAATTTCTCTAGTTTTTCATTCCTTATGGCTGAGTAGTACTCCATTTTACAAAAAAGAAAACAACTTTTGTATCCAGTCTCCAGTTGATGGGCAATTGGGCTGTTTCCAAGTTTTAGCTATTACAAACTGTGCCTCTATAAACATGGATACACATATATCACTGTGGTATGATTCTTTTACTTTTTTTAGGAAGATACCCAGTAGGGGAATAGTTGGGTCAAATGGGACCTCTAATTGTAATTTTTTGAGGTATCTCCATACTGATTTCCACAGTGGTTGCACCATTCTACACTCCCACCAACAGTGGAGAATGGTTCCTCTTTCGCCAGAACCCCACCAGAATTTGCTATTGGTTGATTTCTTGATAGCAGCCATTCTTTCTGGGGTGAGGTGGAATCTCACTGTTATTTTCATTTGCATCTCTTAAATGACCAGTGATGTCGAACAGTTTTTCATATCTTTATTTGCTGTTTCTACTTCTTCCTCTGAGAAATGTCTGTTCATTTTAGATGCCCATTTTTGGATTGGGTTTTTTAATTTGGGAGGTCTGATTTTTTTAAGTTCTTTATAGATTCTAGATATATATCTTTGTCTGGGAAACAGCTGGTAAATTTTTTTCCCACATTGTGGGTTGACTCTTCACGCTTTTGGTGGTTTCTCTTACTGTGCAGAAGCTTTTAAATGAGGTGAGATCCCAATAGTTGATTCATTGTGTTAGTTCACCTGCGACTGAGGTTTTGTTCATGAAATCTTTACCTACACCAATGTCTTCAAGAGTTTTACCTAACCTCTCTTCCAGCTGGCTTAGTGTTTCTGTTTCAATGTTTATATCTTTGAACCATTCTTTCTTTTCTTTTTTTTTTTTAATTAAATTCTTTTATTGGTACATTGTAGGTATACAACACAATTACATTTCTCATTGGGAATTGTACCTTTATATAATGCATCT
>NW_004624769.1:13416936-13435927 GCF_000247695.1 Heterocephalus glaber
CCCTTTCCTGTGGGCTGGGAGCAGCGGGAGGGATGGTGGCCGGGAAGTCCCTTCCTCTGGACCAGGAGCAGTGGGACAGCTGCTGAGAAGGGCCTACCTCTGGGCCGGGAGCAGCGGGACTCAGTACCTTGGTCTGGTGGTCTGGTGTGCTCTGCATCTTTGTAGTGTGGAACCAGGTGGCTGCCTGTCTGCAGCGGGATGATTTGGCGTGTTCTGTGCAACTCCTCTTTGAACCATTTTGATTTTAGTTTAGTGGATGGTGAGAGATATAGGTCTAGTTTTAATCTTTGGCAAGTTGAAACCCAGTTTTTCCAGCACCATTTATAAAACAGGCTATCTTTCTTTCAGTGAGGGTGTTTGGCTCCTTTGTCAAAGATGAAGTGGCTGAGTATGTCTGGAGTTGTTTCTGGGTCTACTAATCTGTTGCACTGATCCTTGGGTCTGTTCCTTTGCCAGTTATATGATGTTTTTGTCACAGTAGCTTTGTGGTAGAGTTTCAAGTTGGGGATTGTGATACCACCTACCTTGTCTTTGTTGCCTAGGATTGCTTTTGCTATTCTAGGTCTCTTCTTGTTCCAAATGAATTTTTGCATTGTTTTCTCAAGTTCTGTAAAGTACACTGTTGAAATTTCAATTGGGATTGCATTAAATCTACAGAGCAGTTTTGAAAGTATGACCATTTTCACTTTATTGGTTCTTTCTACCCAGGAGTAAGGGATGCTTTTCCATTTTCTGATGTCCTCTTCAATCTCTTTTTTTGGAGTACTGTAGTTTTCACAGTAGAGGTCTTTCATCTCTTTCATTAGATTCATTCCTATATATTTCATTTTTTTGGATTCTATTGTGAAAGGAGCTGTTTCTCCAGTTCCTCTCTCAATGAGTCTATTGTTCATGTACAGGAAGGCTATTGATTTTTGTGTGTTGACCTTGTATCCAGCTACTCTACCTAATTTGGTTATTAAGTCTAGAGAGACTTTTGGGGTCATCTATATAGGGTATCATATCATCTGCAAATAATGACAATTTGACTTCTTCTTTTCCTATCTTTATTCCTTTTATTTCTTTCTCTTCTCTAATTGCTGTGGCTAATGTTTCCAGAACTATATTGAACAGGAGTGGTGATAGTGGACATCCTTGTCTTGTTCCTGATTTTAGTGAAGAATTTCAGTTTTTTACCATTTAGTATGATATTGGCTGTTGGTTTTTCATAGATGGCTTTTATTGGGTTGATATAAAGACCATCTATTCCAATTTTCTGTAGGGTTTTTATTATGAATGGGTGTTGGATTTTGTCCAGTGCTTTTTCTGCATCTAGTGAGATGATCATATGGTTTTTTCCCCAGCTCTGTTAATATAGTGTATTACATTGATTGATTTGCATATGTTGAACCATCCCTGCATCCCTGGGATGAATCCCACTTGATCAGGGTGTATGATCTTGATAATCTGCATTCTGTTTACCAGTATTTGATCATAGTAATGTAGCACTCTGAATCTGTGCATCCAAAATGGAGCAAATCTATTGAAAACCCAATTTCAGATAGCTGCATTTTTTATTTTTAAGAACAACACTTTATAGGAATGAAATTCTGCCTGTGTGTGTGTGTGTGTGTGTGTGTGTGTGTGTGTGTGTGTGTGGTAGTCCTTTAGCATCCAGTGAAATTTTGGCTATCTTGACATGTTTCTACTCTGTCTTGACTTTCAGTATGAACTCTATTTATTTGTAGAAAATATTATATATGAGGGTTAGAAAAGATAGAGGTCACTTAAAATTCAGCTCATTCTACACTCAGCTATGTAGTATATCAGTGACTTCTGAATTTAACCTAAAGTGGGAAAAAGCTATATCTTTGTATTTGATTTTTGACACTTTAAATTTTGGTTGCTTTTTGTTAGCATAGGATAAACATACTTGTTTTGAGTATATCCTGTATTATATATCAAAAATCACTACCAAATTCAAGAAATTATACAAGTTCATAAAGTATAAAAAATTATTCTCCTCTCTTCATAAAAAAATCATTTTGCTCTTGATGTGAGGCCAATGAAAGTAAATAATATATAAAAAGTACATTTAAACTGACTGTTTTTATGTTTAAATATAGGGATCTCTGTGACTTTAAAAATACTGAAAAAAAACAGTAACAATAAGAAACACCTTTAAAGTCAGCTCCACTTTGGTGTGCACCAAACATAAATATTTTGTCTGTGAAATACAATGATATTTTCTCTCCTTTAGGCTATAATTTTTGCAGAATGTAGCACTATCTCCTGACTCATGGCAAGTGAAAAGCATAATACAATTGTTTGCCATTTCAGTGCTATGTTATATAAATATTTAATTGGCATTACATATGTGATTGCTTTTACATTAGTCGTACTGAGAGCATTGTGTTTTGATGAAAGTGTAACATATAGAATAATGAAAGGAAAAGTTAAAAAAAGACTTTATAGATTGCTAGAAATTTTTAATGAATTTAGTGTTATTGACTAACTCCATATCCAAACAGGCTCAGAATATAACAGATCAAATAAAATTCTGTTCTTTCTTTAAATGTTTATTGTGTCATCATCTTCAAAATCTATAGATTGCTCACCTTGTCTCTCTACCTTAAATATAAGATTCTACAGTTTCTTTTTTATTGCCTTTAGTAAGATAACCAACCGCTATCAGAAAATGAAGTGCCATCCATCTGTCCATCACTCATTCAGCACTTATATTTATGGAGTGACTACTGAGGGTCAGACACTGTGAAAGAGACAGCAATAGATGAGATAATATACTCCTTACCCTCCTAGAGATTATAATCTTTTGGAGAAAAGAAACCCTGAGCAATTTTTTACAATCATGGTGGCTATTTTAAAAAGAGAACTGTAGGAAACTAGGAAAATGCATAAAAGGCAGAATTGACTGAGTCTAGACATTAGACATTAAAGAAAGATTTTCCTGCTAAGACCTGAATAATAACTAGGATTATGTATTTTGACAACTGCTGACATAGGAACAAATTTTAAATGTTACCACATAAACTTAAATGCAATGCAAAAATCAATTGTCAGTATTGTTTAAACCACCATATTGTAGTACAATAATGATAAAAATCTACACATATCTCAGGGGAAAAGAGATTTGCTATGCATTGGTTTTCTTTGTTGACTTAGCTAGAACTCTTGCAGGTAATATCTAAAAGTGGGGAAAAAATGTTACTTTGCAAATTCTAGGTAACTGGATCTAAATTGTCACAAGAATTTATAGCTTTTTTCTGTTTTTTCCTTTCTATTAATTTCACATAACAAACATGCATGTTTTAAGTACATCCACAAAATGGCTTTAAAATCTGTTAAAGTTCTTTTCAAACATCTACAAGAGCCCTATTAATCAATTTTGAAGAATTTTTTTAAAGTGTATGTGTGTGCGTGTGTGTGTTAATGTGTACACGTGCATGTGTTTGTTTTTTGGGTTTTTTGTTTTGTTTTGTTTTGTTTTTTGATACCGGGGATCGAATCGGGTCCTTGCGCTTGTGCAGCAGGCAGTGAAACCACTGAGCTAAATCCCCCGCCCAACGTTCATGTGTTTTGCCTGTGTTCAAAAACCTGTTCGGAGATAAAGTTCATGTTTTGTATTTGATCCTCAAAGATGTCAGTATATCCAATTTCCAATATTGAGTTCAGCCTAAAGAACATTACTTTGAGACCCTCCCATTGTGCATTTTAAGTACATATACAGGGAATCAACGAACAATTATAAGTTTTAGCTGGATCCACTTCTGCATAATACTTAAATATTTTCTGAGAAAATATTCAGAGTTGTTTGTTGGTTTGTTGGTTTAATGTTCAGAGCGTCCACGATTTCCCTGTTGTTTCATACCTGTGACTTCTCCAGGTTTCCAAAAGGGAACTTATGTCCCTCTCCTGCCACCTCTCCCCGTCCTGGAGCCCATTGTGACACTGGTGCTCTATCTGGGATTTTCTTTTCACCCTAATACTTCAACAAAGGCTGGCCCTTTCTGGTTCTCCCAATAGCAGAGAGCACTTTTTCCTCTCTCACTTGCAATAAGGTTCTTCTGCCTGGAAGGAGAAGAGGCCTTTCAGGTCTAATCTTCCACTTTCCAGGGTGACAGAAAGAGATCCAGGATTGCATGGACAATTCCTACATGTAATTTCTGAAAGGTGAAGTTCTTCCTTCTGAAAGGAAATGATACAAGTTGTTCTAAAGCTTTGGGGTTTTTGTTTTTCACATGTTTCTTATTTTAATCATTTCCAATATTACAGTCAATTTAATTACATTAAATTTAGCTATCTCCCTAAATAATGAAATCACAAAGATGATTAAGACATAATCTTTACTACATTGATATCACAGTCTTATGTGACAAAATATATCAGATTTGCATGTCACATTACAATGTATTTTTGAATACTGCTGATAAGTACCAAATCTTAGAGCATCAAGATGAATTGAGTTTGTATACACCTGTGTCATTTTCTAACTGTAATTTTGATGAGGGTATTTAATTTCCATAAACCTGAACTTCCTCATCAGTATAAACAGGTTGAAAAATAATATAACTTCGGGAAATATTTAACAGAATTATCAATATGCCCTGCAAAATCTAAGTACTCAATCAATTTTAGCTGCTATTATTATTATTTCTTATGACAGCCTAGTAAAATAAATATTATTGTCTACAAGCTTTAAAAAGAAAAATTTTAGATCCAGGGAAGCAGTGACTTTTTCATTATTAGGGCCAGTAAATATTTAGAAAGGGAACTATAAACCAAGTCTCCTTTTAATAACAGTGAGTGACAAACTGAGAAATTTATTCAATTTTGAATTCTCATTTTGTCGTATCTGATTATGTCAGGAGATAAGTCTAAGGAGATGTTATAATGTTTCTGACACTTGTCTTTAATACTTCATTCACAAATAAAGGGCAGTTTTTCTGGCAACAGTTTCAACCTAAGTTTTAATAATATTGTTTACAGTTCAGTTCATTTATTCTTATTGTTACCTTCTATTTGTTTCAAGAAATGTTGATTTTTTTGCCTTCATGTTAATGCTATAAAATTTCCTTTTTAAAGTAAATGCATTAACATTTTTGTCCTTCATGTCAAAGAAAAATTAACTGAATATATAAATATAAAATATTTATTTATAAAATAATACTACAGAAAGTTTTAAATGATGTCATAAACGATATAGGTACTTTTTAAAAATATATGGGAATCATGCTGAGGGGACTGAAAATGCTCTAGGTCTCTTCCTTTAGGTCCCTTAATTTTATTCTAGATCCTGAATCATTTTGTTAACCACATTTCCAGTTTTAATAAGCTGATGCATGACATAGTTACTGAGCCTGAGTGTATATAAAATTAACCATATTATTTCAGTTATTTCAAGTAATCACCAATTTTACAATTATTTTCTATTTTTAGAGAGAACATATTTTTAGAAGCTTTCTGCTTCTTCAGAGAAATTCTTTATGACCTTAGAAAAGAATCGCACATAGAGAAGCATTGCATGTTTAAAATGGGAAAGTGGGACATTTATTTTTAGGTAAGGAGAACGAGACCACCAAATACAGAAGCAAGCTGGTACTGTGAGCAAGTCTCCTGGGGATCAGAGACTGAAGTTTCCTCTATATTTTGCTTTGAAAATTTCCACAGATGAGCCATAAATAACCATTAACATTAGTTAAGTTAATAATTAAGGAAAAGTACTTTCCAAGTGATCCCAGATGAATGGGAGCCATGAAAACACTGGCTTCCTAAGGCCTTTTCCTATCTTGCCTGAAGGTGAAATGACACAGTCATGTTGATGTGAGTGGTGAGAGTTACCATGACCTGCTCGATACTAGATAATCCACAAGAAGTGAAGTAGATTCCACAGCAGTTTGCTTCTCACATGCCATGGAACTTAATAAGGTAGACTACGCAGTCAACTTACTGAATTTTTTTGAATGAAGGATGAACAAACCACGTGAGCTGCCTGTGCCTAAATTTCTGGAGGATCATTGATTTGTTTAGTTTCCACTTAAAAACCACATGCATGTCTATGGATGCATATGTGTGAATGCATGTGTGACCACACATGTGTCATATTATCCTGCTCAAAGGTGATCCATTGGAGAACAGGAATATTATGAAGGGGCTGTATTTCTAGATTTTCCTATATTTTAATATCCTAAGATTCCTCTGAGAATCTTTTTATTTTGGTAGTTGGATCTTTTAATCTCTTGGAAATCTGTTTGTATCTGTTTTATGGATTCCATTTGTTTCCTATGTTGGGATTCCATCATGTTCCTCAGATCCTCTATTTGTTTATCTGTGTCCTCTCTAGATTTATTAATCACATCTTGCACCATGAGCAAAATCTTTGCTGTTATCTGAGTAATTATTTCTGATTTCATTTTTCCCAGATCCTCTTTTGTTGCCAGTTCAGAGAGTCCAGGTGGTTGAGTATCAGAGTGTTCCATCTCGTTTCCCTTTGGGGTTGCTGTAGGTGATCCGGAAGTCTGTTTTTGAGGCTTGTTTATGTGTCTTCTCATTTCCATGGGGGGGTGCTTCTGGTGCCCACGCGGCTCACCTTCTCTGCCCTAGGAGCTTGGGATGGCAGCGGGGGAGCTTCCTTCTGGGTCCTGGGACTGTCTGAGCTTCACTGCCCTGGGAGCCTGGTGTGGAGGCGGAGAGCTTCCTTCCAGGTGCTGGGACCGGCTCACCTTCTTGGCCCTAGGAGCCTGGGATAGCAGCGGGGGAGCTTCCTTCCTGGTGCTGGGACCGGCTGAGCTTCACTGCCGGATCTTTTAATAATAGTGATTAAAGTGTCTTAAAATTTCAAGGAATTATCTTTTTTAGAACCTATATTCCCCAATGCCTTTTTAAAAAGTGAAAAAAAAAAAATTATGCTTACTTAAGTCATTAACATACATAAACATTTGTTCCGTAAAGTAGAATGTAGTTTTCAAAGCTACTGTAAAAGAAAAGAAGCCAGATGAAAATTGAGTCAAGACCGCAAGGCTTTGAATAATGAGCTGGAGCCATGGAGTTTTCATGGCAAAGCTGCTCATTACTGTCACTGGTGAAACCCCTGTCACATATATTTCATGATAATAGTAAAGTCGATATTTTGGCAATCAGAATAGTATACAAATCATGGAAATTATTTCATTCTGTATTTTGTATGTTTTTGAAATTGAAGAGGTGATCAAAATATACAGTGAATGTTTAAATTTAAAATAATTATTACAGTAAAAGATGTGTTGCCATTAATGCCCATCAAAGTACTGCTTCTCACTTTGAGTACATTTATTCCGCTATTCTTACCACTTTCTGAAGCAGTTCTGGAAATCCTCTTTCACGAATGTCTTTAAGAATTGTGATCAAGGGCCGGAGATGTAGCTCAGAGATGCCACACCTGCCTGGCAAGCACAAGGTCCTGAGTTTGATTCTTGGTACCAGGAAAAAAAATTATGATAAAAAATAGGGTGAATGGTGCTCCCCAATGATTGGCATCTAACAGAAAGGTAGGCCTAGAAAATGGTGTGTCTTCATCTACATTACTCATTGGATCTGTACCATGTGATTTCTGGCTCTTCCCCAAAGTCAAAATGACCATGAAATGTAAATGTTTTGAATGACTTTAGGACACTGAGGCAGCCACAACAACGCAGTAAAGACATTCATGAAAAAGGACTTCAAAGAACAATGGGACAACTGATTTGAAGCAAGAGGGAGTATTTTGAGGGCATCGGTGGCAATGTGTCTTTTACTGTAATACTTTTGAAAATTTAAATATTCACTATAAATTTTAAATCATACCTTATCAGTCTTTATAGCATAGTTTTGAATATTTGCAACTATTGCCTCAAAGATTATCTAGACTAATAATGACTAGCCGGTTCAGATAGGTGACTGGGATGTTCTTTCCACAAGATTAGAGAATGACTGCTTCTTTCAGTGAATGATGAGACCCAGAAACAGGACAAAACTTGATGAAAAATTAGGAAAGTATCTTACTTAGAAATCTTAACTTAATCCCCCCAATGACAGAAACACAGTTTGATTTTCATCAGACTCTGTCATCTTCAACATTGGCTGTCAGTGGGCAGCTGGAATTATCATTTCCTAAACAGCATCTGTAGATGTCTTATACTGTATCTGCATAGTTAAGAAAGAAAAAAATGTAATGAATTTTAAAAGTAGAATTTTAAAGTGTTATAATTTATAAAAGAATATGAATCAAGTATAGGAGAAATAAAATTATAAGTTAAAATACTATTTTCATCAAGATATTTCAATAATTAATGTAATTCCATGAATGATGTCATGACAAAAAGATGGGAAAGAAAAAAGTCATAAAATATAAAATATTGCCAGCTATTCTTTTTTTTTTTTGGTATCAGGGATCTAACTCAGGACCTTCCGCTTTCAAGGCAGGCAGTGGAACCACTGCGCTAAATCCCCGGCCCTTGGCAGCTATTCTTTACCTCCTTTCATTGCTTCCTTCCAGAATCTGTTCATTCATAGAAGCCTATGATTTCAGAATGCCATCTTGTAATTCTCAGAGGAACTTGTTACACTGTGTTAATTCCACTATCAAAATATCCTCTAGTTGGCAAAGAGAATAATTCCCTTTCTCAATGGCAACTAGAGTACATATTAATATGAAAAGTTTCAAAAGAAATACTAATTTTAAAATAATCACATCTGGGTCAGCAAGGTATAGACTGTTGAAATAATATTAGCCTTAAAAGTTAATAACAAATAATAATGGATTCAAATGCCAAAATGTTGCTGAACACATTCTGTCAACATGTATATAAACACAGCAGGAAATCCAAAACAAAAGCTAATTTATGGAAAACTATGTATTCCTAATGACAGTTTAGACCAATAGGGGTCCGAATTACAAACTGCAATCTTTACATGATATGCTTTCATTTTACATAGAAAACTTGGTTGCATTGTGGAAGCATGTATCACATCAAATCATAGCCCTATATTTAAGAGTATTTTTTCTTATTTTTCTGAAAAATCTAATCATTCTACATGTGCATCATGTATATGTATGTATTCATGAAACTGAAACAGAAAAGGAAAAATTATGCTTTCAAAACCCATGATACCAAGGAATCATGCATAAAATGCTAATTTAACCCTCTGCAGTGTACTTTTTTAAATAAACACAAAGGAACACTGGTTTTCTAATATGTTTTTTTGGTACTGGGGATCGAACTCAGGTCCTTACACTTGCACAGCAGGTGGCCAAACCACTGAGCTAAATCCCCGGCCCCCTAATATGTTGATTTCCTTTTATTCTTTTATTGTTCCTCCTTTATTTATTTGTTGTTCGGTTGGTTTGTTTATTTGTTTGTTGCAGTATTAGGGATGAGCGCAGGGTCTTCATACTGAGCTACATCCCTGGCCCTTTTTAAAAATATTTTTTATTTTGGAACACAGCCTTGTTGAGTTGCTAAATTGCCCATGCTGGGCTGGAACTTGCTATCCTACTATCTCTGTTTCTGAGTGCTGGGATTACAGGTGTGTGCCACCACACTCAGGTTAATATTTTGATATCTTATTGATGTCAGATTTTTTTCTTACATGCTCAGTGATTTAACCTGAATATATTTCAAAATATATTGACATAATGTATAAATCTGAAAGAGACCTTAGAGATCATATAAGCAAACCTTTCAAATATAAATAGGAGATATACCCCTCAGAAAGGCCTGGTAATTTGCCAGAGTTCCACAACAAGCTAGAGCCATAATTGAGATTGGAACTCAGGTATCTTCTGATGTAAAGGAAAGATTCCACAAGACATCACAGACAAACTATGTTGAAAACAGTGCCTTTCACTATAAATGCTCAGACCCTGGTTTTATTTTTACTACTTCTGTTAAGAGAATCCTAAATGAATTATTTTCCGAAATACTGTCTTTGGGAAGGTGTACCATGGTGCATGCAAGGTGAATTACAAGAAAGGGAAACTAGACCTTAGCTTATTAAGTGAACTTTCAAGGTTTTAGAGGCTAAACAAGACTGAATTGCAGTTATTTTCAGGGTGATATTTTTAAGGTCCATTTTGCTTACTAGACAGTGATTCGTATATTATCTCATACTTTTTGTTTTTGTGAGAATGTTCGCTTGATCTTGTAGTATTAAATAGCACTTAGGCAATAATGTCAGTCCTGCTAAGAACTGTGTTGTATGTTGCCAAAACCGCAGCGTGTGCTCTTCAGGCTTCTGGTGGCATTAGCTGCCTTCAGGTTACTGATGGCAAGGGTGCTTGCTTCTGTGTTCCCTTCACAACATCCCCTGTAATTAGCTATGAGGTTCTGGCAGATTGCTGGACCCTGTCACCAGCTGTCACCACCCCCTTTTTCCCATCGATATTTGGCAAGCTCTGAGAATTCAGATATGCCAGTGGAAATAATAGTAGCTGTGGTAACAACTTCAGTGGCATGGTCCCCAGAGGCAGGATCAAAATTTGGCACCTTTTCTCTCAACATGAAACTAAAAATGGCATTGAATTTGCTACTTGGTGGTATACAATTTTCTTTAATTACCCACTTTTTTTTGTTTCAAATGTTCTACATGCTGGCCTACAAATGTCAAACCAACATATATACTGGTTAAAAACAATGACATGCCCACTTTCTATGAGGAGGAGGAGGTAAAAGAAACAACTATAATGCCATGGATTCTGTTCATCCTCATCAGCCTCAGAAAATAAAAGGGATACATGTGGTGATTCCTCTCACCCAAGTGGACTTTGAGTCTGAAAGAAAATCCCTTCATAAAATTTTACTGACGGGCCAAGGATTTGGCTCAGTAGTGCCACCACCTGCCTTGCAAGTGCAAGGTCCTGAGTTCGATCCTAAGTACCAAAAAAAAAATTTTTTTTTTACTGACAGGTCTTCAGTAACATATTGTCTCAAAATTATTTCAATTTATGAGAGTTTCTTTCCTCTACATTAACTGAAAAAATCTATAGCAGCAAAAAGTACAAAGCTATAGCATGAATTTTTTAATTACATAAGAAATGACTTTTAAAAACTGGTTACACCCAAAGAGCACCACACAGTAACTTTAAAATATATACCTAGGGTAGACTGTTCAGGTAACATTGGTTTCAATAGTTACTAATGGCTTGCCAGCAGTTTCATCACTCGTAGAGATGATGTTATTGTAATTTTTATCATTTTCTTAAGTGGTAGTATAAATTTATAAATTAATTAATGAAATTAATTTTGCAGATGACAAATGTCACATTACAATTTACCTGAAAGGGAATATTTACTGAAGGGAAATCATCTTGAAAATCTGTATTCTCTTGCCCTGGGAAAAAGAGAAGAATTATATTCAGTGTGTCCAAAGCTCTTTCTAAATGCTAATAGTCTAAGATCTTCTGCTAGTCACTTGTATTGCTCAGGAACTAATTCAGCTACAGAGTCTCAGGTTTTGAAGATCAGTTTAAAGCAAAATATTAAAAAATCAAGATATATATTAAACTTTTAAAATTGTTTTATTTTCTCATATCTAAAATTCTGTACACTTACCCCCCCCATACACCTTCTGTCTTCCTTTGAAGTATTTGTCTTTACCCACTAGCTGCATTAAGTCTGTAAGACTTCATAATGAAATAAGGTGCTGGTGAGATTTCCTCATGCAGATGTTGGGATAAGGCAGTCCAGAAACCAGAAAATTACGAGCAAAGGCACAGAGTCAGGAAAATTAAGTGCATGATTTAACTGTGGACAGGCAGATGTGGTCAGTTCCTGGGTTCTGTGAGAGCTACCTGGTAATACATTAACGGCCACATGTGAGGAGACCATCATCAAGTTATGAGAGCCATCCCTGGGTAAGATACTTTGGTAACTTTGTGTGGTGTGGAACTATGTATTCTAAAAGGGGAACCAGAAAACTGATTAGAAATAATGGGGGCCTCTCCCAGAAACCAGTTCACACGACAGTGCTTGAAACTAAAACACTTGGAGGTAACATTATAAGAATGCCAAGAAATAAGGCAGGAAATACTCAAAGAAGTTTTGCATAACAAAATTTATAAAACTGTGTGCATACAGAACTTGGTGAAAATGAAAACTACACTATAAAAAATTAAATGAAGGCCTTAAATAGGAGAGTGATGCTGAAAACAAGACAAAGGAAATTAGGAGTGAGACTGCTGGACTAGCAACTAACTGAATGATAAGATGAGGGAAGAAGAAAAGTTAAAGTTTCAAGGTTTATAGTTTTAGTAATTTTATTTAGCATCAGTTGAGTAATTCCTACAAATCTAAATGCTTTATTTGCATTGTCTTTATTTAATTGTATAGCAAATCTATAAAATATATATATCATGATTTCTACTTAATAGACAAGAAAACTGAGTTTCTGAGGTTATGTAATTACCTACAGGTATATACAGTTTGTAATCCCTAGAGCTGTGTTTCAAGCTAGGCCTATCTGACCTTATTGGCTGGGTTAAAGTGATATCATAAACAAAGAATGGAAACCCAGAAAGCAAAACAATTACCAATGATAAAGCTGAGGTACCAGAGGATTTCTAGGTATGTCTAGTAGTAAAATGTATAATTTGAAGCACAGTTTAATCCAGAAAGAAGTTAGCATTAGAGATACATATTTGAAAGTCATTTGTATTGGTCAACTTTTCCCTTTGATGGTACAAAATACCTGACACCTGTAACTTAAAGGATAAGAGTTTTATTTTAATGTATACTTTCAGAGGTTTCAGTATGTGGTCAACTGCTCCAAGGCTGGAACATCATGAGAGAAGGGTATGGTGAAGCACAGCTGCTCACTTCATGGTGGCTGGCAAGCCAAGTACAGGAGAACACCAGTGAGAGATATACCCACCAAAGATATGGCCCCAGTGACCCACCTCCTCTAATGGGCCCTACCTCCTAACAGCACATTCAGCTAGACGTACCTGCAGATTAGTCTACTAATGAGTATAGCACTCCATGATTCCATCACCTTTCCAGGAATCTCTTAATCCAATCAAGTTGAAAATTAGGATTAACTGGCACAATTTGACCCCTTGTCAACTTGACACCAAAACACGTCTCCTTAAACTATACTACTGTCCAGAAAACACAGTAACAAATGAATAATTTCAGCTGACATGGTACAACTATCCTGTGAACAATCAGAAATGAAATAATTCCTTCCCCAAAGTTTCAACAGTTCTAGAATTTTTCAAAAGTTTTCTCTGAGACTTTGAGCTAAGAGTTCAAAAAGACCTAAAACCCAACATGTAAACATTAAGTTCTCTTGCTCCATATGTGGCATCCAGGGGACATAGAAAGGGCTGGGGCAGCCCCACCTCTGAGGCTTTGCCTGTTGCAGCCCACATGGCCTCTTTCTTGGGCTGGCTTTGCTCCAGACCTGCAGCTTTCCTCAACACATGTTCCACATTCCTGGCATCTCCAGCTTTCTGAAGTCTACATTGGAAACTTGACCTCATTCTCACAGTTTCATGTTCTCCCTTCTCATTACCTCCTGGCAGGGACTCCAACCCTGTCACACATTTTTGCCCGGCTTCCTTTTGAAATCTAAGAAGAAGCATGGATCAATCCAGAAAAAAGTGAGCGTTAGAGATGTGTATTTGAAAGTCATTTGTATTGGTCAGCTTCTGTGCCCCCTAACTCTTGTATTCTGCATGGCTGAAGAAGCATCCTCACATGGCTGACACCAAGATGTCATGCCGACATGAGCAATAGCCAATCCCCCTTGGACCATGGCTTCAGTGGTGTCTGAGTTCCAGGGTGGTCAAACAGAGTAAAATGAAATCAAGGAACCAATTCACTTGGTAGCCCTTTTCCAGCCTGGATACCAGGGGCTCTCTTCTCAAATGAAAAGTTTACACTTTTGCACCATGAGTCTCTCATGGGTGAGATCTTACTGATTCCTGAGATGTCTTTAAAGCATCTTTTTTCTTATTCTAGTTCAATATGCTTGTTTGGTATTGGTGATTGAACTCACGACCTTGCATTTGCGAGGCAGACGTGGTACCACTGAGCTAAATCCCCAGCCTGCTTGATGTCTTTTTAATGGCACTAACCTCTTCACCAACATACCTCCTTTGTTTCTATCTTTATACCTGGTTCTTTTTAGGTCAAATTAAGTTTTTCAAAACTTTCTGATCTTTTTGTTTCTTATTCTCACTATAAATCTGACTAAAAGCAGCCAGCGGTACACATTCCATAGCCTGACTGTTAGGTTGCCTTGAAATTTCCTCTACCAGATCAAGTAGTCCACTCCCTTTTAGTTCAACCTCACACAAAGTCTTAAGACATGGGCAAAATATAGATGATTTTCTTTCTAGAATAAAATATGCATGGTTTCTAGTCTAATTCCCAATAGTGTCCTCATTTTTGTCTGAAACCTCCTGAGCCTGGCCTTACCTATCCACATTCCTTTCAAAATTCTAGTCTTCAGAGCTCCAGGCAGAATCGCCCTACAAGCTCTGCTTATAGTCTTCTAGGGCTCTTCTATTCCATACCAAACCCTTTCTAAACTCCTCCCACAGATGGGTTCCAAAGGCTTCTGAAGCTCAGGGCCAGATATAGTCTCAGCAACAACTCTACTTCTCTGTTACCAATTTTCTATTTTAGTTAGCTTTCTCCTTGCTAGGGCCAAATACCCAATACCCACAACCTAAAGGAGGAGAGATATATTTTAGCATACAGTTTTAGAGGTTCATTCAGTCCGTGGTCATCTGGCTCCAAGACTGAAACATCATGATGGAAGGACAAGGTGGAACACAACTGCTCATGGAAGCAGAGACAAAGGAAGAGCATTGATGAGAGATACCCTCTAATTACATGCCCATAGTGACCCAACTCCTCCAACTGGGCCTCCCCTCTTAATAGCAGATTCAGCTGTGAACGTCAATGGATTAATCTACTGATTAGTACAGTGCATCCATGATCCCATCACCTGACACATCATCCATTCACATGGAATTGAAAGGTAAGTCATAAAAGCAGTTGAGATGAAAGGAAGGCCAAGGAAGGGCTTTGGTGAATGGCACATTGTGAGGAGTACATGAAGTAATAGTGGTATAAGTCTGTTGGTGTGTTTTATGAAATGGCAGAAATGAACCCTAAAATAGCAATGGCAACATCAGTTATTATTGCAGATACTAAATTATCCCAAATTCAGCGGCTTGAAAAAACAAACATTTATTATCTCAAGTTTCTGTGAGCCATACAATCTCATCACAATTTTGCTGGGTGCCTTTGCCTAGCGTTCTTTTAGATTGAAGTCAAAACAAGGGCTGGTGGTGGAGTCTCACCCAAAGGGTCAGCTGGTACAGGAGAACTCTGCTTCCAAGTTCACTCATAAGGTTATTTACAGACCTCAGTCTCTCACCACATTAACTTCTTCATTTATGATATGACAGCTGGTTTTCCCCAGTGCAAACATTGCAAGAGAGAGAATGAGCAACCAAAACAGAAGCTAAAGTCCTTATAACCTAAGCTCAGAAGAGACATTCCATTATGTTCACCATATGCTTTCTATGACAGGTTAGTCACTCAATCAAGCCTACACTCAAGAAGAGGGAAATCCAGAGAATAGATATCAGGAGACAGGGATTATTTGGAACCATCATAGAGGCATCCTTCTACAATGACTTAATATGATGGCTTATTTCTTGCTTACATTATATGTGCAGTGTGGTTCTTATCAAGGAAGTTTTGCTCACTCATGGACACAGACTAAAAAAAACACTACTCAGCACATTTCTGTGATCATTTCATGAAAACACAATAGATTACATGTGGTTTCTTTTTTTTCTTCTTCTTTTTTTTTTGGTACCAGGGATTGAACTTGGAACCTTGGGCTTGCGAGGCAGGCGGCAGCACCACTGAGCTAAATCCCTAGCCCCTTACATGTGGTTTTCTTAAAGCTTCATTCCAGAAGTGAGACATATTATTGGTGCCCACATTTTATTCTCCAAAACAAAGTTATACAGCTTCCAAGGAGCAAGGAAGAGTAACTCTACTATATGAAGTACTCATGAATTGTCCTTATAACTTCCACAGAAGGATTCAATGAGGTTAACAGAAAAATAGCAGAGACCTAGGAAGAGAACAGGTGAACTACCAGGGGCCGATGAAGTATTGGAGATGGGTGGCTAATGTTGACAAATATAACTGAAATGTAAATGCAAACATGGTGAATACTGATAAAAGGCTGCTAAATATGGCAATTCAAGAGATACCAATAAACACTGAGAAAGGGATTTTAATGTAAGAAAGAAGGCAAGTCAAAGTGAGAAGAAAAGAGCATGTGGTAAGGAAGTGTAAACTACATCATGGTTTCTTCCTTGGAGATTCATGGCATCAAAAAGAGAAAGAGAAATTCCACAATAATTAAAAGAAAATCAGAGGGCAGGGGATTGAGCTCAGTGGCACTGTGCCTGTGTTACAAATGCAAGGTCCTGAGTTCAATCCCCAGTACCAAAATCAGAAGTAAGAGACACTTTAAAATTCTTGTCTGTAATTAATCATAATATTTAATAAGCTTTGTGTAATCTCCACACTCTGATAACATTGTTGCTTATATCATCATCCAAATCATTGATAAACATGCCAAAAGAGGGGTATACACAGAAACCTTCAGTGTTCAGTCACTATCAGATGCCAGTCACTCAGTACCCTGTGGGTTAAGTTGTTCACTCTATATCAGAGTCACACTTTTTCATCTTAGCAACAGAGATTTTTCTGTGGAATGACAAGTCATAGTAGTTTTTGGTTTTAGTTGTTTAAAAAAACCATAAAATTTGTGAACTTAACCATTTTAAGTGTACACTTCAGTAATATTAAATACATTCATGTTATATAGCAAATCTCCAAAACTTTTTCATAGGGCAGAAATGAAACCCTATATCCATTGAACAATTCATTTCTTCCACTTAGCTACACCTTACTAGCCACCAATCTACATCTATGAATTTGATAACCTTAGATAGTCCATATAGTATTTTTCTTTAGTGACTAGCAAACCTTATTTCACTTAACATAATGTCCTCAAGGTCCATCCATGTTATCTATCACATACGACCAGATTTCCTTCTTTTCATGATTGAATAATATACCATTATACACATATGGCATATTTTGTTTACTCATTCATCTATCAATGGACATCTGGATTACTTTCAATTGTTGATGATTGTGAACAGTGCTAGTATGAACATGGGTATGCAGATATCCTTTTGACACTTTAGTTTTGATTCTTCAAAGTATAATCAAGATCATACAGTAGTTATGTTTTTAATTTTTTAAGGAATCACCATACCATTTTCATAGAGGTTGCAACATTTCACAGTCTTACCAAAAGTGCACCAGGGTTTCAATTTCTCCATACTTTTGTCAAGACAAATCATAATTTTTATTAACTACAAAGCAGCCTGGGAGAGCCATTGCTGACAGTCATTAACATCATGCATACATTTGTTTAATGACATTGGTTTCCTCCTGACACCTGAGATTTGCAATAAGGAAAACCTTTCCTTATTCTTCCCTTTTCCTCCCCCAATGGAGTCATTTTCCATTCTTCTGTGTACACTGACACTAGTTATCTCATGGGGCTGTAACTAACTGTCAGAGGTAACCTTGTAGAGAAAACAGCATTTTCAAGGAAGGTTTAAGGAGAGTAAAAATACATGTTCACTATGTGTTAGATGGATTCCTTTTAAATAATTTTGCTATTCAAGTATAAAATACATTTAGAAAAGCATATTATCTTAAGTGAACACACCTGTAGAACCACTTCCCAGATAGATTACTGACACTCAAGAAGCCCTGCTTCCCCCATGCTATGGACTGTCTCATTCCTGTGGTGATTTTTACTCCTCTCAATTGATCTTACCTGCTGTTGAACTTTGTATACATGCACTTCCACAATGGTCACTTTTTGGAACTGGGGATCAAACTCAGGATCTTGCCCTTGCAAGGGAGGTGGTGGCACCACTGGAGCTAGATATCCGGCCCTCTGTGTTCACTTTTTTATGTGACTAAATTCTTTGTATTTATGAAATTTGTCCTTGGTGTTGTAGCTGGCAGCATTTACATTGCTGTAGAGAATTCCATTGGATACATATGCAATGATATGTTTACTCATTCTACTGTTAGCATATATCGGAGTTGTTTTCATTTTACAGCTATTATATATTAAGCTTCTGAAAACATTCTTGTTCAGACGTTTTGGTGCCATGGCTGTGCATATTTCTATTTGATATATAGACAGACTTGTATAGACCAACTGGGGACCAAACCATTATTTCTAAGATTTTTAATATTAGAAAATGCATACTAATTCCAAACAACCAATTTATGAACAATCTTGTAAACTACAACCATATGTAAAATTATTGTATGTAGAAGTCAGTTTTAACGTGTGGACAACTGATTGTATTTGCCACAATTTGTATTAAAGCTTTTGAAATTTCTTTCATGTGGGTGCAAAATTTTAATTCAGAACAATTCAGATATGTAGGAAAACAGCACAGTGTTGGAAAATGGATCCTAAAACAGGATCCGATCTGGTATCATGAGTTTTCTCTCTGCACTGATTTTATAAGACATTAGGTAAGTAATTAACCCGTTCTGCCTATATTGCATCACCATACAGCAAGGTTAAGGATACCTGTCATGTAGTACATTGGAAGATAAGAGACATTAAAGTATTTTAAAATGTGAAAAAACACTATAAACAGATATGTATTATTGCTATCATCTACAAATTCCATTCTGCCTTGGATAGTACTTTGGATATGAATTCAACCCACCAAATTCTCTCTCTCTGTCTCTCTGTCTCTCTCTCTCTCTCTCTCTCTCTCTCTCTTTAAAACCATCTAGGGCCGGGGATTTATCTCAGTGGTTCCACCGCCTGACTTGCAAGCACAAGTACCTGAGTTCGATTGCCGGTACCAAAAAAAAAAAAAAAAAAAAAA
>NW_004624769.1:13436027-13511362 GCF_000247695.1 Heterocephalus glaber
AAAATATGAACCAATATTATTCCTAATAACTTTAAAATTTATAAACATGATATTACACACACAAGTTTTATTTTTTATGTAATGGGGGGGGAGATACAAAGCTACATCACCATCCTCTTTTTATTTTCCTTTTGAGACAGGATCTCCCTAAATTGCCCACATTGGGTTTGAACTTGCAGTCCTCCTGCCTTAGCCTCCTAGAGGTAATAGACATGCACCACTAACGCAGCTACTTATGCAATTTTTAAAGTATCATTTTTAAGAATCTTTTAAGTTAATCTGATCTTAATTTCATCAACATTATCATCATATTAGCCATTATAGTATAGTGAAAAACTACTTGTTTGGAAGAACAGTGCTTGGAACAAACAGATGTTGCCTGGTAATATTGTTGCCTATGCGCCATGTCCACTCTTTCTCTCTTTGGTGCAGCAGAAGTGTATAGTGGTGTACCACTTGTCACCAGGAAGTGTAGATTGAAGGTTTAGGTCCATTGCTAAGTAGCTTGTAACTTTACCTCCTACGAGATTCTTATATCTTACCTTATCTCAAAAAGCCTCCAATTTCTTAATTTTAAAAGGAAAAAAGAAAGAAAAAAAGAGTAGTAGTTATTTAATGAAGCACTTGTGAAGCTTACATGAAATGATACAAGTGAAGCCCTAGCACAGTACATGATAGCGTTTGCTCACTGAGCTTTTTTTATTGCGTCATAATGTTCTGACAGAGCATGAGGAATACTCTGTTGCTGAGAATACCTGGTATCGCTCCTACCATGTAACTCCTCACCTAGGCACTGCCCCTGGAGGGGCAAGGGACTCATCAGAGTACAAAGCTGCCAGCTACTTCTTGCCACTCTTCCCACACACCCTTTCCCCACAGGATATGCATGAACAAAGGATCTTTGGTACCAGATGTGAATAGTGGCAACAAATCCCCTCCCAATGTTCAAATCTGCTTTCCAGCTCAGGAATGAAGAATTGGACTTAGCCATCTTATTTACACATGTATTTTATTTAGCTAATTTTTCCTTTATTTGTCTGCCAAGATATCACATATAGTTTCAAGGCAACACTGCTCAGTAATTTCTGGAGCATTCTTGACTTTTTGAATATTCTGCCTTCTCCCCAGTAACTCTCATTTATAATTTAAGTCTTAAGTCATACACATTGTCAAGATCTTCACTAAATACGAACACTGATAATTTCAAGTAGATAGTATCCTAAGAGCAAACAACTTATTGGTTTCTGTTTTCAGTGAAGTATTAAACAAGATAAAATATTATTGGGCATGATTCTCATTATGCAGCATCTTAAGTAGAATCAGAATCCATATATATATATATATATATATGCATGCTGTTGCCCATCTGGCAAAAAATAAAATACTTCTAACACAAGCAGCCTATTACCTTTTTAACATTGACATCTGTGCACAATCCCATGGATTATCTCTACCCATCAAAGTCTGTTGAAACCAATAATATGAACAAATCTATCATAAAAGATTTTTTATGTTAAAAGATCTCAATGATGATGAACTATTGTTCATGATGAAAACTTTGATCCTATTAGAACACAGGTACTCCTTGACAGACAATGGGGATTACATTCTGATAGACCCACCCATCAAAGTTTGAAAATATCAAGAGTCAAAAGTGAATTTAATACACTTAACCTACCAAACACCCTAGCTTAGCAACACAGTACACTGCAGAATCTCTGTCATTTCCACTGCTGATCAGGAGGCTGATTGGGAGTTGCTGTTCCATGACATTGTCAGGCCTTGGGAGAGTATCATGCCACATGTTTCTAACCCAGGTAAAAGATGAAAATGCAAAAGTCGTAGTATGGTTCTCCTGACTGTATACAGCTTTTGCAGCATCATAAAGTCAAAAAATTAGAAGTCGAGCCATTCTAAGTCAGAGATGGCCTGTATTTATTGTTGCTATGCTACAATATGTCATTTAAACCTTTTTTGTAAGCAGAACTAGTTCTCATTTTGTTCAAAACCTTGGAAAATGTATGTACTGATAAATGTTTAGAAAGCTCCCGACATTTTGCTACTCAAACAGTATGTAATTTAATGCAAGATGACATATGAAGTTTTACCTCTTTACAGAATGACAAGTTATAAATTCAAGAATTCTGAAATATCTATATCTTAATCTGTGAAAATCAGTGTTTAAATTGGTATTTTAAACAAGGATTATAAATATATACATTTCTTACCCTTATACAGGACAGATGTAGCTATCTATGTTTGGTATGTTTCTTCCTATAATGCTTTTATATCAGATATTAATAAAAGAATGTGAGACTGATCATGTGATATCCCAAAATTGTTTGTTTTTTTGAAATTCAGTCATAGATACTGAATTTTTTATTCATCTACTTTTCATACATTACTTAATAATATGCTCTTAATAACTCTTAATGGCAACTTAATATGCTCTTCATAGGCTATTTATATATTTTAATTTACTTTTTAAATTAATATTATACACAACAATCTTTTCTTAGAATTTAAAATTTCAGAAAATAAAAGTATTTCTAATTTCAGTTTATTTGGTTGACAGGTTTTTGTTGAGATCTACTAAGTACCAGGCACTGTATTCTTAGGCCTATTTGTACTTAAATTATATACAAAAGTTAGCTAGAATATTCTCAGGAAAGACACTCAGCCCAGTCACAGCAAGTATCTCAAAAAACAAAAAATTAACATCTATCATCTGAGTGATGAACAAGTATTTTACAGTGGGTAGGAGCTTTATAAGAAAGAGGGATTGTTTATAGAGTTAGCATGGTCTAGGCACTGTGAATTAAAATAGTTCAGTGATCTGGAGTCAAGAATATGAAATACCTGTGTAGTAAGAACTGTACTGCTATATGCCAAAAATAACTCATATGCTTTGTCAAGAGTTTTCACATCAGAGCCGGGGATTTAGCTCAGTGGTTTCGCTGCCTGCTGTGCAAGGGCGAGGACCCGAGTTCGATCCCCGGTATGAAAAAAAAAGAATTTTCACATCAGTTAAATTAAGTAGTTTTAACAGGCCTCATTTTTTTCCTTGTTTTTCTTTTACTTTTTTGTTTTTTACAGTACATGTTTGCAATATATAATGATTACGTTCCTTGTGAGAAGTTGGTATGTATACCTAACACATCTTAATTTATTCTTTCATCCCCTTCCCTTTCTCTCCTCTCTCCATCTCCTGATCCCCTTCCCATTTGATCTATATCCCTATTTCCTATTATTTTTTAGTTTGCTCTACCAGCCTCATCTTTAAGTAAACTTAATGTTTAGCAATAATTTATCCAAGAAGAAATCATAGACTAAGGATTGTACAAAAATTTAACTATCGCCAAAGCCACTGCTCATTACACTGTGCCAATTTTATTGTATAGTATACTATATATTTAATAACAGCTCTTTTACAGTGGCAGTTATC
Organism: Heterocephalus glaber; assembly: GCF_000247695.1. Next base: position 13,439,473 of record NW_004624769.1, read on the forward strand.
ATACTGCCTCTGACAAGGCTTTTAAAACATCTTTTTCCATCTCTGTGGTAAATTCCAATATGTATAGTAAGCAAAATAATATCAATAAAGCTCTCATTCATGATAGAGTAATACCTATGACCATCCCTGCTCCTTATGAATAGTTTTTCTTATGAAATAATTTCTAAACTATAGTCTATGAAGCACAAATGAATGTTTATTAATTGTTAATGGTTAATATACAGTGAAATTCTAAATATTTAGATAAGTTGAGAAAAATAGCATATTCAATATATTAAATAATACATTAAACTTTAAATTATTTTAGTTACAAATTTATAATTACATCATATCATCCTCTAGTTATGTTCCCTAAATATTTAAATAAAAAAAATTACTAAATACATTTATAAAATTTTCATTAATTTATAACTATTTAATTTATAAATTACTATCATATCAACATGAGACAATCACATGAAATTACCTGATGTATATACATGCTCTGTGATCTGTGTCACTGTTGATTTGTATGTCATAAATTCAAAAACTACTTGTCCTCAATTTAATATATTCCATTTTTATTTTACAGATCTGAATCCATTCTGATCATTTCATATACAAATTAATCAGTGAAATCACTGTTTGCCTTTCCAAACATACAGTATCATGTCTCTTGAGAACTATAGATGTTGCAACACAACATTGTAAATATGCAGATGATGTGTGGTCAAACATGTTCAGCAAATGCTGTTACAGAACATTCTACAGATTACTTAGAAGGTGGAGAAAAGTGGAACACAGACAAATTATAACAAATAATGATCCATTCCTAAGACTTTCCTGGTACCAATTAACTAATATTAAATCATTATTGAAATGCTGCCATATTGCATGGTTTTATGTGTAAATTACTTGTGTTTGTGAAACTTTTATAATTTTTATTGTGCAATTATCCTTGATACTGAAGAAAATGGAAATTTTAACTTTACATGTGACTCTTGTTACAAACATGTTACAAACATGCTTACCATTTGGGTTTGAAGTTAAAAGCAGCAGACCTTTAAACAACTTCTATTCTTTACCCCCAGCAATGCATCTATTTGGCCTCAACTGGCAGTTACAGCAGACTGAAAATGACACATTTGAAAATGGAAAAGTGAATTCTGATACCATGCCAACAAACACTGTGTCATTGCCTTCTGCCGACAATGGTAAGAGAAAGAATTATGGATCTCTATGTTTTACTTTTAATATCCCTTTTCCATAAACTTATTTTACCCATGCTTATATCCAGTTTATTTTGCAGAGAGAAAATGTTTGGAAATTATAGTTTTCACCTATTTTTTAAGTACTAAGGATTGAACCTAGGACCTAATGCACAGATACCATGGTTTCTTGAATATTTCTTACTAATTTATTTGAAAGTTGAAAATTCACATTTCTGTTACAGGAATAATAAGATTTTCCACCTTCTCATTTGATGCGCAGGCTTTTCTGCCTTTCTTCCTGCAAGTGTATATTGAGTTTTACTTTCAGTCCACAAATGGATTTCAATTCAGTATGTCATCCCTTACAATACCCTGGGTATATTAAGTTTTCTCATTCAACATGTCTGTGAAGTCAGAATACTATATTAATTTTATTATAAAAGCTTTTAAGTACAAAACGCATTAAAGGAATGTAATTTATTGACCTTTGCCTGGTTGCCCTTTCTCTAAACCTTTAAAAGTTTGTGAGCTAACAGATTTTAAATCAATTGGCTCTAAGTTAAAAATGGAATTTAAGTGATTAGAAAATGCTGTATTTAATTTTTCCAATGGAAACACTCAAAAAATATACATGCATATGTATATTAATATATTTTGGCATATTAAGTTGTCAGAGGATACATCTTGGTATCCTCTGACAATTTATAAAACATGCTAATATTTTATATCTCAGAGCAACATGATCAAGTTATCTTTTTCTGATAAATGAATTGTTTGCCTTTAAGAACTTCCCTAGGTCTTCTTTCTCTGTTTCTTTTGTCTAGTATATTTGTATTTTGCTTTGCCATGAATTATGTTCATCCCAAGTGGCTGTTGCTTTGCAAGGCTAGAAAGAAGCTAATACATATTTAAGGAACATATATGCTGCTATTTTGCATGTACCCATTTACTATGACTAATGCTTTTAAAATTTTCTGCTGTTGGCCTTCCCATCTTCACTTCTATTTTAACAGTGATACTTTATACTTCTCTTCCTCCCTAAGGAGGTTGAGGAATTTTATAAGACATTAGATTTTCATAATTAAATGCCTCCTCAATGTGGAACCTTTTTATACAAATTTCTACATATTCCAAAAGAAATTAGCTAATAACTGACATGTGGCCATACCTGCAATAGAAAGGGCAGTCACTGTACAATGATGGATTGATGAGTGGTAAAGAAAAGCTTTCCTAATTGAAACTGTAGATGAGAAATTGCAATTAACTAAATTTCCATTACCATAAACAATTGCTTGTTTTTACATTGATAACACACATATGAACTGCACAGAAATTGAGTATTTATTTTTATATTGATTGAAATTTAGACTCTCTCTTAAAATGAGCAGTTCCTGTGAAAATGGTCCAGTGGTACTCACTAACCACACATGTAGAAAACTATTTTTATAGACTGAAGAAATTCTATTTATACTAAAGAAATATATGCTTTGTTGTGGATATTTTATTTATTTTTCAATACCCTAACATTTTATTGTGATTAAAATGAAAATAGAGTAAGGCGCAGTACTTAGAAAGGATGGCACCGAGAAAGCTGAGGATTCAGAGGTGCGTCCCCAGCCTCTGCAGTGCTTCCTGGTATTGTGCCAGAGAATATATCTCCTCACATCAGTGTCCTTCAGCTCTTATAAGACTATCTTCAAATCCTAGCTCCTTTCAGTTACTTTGTAAGTTCACACAAAGTGAGTAGTAGTTCATATTTGCAAGAAAAATTTAAGACAACACTGAAATAAATTGTCTAAGAGTATATCAGCTTCAGAGGATAGAAAAAATATGACATAAATATGCTTCAGAGATCTCTATGGAGTCCTCTAAACTAGGTGACTCTTAAACTATTGACTCTGACCTCAATAAGAAATACAAGTTACATCAGAACCAGAGTACATACATATATCCAAAATGTTTCCTAAGATAGTACTTGTCCCTTATTTAGTGAAATGTACCCTAGTATTTTCTATTCTGTTAATAATTTTGTAACAAATACTAGTTACAAACCACTAAAATAATTTCATAATTTTCAAAGAAATATAGTTTCAAAACCAGTTTTTGTTCATCTCCTTCTCTAAGAGGAACTGAAATTTCACCATGAGATCACAGAGTAACTATTGAACATGCATTTAGTGCCTTTCTCTTACCTATATAAAGAAACCTTCCACATAAAAGATAAGAGTCAAGAGATACCCCCAGAATTTGTTAAGTTCACTGGAGAACTGATCCTGCAGCCTGCCAACTGACGAGGGTGTTTGCAGCAACTTTCCTTTAAGGCAATTTCTGTCTATGCCTAGAACTCAGAACATGATCTAAGCAACAGTCACTTGTCTTCTTTGTCTCAAATACTACTGTGAGAAATAACAAACTATTAAGTGATGAACATAATTCTTATTTTCATTTTTCCAAATAAATATTTTTAGTGCCTATTTCTTAAATATTTACAGTCCTGGGGCATAGAGGCCAGGAGGGGACTCTATTTACAATAAACAAGGTACCTAAAATCTACTCGTAGACCTCCATCATGAACTTGAAATACCCACGCACTCTCATGCACTATTTCACATTTATAAATTGTCTATAGAAGCTGATCATATCATCTCTTTAGAAATTCTAGGAAATTACAACCCTGTGAAATCCTGAGAACTGAACAAAGCTTACTATGGGAATTAACTGTGCTAAGCATAATGAGAAAATTACTGCACAGTTTCTAAATGCAATACTCTTACCTATGGAGTCCTATTTTTTTCTGTAAATATAATTCTAAGAAACAGTCACTGTGCTAAATGTTTCAGTAAACTCTCACTTGCCTTTAAGTTAATAATCAACCAAAGCTTCTAAATAGTAGTTAGTATCTAAAGAAGAATTTATATTGTATGTCATGATCCTTTACTTATTATTCCTGAGACCTTTCTTGACTGCATATTTTAGACTTGATATATCAGAAGTATAGCACCTTAGGAAACATGGATGGAAATAGACAAAATGACTAAATAGGTAAGAATAAAGTTTTAAGCTCAGACAGTCTTTTTCTACAAACTAAAATTATTCCCCTGGACCATGGAACTCATTTAGCCTAATGTACTGGAAACAAACACATAGGCCTGTATTCAAATGCTAGCTCCTTCATTTGTTTACGTTGTAACCTTGAACAAGTTACTTAACCTCTTTGAGCCTCAATTTCCTCACATGTGAAAAGGGAATAATAATACTTATCTTTTGGCTCACCAACTTCAACAGTCTGGTATCCCAACTGTACTCCCCTTCCAAAGCATTTTCCCCTGTACTTCTCAACAATTATTTCAAATCTTCCTACAATACTCAGAACCCTTTCTCTGTAGATGACCTTGTGTTCTGTTCAACAGAAAAACTTGAAACCTTCAGAGGGTGCTCTCTTAATTTCCTGTAAACAAATTTCCATTCATATGTGGATGTATCCTTTCACCCTTTTCTCCCCAAATTCAGGTATTTATTCCATTAGTACTCTTCAGGTATTTATTCCATTAGTACTCTTGATGAGTACTCTAAGTTCTATGTCTTTAAAGGTTTTCCATAAATTTAAATGAAGAAAAGTTTTCCTATTCTGCTGATACTGTTTAGTCACCATTTGAACATTCCAGTGTCTTTCTTGTCTTAGGGGGTAGAAAATTCTTGACTGCCTCCTACTCTACCCCTATTCAATGTTTCTTTCCTTGCAGCCAACTTCTTGAACATACTATGTATATTCCCTACACCTATTTCTTTACCTTCCACTTACTCCTATTACAGTCTGGCTTTTGCAGTACTCCTTTCTCATGACTACCTTCTATCACTACCAGTCATTGAAATTGATGTCTTCCAGAGTTGACCATTGCCATGTCAAGAGCACGAATGAATACTCTTCACTTTTCATTATATTTGAGTTCCTGATAATATTAGAGTTGACCTATCCCTCCTACTTGAAATATTCTTTTTTTTTAGTTTCTATGATAGTACATTCATCATGACTTTCTTCCTGACTTCTTTTTCTTCCTGACTTTTTTAATAGTAACATCTCAGTTTGTTTAGTTGGTTTATCTCCTTTTACCTGTTAGGAATATATACTGTTCCTCAGGACTCTGCTCTTTAATAATGTAATTACTCTGGGTTATCTCATCCACTCTCCTGGTTTTAGTTATATTCTATATTCTGTATATTCTTAAATCAATAAGTCCAGCCAAGATTGCTCTCCTCGACTCTAGACTTCAACTACATTAAAATCTATCCAAATTTCTTTGGAACATCTCCATTTGGGTGTCTTCCAAACATCTAAACTCCATGTGTCTAAAATTGACCTCATCAACAACTTTGGTTATCTATTATTGCATGACAAACCATACCAAAATTCAATAGCTTACAAAAACAATTTATCGTCTCTCACAGTTTTGTCAATTGACTGGGAAGTTCTTGCATTCTTGCTTGGGACTCTCTTGCAATTGCTCCTAAGTGTCAGATGGGGCCCTGTTAAACTAGAAGTCCAAGATAGCTCAGTCTCATGGCTGTCAGTTCATACAGCCTGTTGACTCAAACTCACCTCTACTGTGGCTATGGACTGGAACACATAAACATGGCCTTTTATGTGGCTTGGGAGCCTCAGAATGTAGTAGATGGTTCTGAAGAGGAGTAGCCCAAGAGGGAGCATTTCAGTAGATCTAGACAGAAGCTACAAGGCTTCTTATGATCTAACATGGGATATGTGAGGATATCACTTTTATCACATCCTATTAATCAAGAAGTGAACTTAACTAGCTTCACCAACAGGGCAGTTAAGCTCGTCTTGACTAGAGAAATGGGGTACTTATTGCACAGAGCCAGGTGAAATGGAAAATGTATGATCATCTTTGAGAAACACAATTGCCACATCACCTCTCCTTCAGGGATTTCTGTATCAGGAAATATCATCATTGACCTAGTCACCTGGTCTAGAAGTTCAAGAGTCATACCCGGCTTCTTCTCTCTTATCTCTCATATTCAATCACTTGCAAACTCCTGATAATTCTAACTCCATAATATGATTTACATCCTATCATTTCTCACCTGAATTATAGCAGCCATAGATAGCAACACTACTTGTGTTGTCTCCAGCCTTGGTTGTCTTTACTCCATGTACAAGTTTGTGGTAATAATACCTCACCTGACTCCCTTCAGTGAATTAAATTCTTTAAATGACTTGCAAGGCTCTCCACAATCTGGCTGCTCAACACCACACTCTGATACAGAAGCAATATAACATAGATAGAATGTAGACTCTTGAGCCAAATCACCAGGTTTCCTGTCCAACTCTACTCCTTAATGCCTATATTACTTGGGACAAGCTATAAAGCTTATTTGTGTCTGTATTTTTCTTATCAATTAAAAGGAATTTGTAATACCCCTTAGGATGTTTTTGAGTAGTCAAAATAAATACTTTAATGTATACCTTGTTTGCTAACGTGTTCTACCCCAAACTCATAGCTCAGTTATTGGCCTATAATAGGTTCTCAAAAACTGTTGAATGAATGGATGAATGAATGATATGGTATAAAGTATATAAAGGTCCAGCATGGTGTCCTGCATAAAGTGTATGTAAAGTAAATATTAATATAGTATATGGATCCATCTGTCCCGCCACTCCCAGCCCAGAGGAAAGGGCTTTTGGGCCGCCGTCTGTCCTGTCACTCCCAGCCCAGAGGAAGGGGCTTCCCGGCCACCATCCCTCCCGCCACTCTCGGCCCCTATCCCACCTCTCCCAGCTCAGAGGAGGTGAGCTGCGCAGGTGCCAACAGCATCCCCCACTGCCCCCCCCAGTCAAAATGAGAAAACACATAAATAAGTCTCAAAACCAGGCTTCCAGATCACCTACAGCAACCCCAAAGGGAAATGAGATGGAACACTCTGATACTCAACCACCTGGACCCACTGAACTGGCAACAAAAGGGGATCTGGAAAAAATGAAATCAGAAATAATTACTAAGATAACAGCAAAGATTGTGCTCATAGTGCAAGACATGATTAATAAATCTAGAGAGGAGCTGAGGAACATGATGGAATCCTAATATAGGAAACAAATGGAATCCATAAAACAGATGCAAATAGATTTCCAGGAGATGAAAAACTCCATTGAAAGTCTGCACAGCAGAATGAGCCAATGTGAAGACAGAATTTCACATATAGAAGATAAGATTGCAATTAGTAACCAGGAAAAGAAAAATTCCTTCAAAATTATAAGGGAAAACAAGAAATCAATCCAGCAGCTGCTAGACGATGCAAAGAAGAATAATATAAGATTGATTGGAGTCAATGAAGAAACAGGAGAGAGTGCAGATGACATAAAAAAAACTCTTCACAGAAGTAATGGCAGAAAACTTCCCAAGCAGGGGAAAAGAGCTTGACATACAGATAAGTGAGGCGTATAGGACTCCAAATAGCCTTGATCAAAAAAATTCTACACATAAGCATATAATTGTTAAGATTCCAGAAACTCAACAGAAGAACAAAGTTCTACAAGCAGTTAGAGAAAAGAAACAAATCACATACAAAGGAAAGCCCATCAGAATCACAGCAGACTTCTCAACACAAACCATCAAGGCAAGAAGAGCTTGGAGTGACATATTCCAAGCCCTAAAAGAAATACAGTATATGGTTAAGAACTGAAGATCAGCCATTCCCTGGCCTTTAAGCAAATTACCTTCTCTAACTTCCTGTTTCTTTATAGGGTAATAGTGAGGTTTAAGAAAGTGCATGTAGGGTACCAAGGAGTGATAAATATCACTAATTATTAGTTCTCTCTTTCTGCAATTCAAGGTTATGATTTATAATTTCTAGTAAAATTCTTAAGAAGATAGATCCTTAAGTTAGCTCAATAATATTCTGTAAAGCAGTAAAGGAAAGCCCTATCATTAGTTATTTAATTTTTAGTTACTTGGATTTTATGAAAGGAATCTTAGCCTTAATTTTACTTTGAATGCCTAGTATTAATTCATTTTACATTTATTTATAAGCATATGTTATATATCGTGCTTAAGTGAGGTTTTGAGAATATACCAGTTTATAAAACTGGCAGTCAGTGTTGTTCCCAGAGCTTATGAATTGCTAGGAAGACAGAAATCAAATGAACCACTAAAGTGAATTAGAAAATGTACAGCAGGATAAAGTAGAGGCTACAGTGACAGGACATCTCAACACTAGCTTAATTGAAAGGGACAATGAGGTGAATACTAAAATTTAGCATAGGATATTTGGGGATGATATAAGACTAAAATAAAAAGCTGCAAACATTGGTTAATGTAACTATGCCAAATGACTTCTCCAATTGAAAAAAAAATCTTTGATATAAGTACAAATTAAAAACCTACTTGTGTATATACACATATATATGATTCATTCTGTTTAAATAATCCCAATTGTTTTTAAATTTTACATTACTGCTTACTGTGCATTTTTTTCTTGGATACGAGACAACTTCAGAGAATTAGATTTTATAGCAGGTAGAAGATTTCCTATGAATTGAAGAAATAGGACTAAAAGGGCTGCAAGAACATTGACTTTTGTTCAATTTTGTTTATAGTATTTGTGTTATTGTAATGTATAGTAGTTATTTAATTAGATGCTATATTGATTTTATCCATTAAAATACATTTCAAAGTAGCTATATTTTTTTTTATTTAGCTTGTAATGTATCACTCTCTATCCATATGTTACTTTATGGCATATGGTTGTTCATACTGTTTTCTCAGAATCTCACAGTCAGGGTATGAACCCAAGGTTTGGTCATAGAATTGGAGGGTGGATTGTTGAGTGCCTACAATGCCTAACTTTGCTTCCTGTTGTCTTGATTATTAGCACCTCGGTGGGACCTATAATATTATTACTTACCCTCCTCAATAATTGCAGTTACAACTTAACAGTTGGATTTTCTTTTCTGCCTTTCCATTTTAAGCATTGTATCCTGTGCAGGTGGCACATTCATGATATGTATGGAAAATATTTAGTATTTTGTAACTTTCAGTGATTTTTTTGATGTCATGAAATAATTTTCAGAGACACCAAGCCTCCCAATGACCAACATGATTTTAAATACTGTTTTGTCCTTATAACATCTCTTATCAATAAACTATTATTTATAAAATGCTTTTCAGGGATCAAAGTACCTTTTTAAAGGCTTTCTTTAAAATGTCACTTTAAAAGACATGTTTTCATATAAGCTGGGTATCACACAAGGAGAAGAGTAACAATAGTTTTGTGTACATGGTCTCTTTATGTTTCCACACACTGACAACTGTATTTTAAGACTGTTGTGACACATCCTTCCTAATGAAAAGGAAAAAAAATCACAGTTTGCAGGTAAAAAGACTGGTAGTGGATCCCACATTCAGGCACAACGGGACATGTTGAAAAAAATCTTCAAGATGGCGCCCTGTTGTGTTTGACGACTTGGTATATCTCACTCTTACTGTGAAGGCTTTAATTGGTTTGATACCTAACCCACAAGCTTTGAGTTTAGAATAACTATAAGCCACTCTGTTCCCCTGGCTCTGTGTTTTCCTCCATTTTTCCTTCTTTTTCTCTTAGTGAACCCTGCAGACAACCTTGGTGTTTCCTATGATCATTCCCAGGTTCAGGCTCTAGGGGTTTACAGAGGCAGTGATCTCTGTGAGGGAGGATAAGAGTCTTAGAACTGGCTTTCCTTTATTTCCTCTGAAGCCAAAGTTTTCTGGGATTCAGAACATGATGAAAGACTTCAGTATCCAGGCTTTTATCTAAGAGGACTGACGAGCTTCAGAGGAAGGAGTTGCACAAGTATTTACAAGTTTATCAAATTGTGTCAGTGCTCCCTGACTTCCAGGTGTGTTTACAGTCAATAAAGAGCATTTGAAAAATACTAACAGGAATGACCACACTTGACTTCTCCAAATTAGACACACACCATCTCATGAGAAGTAACAGGACAGAATTTTTAGAAGACAAAGGCCCCTTTCACATCTCTGATCTCCTGATATTCAAACTAGAGGCTTGGGTAGAAATGTTATACTGATGTAAGGTGCCACTTTGGTGGATTTAAACAGAGAAAAATCAATGATGTCCTTACATCTCTTTCTCACTGATTATAATGAGAGATGTGGTCTGCATCTACCTGTTAGAAAAGACACATCCTAAGACTTTTGTTCAAAATGAATTTTCTCTAAGTATTGCAATAACTTGAGCAAATATAGGTTGTCAGGGTTTTAGAGATTAGATTCATATTTCATAGAAAAAGCTAGAATAGTGAGTATTTTCAAATCATCTTATTGTCCCTCTGAATAAAATATCTGTGCAAATTTAAATTGAATTTTTAAAATTTTCTGAGACCATATAATAATGTTGTTAAAACCCTAGTTTCTTCTATAATTAATATACTTACAGCTAGTAGTTCTGTTTGCTAGGCCATGACCTATTTATTATATAAATATGTTAAACATTTTGATAGTTATGAAATAGAAAAGGTAAAAATGTATTGCAAATGCCTCTCTGAATGAGGACTTTTTCAAATAGTTTTTGTATTCATAGATAAATGCCATTTGAAGAATGAAGCAAAATTCTGTGTTCTATTCCTCTTGTCCTCTTTCACAAATATAAACATGAGCACTCTTCCTACAAAATAACTAGATGGGAATGGAAAGATGTTTTTCTAGAATTAAGATGTTCAATTCTTTGACATCCCTATTAGTCATATGTCAAAAATCATGTTGTGATCTACTTCCAAAAAGTACGCTTAGTTATCTACAGGCTGCTAGTTCTGTTACATTTCTCCTTCAGGTCTATTAAAAGTAAAGAATTGGCAAATACATACTTTAAAAAAGATTTGTTTAACATATTTTAGAATCAACTCTTTTCTGTTTCTTTGTAGTATACAAAAGAGGCTTTACCAAGGCTTAGCAAAATACTAATTATACCTGTTATTCTTTTACTTGGTGACATTTTGTTTAATCAAATATACTCAGAATGGGGTGGAAAATGGAACTGTTGTCCATTTTAACTCACCTTTACTATTACTATATTTTTGAATGCTTTTATCTCCTTATATGCTTTAAATGTATCTATTTCATTTGCCCATTTAATTTACGGGAAACATCCACTATATAATTGAATTGGCAGAATCCAATACTCATTAAAATTAAGTTCATTTTCATTAGAAAAATAACCTGCTGAATTTTCTCAGTTGGAATGCATTATTTTACATTTTGTGACAACCATCTCAGTCTGAATTACCACTCTAAATGGACAGGTAGACAGATAAAAGAACAAATCCTTGTCATAATATTGACAGTTGGAATAAATAAATCATTGCCATGTTTAGTACTGTATTTCTTACCTCTTTGACTCTTCGTAATTTTGAAGCTCTTCAGCAGGTGAAAAGCATTCTTGGACAATGATGGAGGGAGGTAAAAAGGTCACAGGTTATCAAACAAAAAAAATAATGTTCCTTCTTTTTTATATATCTAGTTGGAAGTGTACCAAGAGTCCTAAATACCCCATTTTTAACTTCACACTTTCCCCTTGATAAAAGATGAAAACACCAAAGCCCTTCCTTGAATTTACAGTGCCTTGACTAAAAGAAGCTTCACCAACACAACAAAATATTTATTTTTGGTTTCCTGTAAGCAAGACAATGTATCATGTAAGATTTTAGAAGTATACATGTGGAAGTTGTTGGGATTCTAGAAACTAATTACCCAAAACAATCTACTCTTCCCTTATTAAAAAGCTTTAATTTACCTGTTAAGAAAAAAAAAAAAACTAGTCATTCTTTCTGCTATTACACCACAACCATCAACATAGAAGACTTCTGTGACCTCAAAAGGTGTGAGGATTTCAGCAATCAGTTCTGCAGATAACAGTGGCTGAGTGTCCCTCTCCTGCAAGTCAGTTCTGGCATATCTACCTGGAGACACAGGCAGATCCCACTGATTGAGAGCTGGCCCCCTCCCCACTTCAGATGCCAATCAAAAGCTTCTGGTTGTTTTGCCTGTGCATCTGGCCAGCTTTGCCACAAATTGCGGTTCCTACAACCCTCTTCTTTGGTTGGATTAGCTTGCCAGAGTGTCTCACGGGGCTCAGGGAAGTATGTTTACCTTGCAAAGGATAGTACAGAGGACACAGACAAACAGGTGCATAGGAGGAGGTTTGGGGAAGAGGACATCCCCCTGGAACCTGTCCAGAAGCTCCCTAAACTTGACTTCACTAAACTTGAGTTTTAATGGAGGCTTCTTTACATGGATGGGCATGATGACTTAATCATTGGCCATTGGTTTTCAATTTGTCCTTCAACCCCTTTCCCTTCCCTCGAGATTCAGAGGTTGGGCAAAAGTCCCAACCCTCTAATCTGCCTTGATCTTTCCAGTGACAAGCCTTCACTGTGACCCCACTTCTGAGCAACCAGCCACCAGTCAATTCAGTAGCATACAAAAACACATTATCACTTAAAAGATTCCAAGGATTTTAAGAGTTGTATTCCAGGAAGTGGGGATGAGCACCAAATATGCACATCACAATGTTACAGTACCCTAAGGTATGACTATATTTGTTTGAAGTTTCCTGGACTATATGACCTCCACAGCACTTAAACTCTGTGAGCTTATGATTTAGATAGGCTTTTAAAAAATTATAGGATACCAAAAAAATATTACAGCTACTACTGCCCCATACAAGCACATCCAATCTCCCTTGGTGGGGATGGGGTGGTGGTGGTGGTGGTTGAGGCACTTTTTAAATTAGCTGCGTGACTAATTGAATAAGTAGAAATACCTATTGACCCAACAATTGGTCCTCATAACATTGCAGTGAGAAAGATTTCAACTTCTCAAAATGAGTATATGGAAAAAGCAGCAAAACAAAAGTACTTAACCATTAAACTACTTTGTGGTAGTGAAACCATAGTCAGAACTTGATTACTGTGACCAAAGCTAATACTCTGGAGCAAAGATGATGCTTTGGAGAGAAAAAACAATCTGGTATTAACACCAGTTTATTTTTACCAGCTCTCAGAGCATACAAGTATGCTGTTAAAACTCCTAAATTAGTTTAAAGCAGCAATAGAAAAGATCTCCACCAGATAATAGATTAAATTATATAAGCTTCAGATAGGAGTGACAGATAGAACTTGCTAATAATAATAATGCATAATAATAGCCTTAGAAGTGTGTAAAACTGGATAAATGAATCAAAATATGAACCATATCTGTATTTAAATAGGATTTATGTGGGTAAGAGAACTACTACTGTCCAGTATTTTAAAAATTATCAACCAAAAGACAAAAACTTACTAGGAATTTATTATATATTTCAACATAAAGAATTATATTCTATATTATACTAGGTATGTTTTAAAAATAAAAATTGGTCATTTTTCTTAAGTTAAATTTAATTTTGTTTTCTATAATTATAAACTCTGTGGACTTTCTAGAAAGGTTAAATGACTTTATCAGAAATAGACATGAAGGAAAAAAATGGAAACAGAGCTTTTGTAAATGAAGAGGGGAAGAGGAGTTGAAGGGAAGGTGAGGAATGGAGAAAAAATTAAGATATATTATATACGGGTACAAATTCCCCAGGATGAATATGATCATTGTGTATGGTAAACTTATACTAATAAAAAAAAAGGCCAAATGATTTTAAACCAAGTAATTTAAATTAATATTTTTGTTTTACTAAAAACCAAAGATTCTACTGGTGATTATGTAAAACACATGATTTTGGAATTATGCAGCCCTAACTGTGAATCTTGACACTATAATTTACTTTAGACACATAATTTACTTCTGTAAGCCTTAGTTTTCTCTTTTCAAAACATCAGTCTCATTGAGTAGTTTTGAAGTTTAATGCAAATAATGTAAGTAAAACTGCCTGTCAATGTGTTAATTCGATTTTTCTTACCCCCTTTTAGTCTTCTCAGTGAAAGTTAATTCATGACAAATGTAGGTTCCTGTGCAGAAACATCCTAAAATTAGAAGTAGAAATTGTGCTCAGATATTTAAAAATGTCACTAAATAAAACAAGATGTCTTTTAAATGAAATGCAAAATACTATTTTGAGTATTGATAATGAGTTTTTTCTCTTTCTTTAACTGTGTATCCAAATTTTGCTACAATGAATGTATATTATTGTAAAATAAATAATAAAAATCATATGCATGATGCACAGTTTATAATCTCAGAGTTGATATATGAAAATCACAATGATAACCGTAACTCAATTTTGAAATTTTATTCCTTTTAGCATTTTGTATTACCAAATTGGTTGAAGAAAATAGACCTGGTATCTGAAAGTCCATTAACTGCCATGATTATGGACAATGGGAAAGAGAGGAAGTGAATTGTAAATAATGTTTTTCATTAAGCTTTCCCATGCAACCCTCTTCTGCCTCACACCTGGGATATTAGACTTTATTCTTACTCATTTTTTCATTTCCAGACGTCCTATACTACTGCTCTTTAATGTTCTTGAAACAATGATTTCATTCCTCCTTTAGCCTGCTCAGAACCTTTAATGGGTCTCCATTTCACTGTAGCTGTCCTTTTCAAATGATGGTGCATGTGTCATTGTAGGATGCAGTAGTCCAGATAAAAAGCAATCCTAGCATTTACTAGAACTGCACTCTCCCTCAAACTTCGTATTTACCTATAAGAGTGAATTTATTGTGAATTGCTTCATACCCTATCAGCCATAAACTGGGCATCTGCCTTACTCATCTGTAACTGTGGGGCACGTTTCTTAGTAATCTTGAATTCTGTTTCTCTGGATTACACATACACAACACCAAACACAAGAACCAAGTGCCTTTGTACTAACAAAATACCATTTACCCATAATTCTTCAAATATCTACTCTTAAGACATACCATAAATAATGTCCATAATAACATAATATGCTAGTATGTTTACATCCTCAGTAAAAAGAGTATAATAATGCTCTTTAATATAGAGTAAAAATAAAAACAAAAATGCACAGTATAAAAAACTGCAAAATACAAAAAAATCACAGATATTAAGGTATAAATACCATGTTCTTTAATCTAATAGTCAAGACACTGTACAAACTAATTAACATTTTCTCTTTCCAACTTTCTCTTATTAGTCCCATGACAACTCATTAATGTCTTTCATTCATTCAATACTGAGGACCAAGGACCGCAGTAAGCACATTCCATATCAGACCTCGGGTATTCCTTCCAGGAACTGAGCGATCCCACTGCCATCCATATTTTCCAGATGAGGTGGTGTTGTTTTTTTTTTTTGGTACCAGGTATCCAACTCAGGTCCTTGCACTTGGGAGACAGGCAGCGGAACCACTGAGCTAAATCCCCAGCCCCAGATAAGGTTTTGTGTCATAGATAAAGCCTCTCCCTTTAGATCTCTCAGTTAGTGAGTGATAAAGCCAGCATTGAAACCCAGGCTGTCTGACTTCCCTTCCACCCCAATGAATTTCTCTGCTCACCAGCACCCTAACACATCCGTTTTTACACTGCTTTTTTTTCTTAATCAAAATGCTTACCCTAATTCAGAAACCTCGTGGTACTTATCCTTCAAAACTCCAGCCTATGGTGATATGACCTTTCTCTGACCCTCAATCATATATTGCTTTAGACCCTCATTTGACTTAAGAGTTTGGAGGTGTTTGACCCCCCGACCATCTAGTTAGCTAATGATGGTAAAAGCTATTTAAGTTAAATAATCTCAAAGGTACTACTCTTGGATTATATGTTTTTTATTATCACCTCAGTGCTCTGGCTTAGCAGACACTCAATAAAAATGAACTCAGCATTCAATTAATAATTCTTCACAGATAGAAGAATCTCTCCTCTGTAATTAGGGTAAAATAATTTACAACTCTCAGATTTGAGATTAAATCCTCAAAATTTTGAGTTAACATTTTTGTTATAAGTTTAATGTAAAGACAAAATTGTAAGTCAACTTTGTTATCATGTTAAAAGGTTTGAATTTGATAGATGGATCCTTTCTTCATAAGAGCCAGAGAAGTCATATTTCCACTCTGGCAAATTATAAAGCCTCTTTCATTACTCTTCTCCATAGAGTAACTCCAGCCAAGAGGTAAAGGGGACACAACATGCCTAAAATGAGAAATCTTGGGTCTGTTTTCTAGAACCAGGTCAGTGCAGAAAAAGAGTCTCTGAAAGGCAGGCATTTGGGGAACAGGGAGTTTTTTATTCCTACAAAGTGAAGTTCAGTGAAAAGGATGATGCTGTTTGCTCACTAAGGCTGAAAGCAAGTGTGAAATGAGAGTCAAAAGAAGAGAAAATATTGTGACAGCCTACATTAAAAAACTGAGAATTTAAACTTGCTCCTCCTTCCTTTCACCTCCTGGTGTCCCCATTAACCCCTTTCTACCTTCCTATCCACATTGGATTTTGCATTCATCCTAGCATATAGTATAGAGAGGACTGCATAAATCAGTACTATTGATTGGTTTTATTGTTGTTTGCTTAGAGATTGGTTTGGAAATCTCCACAATACATTCTTCCTTAATTTACACTTTGCAGTGTTGTGCTTGCTTCGGCAGCACATATACACTTTGCAGTGTTATGATGTGGTTAGAATAACTGTTAAGTACCAGACAATCTCTCCCGAGAGATAACAAGACATATAATTTTTAAGATAATTATGTTTCAAATGATCAAGAAAAACTGTAGGTGTAAAAACTGCTTCAGGAATAGGCATACTTTATGGGAAGTTGAAAGATTTTGACTTAAATATCTTAAAGAATGTGTTAAATCAGAATTAGTAAAACAACAATATCTAACAAAAAATCTTTTAAAGTGGAAATTATATGAGAGCACTTCATCCATCAGAAGAAGATGAAGTGCCTGAGCATTTAATGAAAATTATACTTTGAAAAGAAACTTGTTTTAATTTTTTGGTTTTTGTCAATGGATCTCTCATATTCAGGAAAATTAGGTGGATTTACACAGGAAAATAACACCATAGATTCCGGAGAACTTGATATTGGCCGAAGAGCAATTCAAGAGGTTCCTCCCGGGATCTTCTGGAGATCACAGCTCTTTATTGATCAGCCACAGTTTCTGAAGTTCAATATTTCTCTTCAGAAGGACGCACTGATTGGAGTATATGGCCGAAAAGGCTTACCACCTTCCCATACTCAGGTAAGAGTAGGCTTTGTTGTCAATAAAGAGAAAATTATTAGTTTGTATTTTTTTTTTTTTTGGACCAGGGATTGAACTCAAGTCCTTGCGCTTGTGAGGCAGGTGGCAGCACCACTGAGCTAAATCCCCGGCCCTCTGGTTTGTATTTTTTAAAGTTATTCTGTTTCTTAAATGCATTTGTTTGGCTAATTAACCAGTTTTGAGTGGATCTTTTATAGTTGAAAGAATTTTAAATGTAGCCTATATTTGTTTTGAGGGTTTTTTTTTTAAATCAACAGCTGGAAGAACAATTTCTTTTTAACTTGCTTTGATCACTAAAGAATGATTAAAAATTGCTTAAATATGTAATTTAATGAACATTGAGCATCATCTGTGTAAAACACAGATTTTCTAAGATTCTGTAATAATTTCAGATGATCTCATACCTTTCATGTAATAGAAACAGTATAATTCACTTTAAACATGTATTAATTTTGTTGAAAATACTTTTTAATTTATGTCATATGTACTCAACATAAACATGATGGTATGAAATTTATCAATTCAAGCCACAGTTTCTCTTCCAAAATGATGAACATGCAAATAAATAGGTAAAAGAGCTTATATGGGAAACCCAGTATTGGCTCTCAAAACAGTAGATTTAAAAAACCAGAAAGTCAATTCCCTTGTGTGAAAATACCCTCACAGTAACGTCTACAGAACAACTTTCAAAAATTCTCCAGCCAGCCGGGGATTTAGCTCAGTGGCGTCACCGCCAGCCTCACAAGTGCAAGGTCCTGAGTTCGATCTCCGGTACCGCAAAAAAAAAAAAAAAAAATCCTCCAGCCATATTTTTTTCTGATACTGAGGATCAAACTCAGGACTTTGCACTTGCCAGGCAGGTTCAGCATGACTGGGATACATTGCCAGCCCCTTCTCCAGCCATATTTATAATCTAATACTAGGTCACAATATGTAATTTGGAAATCGTGTTTAAAAATAGGTCCCATAGCAAGTGCAGGTATAACTCCGTGGTACATGAGGCCCTGGGTTCAATCTCCACCATCCCCCAACCCAAAATAGGTTCTACAGTGTCTAAGAGAAATTATTTAAATTGCCTACTATAATTCTGACTTTTTCCCAAAAAAACTATTATTCTAATAAGTAGATGAATTTCAATAATGTAGTAGTTAATTAAAATTGGCAGTTAGGTGGACTTAAAGTTATATTTGATAATTAGTTTATTTACCCATGGAATTTCATGCTGGTTTTTGATTTATAAAATAAGGACTGGAGGACTGTCTTATATATTTTATATTATGTAACTTTGTGAGACATGCATCTTATATAACCTAGGGCCATAAATCATGAAGAAAAATTGATTAGACCTAGCAAAGAAGTCACATTTTGAAAGAAAGTTGAGTAAGACAATTCTAATGTATCTTCTTGAATGTCATTATAGTTTGGAGTCATCTACATATATACATTTTATGACTGAAATTTTTTAATATCATGCTGTAGTATATTTATTTTTCTAATCTCTATTATTAAAGCAAATGCTTTGGATCCTTGCACTTCAAGTGCTCCTTATGATGTACTTGTGTCCAGTTTTAACTTTTAGATTTGACTCCAGTTCATGTTATAGGTGACACCGACAAGGATTAATAATCAGACTTTTCTTAAATGGAAGTGGGTCTCTAGAACTTAATAGCAGAAATATTGCATTTATATGACAATAGTCCCATGAAATAAAAAATTTTCCACTGAAACTACATATAAAAGCATTTTTCTCTAGTTGAAGGTACATACTTCCAAGCTAAGCACAATAAATATGCAAATTATAAATTAAAGAAAACAAAAAGGTGGTTTCAGGTTTTCTCATAATTGTATTATTTAGGTACAGTACACATGATATCCACCTTTCTACTGCAATATATATGTCTTAAGTAGGTTCTGCATTTTCTTAAGCTTTACAGTTACTAGAGTTCCTTCCTCAGGTTTATTCAAGATCAGCAGAGCAAACAGCTGTTTCTGAGTTCAGTGTTTAAACATGAAATATGCTATAAAGCAGCTCAAATTGAACATTTCTCAGTTTCTGGGGAACATTAAATAAATCAACCTGAATTAATTAAAATTGGCCAGCCATTCAGAACAGTCACTTGAGTTTTGAAAGTCTTTGTGACCCTTTATAGAACTGTCCATTTGATTGTTGCCAAGGAATCAATTGGCTTTTTCTCCCTGAAGCCCAATTCATTCTTCTGGACAGTTAGAAGCCTAAGGAAGCATTTCAGCACTTTGCAGTTGAGTGTGCTGGGGCATGTAGTATATTTGAATGAACACTGTTTTAGAATAGGAAGCAGGAATCTAATTTCTAAGCACACCCCTACCACTTTCTGACTTTGTGGCCTTGCACAAATAACTTTTCTGAGCCTCACTGTCTATCTGTATATTAGAGAGTTGAATCAGATGATCTCCAAAAATCTCCTCCTTGTCAACATTCCAATGATGGTGGCAGGACTGTGTCACCATCAAAAAGATGACTTAAGGACATAATTAAGCATTCATAAATTCTGAATTCCCATCACTTAAATAACAAAATTGTATTAAACATCTGTATCGTCTTTTCAGAAATGAACTTTCAAGATACTTGAAAAAAATGTCTATTTGCAATTTTACATGGTCTATTAGATAATCAAAATAAATATAACAAATATGGGCAAATTTTTCTTCTATTGATTGTACAAGGGTATTAATACATTATAGTCTTTAAGTGAGAAGGATTTTAAGGCATATGTATTTGGCAATATTCTATTATAAGAAAATTACCCTTTAAAGAAGCTTTCATACTAACATAGTTCAAAGTTATATGAAATCATATCAAGTATAAACTTTGTCTTACGATAGCTCTCCCAGAGTGGTGAGATTGAAGAGTTAGCCCAAAGAATCTCATCCTAAAAATATCATAAGATAACACTCCTTCCTAGCCACCCAAAATCCATGCCTCCAATTTATGAATAGGTATTACCTAGAAAGCAAAACTCAAGTTTATCTTTACAGTATCACTTTATACCCTAACTACAAAGGTTATTAAATGTTTTCATTTCATGTAATTTGATTATTTGATTACTTTAGTGTAAAGTGGGAACTTTTCTTTATGTATTTCATAGCCCTCTTAAAGACCTGTGTGAAATGTTCCTACAGAAGAGTCTAGCTAAGTAGTTATTCAAAACCTATCAGCAACTCCCTACAACTGCCATCATGATCACCGCCCAGCCTTATTTTATTGTTCATCGCATGCTGTAAATGGTTATTTCTGTGATAATGATAATGATTGTGATTATGTACTTGAAAGACTAGTTACAACTCCCCCCTTTTGCTTTTTCAGTTATTATGTTTAACATGTTCATGAAAGGTCTGTAATTCATATATCTCACTGTAATGTACAAGCTACCCAATAGGACAGTCATGCATGTACCACTGGTGATTTTAGTGGGAATGTGTTAATGTTAGGGGAGAAAAGTATATGCATTATACCACTTTTTTTCTGTTGCTTTTCCCTGCTAACATAAATATTTCAATCTGATAAGGAAATAAGTGCCTTATTTGAAATAGATATACCTTTCACAACTGCTGAATTTTCATCTGATAATTATGGAATAAAATTCCAGTGACATTTTATAGATTAAGTAGCCACGAATGTCATTATTTTCATCCTTAAAGAAATAAATGAAGAAAAATCTGAGTGCTAATCTAATTATCCCCTTTTTACATATATTGTGCATAGCTAAATGATACTATAATATAGAGTTACTACCAAGGGATCAAAAATGCTTTTTTATTTAAATAAAGATTTTAAATAAATCTTTTATGAAATTCCATTTAAGGAATGTACTAGGAAGTGATTGACATAGTACTGTAATCATGATTTATATAGTGTATATATGTTTTGTATTTTATACACATATACGTGTACATACAGTAAGTCCCAGGTAAGTCAGATTTGTTTGTGATACAACAAAGTAAATCTTATACAGTACACCTGTCAAAGTTCGCAACTCGAATGTTTGGAAGTTGGGGACTTACTGTAGTGCAACAGTATAGTGTGTTTTTCACCATCAGTGTTGGTGCATGTGCCTCAGGAATACCACGAAACTTGGTAACTGTCTATAAAAACTGAATTGCTCTACTTTTAAGAAACTATTATCTAAAAAGTTTTTTAATGTCTTCCAGAATTTAATGTCTTTAATGAATTCTCTGTATTATCTCTGCTTACAAATTTTCCTTTGTTGTTACCAATTATATCCCATAGTTTAAATTCTCTACTTCAATTCTTCTAACCACTGTTTATGATAATCTTACTAAAACCAATCTAGGTTTAATGGTGACTTACCTCACATAGGAATATAGTAAGTCATGTGAACTTTTATTGCCAGCCAGCCCTTCAGTCCTCTCCATTGTTACATTTTTTAGACTTTTGGTCAAAGATGTAAAGGCAGCTTATGTTTTTAATCTGATCATATCTAAGTACAACTTCCGGGTTTCTCTATGCTTCTTGGAGTGGTGCCTTCAGGGTCACAGAAGAGAGGTGCGGTGTTGTGGTGGAAACAACCCAAGCTTTGGAGCAAAGTGCACTTGTGTTCACATGTTAGCTCCACCCCTTCAAGGTATAAGACTTTGCTGAGGCTCCTCAGTGGTCAATTTCCTTTAACCTTAAAGTGTAACTAATAATGCCTTCCCAAAAGGGTTCCTACGAAGCTTAAAAATAATCTCACTACAGAGTAAGTATCCAATAATAGTTGTTACTACATGATTATTAAAATAGGACGAAAGGACCTTAATCTCAACTACTCCATAGGCTGAGGCAGAAGGGTCACATGTTTCAGTCCAGCCTTGACAACTCAGCAAGACCTTATGTTAGGGATGGTGAACCTTTTAGAGCTTGAAATGATAACAAACAGCCAGCTGCGGCACATGTGCCTTAGGTTCACCACCACTGCCTTGTGTAAATAAAATTTTGAAAATTGTTGAGGTGTAGCTCAGTGTAGAGAGCTTTCATTGCATGTGTGAGGCCCTAGGTTCCAATTCCAGCACCAGAAAAAATGGGGCAGGGGGGTTGATTATCTAATGGTTTAAGTAAAATATGGTTTTGGAATATAAGTTCGTGTAGATTTTACCTTATCCTCAAGCTGCCTAAGCTCAGCAGATTTTTCCTTAATCAGAAAAGTTGAATAAATGTGGAAAATTTATTACCCAATAAAGAAAAAATGATCTGTTTAAATACAACAACGGTGTGCAGTAGTTTTCCTCATCCCTGTGTATATTACATGTGGAAGACTTCTACATGTGTACCTGTCAATCAGGAGCTTTTTTCTAACATATGCATTAGCACAAGAGAAAAGCTTGAAGGATGAAAGAACACAGAGAGACAGCCACACAATCATATTTCTGACTACTAACACAGTTTTCCTTGTCCTTGTCCCCAGTACGATTTTGTGGAACTCCTGGATGGCAGCAGGTTGATTGCGAGAGAGCAGCGGAACCTGGTGGAGGCTGAAAGAGGTGGTCGGCAGGCGAGATCCATCAGTCTCCACGAGGCTGGCTTCATCCAGTTCTTAGATTCTGGGATTTGGCATCTGGCTTTCTATAATGATGGGAAAAATGCAGAGCAGGTGTCTTTTAATACAATTGTTATAGGTAAGAACATTCTTCAAAACATCTCTTCCAGGCTACAGCCTAAATAAACACTGTGTTGAATAGAAACTACATTATTCTTACTGATTTTGAGTGATTCCTGGGGTGTTAAAGCCCAGGTAAAATATGAGAGATATGTTTAAATTGTTCATTTGTGAATACGTGACAAACTTGGATGCTCTGGAAGAAAATACTATTTGAAATTAATTTGGAGGAGGAGAGCCTATCGTGAAGACACTTCAAAAACCTGCATTTGAAGTGGGACTATTTTACTTTCCAATTTGAATAATGTAGTATAAATGAGTCCACTTTTTTGTTATGGAGAAAGCCATCATACCTCCTTCAACACTAGCTAAAATGATCAAAGTGACACATTATCTTTTGCAAGAAGCAGGCTCTACAACAAGTATTTGTAATCTTTCCTCCAGAGTCTGTGGTGGAATGCCCTCGAAATTGCCATGGAAATGGAGAGTGTGTTTCTGGAACTTGCCATTGTTTTCCAGGATTTCTGGGTCCGGATTGTTCAAGAGGTATGCAAGTTAGATTCTTTTCTTAAGCCGATACAAATAAGCTGTAGAAACACACGTAATTCAGAAAACTACCAAGACAGGAAAGAAAGGGAGGAAACTTGGCACATTACTTGTTCTACCAATGTGTCTTTCCTTTCAGAACTGTGATGGAAAATGTGGCTGTTAATTCTCCTGTCGTGTTTTATTTCACAGCAGCCTGTCCAGTGTTGTGTAGTGGCAATGGGCAGTACTCCAAGGGCCGCTGCCTCTGTTTCAGTGGCTGGAAGGGCACCGAGTGTGATGTGCCAACTACACAGTGTATTGACCCGCAGTGTGGGGGTCGTGGGATTTGTATCATGGGCTCCTGTGCTTGCAACTCAGGCTACAAAGGAGAAAACTGTGAAGAAGGTAAACATGTCAATATTTACAAAAGTCCATTGTTAGCTTCATAAAGCAACAGATTACAGCAGTAATCTTTAGTTTGGCAGATGAATCTCTTTTCATGTGCCTCCTTATAAAAGTAATTTTGATTTCCATATTTATGAATGCATTTTTTAAACATTTTAACTAATAAGACCAAATATCAAGAGCCTTTTTCTCTTTTTCAGTAGCATGAATACTTCTCTTTTTATTCAGAAATGAGGCAAACATTTGTGCCTTGAAACCAACAGTAACCTGTTGATTTTTTTTAACAGTTTTTCACATTGATATTAGCTTCTAAATCAAGCATTTTGGCATCTCTAGAAAGAAACAATAATTGAACATGATATATTAATGAGAATAAGCTCAACATCACAGATTTGTTCCATAACTATGTAATGATGAGAGTTTAGAAACTATAAAGTGCAGTTAAATTGTTTTTTCAAAAAGCAAAAAATCAGTATTTCCATTCTTTGGTCAAATTGATTTTATTGATCTGCACTCACAAAGTAATGCAATTAAGTCTCTGGAATTAAATTTTCAGGCCATTGACCCTACAAGTGTAAAGTTTTATTGAGTCAAATTGCTAAATTAAATCTCATCATCTAAAGCACATTAAAGTGAATTAAGAAGGATAGAGAGTATGCAACTCATTTATTTCTCAAACAATTTGAAGATCTCATGCAGCTGTCAGTGCTCATGGTCATGGATTAGGTCAACTGATACAGATTTCGTTCTAGAAAAGCCAATACTTATTATTCTGATTTGGCAGAAAAGACAGTAATAATCTGAAATCTCAAGAGCATATTTGTGTAATTCATAAAAATTAGAAATCCTTGCAAGTCTTAGTTACCTATATGGCATTGGGCTAGTTCTTAAGGCTTTATTGTATTACAACTCTTTGCACTTTTCAGAAACAAGTCCTTGAAAATGGTAGCTATTTGACTATCAAAAATGTACGTGTAAATTAAATTAAGATTTAATTCTTTATTCTAAATGTACTGTGACATCTTCCAGGTTTAATAAATGGCTCTCTTTTCTTGGCACCAGCTGACTGTCTAGACCCTGGATGTTCTAATCATGGTGTGTGTATCCATGGGGAATGTCACTGCAGCCCAGGATGGGGTGGTAACAACTGTGAAATACTGAAGACCATGTGTCCAGACCAGTGCTCTGGTCATGGAACATATCTCCAAGAAAGTGGCTCCTGTACTTGTGACCCTAACTGGACTGGCCCAGACTGCTCAAATGGTGAGATTAATAAATGCAATATAGGAAAATACTTACTATGATATTATCTAAACATTATGACATCTTAGTTTTTAAAGCACGCTTATTTAACTTTATAAAAATTGCAAAAAGTGATTCTTTATAAATATAATGTTAAAAGTAATGAAATGTCTTAAAGAAGAGGAAGGAAATACGTTTAGCCAATTTGTTACTTAAATTTCCACTTCAGTATTATTGGGATGAAGAATCTTTCATTTGCATAATATGCCCTGTCTTCTTAACTCTCACTTTACAGAACTACTAATTGAAACAAGCCTCCCTGTAGGCCTGTTTAAAGCTTGGGGATTTACACAGAGAAGACTCAATTAAAAAAATTATTTGACAATATAAAGCTAGCATGATCACAATATAAAGACATATACAGTACAAATATTATATATAATGGTTCAACACTGAGTTTTTAATTATAGTATTATAATAGAAATGACAGATGGTAATTTTATTCAGTCAGCCAGGTTGTTATTGAGCACTTACTATGTGCATAGCATTGTGAGAGGCTGTGTAAAAATAAAATAATAATGAATCAGGTCTGCCTTCAATAACAGTGGCTTTTAAATTTTTGACCATGACTTATCTTCGTAAATACGTTTTTACACTGTGACCTGATATATGCACATACTAACTGAAATGAACATTTTATAAAGTGATAGGCACTGATATTTTTCAAGTGTCATTATTTTCAAATGCTGGTTACAACTCATGAACTAATTCCATGCCATTCTCACATATATTAGTTACACAGTTTGAGAAGATGCTGTTCTACTCTAGAGAATCAGTTTAGTTTTGGAGATATGTTTAACATGTATGAAATAGTTAGAACACAATACTGTTATATATATGGAATAATATGCTAAATTCATTGAACATTCAGAGGAGTGGTGCTACCTTGATGAATACCGAAAGTTTTCAAGGAGGCTTTTGTTAACATTTCTTGCCTTCATTTAAACGTAGCTATCTGGGATTATTGGAAGAGATGTTTTGACTAGGGCGACAGTATTAGAAAATACTTGAGAGCATGAACTGTGAAGGCAGGACATGGGACCCTATGCAGATGTATTCCTACAGGGATAAACAGCCTTTGGCAAATGACTACAACATGGCTCAGTTTACTCACTGTGCAATCATGGGACATTCTTTAGAGAGGCTGTGGCAATTACTTATATTAGAGAATTTAGTACAATTAATAACTAATTATAGAATACAACATTTTAATAATAAATTCCAAATACAGTTTCTAATTCCACTATTAAATATAGTTGCTACTGTCACTACTATTAGCAATGGTACAACTTAGAGAAATATTATGTACACAGAACTGTAGGGGAAAAAAGAACATGTGGAGGTAAAAATTAAGTTGGGCCCCAGTATTATGGGGAGTGCAAATTAGAAATGATGTTTTAGACAATGAAGAATTGACTAATGACAGTGTGCTCACAAATATGACGAGAGTAGTATTTTAGGAGAAGTATTATATAGACTATGTCATAACATGAATAGTGAGACTTTGAATGCTAGAAGACAAATGAGAGGACTTTCTAGAACTGTAAGACTGTGAGAGCATGAATTAGTTTCAAATCAGTAAAAATGAAAAAGAGAAATATGAACACATTTTAAAGAAAAAATATGGAAGACTTGCTGGAGAACAAAATAGAGAAGTTGACTAGAAGAGCTGTAAGTCTGAAGGAAAACTATGATTGATACTTATGTTTGTGAATAAGGCAAAGAAAACTAGGGAAGATGGTGCTGATTGAAGAGGCAGACATGAGGAGGTGTTGGGAAGTGAGGCATAAAGATGAGGAATTGTATATGGATACGCAAACTAAGTAAAAATAAATAGTGTAAAAAATAAAAGAGGAAGAAGAGGGAATAGAAGAAGTGGAGAAGTAAAGGGAAGAGGAGAGAAAAGGAAGAGAAGAGAAAGAAAAAGGACAGATTTTACTAGTGGCATTGAGTAAACAAAAGCATTGTGCATAAATCTTCAGCTCATCCTGCCCACACTGATGGCCCTCTTCTCTAAAGTCCTAAAGAATGTGAACACAGCTGTTCGACTAGTCATCCTCTAGCTATATGTCAGGCAAGGTATTTAACTGCTCTATATTTCAGTGTCTGTAAAGTGGAGTTAATAATATACCATTTTATACAATCAAGGTAAAGATTCAATGAGTTAATATGGGAAAATCATTTAGAATTGTGCCTTCTACAAAGTAAGTACTTCATAAGTATTAACCAGAAGTAGTGGTGATAGTAACAGTAGTAAATAGGAGCAGTTTTTTAAAGACAAGTTGTAGTTTGTCATACTTAATTCCTCACTAATGCAGAAGAACTTCCACATAAAAGTATTAATTGGGTATAGTTCTACAAATGTGAAATTAATGAAATCAAAATTATTCCATGTATTAGTATGACTTAATAGTAAAACAAAATAAAATATTTCCACCTCATTCTCATGCTTTTGAGGGGAAGGAGAGGCTAGTAATTTTTACAAATCGTGCTTTCCTGGCATTTTGAGATATTTGGGTGATATCTCTGCTACCCTGTGACTCAATATCAGCATAACAGATTTATCATCTTCAATTTAAATTGAGTCCTGGAAACCCAAACTAAAGACATTTTCCATAGAATAATTTGTAATATATGTGAGTAGTCTCTGTTTAGCCTGAAGTAAATATACTGAGACCTGCTGGCCTTGATGGCACTCACCTGTAATCCCAGCACTCCTGAGGCCGAGGCAGGAGGATAGCCACAAGTTCAAGGCCAGCCTGGGCTACATAGTGAGTTTAGGGCCAGCCTGAACTACAAAGGGGGACCCTGCCTAAAAAATAAATAAATAAAAATAAAATATATATATATACACACACACATATATATACATATACATACATATATGTGTGTGTGTGTGTATACACTAAGAGAAGTTTTCTTCCTCTCTCCTTCCCTTTCTTCCTGCTTTATTTTTCCTCCCTTGTCTTTTAGCTATGGTGCTCTGGATGCTGAAGAGGCTTATAGTATATTTATTACTGATTCATAAGCATATTAGTTGATGCTGATTAGCTTGAAGAACCAGAAACTTTGTTAGAAAGTTCATGACTTCTAGAACAAATAATATGTATAGGAAAAAAACCATAAATTGGATTCTGGATTATAGAGGGACCTGAACATCCCACCAAAGATTGTAGGAAATCTTTGCCAATCAACATCATTTCAAGGAACATAGGAACTTGTTTTGTCCGGGGGTCTTCTGAGATATATTCTGTAGGCTGGATGTAGTGTTTCACATCTGTAATCCAAGGAACTCAGAAGTCTGAGACAAGATGATCAGTAGTTCACAAGCTCAGCCCGGATAACATAGCAAAGACCCCATTTCAAAAAAATAAAACAGAAAATAGAAAAAAAAAACCCATCTACATGTATATATGCGAGGGCAGCATAAAATATGCATTTAGTTATTTCTGGTTTTATTTACATTTCCAGTTTCTATAGTAACAAATGCATTCCACAAAAAATAGCCAATTAAACTTTATAGAAATAATTACTTGTATAGTAAAGCTACTTAGTTTAGATCTCTTAGGCCTTCATCAGTAAAAGAGGTATAATAATATCAGCTACAAAGAACAGTAATACTTATTTGAAATGTTATTCTGGTTTACTTACCACAGTTAACCAAGTAAGAAAAAAACAAGCATAATAGCCCTTTTTGGTTCATATAAAGTCATTGTGATATATTACTTGTATTGTTTTATTAAAGGATAACTTATAATTGATACTAAATAGCTCCAAAAGTAATTCGGCCTTTATAAAATCATCTTGCTACATTGGGCAGTTTCTTATTAATTTTATTAGTAAAAAGACTGATAAAAATGATTAGATCTGTTTGTACCACCACGAGTTCAAGCCCCCAGTGGGACAGTCCATATATGCACCACTCACCAGTGGTTCAAGCCAACAAGAGTGTATTAACTGCAAAAAGAAAGCTTCCTTAGGGTTAATAATAAAAATCTTAAGTATGGTTACATTCACTTTTTTAAAATATCTGGTGTCATGTGCCTCTGATTTATCTGGCTGTTGCACAGTTCTCTTTTAAAGCTTATTAAAATGTTGTTAATTTACAAGTGTGGCTTAAAGTTTACTAGCAGTATAATTCTGATTTTCTAACTAAATGAATCCTAAAGGAAAACACTTTACTAGCTCTCTTTTGTTGTTGTGGAAATAACCTTCAGATATCTAAATTCAATGAAAGAGTAATTTTTACACCTGAAGAAACATTTGGTTAAGCAGCCTGAAGAAAAGAAATGAATTATTTCCATCAGAAAGTTTATAGGTTTGAAAGCAACAGAGCTCTACTCTATCTTCATCAGCAGTTTGTCCATTAATTAGCCCTTCAATTCCACTTCAATTAAATTAACTGTAATTAATAAGTTCATTACAAAGATTGACGCACCTTGCTCAAAGCTAGTGTGCTAAACACTGATAAACACCTTCACCCTAATGAAAAATTGATTAGACTGAATAAAAAGGGTGCCTCAGAAAGAAACCTCTCTCTTCTGGAGCTGAGTTGATGTTATGTTGCTCTGAAGTTAATCAAACCATCTTGAATTTCTTAATCAAAAATTTAATTCAAAAGAGATAGAAAATGTGGCACAGATCAAAAAAACTTTAAAAAGAAGAAAGACAAAAAAAAACCCACATACTATTCTCTGCCAATTAATAGTCCTGAGTGTTGTTTAGTTGTTTATAGGAAATGTTACAACTTTCATAATGCTGAATACTGTGTTTAAAGTTAATCCTATGATATAGAAAATTACAGAGCCCAAGAAATGTTATTTGGGGAACAAATGGAGAAAATTGGGGCGTGTGTGGCTACATAAACAGTTACTAGTTTTTAATTTAGGGAAAAGGGACTGTAGTCTATTTTTTAATTGTTAGGAATCATTTCAAAGTCTTTATTGTAAGACATTTTTACTTTCAAAAGAAAACCAAAACTAAACAATAGTCATATAGTCTTAGGACAAAAAATATAGTTAACTTGGGCCGGAGATTTAGCTCAGTGGTTCCGGAGCCTGCCTTGCAAGCGGGAAGTCCCGAGTTTGATCCCCAGTACCAAAAAATATATATATATATGTATATAAAATTAACTTATAATTAACTTTATATATGAAGAGTAAAAAATAAAATATCTTTCAATGTTCCTTTTCTCTCCCTCTCTCCTTCTCTCCCAACTGGATCTAGTTAAAGCTTCTAAGAAAGCTTTAAGAAAAAAAATTACTTAGAGGTCTTTTTTTAAAAACTTAACCTGGTGTTATAGTTTTTGCAGTTATTTAGTCACCTTCAGTAATTCCAATTGTTGAAAACCTTTGTTTTTCAAAAGACAGTCATTATATGTGTTATTAAACTGGTTTTCAGCTATATGAGCTAAGCAATTTGTATGTCAACAGTATGATTTACTAAATAGGAGAAATAACAATTTCCTTTATTTAATCATTTTTTCTGCTTGTCTGAAGCAAGCTAATATACCTTCTATGTGGATTTTTTAATGAAAGTTTTTAATGTTTAAAATTAAACAATGGCATTGGAAGTAATCCCTTTTCAATTCTTGATAATGTGTGAAGCCCAAGACCTATGAGACCCCTGAACGATTCCATTAATTTGGTATGTGAGTATGTTTCCTTGGCTGTCAAATGATACTCTCTAGAACACTTATATTAAATATGAATACCTTATAGATCCTTCATATAAAATATATTTATATATAAGATATCTGTATATAAAATAAATTATTTCTACCAAAATTGCCATGCATATTTTATCTACCATTACAACCACATATAAATTTAAGTAATGAATAAGGAAGTAAAATGTTATGATTCGTAATTCCTACTAGCCAGTGCTGAAATTTTCTTTGTATCCAAACACTTCTGATTTTCCAATGATCTTGTTTTTTACCGTAACAAGTGTGAGTTTAAGATGTAGCTATCCTAATTCCCCTTCTCACCACTCCCCTCTATCCTCTCCTGCTCTGTTTCCTTTCTATTCAATACAGAAATATGTTCCGTGGACTGTGGCTCACATGGTGTCTGCATGGGAGGCACTTGTCGCTGTGAGGAAGGTTGGACGGGCCCAGCGTGTAATCAGAGAGCTTGCCACCCCCGCTGTGCAGAGCATGGGACTTGCAAGGACGGCAAGTGCGAATGCAGCCAAGGGTGGAACGGAGAGCACTGCACCATCGGTAGGCTCCCTGCACTTCTGTTTACTTACTGATTGATTCATTGACTGGCGGTGGGCCTTGTGCATGCTGGGTGAGTGCTCTACCACTGAGCTACACCCCAGCCCTTAACTGTACTTTTGTACCTGTCCTCAATCTGTTGTAAAAGAGCTCAAATTGTTGGCTGTTTTTTAACTTGGAAAAAGCTTGTTTCTTCACATTGGTTTTTACTTGTCTTCCTTAAAAAAAGGCTTTTTGTTTTTTATTTGACTATCATTTTATAATGGCAGTTGACTTCCTTTAGAGCAACTGTCATAGTAAAAAATATGAGAAATTTTTTTTGTGTTTGTGATGACCATAAAAATGGACTCACATAAGGAAAATTTAATGTCTGATTTATAACAGACTTTCATCGACTGGTACTTTTTAGTGTTCCATATTGCCACTGCAGTCATACTTTTACTTGGAAAATTCAAAAAAAACATTTTTTAAATATGGCCTTCTTGACCTCTATAGATTTCCGAATCACACATCTTGCTGTTGATATGTCTCTACAAATGATATATGACTTTTTATGACTTTATTTTGCAGTATCACTAAAAATAAAGTAAAATAATGCATGTCTAACAGTGCTTAAATCTGCATGCTTAACACTTTAAAATATAACATTCTTGAACATATGTAGGTTAAATAAAACAATCAAATGCATGTTTAAGATCAAAACACTCTTGTAAACAAAAGGGGGGGGTTCATACCATGGCACCTAGCAAGGATATAAAAGTATCTAGACCATATATAATGTCACATTTTCAAGATATTCAAAGTCTTTGCTTTTACTATTCAAGAAAATGTTCACTTAAAAAAAAACAAGCTGGATATGGTGGTGCACTCATGTAATCCCAGTGACTAGGAGGCTGAGGCAGTCTGATCAGAAGTCTGAGGTCAGTCTGGGACACATAGTGAGCTCAAAGCCAGCCTGGACTATACAGCAAGGCTTTGTCTCAAAAAACTAAGCCATAAAATATGTAAGTAATAAATATCAACCTCAATTCAGTGAAAGTACACAGCACAAATAATTAATGGAACAGTTCTACAAAAATTTCTGAATTTGGGGTACAGTGTTTTTACATATTGTTTTATGTTCTTAGGGTAAAATTTGTAAAGCTATTGGGGGTCTTAAAGGATTTTGTTCTTACAATATATCTGTAAGTATTATTCACTGCTTTGATGAAAGGAATTAGGTAAACTGGAATTTTGTCATGGGAAAATTGAAATCACATACATTTTATAAAACTGTCACAATTATATCTTTACAAACTTGATGAAAGTTTTTTATAGTCTTACTGACTTCCCTGGCATGTTTCAAGGGTCCTACCACCACTCCACATTGGACATCTACTTGGAATGACCCTGAGACTTAGAGGTGGTTGGATTCCTTGCTATATTTATGAGTGATAGAAAAAGGAAAAGCATATCAGGTAGAGTCAGGAGGAACTTCCTTGAATTTCTTTCCCCTCCCACTCTGAGAGGTCCCGTGGAGCATGCTCCTTTCTCCAGTGAAAATACATCAACACCAACACCGGGGCAATATTTTTGTCAAGGGAAGCCCAGCTTGGACCATCTTCTGTTCACCGCAATCACAAAACTTTCAGACTACCAGAAGAAGAGAAGTGTTCAGTGCTCCAGATGGGCAAGATAACCTTATCAGTGAAATGCAGATTTTCAGACCACGCAAAGACCACCCCTGCAGGTTTCTAAGAGCGGGGCTGCTATGCTGTTACCTATACAGTGCCCTGAGGGACTCTCTTATTGAATATGAGCTCACTGCCTGCATCTGAGGACAAGTTACTTTTACTGAAACCAACCACAAATGCATACATTCTTAGCACTTACAGAGTGCCTGTGCCACAATTGTGAGATGGGTTTCCCCTCCTCTACTCTTAGAAAGAAGCTTCATAGGGCAATGGCAGCATGATGTTCATGTGAAAGACATTAAGGCAGAAAAAAAATTGATGAGCAGGATTTGTGTATCTTTCTCTGGCCATCCAAAGTCAGCACACTGTGTGACCAAACAGCCAGCCCTATGCCCCAAATATCAGGATGCCCACGTATCAAAGGGAGGGACAGAATAATAAACTTCTTGAAATTTGTGACCCTACCATAAATTAATTCTAGCTGAGGAGAGAATATTTCTATGTATCCAGGAAGTACAACGAACACATGTGTATATAGCTTTGAAAAGCAAGAAATGTAAGAGAACGTTATTCATACTTACCTTGCCAGCCAAGAGCTACTCAACAAACCATTCTATTGTTGGGTCCTCATTGACCTTGGCAATATTGTGTGGTTAATAGTTTCCCATAGATGAGCTATTCTTGAACAACTTTCTAGTTGTTTGGGAACAAACTGGATTCAGTAGCAAGTCTTTTTATTACAATTTAGTGTATCTGGCTTCACTTGCTTATAATTCCATTTTATATAGTTTTTATTAATTTTGTTGCTTTTATTCCTGCTTCTTTTTTTACTTTTACTAGTACATGCTTGCAGTACATAATGAGTACATTCACTATATGAGATTGATACATATCTATAACACATTTCAACTCCCTTCTTTCCCCCCTCCCTCCATTCCCCCCCTCCCTCCATTCCCCTTTTATTTTTCTAGCATCATATTCATTTATCTTATAATACCTTATAAAGTTAATTATTGTATATACAAATTGAAAATCAGACTAATAGGCCAAAGAACTTATAAAACATGTAAGACAATTGTACTAAGTCAAGGTACACTTCTAGATACATTGTCCACACTGAATTACAGTATCTTTTTTCCTTGATTTTTTTTTCCTGTTATCTAGCTTTTATTTATATATATTATTTTATTTATATATTGTATACATGGAGAGAGAGCGTTTTTTCATATAAGAAAAACTATGGGATATTCAAGTTTGTGTGTCTGAGCTACTTCACTTAACATTATGGTCTCAAGGTGCATCCATTTTTCTACAGATGACTCAAGTTTTTCATTTTTATGGCAGAGTAGTACTCCGTTAAAAATAAATCTTGGGTATGAACCTTTTAAAAGATACAGAAACCCTTTAAATCATTGTTTTGCTATTTCAGACTATTAGAAATAATTATTCTAAATTTTGGTATACAAGATCCAATTGCCTTTTCCCATTGACTCACTACCTATGTAAATGTCCACCAGGGCCATTTGTGAGCCACTGATGAAACAACCAGGAAATTCTGGTATGTTTTCTCCTTTGGGACAGTTACTGTTCTGTGCATTTCCTCAGTTTCAACACTTACGTATCTGGCTAGAAGAAGCTGCCCCTTTATAAAATAATACTCAAAAATCAGCAAGAATTTTTTTTCTTTCTCCCTATTATGTGCCATATCATTAAATACCAACTCAGTTCATGCTGTCATAAAACCTAGGCATGTTGATAGCAAAATAGTTTATGAATTCAGAGTATTCTCTGAAGCCCCTCTCTATTTGAAAGGATTCCATCCTGATACTTTTGTTAATGTATTCATATTTTCCTCTCATTATGAATCATGAGTTCAACAAACTAGGCATATTCATCTGCAAGTTCATTGTCCCAAGTCCTTTTCTTGTCTTGGGCTAGACTTTGACTAGTGATTCACGCAGATGAAAAATAAAACAAAGGGGAATTTACTCTTACCAATATCATTATTATAATCCCTCTCTCTCTTTCTCTCTCTCTCTCTCCCCAGAAAGGATTTATGATTGTTGGACCCTTTTATAATAAAAGGAAAGTTGCATGAATGAACCACATCAAATAAGTACTGTACCAGTATTTACTGCTAACATGGTTTAACAGAAATATCACTGATATAGAAACTCAAGTACAAACATATCCTCTTTTATATGTGACTATTCCGTAGGATGCATGATTGTTGCACCTATGTGTCTACCTTTGTTTTTCATAAGATAGGAAAGATGTAAGAATATTTAGAGGATCCAGAGGTAAAGTAAAAATATATTAAATATAATTAAGTCTATAAATAATATTTGACATAATTAGAATATTATATTGCTGTCTATATAAAAAATTAAATAGTTCTATACTGTGAGAGTTAAGGTGGGGCCAATCTGTGAACTGTGAGATACTAGCCATGATCTAAGTGAATGAGTTCACCATTAACAAATCTGCAACCATGTGACTTAAATCTGTAGCCATGTAAAGGTAGCTCAATTGGTTTGCCTCTTCTATTTTTGTGGGGTTTTTTGTTTTTTGTTTTTGGTGCTTTTTTGTACCAGGGATTGAACTCAGGACCTTGTGCTTTCAAGGCGGACACAGTGTCACTGAGCTAAATCCTCGACCGGGTTTGCCTCTTCTTATGTAGGGAAAGAGGATAAACTGCTGTGGGATTGGCCTGTGGCTAGAAGTAAGTGCCCACAGAAGCAACACAAAAACTATACCACACCAGTGTTGGCTGAACAGATGTTTGTAGGCAGAGTGGATATTAACTAAATATCCTGGCCAATAACAAATCTTATTTCAAGTATTTTTAAACGTATAATTTCACAAAAACCATTCTTTTTAGCATTTGTTAACAAGATTTACTCCTAAATTTATCCATTTCTTTCTGAAAGCATTGGAGGATATAGATAAGATTAAGACCTAAAGAAGGGGAGAGGTTGAATAACACATCTGATTGTAATCTACAAGGAAGGGTTGTTGTGAAGGAAGAGGTATAGTTGGGCTAATTGTCTTCTGGAGGCAGACTGGCATTTTTCAATCTCCAAGGGACAGAAATTGAGAAAATGGGCTTGCATTATATAATCTGGTTTGTTATAATGAAGACTATCAGGTTGGACTCCATATTTAAATCCTAGAAAAAGCTCCTCCCCAATTTTTGAATCTCCATTCCAGTGAGCTTTAACAAGACCACAACTATGTATGTAGTTGTGAAACACTGAAGTTTTTGTTTCTTCTTGTTTGCTAGCAGTTTTAGGAAAGGAGTGGGTTTTTTCTTAAACTCTTTCTATCCATTATCCCAAAGGATTAAGTCTCTTGAGTAGTGGTCCTATTTGAAGGACCCCTTGTGGTCTCTTGCAGTTCTAAGATTTTTTAACTACTGATAATATCTGCTTTATTTGGAAAATTACTATATTTAAGCATCGGGGTTCCCTCTTCTCAGTTTCATTTAAGTTTTTATTTTTCTTATGACAAGGAATCATGTTCACTCTTTTAGATCACTTGGGGTCCGTTTTGTAAGATACTATACTTAACATGACTTGCTTACTTTTTATTTGTTAATTGATTCCTTTTCCTGTTAAGCAGTTGTTCCCAGAGCCCTAGGCCAACAGCCTGACTCTAGGGATCCCGCCTAGATTATGCCATTCTCATTTTCCAGAGTCCAGTTGGAGAGAGAAGAGTGCTAGTAAAGCAAGGAAAGAATTTATTATTCAGTGTGACCATTCTGGTCACACAATGTTCTAAGCCCTGTATTCAAGGCATTACCAGAGCTGGGTTCTTGGGTCCAGAAACCATAAAAATGAGGCCAAACCCACAGGAAATGTAGGCACAGGCAAGGCTTTTTTGTTTTTTTTAATTGAGACTTCTGCGATAGTCAGAAGGGAGCCACAGCTCTGACCAATGGGCAAGCCGTGCCAGTGGTTCCATGAGCAAAGTAAAAGGATAATCAATATAGAGAAGGCTCTCACCAAAAGTTCCCAACTAGGTCCTCCATGAAAATAAAGTATTCAGATTTGAGTGAGTATCTGGTTCTGACAGGTCAGTGTCTGAGCTCAGTCGTAAGTAGGTAGTACACCGGGCAGCTTTGACCTCCAGTGTAAGGAAGGATTTTAGGAGGCTTATCTTTGCTGGCATCTGTGTTAGTAGGATCTGCTTGTAGCTATTATATTTTTAACTTTGGGGCTGTGTGTAAACCCTGGGTCCCCATTTATAGCCTTGTTTGGTTTTTTGTTTTGGGGTTTGTTTTTTTGTTTGTTTGTTGTTTTTGTTTTTGGTCCTGGGCATAGAACCCAGGACCTTGTGTTTGCCAGGCATGCGTGGTGCCACTGAGCTACATCCCCGGCCTCCTTGTTTGGTTTTGATATGAAAGCACAATACAGACATGACCCCTGGAGCTCCTTCCCAACATTTGATCATTTTATTCTCTTTTGGGTAGTCCTGTCTCAGGGATACTGACAATAACTTTGGGGTTACATGATAAAGGAACACAAATAGTTGGCAGAGTGGAAGAGCAAGAATTATGCATAGTTAAACAGCCTTGGTCAGACTGTGCTCTGGTTGATTGTTATAGTAGGGCTAGTTCTGTGAGGTCACCCTGGCTCCGGGGAAACACTTATTGCTTCGGGGTGCAATTCAGTTCCCATCAGGAGAGGATTGCTTTTACTTAAGAGGGGGAAACCTTGATTCCAGAGTAATTGCTCTCACTTGGGGATAGGGGCAGTTTCAGTTCTCTTTATGGAGTAATCTGCCTGTAAGACTAGCTAGCGCTAGAATTGTGAAAACATCTTAATTTTTCGTATCTTGATGTCTTCAGCCTTGAAAGAAGGAGACATGAGAAGTTAGGCAAATTTAGAGCTAATCAACCTAATATTGGCAGATCTTAGACACACATTCCCTAAAATGATCAACATGCTTACATGCATGGCTGAGCAGCCACAGAAATATTCCTACCATGATCTAAAGTTTTAAGATAATAAAGAAGACAGACACACAAAATGAAGGACAAGTTTTGTTCTACTTTTAAATACCTATTGGGCATCTGCAGGCCCAAGCAAGGAGTCACTGTCTTTCTTTTAGTAAAAGGAGCTTTCAAACACCTAACTGCCAGATAAGAAAACACAAATCATGACTGACATATTAAGGGCCCAGGGGATTTTCTGCCTCTATGATAGTTTCTGACTCTTTCAGTATGGTACTAGCTATTTTTATACAAATACTCCTTGAATCATTAACATACATCTATTTTTAAAGTTGAGCAGCAGTCTGATCAAAAGTTAAAGGTAGCAAAGGAGATAAGATACAAACCTAGCTTAAGAATCAGTGCTTATAGAAAAAGCAGGCTTTAAGTGCCTTTCTGCTAAGACAAATTACCCCAACACCCACAATTTAACAGAAGAGAGATTTATGTGGCTCATCGTTTAAGAGATTCAGTCCATGGCAAAAAGGAGGAACATCATGGCAGAAGGGCGTGGTAGAGCAAAGCTGCTTAGTTCATGGCAGTTGGGAAGCAGAGCAGGGAACAGGGCCAGGAACCAGATAGGAACTTCCAAGTGATACCTCCATGACCCACCCAGGCACACCCAGAAGTGTGCTTTACTAATGCCCTGAGGAGCTGCCAGCCAATCAAGTTGACAATTAAGTTAACTGACACAGCTCCTGTCACACGACTGTTGAATATCCTTTCTGTGATATTTATTGAATACTATTATTTTGGTACCAGGGGTCGAACTTGGGACCTTGCGGTTGCAGGGCAGGTGGCAGGACCACTAAGCTAAATCTCCAGCCCTGAATACTATTTCTTGTAAAAGACAATGTAACATTTTTTTAAAAGAGCATAGGCTTTGAAATTTTAAAAAGGTATTTTAAAATCAGTTCCAGAAGTTATAAGATATAACTTATATCTTGATGATTCTTATCCTCAGTTGACTTCATTTTTCAAACGTAAAGAGGATATAATAATATTTATATAAGATTTTGAAGGAGAATTGTGTTTGAGAACTTTTGGACTTGAATCCTTGCTGAACCATTGCAGGACCTTGAACAAGTCATTTAACTTCTCTAAATATTAGTTTCCTCTTGTATGAAATGTGAATATTATGTATCTTGTAAGATTGTTAGAATTGAATACTAGAATATAAAGGATTTAATAAAGTGCCTAACAAATAGGGCTAAATAAATTAGAGTTTTTATTTTATTCTTAAGTATAAATGAGACAAACTGCAACCCAGCTAGTGTTTTAGATGTTAATACTATTTTTAGAGTAGAACAAAATTTTTGTCCCAGGAATTTACTTGAAAGAGTTACTGAAATTTCCACTTTATTGTTATAAAATATAACCAGGTGTCAGAATAGATATTGTTGACCAAAACTGTTGCATTAGGGTTGGGGGTTAGAGAATTATTTTTGAAAATCCTGATGATGAAAGAAAAGTGGAGTATATTGTGGTATTTTTCTCCTAGAAATGTCTCAAACACAGAGCTGTTTATAGAACTACATTGATTTTCATGTACTTTCAGGCAATTCAAATGGAAATTTGGCCTAAGGGAAATCCTAATTCCTTTAAGCTACAAAAGACTGGCTGTTTGTTTTTATTCTAATTCTTTAGTACATTGGGAAACAGGATCATGAATGATCACAAAGACATGCTCTGTTTGCTCACACAAAAGTTACACATAATGTACTCAGCATACCTTTGTTAAATACCAGAGTCACTCTGGCTTTGGAGGTGCAGGAGATTAGAAATTGAAAATAAAGTGCACATAGCTGGGGAGTTATCTACTAAAGAATATCAGAGAAAAGAGAGGATCAAAACTTTCACCAATATGGACAAGGTTAGGAGGTGAAAAAAATATTTTGTCATTAAATTTAAAAAATTAACTAGGCATAGTGGTTCATGCCTATAACAATCACAGCACTCTAGGAGACTGAGGCAGGAAGACCGCAAGTGTGAGACCAGCCTAGGCAATTTAGTGGTTTAGTGAGATCTTGCCTCAAAACAAAATAATGTAGCTCAATGTGAAGGCCCTGGTGGGGAGTGACAGTATGGGGGGGAAAGACCACTATTATAAATATTTCACTGATATTACAAAAATCAGTATTCTTTGTAACTTTAGTAATGTTCCCCAAATGTGAATCATTTTACTAATAAAGCAATATGGCATTTTAAAAATATCTTTTTACCATTCTATCCAAAAGTTATTTGTAATTCCTCCATAACAAATAGATGTGAAAGACTATGTTACACCTCCAGTGCCTGTTCTGAGAGGCAGTTGGCTTCGCCTCACTCACTGTGGTATAAGAAAGGGTTCACTAACACCATACTGCCTGATTGCTCGGTCAGAAAAATATTTCCAGTGAAGCTGGTGAAGCTTACATAGCAGGGTCCCTCACTTGCACTGGCCCTTGCCAAGATCCCATAGGCAGATGGTTGGGTATTATTGTAATTAGTTAAGATGTACCTGCAAATCAGTTAAGACCTCTGTCAGTTTCCACCTCATCATCTTTCCCACCACACTTTTCCCATGAACAGTGGCATTGGATTGGTTTTGGACCCTTCTGACAGTTCCACTAAAAGCATTTGAGCTCAGGGTACATTTAGTTTAGATTTAATAGGATATGTTTATGCGGTATGAAATCATTTCTGTCTATGGTTGTTATTGGTAAATATCCAGGAATATTCCTACTATCCTCTGACTTTCCTAGTGACACAAATATGACAGGGTCAGAGTATTTGAAAATATGACTTTGTCATATGGTGCCCTGCCACCGAAGGAATTAGATATTGGAGAAGACATAAGGCTTAATATATAGAAACAGAATTCTTCCTGTCATCAGATACAAGTTTTCTCCTATACTTAAAGATGGAACTTATGCCTTACAAGCATGTCATTTTTTTTCCTTTTGATGAGTATTTCTCTGCTGAGGAATTTATCCTTGTATATGTAGGGTGTAAGTCCAGTACTGGAAATCATGAGTTCATCAGTGCATGAAGTCACGTCTGTTCAGTATACCACTGAATCACATAAAGGCACCAGAAAATGATTTCTTGTTTACATGACATTACATACTGACAAAGATAACATTAAACTGAAAGTATTCTACTTTGAGAATGTCACTCGAAAGTGGTTAATAGGAGATATCAGTTCAAAGAGTAAAATCCATTTATTACACAGGTCTCCTTAAATTTGACAGAAATGCTAAATATTTACATGACTTATACTAATAAGAAATGCTGAAGCCAAATGCAACTTTTCTAAACGCTCAATAATGAAAACCATATTAAAATATCACACCCAAAGAAAGACTAAATTGTCTTTCTCACTCTCTGTAAAGAATATCACAAAATCATTGTCATGTAAGAAGGCAAAGAGTAAACATCACCCCAAAATATAGGAAAAATGTTCATTAGAGACCTGTCAAACGCTTAACAAATTAAAAAAAAGTTATGTCGCTTTTCTGATATTTAGGGTATTTATCAGCTTAAAAATCCTACTTGGTTGTGATTTTTCTTATTCTAAATAATTTTGTACTGAACTGATACCTTTTTTCTTAA
Organism: Heterocephalus glaber; assembly: GCF_000247695.1. The sequence continues at coordinate 13,481,230 of NW_004624769.1, forward strand.
ACAGGGCCCCTCCCCAAAATTACAGAAGTTTCAAACCTCTCAAAAATTGAATCTGCAGGACGGGCCAGGGATTTAGCTCAGTAGCACCGCACCTACCTTGCAAGCCCAAGGTCCTGAGTTCTATCCCTGGTACCATAAAAAAAGAGAAATTGAATTTGCCCTGGTCCCAGTTCTGTCCCTCGATATCTGTACAGTCTAGGGAAATCATTTGAAACTCCTGCATTGCAGTTTCCTCAGCTATAAAGTGAGATTGAGAATAAATTCCTACCTCGTGGAATTGCTGAGAGTATTAAATAGGTTAAAACATGTAGATTAGCACTTAACACAGTACCTTGCACAAAGGAAACATCATGTAAACATTATATTGTTGTCACTGTTGTTAGAGTATTTGCACTGAAATTAATAAAAAGTCATCAGTGGGTAATTCCACCCTACTGAATCATGTCAGCTCTGCTAATTTCTCCAGACAAAGTAGGATGCATGCTGGATACAAGAACTAACCCCTGACTTCTGACTCACTAAGTGTATAGACAAAGGTGCTTCACCATCTGTTGTATACAATGGAGGCTGGGTTATCATGGAGCCAGTAGGCATGGATTTCAGAGGGAAGAAATTCTCCTAAGTTGACTTAGATGGCGATGAAAATCTTCCATGAAGTATGCAGAAAGAGAACTTCTTGGGGTCCTCACTGCACAGTCCCACAGACTCTAACTAGTAAGAAGTCTAAGGAGCAGAAGAGATAGTGGTCCCTGAGAGGACCTTGGAAAGCCCCCTTCAGAGCTTACTGAGTACCAACACTCATGTTCTGCAACCCCAGCGGATTTTCAGATGTCCATTTCTCCCACTGAGGTAACAGTGTCCATATAGCGGGGCCTCTCCATGCTATTTTTCTCATTTGAGTATAATTTATCCAGTTAACACTGTTATATTCGGTATTTTATCCCTTGTAATCCCTTTAATTAGTATTTTCTTAAATGAGGTCACTTCATCTGTTTTCTACAAATGCAAACCTAGTTTTCTCTGACCTTTCTAAAATATGGGAGCCTTGTTTTATTAGGTTATCGTGCCCTCTCTACTTTATTTCAGTATTTCAAAAACTGCAACAAAGATAATGTTTTTACTAGTCACTTTAAGCTTTCATTTTGTTTCAGCTCTGTAAAGAAGGGTTTGAATGATGAGTGGTTATGTTGTTTATGGTAATGATAGCTGTTTTGATTTTGTGATTAATTTATCCTTCAAATGGTTTTGCTCTTCACCTATGTAAATAGTTCATTTGTACTAGTTTGTTTTTCTTTATATATAGTGTCCTAATTTCATTATAAAAGGCCATTCAACTGTGGGTTCAAATTAATTGCAGCTGGTTCTACAATCAATGACAGATCTGCATATTACATTAAATTGGTCTTTTACCCATGATCCATAACCTGTTGAATGAGCGTAATTGACCAACAAACATTAATAATCTCAATATGAGACTTTATTAAGTTTGACTATCTGTTTCTATCATATTTTAGTCTCAAATGCTATTTGACAAGGCTTCGATCATTTGATTTCCACTAACTTTTACAATCCATATTCCATAAATCTTCAGTTGTCACTAACTTGGAACTCCATGAACTTTCTGTAAAATGTGTTGCTACTTTAACTTGGTACTATTCCACCCTGCCTTATCTCTTAACCTTCAGAAGCCACCCACTACATCCTCAAATGAGACAAAATCTTGTAAAAGTTTGAATTCCAATTTTTGCTTTCCTGCTGGGCGTAGTGGTGCACCCCTATAATCCCAGCACGCAGGAGGCTGAGGCATAAGCATCACCACAAGTTTGAGGCCGGCCTGGGCTACATAGTGAGACCCTGTCTCAAAAAATAAAATAGTTTTTAAAATAAAAACTGTCACTTTCCTTTGCACCTGACCTGCCTTGTGAGCATAGTTCCAAGGGCCATCCTGATAAATGTTCCCTAGTTATTTGGGAAATTTATTGTCCAATAAATAATTTCCTAGGCCATCAGGGGTTTTTTATTCCTAAGAGTAGCACTACATGTAGGCATAAATAACTTGCTGTTGAGTCCTCTTTTCCTCTGCTGCAGCAGCGACAGCATTATCCACTAACACTGTGTGAGAACTTCAAGTTAAATGGCAGCAGTGCTGCTGAGAAGTACATTTTTGTGACAGGTAGATTGTTTATGGAATTACAGAGTCTGCCAAAAACTTCAGGAAAAGAAAAATAATAAATGTCTGGAAGGTAATGGCCACCACTTTGAGTACCTCTTGTAATTGTAGAGACCAAAGGTTACTTGTATGAATCTCATGATGTCTCAGTAAATTTAGTATTAAAATATTTATACAAATTTTTCTTTTCCCAAAGTGTATATACAGTTTTTGGCAGACCTTGTATTAAATGTGTTCTATACATTAGAAAAGGAGTTTTATTTTGTTGTTTTTATTGTTACTGTTGTTATTGTTGTTGTGTCTTCCAAAGCTTAATTCTGAATATAGGCAATTGTCTTGTGGATGAATGTATCTGGATTTAACATATTTTTTCTGTGTAGGTGATTTACACATAGCATGTGAGGATGAGAATTTTGAGACCTTTAGAAGAAATTTATTCACATACTTTCTTACAGTTATATGATAAGTGAATTCTGTACTGTGATGGTTGCTCGTGCTCAGATTTGGAGACACAATTCTTCTATGGTATAACTTGGGTACCAATACCTGCTGCCTAAGTAAAGCTGTTTTCCACCCTCCTCACTGTAAGGTCCCTCTCCTTAGAAGCAGCTGTGTTCAGAAAAAATGGAAGGTTAAATCCACTGTGACTTTTCTCAGATAGTAGCAATATATAAGAAAATGCTGATGATTTATAGTGGTTTTTTTAATCACTTAGGTATCATTAAAATACCCCTTATTGGGCCGGGGATTTAGCTCAATGGTTTTGCCACCTGCCTTGCAAATGCAAGGACCCGAGTTCGATCCCCAGTACCAAAAAAAAAAAATTATCCCTTATTTCTTTAGATTTGATAAAACCCATTCTTTCCGTTCTCACTGTCTTCTTGTATGTGTTTTCCACCAGGAACTTCAGGGTTGTTGTTGTTGTTACTGTTTTTATGTTCATTGACAGATGCCAGGTGGGGTGGCACACACCTGTAATCAGAGCTACTCAGGAGGCTGAGGCAGAAGTACTGTAAATTTGAGGCCAGCTTTGGCAACTTAGTGAGACTATGTCCTAAAATAATTTTTGTAAAAAGGTCTGGGGATGTACCTCAGCACTCTTTGGGTTCAATCCCCAGCATGCTTCCCACCAAAAAAAGTTAATTCAGGATTCACTGTCTGATATAGATTCACTGTCCTCTGAAGATTCAGTAATTCATGGCAGTGTTATAAAAATTAGAATAGATTACCAGGAGAAAGGACATACAAATTTATTAATATGCAAGTGCACAATAGTCACACAAAGTATAAAAACTCAAGCAAGGGCCAGATGGTTAAATAGCATTCTGAACTACAGAAAGATTGTGGAATTAGGGTTTCTGAAGGGAGGTAACGACAGGAGGGAATAAGGGCCTGAGGCCCAAAGGAAAATAATAACCATGGGAAATAAGGGAAAGAACTACCCAGAAAGCAAAGGCCATCTTGCCTCTTGGGTAGCAGCCCTCCCAAGAATAAATGGTTGCTAATGCCAAAGTCTCTGTGGCCTAGGTGTCAGATCTTTGGTCTCCTTTTCCTGTGAGTTCATCTTCTGGGTTTAATGAAATCTGAGGGAAGGATCAACATTACTTCCACTCCTCCTGGAGGAATTTTCCTTAGATAAAGTAGCATCATAGAAAGCCCCTCCCTGCCTCAGGAAAGAAGGAGGGTGTAAAACAGAAGGATAAAAGGTCAGAGAAACCTTGGTTCTTCTTTTATTCAGAGCTCTCAGCATGCCATAGCACTGTACTTGGGGTTATCATTTTCGAGTCTCAACCCTGAAAAAAGTCAGTTAAGCTATATGTCAAATTTATATTGTTGTGCAAGTTCCTGAGTTCGATCCTCGGTACCAAAAAAAATACAAATAAATTTATATTGTTTTATTAAAAGTTTCTCTATTTTGTTCCTTTGCTAACATACTGTAGTATATTTTTCAATTTGGAACACCTCATTGATTTGCATCTTTTAAAAACCATTTAAGATCTTAATTACCACCCAAACATAGTATATAAGAGGTTTTAAAGCTTAACTGACTGGATATACAATTTAACCAGAAATAAAGATGAAAAATGTTCTCTTCAATTCTTGCCAAGTTCATGAGAAGCCTTTTATTGAGAAGTTGAAATTCAAGGCATTTGGGAGTGAAACCAGGTGCAAAATAATGTTTTCAGCTATTTTACAATATTAGCAAGGAAAATACAGACTATAACTAGTGCCAGATTATAAAGTTGACACATTCTTCCTAAAACTTTTATCAAGTAATTGTAGAGTGCCAGGCACCAAGAGAAGTGTTAGTGATTTTCCTTATAAGCTGAGATTCTTATTATCCTAATGGACTAAATAGTCAGAACTTTGTGTTCAGTTTACTGTATGACTGGAAGAATTAGCCCACAATTTTAAGAAATATGATTACTCCTTCCCACAGTGGCACTGTAGCATATTTTCAATGGCAGATTTTATCATTCTTGAAGATAACAAGTTGAAAATAGTCTCTTTTCATCTTAAAACAGTTCTTTTCTACCTAGCAATTTTTAAAATTCAAGTTTGGTTATAGTGTTGCTCCATATAAAAGCCATAGCTCCCCCTTCCCTTTTGATATTTGCTGTATTCACAGATTATGGTGTGACTACTGCCAGGTTTTCTTTCTCTTTTTATGATAGGTTCAATGACCCTCTCCTTTTTGAGTGCCTCTTTAATGAAGCTGGAAAACAGCTGTCTGAAATATGACTATCATTTCTGGGATTTAACAGGCATGTGCCTTGGATAAATTAAGGAGCAGTCAAAGGATGTCCGTCAATATGAATACTTTGCCAGCTGCTTTTTCATTAAACTCTTTTGGTTGAATGAAATTAGTAAATAATTATGTTGGTGTGGAATCTGCTATATCCAAATGTGATATAATGTCTTCCTTTAACAACAGAGCTTAATTTTTTCCTATATACCAAATTAGTTTTTAAGGCAATCTACATTGCAAATTGGCCTATTTGCATTAAAACTATGCCTGCTTGTTCTGATTTGTCAACTCCTCTTTTTTTAAAAAAGTCTTTAACATTAAGCATGGGTGGGTAAGACCGTCTGCTTATGGAGCTCGCCTGCAGCTCCATCACTTAACATATGAGACAGGTTGCAGCTGTTTAATTGTTATGGTGCTGAATGATTATCATTCTGTCCAAAATTAATATTTATATATGTATGCATAGAAAGCATGTGGTTAAACATAAGTGATCTAATTGTGAATTAATGGCATTAGGTATGCATTAATTAGTCCCCATATGAACAATGAGGTGTAAAATAATGCTTTTCACATACAGTCCAACTTTTGGCTTTTAAGATGAGTCCCTAATGGTGATTATAATGCATGTGAGTAATCCAGTCCAAATACACTGGTACATGTAGGGAGAAAAAATCATTTTATAGCTGCCATAAAATGCAAAGGGAAAGATTTCTATGTGATTGTTTTACATACCTTAATTCTTTTCCTGCCCCTAAAATCCTCTGAATTGGGACCAGTGTGAGCACAAGCTACACAATTAAATGTCTAGGTGTGCAACTATGACTGTATGTATGTGTGTCACCAGGTATGGAAAAAGCCCATCTCAGGCAAGGGTGGGCTTCCTCCTGTATTTAGAAATGGTGACACACTAACAACAGAATTTTGCTACAAAAGTTAGCAATATATATTCCATCTGCTCAGTACATTTCATAATGAAAAATAGAATAAAAATTCCCAATAAAATCATAATATAAAATAGGGATGTGCGTGTGAAGTGCGATATGTAAATGTCTCAGTTTCCAAATAGTTACTGTAAAAATGACTTGTATTTCTGAACTCATAAGTAGATTATATGGATTTTTTTTCCTCTAGAAAACATTAATTTACCTTGCTCAAATGAAATTACTAATGAAGGAACACAAAATATGTAAGGACAATGTATGATATGTTTATTCCATAAAGCTGAATCACATGTTGATTTAGAATAGTACAACTAAGCTAGCAGAGGTGTTTCCATGACAAGGAAGAAAACTTTCTGACACAAAACTGGAGTTATTCCCAATCAGAAAACTAGCTACAGTAATTCATATGAAGAGTGTTCCCACCATATTTTTTCCTTTCCCTTCTTTCCTTTCCCCTACCACTTTGGACCTTTCCTTCCTATTTCTCATTATCAATTATTCATTTTAATCCTTATTTACATTTTCAGTTTCTCACACCAGAGAAACTTCGGTATTTACACATGTGTGTCCTATTTATTTCACTTAAAAGTATGCCCTCAAAAGGAGAATATTTGGGGGATGGAGCATGAGAGAATTTAGCCTGAACATATTAGGACAGAGAGGTCCTAATCATTGGCACTCTCATGTCATGGTCTCTTAAAAGATGAGTTAAGTCTGTCCTTTCTAGACTGGTACCAAGATAGATTAGTAACACCTGGTATTGCCCAGGGATTTAGCTCAGTGGTTTCACCGCCTGCTGTGCAAGTGCAAGGACCTGAGTTTGATCCCCGGTACCAAAAAAATAAAAAAATTTAAAAAATTTTTTTAAAAATAACACCTAGTATTTATTATTTACTGTGTGCTAAGTATAATGAATATAAAGTGCTCTCGACAGATTATCTCATTTAATCTTCACATCAACCATAACAAGTAGAAGCTATTGAAATCTCCATTGAGGAAACAAAAGCTCAGAGAGGTTCCATAACTCCTCTATGAATGCAGTAGTATACAAACAGAACTAGGCTCCAAATCACATGAGCCATTCCCAAGCCCGTGCTTTAATGACTAGTCAGTGCTGCCTCCTAAATTATTTTAATTGTTCTTGGATGTATGTGCATAGTGGAGTGCATGAAAATTAATTTCTCTTTAATAAAGATAAATTAATGTCTGTGCTTATGTAACAGAATATTGACTTGCCATAAAAACAGATAAAATAACAATGGTACCAGTGATGTCTCAATAATAAAGTGCCACTTTTTTCCACTCAAAAAATTTGAATTACAGTAGTTAACAGAAGTCAGAATTTGTAAAAATAAAAATAACAATTATAATAAAGTTTGAGGAAAATTAATGAATACTGTAAAGGATTTGAGGAAGTTGCAAGCTACTCATTAAAAACTCTGTGTACCTCCTTCCAGTATTTGAATTTATATCCAGTTTTTCTGTCAGCTGAAAAATAACTTGTAGAAAACAGGTAGATTGCATGTGTCACCAGCATTAGTTCATGAAAAAAGGCCGAAATATAAGTTCACAAAATATAAGTGGTACTATCTGTGCGTACTCTCTCTCACCCATAAATACAGAAAAATTGTTTTCTCTCTAAGTCAGCTTTAAAAAGAGCCACTTATCTGCTATTTTCATAAAATAAATTATAGTTTATCCTAGATTCGTGAAAAAGATTGATCAATTTTTTTACTATTCTCTCCATATCGCGAAAACTGACACATGAGAGACCCACTATATTTTACATGCTTATCTTAGTCTATAAATTTTTCTTAAATACCAATAGACAAAAGTAAGGACTATAAATAAGAAGTTAGATTCATTGGTACTGACCAAATGAGTAGATCATTGCTCTCTGTGGTTTCCCATGATGGGATTGTTAGTGCCACAGAGACACTGTTGTCATTGTTTCAAAATCTCAAATAGCCAAGTAATCATTTAACATAAAAATATTATGCATATATGTAGATATGCACAAAATAGATATATCTTCATATATATGTAGAGATTGATTTATTTATTTGTTTGTTTGTTCATTTAGTACTGGGGCTCAAACTCAGGGCCATGGGAAAACCTCAGCATCTACTCTACCACTGAGTTGTATTGCCAGCCCCATATTTATAATTCGCATTTATTGCTAACAGCTGTCCCTGGCTAGTTTCATTCCCAAATCAGAATACTAATAATATAACTGATCTTCTTAAATCTATAAAATCCTAAAATATGTCCTTGATTATGTCATTCAATAAATTCAAGCAAGGAGTAAAAACCAAGAGACATGTGTTACTAGCATGTTTATGTATGTGATCTGTGGATGAAATCATGCCATATGTACAGACCATTACAAAATTCATACATCACATACTAAACAATAGGCATCTGTTTTGCCCAGGTTATGCACATGCCAAAATCAGTGAGTCTACCGTCTGCATTTTGAGTGCAACTCTGTTCCTCTGTTGTGAATATGTAGCCCACAAGAAAAGATGAAATTGTAAACTGAAGTAAAATAATACTATTTTGTCCAAAGCACAGCAGCTTATATAAAGCACTTTTTCAGTAATACTGGCATTATAAAATGTGGCTTATCTCGAAACACCTTTTCCAAGGAATCTAGATTTTTCTGGACTGATTTAAATTAGAAAAAAACACATTTTTCTCTTTTGGAATGTCTTGGTATAAATAATGTTCAAAAGTGAAATATGGTATTTTGCTTGAGTAGGTGCATGTAAGAAGTATTATATTTATACAGGTAATTTTTACAATAGAAAGGATAAAATATGCAAACTTTCAAACAATTTATTTGAAGTAGGTTTTTAAAATGTATTAAGGGGAGCAAATGCTCTTTAAGAAAGCACATGTGCGTGTGCACACGCTGTTTTTCTTTATTGACACCATCTCACTTACTAGCTGCTAAAATTCAAATTAATTGACTTTCTTAAATGGGATAGAATATTTTAAATGTTTCACCCTAATCTTAGAATGAAAATTCTGTGTGAGAAAGAACATACTTTAAGAGGCCTGAGTGAACTCTTAAGAACATAAAATTGTTTTATGGTGTTTAAAATAATGTCACTGTCATAATCCTTTATGATGTGGTAATCAGTAATAAAACAGTGCCGTGAGTACCAATTAAGGAACATCAAATCAATGGGTATGCAGCTTGCATGCTGATTTAAACAGTTGCTGATTGGAATAAATGGATTTAATATGTACTTATTTGCAGACGGTAGCTTTTCTGTCATCCTACAAGGACTGGTACATGAATAATCTAGGAATGATACTTACTTACAAATTTAATGAGATACTAATGTGAATCATTTTTTAAAAGTCTGTGTTATAAAATATTGTGAAACACAATGCTAAATAAAAATCTGTCCTCCACTCCAAGGACTTTGCAATAATAGTCATAGTGAAGTATATGTATTTATTTTATTATGTACTCATTTGATTGAATTATCCTCTTCTGAAGTTGGGCCTCTAAGATTTTATTGTTGTAATTAAACTGAGAAATATTTCCAGAATTGTAGACTCTGTGTTATTTGCCTATGTCTACGCTATACCCAAGAGTCAGTTCAGCCAGTAGCCCAGTGAAAATACTGTGTTGTTTAATATGCTCCAACCAAGCACATTGTTGACACCAGCAACGATGTGAATAGTTCATAACCATACACATCAGCAACTATGTATACACAAACCATTTTTATTTTCCCTTGTGAGCCGCTTAATATATATATATATATATATATATATATATATATAGCCAACTTGGTTTGCTTTTGTTTCTTCTGTGTTTATAAGAATCAGTTTGCCGGTGAAAGGAAAGCAAATTTGGAATTAATGTTATTCCATGTAGACCTTCAAATATCCCAATCCGCCCCCCCAAAGCAGGTTCATATGCTCCTTTGGCCTCATTTTTTAATAAGCAGCCTTCTTTGGAACAACTACTCAGCAGGTATTTCTTGTATACATTTACACATCAACTCAACTGTTTCTGTTTTTTGTGTTTTTGTTAACTCATTTGTTTTCATTTTCCCTGGTTTCATCCCTAATTTTACTTTCCTGCCCACTGGTTTTCCAAACTTTGGGCTTTTGGAATATGGTACAATAGTTCTTCGTCTAAAGCTTTCTTTAGTTTATTTAAAGTGTTCTTATCTACAAGATTTGATCAACAATTTAATATTTCAAATTAGTTTACATTTTAATCTTACTTTCTGATTTCTCTCTATCATTGCACATGTTGAACTAAGAATTTTCATTTTTTTATCCAATATTTTCATTGAAGTAAATTCCTTGACCAATCCAAAAACAGATGACGCTTCTAGTTTTCCTTACACATATACATAGTTCTGGTTTTTCTGAGCTATCAATAAAACTCATTTATTAAGAATGTGGCTTGGCATCAGACTACCTGGTTGGAATTTTTGTCTTTGCTGCTTGCCAGAATTTTTATCTTAAGAAAATTATTTAGGGCTGGGGATTTAGCTCAGTGGTGCTGCCGCCTGCCTCACAAGTGGAAGGTCCTGAGTTCAATCCCCAGTGCCAAAAAAAAAAAAAAAGAAAAGAAAAGAAATAAAATTATTTAATTTCCTATGCCACAATTTCTTTATTTGTGAAATGGGGAAGACATTACTGGTACCCTGTATTGCATAGGAAGGTGAAAATTCTGAGCTAATGTATGTTTAATCCTTAGGGTGATTTTCACACATAGTATAACAGTCAGTAAACAGCACCTAATGTTAATATTAGGAATATAGTTTGGTTAGATGGGTTAGGGTGAGCAGACAGGAACACATGAGTGAAAGAGAGGGAACAATGCCATCAGTGAGGTATTGCCCACTTTTACTTCTTTCTGAAAAGATAACATCTGTCAGAGAATTTCTTCAGAAACTGTAAAGACATGTAGAAGATACTAAGACCATCATGTAAAGCTCATTTGGTTATTTTATATAATAAATATCAACACTACCCTGTGAACCAGGCAATAGGAAAGCAGTGATTAGCACAGCCACAGAGTTCACATTTCTACGGGGAAGATTTACACATTAAGTCATATGGGCCTTTAAATTTTATTAGAGCCAAGTATTTTTGTGGCATCTCCTAGCTGTAGTGAATTGATCCAACCTAGTTCTTGAGTCTTCTCTTTTATGTGTACCCTACACTTGATCTTAGCCAAAAGGCCGAGAAGCGATTTTTTATGTGTACCCTGATGTATATATTCTGAAACTTCAACCATGAGAAGTATTCATGGGGAGAACAGAAAGAATAAAATATCAGGAAATGAAGGGAAGAAGGCCATCTATACCTTTGATTGATAAGCAGATGAGGCATCAGCATGCAGGTAGAATTCTCAAAGCAGTGCTGTCCCTCTCTATTCTATATGTTAGGATTTAAATATGCTATAAAAGGACAGTCTATAAGCAACTGCCCTCTTAATGGACCTCACAGCCCACATCCATTCCTAAGGGGTAAAGACAAGGGCAGACAATTGTTTGAGTTTACCTCTACCATTTCCTCAAAACACAAAGGGTAACTTAAAAAGAGAAAGAATTATTTTTAAGTAGAAGCATCTAGAGAGTATGTACAAAGAATATGGCACCAATCCTTTGCTTTGCTAATACTAAAATTTTATGGTCTAATTCTATAATAAAAATATTTTTGATGAGCCCAACCTTTCCCTGATACTCAAAATTTCCGTATCTTTTCCATTTGTACCAGCAAGTAGACCAGGGATCCCTAGTACATAAACTTGACAGCTGAATAGTTGTTCCTTTGCTGGGTCCCAGAGATGAATGTGTTTTGAGAGAGAGGCAGTTAAAGCAAAGAGTTGAGCACAGCTTTTAAAAGAAATGTTGTAGCATTTAAAGTAGACTTACCTTACAATTTCCCAAGGAAACCATATAGAAGACATCTAAAAGAACATGGTACACATGGTACTTACCCTATGGCTTTGGGGAAAGATTTCTGTTAGATCAAGGATTGCATAGTACTTCTGAGCCTCTTTCATGAGTTTTTTCTTCTAGTGAAACAGAAATTGTCCCTAAGTCACCAAGAGATACCATCGTGACATAATTGTTAAGAGCAAGCTTTAAAGCCAGTCTAGTTTGCTAGGTTGTGACTTTGCACAAATTACCTAATCTTTCATGTTCTCATTTTCTTCATCTGTGTTTACTATCTCAGTTGTATTTACATCAGACGGTTGTGGTGATGATTAAATGAAAGAATAATGTAAAGCACTTCGACTGTCTGGCACAAAATAAGCCCTTATTATTATCTTCAAGGAACAAGGCTGGAGTAAGAGTACTTCATGTGTGTCAGGGGATTGTTCTGAACCTGTTCTGAACAAGTAAAAGAGGTTAAGCTAGAAATTTGGGAATCAGTAATACATCAGGCAGGTGTGATGTAAGGTATATAGAATAAAGGCTCATAGAAAATCTAAAATCAGCAACAGCATTTGTATTTGTGAGCACACCTGAATTTCTCTGGGAAGAGAATCCATACCTTTCACTGGTTTTCTCAAAAATGAGACCCCAGGCCGAGGATTTAGCTCAGTGGTTTTGCTGCCTGCTGCACAAGCACAAGGACCGAAGTTCGATCCCCGGTACCAAAAAACAAAAAAAATGAGACCCCCAAAAATTTCAGAATCATCAGCTTCCAGGAAATATGGTAATACCCCACTGTATCCCTAGATATTCTTAAAAGATAAATAAATAAAATCTCAGGAAAAGTCTCCTATGAATACAACATTTAACCAGACAATTTGTTTTAAAGGACTCTTTTATATGTCTAACATCCATTTTTATAAGAGTTTTATTCTATATAATTTAAAACAGTATACCTAACAGATATGACTTTTTAAATATCAGAACATACTCATTGGTTTTCAAGGTAATTTTTCTGCATCTTAATGTTCATTTCAGCAATTGTTAGATATATTAACTTTTAAATATACTATATTATTTTTATAATTATTGTTCCTAATGGCTTCTTACCACATGCCTACATTTTTCACATTATTTCCTGTAGTGGATTTTATAGTGATGTTTTTATTGTTGCAATTATTACTTTTAATAATTATTTCAACTTTATATAATGACAACTCCTTTAACTTCTTCATAATTTAGAACCAAGGTTTTGTGAATTTTCAGAAATTTTATTCTTCAAGGCTAAAATATAGGTTGTAGATTTTTCCCTTTTCTCTCTCAGTTTTAAGCTATCAGTGATTCTCTGAAATAAAACGTAAATGATAAATCGTAGCATCTTTTTATCAATACAGATTTTTTTATGGTTGGTTTTTAGCTTTGTGTAAATCTTGTGTCAAATATCTTTACTATTTAAAGTGTTATATTATTTGCCTTGCTTTTAAATGCATTTTCTAATTTCAGCTCCACTTGGTGTTCTCCTGACCCTATCGCAAGCTTATCTTTACCTGCAAATCAATCCAGTGTTTTTCAGTTGATTCTGTTTGCTAAAATAATGGGATTGGCTAATTAGAAATAATTTAGCTCAGTGGTTTTGTAACCTGCTGTGCAAGTGCAAGGACCCGAGTTCGATCCCCGGTACAAAAAAAAAGAAAAAAAAAAGCGTGGTATTTACAAACTACTAATCTATATCATTTAGCTCATTGTGTTCTTTATATGGTTATAGTAACTAAAGTGGTCCTGGTATAAAGGCAAAAGGTGTACTCTGCACCTTTGATCAGTTACTTTTATAAAGTAAGAATTTCCTCAGAAATATTATCCTAACTGAATCTGGAACTACTGAACTTTTAATGTCACTTAGTTAAGTTCAAATCTTCAAATGAGCTATTGTAGGGCTCTACTAAACTGTGTAATATTTAGAAGGAATTATTAAGAAACTATATGAATAATGCTATGAAATAATGCATTTTTATGTTTAAAAGATGAATTATTTTAACTGTAGAGTACTATTTAACACTATATCTTCTTTCACCTTAATTTCCCTTGTAATATATTGTCAATTAGCTATAAACATGCTTATTTTTAAAGGCAACTGAGAAGCCTCTACTGGAATCCTATGGCAAAGTGACTAACCCTTTATGTACACAGTACAGACGTGTCAAAACCATTTATGGTTTTTGTTTACACACATGACACAACCATCAGACCTGAGTGTCTCATCTGAAAGTTACAGTTTAAATCATTCTGTTAAGAGTTCTGCAACCACTTGCATATATCAGTAATGAAAAATAATCAACAAAAGCATCTTTGAAAAGCAATTTTAGATCATTAAAGATGTATGAATTTTGACAAAGCAAGATTTGAGGCTTATTAAAAATATAGTAGGTCTCTACAGTGAGGGGAGAGAAGCATTTATGTCTCTGTCAAGGGGAAAAGGTGCATCCTAATTGTAGCCTCATAGAAGATAAATGGGCAGGGGCAGGTATAGGTGCAGCAAAAGATGCAGCCTTAATTCTGACTGTGCCTACAAACCTTTTGAGAGAAGCCAAGCCTATTTCAAGATGATTCTTGAAAAGAAACAAGATCTCAGAATACTCCATTGCTCTAATCGACTGCATGTGTGATACATGCTGTCAACCTGACTTTGAGCCAAGGTCTACTGGACAATCATTTTCTACAAAACGTATACATCCTTTTTCAAAGATAATGTGTAAATGTTTCATTTGCTCAAGGATTGTTAATTTTTTTCTTTGCTTTGCTTTTTTTCTGCTTTTTATTATTAAAGTTTGATTATTTGTAGATCTCATAGTTGTTAAGTTTCCAAAATTCTTTAGTAATAAAGAACTGATTCCTTTTTTCTACTTGTAATCTTAAAAAGAATGAGGGTAGAGTGCATCCCGTAGAATCTGTGAAGGATAGTTATTAGTTTACCTTCAGACTTTTCTTGAAAATGCTGAGTATTTCCGGGAATCATGACTACATTTGCTAGATGTGAATATATTGCATTTTTAGAAGATACAAAGTGCATCTCTGTCGTGTGATGTGAGTCTTATGTCAGCTGCAGCTACTCGATTTGCATGTAAATTCTGAAAATTTCCTTGTCCCATGTGACACTTCTGAAATGTCTGTCTGTTCTTTTTTCTTTTTAATTTTCCAAGCTCACTATTTGGATAAGATAGTTAAAGGTACTGTATATTTGCTCTTTGTTGACATATCTACATATATATCTATATATAACCGTGTATCAGATTGCACTAGGTATAACAGTAGACTGTTTTTCATGCATATTATTGTAAATTATGAATCAAGCTTACATTATGTGAAATTCCTTGGATTTACAGTATTGAGACTTAAATGTCTGTGTCTCATTTTTATACTTTTGGGTTATCACAGATCTCATTCCTATGTAAAAGCATTAATTTTCACTAGCACCAAAAACTGAAGAATACAGTACATTTGCTGTTTTTTGTTTATTTTATTTTGTTTACTTCAAGATCTTCATTGTTGGCAATTCAGCCCATAAGCTTTAAGTTCTAAATTAAAGAATCATAGATACTCTTACCACAGAATAAGAAATTGTCAACCTAAAGAAGATTCTGGTTAACATATGTTGAGAGAAATCTCATTTATCCTTCTTTGGCTTTTTCTGAATATTTCAAAATATGTGTAATATAATTTATATTTTGTTATCTTTTTTAAAAAACTAAAGTATCATGCATTCTATTAAATCAGAATGAGTAACATTGCTCTCCAGAAAACAGCAGATTCTTATGTCTTCAGTTATCACAGAAATAGGTGAAAATGTTTTTTATAAGAGAAAATTCCCTTCCCCTTTCTCCTCAGATTACCTACTTTCTATCCCTTGTTTGTGCCTTTCATTAGAATATGAAAATATTCATGGCAATATCCAGGCTTTCATATAATAACTTTTTGTGCATGCAGTCAGCTGCTGCACTCTGTCAGTGGGGCAATTATAGCTTCCTGTTTCATTAAAAACAAAACCAAAAATTACATCCGTAAGGAAAATTCACCCTTCATATATTGAAAAAAATCCATAAATACAGATGGTAAATTGTCTGAAAGAAAAGAAGCAGCAAAATTAATCTCATCCTGACCTAATGGCAGACATAAGGAAATTGGACTTATGGATGCCAGACTGTCAAAATATTCTTCTTTCTGTTAACTCTAATCTTAAGAGACAGGACGTCTCTTAGAGACATTCTCTTTTCAAGTTCCACAGTGGAGGAGGGGAAACCGATACTTAAATAATTATTTTAATAAAGACTTAAACATCTTTAAACAGATTGTCCCCTTAAATTTTATCACCAAAACAAGAGGAGCATTCTAATGATAAGAAACTGTAATAAACCCCAATTGCTGTAGCAAGTATTTTTATTAACATAGATTTATACTAAATTATAAATAACTCTGTCCAAAGAGATCAGATTAATAACCAGCTATTCTTAGAATTCTAGAACATTTATATCCTTGCTCTGTCAGTGTCATGTCACACTCATAAACAAGAACTCCAGAACCTACCTAGTGTCATCCTCATAAACAGATCATGTTGGCTGCATGCCAGATATCATCAGTAGGAAGTGACAAAAATGGTTTTTTTCAATGTCATGTTAGACTGAAACAATTATAGATTTTGGATATATTAAATTATTTTAATTGTTTCCCAAATTTTCCCTCCTTGCCCATAAAAGCAGACAAGATAGGATATAAAGGTAACAGCATAAAAGCCTTAGGGAGATTGTCACAAAATATCACACTTCGCTATCTGTCTTGAAGCACGTCACTACCGTGTTTTTGTTCAGTCTATCAATGTTTTATTGTGGTCCTTATGGTATTTCATTTTGTCCGTCCTAAGTAATCAAATATGCACAGCTATTACATTTAGTTGGAAATCCTGTTGGTCCTGTCCCATCCGTATGCAGCCTGAATCCTGATGTTTGTTAGAATAGACGCTAAGCTGCTTCACTATTTCCTGGGCTTTGCTTATTCTGTGAAAAGGAATGTACTCTTGGCATAAAGTATAGTCATTAATACTGGCCTATACTTTGTGCAATTATTTAATGCACTGTAATTTCACATGAATATTCGGCAACTCTCAGGCCAGATAAAATTAATGATCTCTTTTGACATCATTCATAAACTCTCATACACTTTCATGCTCTTAAATTTAGAGGGATTTTTTTTAAAGCAACAAGGTGCTCAAAGGAAGCATGTCCTAAGAAGTGATAACAATGTTTACAATAGATTTAAAATCTAGATGAGCGATTCTAAAATTATTTTCTTGAGATGCTTTTTTACACCATACACTATACCTTGTTGCTTTGCTAAAGGAAAAAAAAATTAATTAATTTTGTCTGGCCTGCAGCAATTTAGTGGACCGTTGCATATATTTCTGTCCTGCACAGGTAAGTGGTGTCTCAAGGGTCAGGTCAATCAAAGATGCCACTTGGATAAGAATTAGATTCCTTAGATAATGTTGCTGTTGCTATCCATGTGCAATTACAGTATTTGTGCTGTTTATAAAGGCCTGTTCCCACTAAGTGTCCCGTATCTGTTTTGTTTGGGTGGAAAATCTTTCAATACTCAAATCACTGGTGTCTTCTTTCTTTGTCTTGACAGAGGGTTGTCCTGGTCTGTGCAACAGCAATGGGAGATGTACACTGGACCAAAACGGCTGGCATTGTGTTTGCCAGCCAGGTTGGAGAGGGGCAGGCTGTGATGTAGCCATGGAGACTCTCTGCACAGACAGCAAGGACAATGAAGGAGGTGAGAAATGCTGAGCTATGAAAACAAGCATGTGCCAGAGTCCAGGCTCATAAGTTGCAGTGAATACATAGTCATCTGATGCCAAAAAAAATCTGATCCCTGTAGATTACATTGATTGAAAAATATATGAGTGCTGATGGAATGATTTTGCTTCCTATTTTGCCTGAAACAAATGCAAGATGATTTTCATTCAGGGAAAAGGCAAGGTAAGGAAGCTTCTGTATAATGCCCATTGTTCTTCCTTTCTTTTCCTAATCCCCAGGTGAATATCCTTTTCGCTGTTATATTTAGGGCTCTATGAATTGGGAGCTCTGCAGCAATATTTTAATAACTAAACAGTCCAAAAGATGCAAGGCATTTTCCAGACTCTTCTGCTGAAAGTCATAGATGGAAAAAATAAAACAGTAACAGAGAACAGTCCCCTTGAAGCTGTACTCCAGTATCTTTGCATCGTTAACTTTACACCTTTACATCTTTGAAGAGATGGTGATATTCCACCCAGTTTAAGCCTTCGGCTAAGATAATTATTCTCCCCTTTGAGTACATCCTCCATGCTATTGTACTTTAATTTCAGAGAATGGAAAGTGAGTGTTGATAATGGAGTAGTTACCCCTGACAGCTGTTCAATTTCTGGCATATGTTTAGGAGTAAGTTTTTTAAGAAGAATTTAGTTGCTGTCTGGGCCTCTGTGGTCACCGGCTTTGTAGCTTAGCATGTGCTTTTCTCTCCTCTCTTCCATTCCACCTTCTCGTTTGTAATGACTGCACAGACAAATGTGGGCTGGAATGTAGGTTTTGAAGGCAGACAGATCTTCATTCTACCATGTAGTAATTATCTGAACTTAGACAAGATTCGTAGTCTCTGTAAATTTCAATCGCCTCCTCTATAAGATTACAATAAAAGAGTTTGTGAAAGGATTAAGTGAAAAAAATCTGTGCAAAATACATAGCATTCTTCTGGGCACATGGTATGCTGTAAGCTGCCACCACTGTTAATTTGGTTTCCCTTTAGCTTTCAAAGTGCTCATCTTATCTAATAGGAATCCACAGAAGGTTGTCAGAGAAGACTGAGCAGCCTTTCCAATTGGCATCTAGGGTGGGCCTGACTCCTGTTCTCCAAGAAACACAGTGACAGAGCCAACCCCTCAACTCCCCCACCCCAACACCCCCCCACACACACACACCCTAGCCATGTCGTCAGCCATTCTCCAACCAAATGCTATTGTGTCTTTTCTACCCAACAAAGAGCTGCAGTTCTCCCTCGTCACTTTCTAGCAGACTGTTCACCATCTTCCCTATCAAGAAACCTGAGCCACTGGTTCTGCCCTGACTCCTCTTTTTCCACTCTGCCCCTAATGGATTCAGAATTGTCTCTAACCCTCACAGCTTTTGCCTGCTAATAATACCTTCTTGCCCAGACTACTCCTAACCACGTGCTTAGAGAAATGGCAGCGTTAATCCTCCCTCTACCCAGAGCCCAGATGGTAACTTTCTCGTTACTTTCCCCCAAAGAGCCTCTACTCCATTTTTTCTCAATTGCTTGGGGAGAAAGAGAGCAACTCTTTCTCCTTGATCATGTATTTCAGATTTTGTCTTCTAAAAGGAGATTACATCAAGGAGGTTCCACATGTTCTCAAAGGGATGCAGACTGCAGGGCCAAGTCTGTGGAGACATGGCAGAGTAATTTAGGGGCTAATCAACTCTTTAGTATTGTTATCAGCAAGGAGTTTTTTCCTTATCCTCAAAATTTATCAACTGTGAATTGGCCTCATTCCCCTCTGTTTATTATTATTAGCATGAAACTCTATCTCTAGGCTTTCCTCTCTAAGGGGAAATCTGAGCTGGTAGAAGACCTCCTGTGAATTCTCTACTTATCTCACATAATTTGCATGCCTGTCCCTAACCTAATTTTATTGATCTTCCAAGAACTCCCAATGTGTCATTATGTGCTGAGATTGTAACTTATGTGTCCTGTAACCCAAACTGAAGTGTTCTTTGAACTTACATATGAGCCATGTACATAGAGATAATATTTTGCACATCAAATCCCAAATTCAGACACATAAATGTCAATTAAGGATTTCATGATATTAGGGCGATAAAACAGAAGGCTTAAAATTGGAATCATACCTGAAATTCTAGGACATATAGTGACTGTAGTGATACAGGGCCATTATTGAAACTAACTTTGATGTCAGAATGATAAATTAGCAAGAAAGGAGCTAAGTAACTTGATTTAACAGATTAAATAACTAAGGAGGAAAAAAGGACAAAGAAGTTGATGAGACCTAGTCAGAAATTGAACACTTGATATAAGTATGTGCTATAGTCTCGTTTGAGCAACTTTGCTATAGTTTAGTTTGAGCAACACAATCTTACAATTGTAAAGCAGCTTCTAAGTCCCAGAAGTGAAGAAGACACATCAAGAAATTTTAGAAAAGGTAGCTACAGGTTGGGAAATATTCAAATATCTTCTTAGAAGGGGCCTTTTCCTTCTACTCCAAAATAGACTTTCCTTTTTCCAATCAAGTTTGCCCCATTGCCATTGTCTAATTCTAAAGATCCTCAAAACTCTGCATCTCACTAAACAGGTATCTGTCTTTGCCCTTAATGATTCTCCTACCCGCTTTGTCTCTCTGAAATGCTTAAGGAAAAGTAGCCTTAAAAGAGAATTATTCATTAGGAATGGGGGGAATGGACTATTAATAAAACAGATTGGAGCAATTTGTCCTTAGCCACTCCTTTAACTGCTGTGCATTCACAAGAAGTAAACCTGCTGTCCGTTTCTGCAAGGTTCAAATAGCTACTGTGTCATGTACACTATATGGCCAGCTTTTCAAAACTAAAGAGAGTCTTTTACCCACAATATGTTCCCTAAGACCACCACTCTGAAGTAACAAAGCTTATCTGCTTTTCAAATCCAGATCCAGGTATCAAACAGAGGCCATTTGCAGCAGATCATTTGAACAAAGGCAGGCAATGGAATAGTGAATAAATAAATCTCACAGTGGAAGTTGAAAACAAATCGTCACTGGAGTAAAGAATTGTGGATCACTTATCCAAATGGGACATGTAGATACTCAGGGAGCAACTAGTTGCTGCCCTGTTCTAGTTGAGAAAGCTTTCAGAGCAAATGATCAACAGTATATGCCTAGATGTGGCTCATAAATATTTCTTGTTCTATTCCAATTTAAACCTATAAAGTCAGTATCCCACTACATTAAGCCATTTCTTGTTTCTATCCCAGAACTCATTGTGATTTTGATGTTGATAATGTCAGAGAAAGGTGAAAGAAAGGGAACTTTGAGGGCTCACTGTTAAGGACTGTATGATCTGGGGTGGAGTGTGAGACAGTGGTCTAGTTCCATGAGCTCCTTTTTCAGACAGACATCTGCATGGGGGTCCACTCTGTCTCAACCTCAACTTCCACTTGGCCTCAACAAGAAAATCTTTTCTATTCTCCAAGTTCTGGGTAGTCATTCTTAACAGGAAAAACTCTGGTTGGACATGAGAGAAATTCAACTCAAGGGATCCTATACGTTTGAATAAAATTACCTTGTATTACTGAAAATTTCAGACCCAGCTGCATCCAGGTGTTCAGTGATGACACAAACCTGGGTTTATTCTTCTGATGACAGCTTTTTTCTATACTGGAACCATTCTCAAGCCATGTCTTCCTCCAGAACAGCCACCACCAGCTCTGGGTTTATATTCCACTAGCGTAACAGTACCAGCACAAAAAGGACACCTTTTTCTATGGTTCTGTGCTTGGACTGGGACTGAGCCTTACTCTAAATGGTCTGAAATAAATTACCTGTCCAAAGAAAAATTAAAGCACTGTCACCTGAAGAAAAGGATATGGATGCTGAACAGGCAACAAAACAGATTCTACTCCCAGAATATTATTGGCCCTTAGTAGCATCTTAACATTTAGTTTTAGTATAATCACACAACATACTCTAATAACTACTTCATGTAGCTCATAGAGTATTAACTTCAGGAGGGATTTTCTGTTCTCTACATTCTCTGTTCCCTCCAATTTATAGCCTTTTCGCTTGACAACAAGAAAAGCAATGCTGAACCTTTCACGTGCTTTTCTTCCCCAAGATTGACAAGATAGCTATTTAATTCCCCCTATACTGTATGCTTTTAGAAGCATCATTGTTCTTACACAGCCTCTCACTAAGCGTCTCCTTCAGTAGGGGGTTTCTTGACTTTAAATCACTGGTGGTCCCTCTATGCAAGCATCAAAATGCAGCAGTTTTCCAAAGAAAATTCTATCATAAAGATAGAATTTTTATAATAAAATTTTTATTTAAAAAATTGAGATACTAACAAGATGGTTTCTCCAAAATGCATTATATCTAGCAGCTTTTACCATGTTCCTATCTTTCTTTTTTCTTTTTCTTTTTTTTTTGGTACCTTGGGAATCGAACTAAGGACTTTGCGCTGTGAGGCAGGCAAGAACAGTACTGTGCTAAATCCCAGGCCCCCCATCTTTCTTCTTACAAGGGAGATCTAGTCCAGGTTCTCTTTGACATCTTGCTTCCCCTTCTGGTCTTCAGTGGGTAACTCCCTCACAGGCATGAGGCATGGGATTTAAGTGCTGTTCTGGAGATTTGGTAGCTGAGGGAACAAGAAGACTTTGAAAGACTCATACTAAACTTTGTTCAAGAATGGTGGAATGCCAAAGCATAACTCTTATCAGGAATAGTACATCTTACTTGTAAGTTTTGTCCTTCAGAATTATTAGTTTATGGGAGTAATCAGAAAGATGTCTCTGAAAGAGACATCTTTTTAAAGTCTTCTGTGGTTGAGTACAGTAGAGATTTAAATTCAAAGTTATTCAGAAATTAGAAATATAGAAATTATAAACAAATATTAAATAAGCCAGGAAAAAATACAAATGAAATGTTCAAACTGTAAGAAAAAGTAGGAATATGTTAGAGGTGAAACAAAAACAGGCGCTAAAATAGATGAAATTTTCATGTAAGCAGCAAAATGAATGGAAATAGTATAAATTTGGAGGTTACCCAATGAAAATTAGGAATTAGATGAAAAAATAGTCTAACAGGAAAATGAGACTACTGTAACTATTGTGTTTTCCCAAACTGAATTTAAAAATAAAAATTAAATATATGACAGGTAATAGCACTAGGAAGAGAGGGAGAAATGTTTTTTTAAAAACTATAAAAGATCATAAGTACTTCCCCCAAAAGAATATAGATCCTATCAGAACATAGAGTGGCACTCAGAGTCTCAGATCATTAAAATATATTATCCTGATAATTATTTGGGAGAAAATTACTATTAGTTTGGAAGACTATTGGGTCCTAGTTTAAGAAAAAAAGACAGGATACTCTGAATCCTTTTGCCATCCACAGAATTTTTACAGCACTTTTACCTTCTGGGAAAAAGAAATCTAGCTTATGGTCTCAGAAGCCAAAATTCCAGTAACTTCCTGGTAAGACCCAAGGAATTTCAGGAGAGGAAAATCGGAACCACACAGAGAAAAGCTAAAAATCTCCCCTGTATTTTACACGCATTTGCTGTACCTTCAGCTTTAGAATGTAGAAATGAGTATTGCACAGCGTCTCTCTACACTCAGGCCTCTCATTACATGTATCCTCAAGGTAAGAACCCTAAGTTCAGTGGCACAAGTGTTATTCATTATTATAGTACATAAATACTTCATTTTCTTTGTTAAAAGAACTAGCCACAACTTGATAGCATTTTCTACTCTTTCATTGAGTTTTAAAATTTAAATGGACATGTACTGTTCTAAATTTAATTCTTCCAAATAATATACCTTCAGATTTTTTCATACCAATACATATATAGGCCTTGTCTCATTCTTCATAATAAAAACAAAGATGTACTAACTAATTTATTACTACTACATTAATAATAATGTAGTTGTTTCTAATTTTTTTAACTCCTAGAAACATAAACAAACATGCAGTGAATTTTTATGTGTCTATCTTCATATAAGTCTTTGTGTAAGTGAACAAATATTTCTTTAGGACAGATTTTTAGGAGTAAAATTTCTGGAGACGGGGTATCTGAATTTTTCATTTTTATAGCTACTGCCAGATTACCTTGCAAGTAGGTTTCAACCACATACATTTCATCATTATGAAAGTATTTTTTGTTCCCATGTTCATAGTCTTCATATAATCATTGTACATAAAATTGTTCAAAATTTAAAATATGAATTTTTTTCTATGAGTGAAAATTATCTATTTTTATTGTTTCAATTTGCATTCCCCTAATTACTAGTTAGATTTATGGAATTTTTTTTCTGCTGTGTTAGGGATCAAACCTAGGGACTTGGGCGTGTTAGGCAAGTATTGTACTCCTGAGTTATCTTTCCAACCCTAGGTTGATGATCTTTACATTTGTTTCTCAGTGGCTTGTATTTTTTTTTTTGCTTGCTTTTTTGCTAATTGTTTATTTATTTCTCTGACCCAGTTTTTTCTATTGAGTTGTTTTGAAACTTTCTCTTTAATTCTTAGGACTCCTTTATATGTTCTTTTTTTAGGTGTGTTGTAGATATTTTATCTCAGATTTTCACTTATCTTTTAACTTTGTAATCATGGTGTTTTTCATCATGCAGAACTTTTTTTTTGAGACAGAGTCTCACTATGTAATTCAGGCTAGCCTTGAACTCATGGTGATCCTCTTGCCTCAGCCTCCTGAGTGCTGGGATTACAGACTTGTGCCACCACGCACAGCCATGCAGAACTTTTTTAGATTGATATGAGGTAAACTTTCCTGGTGGCTACCTTTCCATTCATTAAGTGTGGGTTATGTGTTTTCTTAGCAAAGGTTTTTGTAAGATAATGCATATTATGTACATAGTATGTCTTTCAGTGCTTTTTATAATTCTGTGGATGCTTAATGTCTAATTAATGAAGCACATTTTAAAGTACCTATTGGAGTAAAAAAGAGGCAAAAATTTGAGGATAATATAGTGTTTGGTACTGGGGATCGAACTCAGGACCTTGTGCTTGCAAGGCAGGCGCCAGAACCACTGAGCTAAATCCCCGGCCCAGAAAGGATTTCTAATATGCTTCTAGGGAACTGTTTTCACCCGTTTAGATCTCACAGTTTCCAGAAATTTATTCATTGCTTTTTTTTGTTCTACATATGTGTGAAATGCCCACTTGGAGCCAAGAAGTGTTCTAGATGATGAAGATTCAGCCATAAACTAGATTAGCCTCAAGGAGCTTAATGAGGGAACTGTCTGAACTGGGTACTTAAACTGAGGATGATAGTAGGGAGTAAGAGAGAAAGTTAGAGATCTCCAGGCAGAGAATAGTCATCAGAAAGGTCTCATAAGCAATGGTAGGGAGTTCTGATTTAATCAGAAGACACTGGAGACCAAGTAAAGGGAGCATTTTAGCTAGAGAAGTAACCAAATTTGATTTCTATAAAGATTACTCTGGCCAAAGTACAGAGAACAGATTGTTGGGCAAGGCTGGAATCTAGGAGGCCAAGCTATTGTTGAGATCTTGTCAAAAAAGGATCAAGGTGGCTTGAAGGTAGTTTCTGAGAAATGGAAAGCAATAGACTGATTCAAAAAAATATTTGAGGTGAAGAAAAGAAGGAACTAGAGCTGGAGATGGACTAGGTACAGAGAAGAAGGGAGGAGAGAAGTCAGGGATGACCTTCAGGTTTCTACTGGGATGTAGAAATGAGATGAGTGAATGGTAGATCTGGGCATTGAAATAGGAAAATACAGAAGAAGCAAAATGTTTGCAGGAAGTCATAGATGTTGTGGTTTCATTGTGTTAAGTTTTAAATGCCTGTGTAACATTTTGAATTTGTAATTAGTATGATCAACCTGAAGTCATTAGCATTAAAATGATGTAAACATGGAGACTAAAGCCACCAAAAGAATGTGATACCAAGAATATACCAAGACCAAACATGATCCCAGTTCACTAGCACATGAACTCCATGCATATTACAGAATGATGACTGCAAAGAATAATGAAAAGTATACCTACACACTGTTAAAATTCTGAAGGCCACAAATAAAATACTGCATCAGAATTTCTAACTCTAACCTGGAACTTGATGGGGTGTGGGGCCTTCCAAATACCATACTCAAGGGTGGTACACATTAATTAACTTCAGTAAAAAAAGGAAATTCACTAACAGAAAGCACCTGGATTTTTATTTGATCAGTAAATCAAAGTTTTGAAAATATATTAAAATACCTTGAAAGAAGAAAGTGAGAGTTTTGACAACCAGAGCAAAGCCAACGTAGAAGATAACCCAAGAAAAGACTTAGAATCAGTTTTAATAACCTGACCAAATGTGTATTTAAATTTTACAGAAAATTCATCAAGAATGACATAAAGACTAATACAAATGGAATAAGGTAGAAACTTTAAAGAAAGACTAGGGGTTGGCCCTGGGCCAAAACCAGCTTTTATAAATAAAGTTTTATTGGAACATAATCACATGCATTCATTTACATGCTGTCTAAAGCTCCTTTAGCACTATAAAGGCAGAGTTGAAGAGTTGCCAATAGAAATTATATGCCTCGCAAAGCCTAAAATACCAACTATTTGGCCCTTTAGAAAATAAGTTTGCCAATCACTGTTAAAGACCATAAACATGTCTTACAGAAGACAATAATATGTTTAAAAATATGGACAGAATAGATGACTAGAAAAATATTAAGGATCAAGTATAGGGTAGCATAAACTATATTATCAGCTTTACATATACTTATATTGCAAAGCCTAAACTGAAGAAAGGCCCTTAACTACTAATTGAAGCTGTTATTTAGTGGGTTTTGAACATTTCTGAATCTTTTTATTTTTTTTTATGATTAATGATATTACACATGGCTTCTATGCCAGTATAAATGTAAGCCAGCATAATATTCCTGAGACTTAAATGGAATCTCAGTGATTTTGAGAGGCTATTCCAGGAAGACAATTTTACTATACTATACATTTGGGCAAGTGGGTAATCAACTTAGTTGTACTAGATAGCCCTATCTACTGTATGAGCACAGACAAAGAATGAAAAATGTTTTCTAAAGTTATAGGAAGCCAGATTCATAACCATCCGTCACTTGCTTGGGCAAGTTACTGATAAACTCTGCAGGAAAATAACAAACTATGTCCCTGCATCTTGGCTGTTGAAAATGAGATTCTTTCTCTGATTGATGTTAGCAGAGAGGTTTGTAAAAATGCATTTCCAACTGATTAGTCCAGAAGGTGTCAATCTCATGCAGCTTTATGACCTACAGACTACATGCCAGATGTACATTTGCTTTTTATAAACTAACAAAGATGAATGAGTAAATTTGAGCATTCCTGTTTGGCAACTGTACCATACATTGCCTAAGGGAAGACACTGGGAGTAGTATTGTAGGGAAGGAGGAGAGGGTAGGGAATGATTAACCCCTAATTTTCCAGGTTAATACAATATTTGGAGGTACTTTCCCTTTTGACTGGTTTCTGTATATGTTAAAGAATGAGTGTCAGCCACCTGCCTCACAAGCACAAGGTCTTGAGTTTGATCTCTGGTACCAAAAAAAAAGAATGAATATCAGGGGAAAACCTGCAAGAAATTTGTCTTAAATTACTCTCCCAAGCATACACACCCATTCTAAATCCACTGAGTAAGAACTACTAAGTGAAATATATCGTAAGCCTATATTAAAAATTCCTCAAAAAACTTCAATGTAATTGTAAATAACTACTGAAAGGTTTGGAAGTTTTGGGGTTTTTTTGTTTTGTTTTGTTTTGTTTTTTAAGGTTTGTAAGTTTTTAAAAATTTTTTGAGACTGTAAATGATATTGGGGCAATAGATCAGTAGTCTACTACTTTAGAAACCTGAATCTTAATAACTATGCTTCTAGTCCGGGAGAAATGGAGAAAAACACAATGTTTTAATAACACAATGTATTATAATATATTCTCATGAAAAATAAGGCAATAGCATAGTTTCATTTTTCGTTCATTAGCAATATTGAGACGTATTTACAAATTTTTCATCTTCATAGACTTTTGCCTGAGGAGTAATATCTTGATAAGCTTATATGAAATTTTAAAAGTCACTTTCATTTGACTTTCCTACAAATGATTTTAGATTTTTGTCAAAAGAATAAGTATGTGGCTTCAAATAATTAACAACCCATCATTTTAGTAACATAAGACAACTACATTAGAATGTAAGCTATGATATGGAAAAAAATGTATTAGTTCATATTAGAAATTTGGATTCATGTTTTCCTGAATAAAGAAATTGTGGTAACAAAAGATTAAAATATTATTATATAAAGAGTCCACCATTTTAAATGTTATTCAAGTATTTACTTATTAAACCCCCTAAATATAAGAAAATAATGAAGAGATTTTTAGTTCCTGTCTCTAGCTAAGGACTAGGGTTTTTTCTAGTTTTTAAGTGTCAGAAAATTCAACCAAAACAGGCTTAACCAAAAAGAAGTACCATCTTAGTTACTTTTCTTGTTACTGAGACAAAATACCTGATACCCAAGTTAAAGGAGAAAGGGTTTATTTGGTTCACAATTTGTAGAGGTTTCAGTCAATCGGCTGGCTCCAAGGCAGAGTTGATGGCAAACAGGCATCACAGAGGAGAAACAACATGGTGTGCACAATAGCAAAAGAAACAAGGGAATTTAACAGCTTCTTTCTGCCCCTTTTATCTTACTCAGACTACTTAGGGCAGGTAGCACTCACACCCTTAATCATAGTGCCCTTGAGTCTAGCATTGCATCATGAATCAATTCCAGCATCACATGCTCTAGATCAAGCCACCTCTAAAAAGCTTATGACCACATGAGGCCTTGGGGGGATATCTAGACAAAAGTCATAACAAGTACCTTTGCCTCTATAACTGGAAAGCCCAGAAGATCAAGTGCAGCTTGCTGGGAAAACCCAAGGATGACCTATTGTTTTTTCTCAGCCTCCTGGCTCTGCTTTTTCTGGGATGGCTTGATTCCCGGACAGGTTCTACAGTGGTAGCAAGAAGGCTGCAGCAACCCCAGCCTCACAGCTTCACAGCCTGAGCCCAGTGAGGGCAGGGATGGCAGAGGCAGAGAGTTCCTGAAAAGCACCATGGCTACACATTAGGTTACCTGTACACTTCTGAACCAAGTGTGAAAGGGAATATTTCTATAGGTTGCAAGTTGGGGAGGGGTAAATACTGAAATAAAAACTCCCATGCATGTTGGAACACAACTGTTTACTACATTCTCCTACAGGTGGGCAAAATGACTTGTGGACAGTTACCAGACCTCCTCTCTTGTTTCTAACCTTACTTGTTTTGTTGTTCACCTACTTTCTAGACTGACAGTTTAATCCAGCAGCCTGTTTTTCTTCATCTCAATTCACCATCAGATAGTGAAGGAGCAAGCTAATAGTCTCTTAATAACAGTGGCCTAAGACAAGTGTGGTGGTGCACAACTGTAATCCCAGCAGTCTGGAAGACTGAGACAGGAGGATTGAAAGTTGAAGCCCAGCCTGGGAAACCTAGCAAGATCTTGTCTCAAAATAAAAAGCAGGCTGGGGATATAGCTCAGTGCAAAGGACCTACATTCACCCCCAGTACAAAAAAAGTGGCCTAACCCAAAAAAGGCTATGGCTTTTTAAAAACAAAAATCATGTTAAAAAAATTTTCTGTAAATACGACATAATGACATTTTCAGTTGAGCTTACCATAATGGGGTCACACTAAGACCTGATACATAAGTTTGAAGATTTTAAAACTCTCATTTAAATTCTCCCCAGAGTGATTAAAGTCTTCAGAAACTAGTATCTTTGTTAATCTATACTGAGAAATGTAATTACCAAGCAGATCAAAATGTATATATTCAACTGGTCAGCGAATAATAGCCTTAAAGGACAATGCCATCACACTGTTATAACCTGACACACTATCCACTAGTGGATTAGTGATGTTTCAAACTAAATACAGCCACACATGACTTAGTGATGGGGATGCAGTCTAAGAACTGTGTCACTAGGTGATTTCGTGACTGTGGGAACATCATAGTGTCTTACACAAACTTAGATGGTATAGGTCACTCAGAATAACCACTTGATAAAATCAAGACAGGAGATGCCGAATCAGCCCAATGCAGACAGGCAGGTCTGCACAAGCCCTACCGAGGTCCCGAGTCACACAGAATCAGCACTTGCCCTGGCAACAATCCACTGGACCCCCACCCTGGCTCCTCTGTACAGCCACCTGGTTCCACACTACAAAGATGCAGAGGACACCAGACCACCAGACCACGGTACTGAGTCCCACTGCTCCTGGCCCAGAGGTAGGGGCTTCTGAGCCACTGTCCCACTATTCCTGGTCCAGAGGAAGGGGCTTCCTGGCCACCATCCCTCCCGCTGCTCCCAGCCCACAGGAAAGGGCTTTTGGGCCATCATCCCTACCGCTCCTCCCAGCCCCTATCCCACCTCACCCAGCTCAGAGGAGGTAATCCATGCAGGCAATAACAGCCCCCCACCACAGTTGAAATGAGAAAACAC